>JBBDGP010000214.1:0-600000 GCA_037952835.1 Lithobates septentrionalis
CAGAGATCTCAGCAGCAGTTCATCCCCGCCCATCAAGCCTAAGTGAGATGGAGGGAGCATAAACGCAGGTCGGCGTCGGAAGGACACCGCACCAGCGGCATGCTGGGCATGACGCCGATGCGCCAAGATCCAGCCCCGCCCCCATCGCTGAAGAGATGGGTGGGGGGAGAAGGAGCTGGGCGCAACCCCGGGGGAGACAGCTCTCTCAGGGCCACCTTCATTATTCCACAATTGGACTGTTGGGTTATGTACTGGGTTGTTGCCAAAAGGTAATGTGTATTTATATATTCTAAAATACCTGCTTTACCTTGTGTAAGCATGATTCTAATTGAGACTTCAATGATCTATTTATTGATTTGTTTTATTTATTTTTCTAGTCATCTCTTGATGCATCCCACTCCTGATGATTGGCTTTAAACGCCATGAAACGCGTAGAGTCTACACTCAGGGTTGCCATTTCAAGTTTGGTTCATCTATGAATTCTATCGTATACCATTTATACTTACTAACATTGTTATTCGGAATACCTTGTTCACCTTTTTTGTATACCCATTTTAGAACTGTGATTGCTTGTATCAATTATTTTCAAACAGCGTTTATAAACAACGTTTCTATCAACATGACTACTATTTTATTGTGCCTCGATGTGCATGATTTATGTATTGTATATTATGATGCATTATATTATTATTATTATTATTATATTACTCATGAATTGATGTCTATGCATTTCTTTGATTAGCATTTCTCTATGGCTATACAGCTTTTAAGCCCCTTAAGGGGTGGTGATAGTTAATTTAACATAAGGTATCCTAGACTTTTTCAAAGACCTACCCATGCCTCATTTAAAGTCCCACTGCCCCTCTCTTTTGCTTTTTAATGTATATACAGGGATGGAGACATGGTTATGGTAATTGTGGGGCCCAATCAGGTCAACTGCTTTACAATGTTTATTTGGGTGGAAGACACCCGTTTCCCTCTTTGACCTGTCATGCCCCACTTCACTAACGCAACTACTTAATCTGGGCTTTTAGTCCCAAGAGCCATTTTTACGCTGGCATCCGCTTTCTTAACTTCCTCTTCATTTGGTCCATTCAGTAACCTACTCGTTCTCTGGATCACTGGCTATTTCAATTCAGTCTCTACCCTCTGTTAGTTCAGAGATACAGTCCACTCTTTATCTCTTCCTTTTGTTTTTTCCATTGCCTGTTTGGCACGCCCCACCCACAGGGTGGGTGGTCCTTTTTGATTGATCTCTCTTCCCCCGGGGTTGCGATGCGCCCAGCTCCTTCTCCCCCCACCCATCTCTTCAGCGATGGGGGCGGGGCTGGATCTTGGCGCATCGGCGTCATGCCCAGCATGCCGCTGGTGCGGTGTCCTTCCGACGCCGACCTGCGTTTATGCTCCCTCCATCTCACTTAGGCTTGATGGGCGGGGATGAACTGCTGCTGAGATCTCTGTGCCTCAGTTGGTTGTCTGCCCCGTCTATTTCTTTGGCCAAACGTAATTGCATGACGTTGGCTGGGACATGCCCCCAGGCTGAGGATACAAAGGTCGGGATGAGCTGGCAGTTCATTCCACACTTTTTTCTCAGGAGGAGAGGATATATGGGTCTTCATCCACACCTCAGGTAATCAGGCTGTTTCTCTTCATTATCACACACCTATTCACATCATGCTTGATCTCTCTTTACACAGGTGTGCATTATTTATTTATTTATTTTTATGCCTTTCATTTAAATACCAACACATTGGCAACATGCTAGTATACATTATTTATATATATCTTTTGTTTGTTGGTTCTCACCACCCAGTTATTTTTGGGGCAGGTGTCAGACATACACTCTAGTGCCAGCTTGGTTTTACATTTTACTTTCCTTCATTCACAACATTGTTCTATATTTTATTTTTTTATTCTTATTTTATTTTTTTATTTTTATTTTATTTTTTTTTGACACACTCATCCCCATCTCTTTGTTACACATCTCCTCCTCATTATTCTTTTTTCTTTCATTTATTGCAGAACTTCATCTGTGGCCCATACATGTATGCCTCCTACTTGGGAAGTGTGTTTTGGCTGTCTGGCTCTCTCCCTGGCTGCTGTTCCTCCCTACCCCCTCTCTGATTCTCCAGCCCCCATGGAGACTTTCGGTTTGGGGGTTAGCCTTGTGTGTCCTTGGCCTCAACCCCGGGGGAGACAGCTCTCTCAGGGCCACCTTCATTATTCCACAATTGGACTGTTGGGTTATGTACTGGGTTGTTGCCAAAAGGTAATGTGTATTTATATATTCTAAAATACCTGCTTTACCTTGTGTAAGCATGATTCTAATTGAGACTTCAATGATCTATTTATTGATTTGTTTTATTTATTTTTCTAGTCATCTCTTGATGCATCCCACTCCTGATGATTGGCTTTAAACGCCATGAAACGCGTAGAGTCTACACTCAGGGTTGCCATTTCAAGTTTGGTTCATCTATGAATTCTATCGTATACCATTTATACTTACTAACATTGTTATTCGGAATACCTTGTTCACCTTTTTTGTATACCCATTTTAGAACTGTGATTGCTTGTATCAATTATTTTCAAACAGCGTTTATAAACAACGTTTCTATCAACATGACTACTATTTTTATTGTGCCTCGATGTGCATGATTTATGTATTGTATATTATGATGCATTATATTATTATTATTATTATATTACTCATGAATTGATGTCTATGCATTTCTTTGATTAGCATTTCTCTATGGCTATACAGCTTTTAAGCCCCTTAAGGGGTGGTGATAGTTAATTTAACATAAGGTATCCTAGACTTTTTCAAAGACCTACCCATGCCTCATTTAAAGTCCCACTGCCCCTCTCTTTTGCTTTTTAATGTATATACAGGGATGGAGACATGGTTATGGTAATTGTGGGGCCCAATCAGGTCAACTGCTTTACATACTGATAAATTTATGAGTGTCTATAAAGACAGCAAATTTGTTCATTTCTTTCTTTGGGGCACATTTCAGACCTAGGTTCAATATGTTGAGCTCTTTATGATTGAGCTCAACACTACTCAGATTAAATATCCCAGTGTTCATACATCCCTCAGTCGCTTTCTTGGGTTGTTTTGATCGGCCTGCTCTGCATCCCCTTCTTCTCTTCGGGGGGCCGCACGATCGTGATTGTAACCCTGGGTTGGGGTGGATCTTCCTCCCCCTCTTTGGTGAGGACCCCTGGGGTTCCTCCTCGGGGTTCCCCTCCCTCTCCCCCGCTGGCCTAAAAAAGGCACATTGACAGGGGCATATCTAGATTGGTCCTCATTTTCCAATGGAGCAAATCTATTATGCAATGAAATCCCAGGGTTGCCCATAGTGTCCTGATGGTATGAGGGGTATTGCTGCCAATGTCTGTAATCTGGTGGGGCCTCATACCCATACGGAGCGTCCCTCCCATAGCCCCTTGGGGAAGAGTAATCATTCTGATACCTTATCGGGTACCCACCTCCTCCTCGCGACATGGGTCTCGGGGACTGATAATAACCTCGTCCGTGGTGTGCTGCCATTGTGCCTCTTCCTCTATCTACCGGTCCAGGACCAGTCCCCCCTTGTGTTACTTTCCCTTTACTCCCTGTTTTTTTATTTTTATTACTCCCAGGGTTAGGTAAGGGGTTAATGGAACCACTTGTTCCATCACCTGACGCAACTGTGCCAGAACTAGGGATATCTGGATCATCCATGTTGATGGTATTTACTGTTTGCCATGCATAAATTTTATTAGTTTTAAAATCATTAGAGTCCCTGTTGAATTTTTTGACTTTTTTCTTCTGCGTTTCCCGATCGACTTTCTCCAATTTCTTTTTAATATTGGCATTAAAATCTTTCATCAGATTGGAATCCTTCATAGGTTCAAGTTTCTCTTGTAAGGTTTTAATTTTTTCATTTAATAAACTCAGCTTGATCTGTTTCCTTTTAAGGACTAGTGCTTGCAATTCCCTTCCAACCTTATTAAAAAATTCCAGCCATTCATTCATGAACGGCAGGTCATTAAGACCATCCTGGGGCGGGACATCCCACCTCAGGCTTCTAAAAATCAGATTCTCCCTATGGTAGTGCTCAAACGTGAACACATCCCACCATGTTTTGAGTTGTTTCTCAAGTAAATTCTCTAACGTTTTTAATGTTCCTGAGAAATCTTCATCACTGTCAGTCATATGATGATCACTAGAAAAAACTGTATCAGGGTTGAGTGATCTATTACCCAAGAAATTAAAAGCTTCCATGGCTGCACGTGGTAAAATAAATAAAATGATTACAAGTGAATGATCTGAATAATACCGCCCTTAACTCAAAATCACCCCCACTGCGCCAATGGATGGAGTGTACAATGATAAAGAGTGAGATCAAGTGAATGGCCCACTCAGTGTGCAAACAAATCAAAACTTAACGAAAAGTAATAAAAAAATAATACTTAACGAAAAGTAATAAAAAAAATATATATATATATGGTGTGACAAAATAAATAAATCGAGCTGCCCCTTTAGATAATTAACAAGAGTATAGTATTATTTGATCTCATGTAACAAATGCCCACCTAAATACACAAGAACAAATGAGAGGCGCTCATATACCTAATGGTGAAAATCTAAATGAGTGTTAACATATCACCAAATAGTGACTACATTAAAGTGTGTACATATATGAACTGAATAACGTGATAAATCAATACACAAATTAATCCTGTGTGACAGTGAATTAAATAGTGCCAAACAACTTATAATGCTTATGCAAATCAGGTAAAAAAATCACCAATTAATGTGACATACCCAATAACAAAATTATTACAGTGCAATACAATTTAATAAGACATATCAGTCCTTGAATCTTTTTGTGACAGAAAATGCGTGATTAAATCTGTGATAGAAAAATCCACATAGATCTTCTGAGGTGCAGTGATCCTGGTAGTGTAAACTCAAAACGTCCTTCACCTCACCAACGTGAAAACGTGAATCCACTCCCAATGGAATCTCACTCACCAAATATTTTTGCCAGCACTCTCATGCACGGCAAAATACGCTTAAGAATCACACTCCAGAGTGATCGAGTAGTAATTAGGCCACCATGGTTAAGATCAATCCACATGTAAAAGAATATGAAGAACTCACATAGCGTAAACCAGCACGGCAAATTTTATTTAGAACCACTACAATCTTCCATAAAACCACTCACATTTTAAAAAATAAATGACAGCAGTAAAACCAGTGCAGTTCACAGCAGCTTCAAAATTCAGTGGATAACTCACAAATGGCAAAACAGCAAATGGTCACGGCGGACCCGAGATGTGCAAATGCCAGGACTCACGGTCCCTCTCACCCCCTTCGTGGAGCGCCGTACAGCCAAAATCTCTCCTTCCTCGAGTGCGGCTCTCAGCGTAGCTCGTCAGACCTTACAGCCACGCCCCCGACATGTTTCGTCATAGATTTGACTTATTCATGGGATTGGCTGAATAGGCTGCCCATCATCCCTTAAATCTCCTCCTCACTAGCTTCCCATAGGTCAGCGAGTCCGCATGCGCACATCTCGTGTCCCCGATCTAACAATAGAGCAGAGATCACAGCGCGCCGTTACATAGGGATGCGGCTTGCCTTTCTTTCGTTAAGGACTAGTTACAACTCAAGAGCATACAAATGGTTCGAGTCTAATACAATCTCCCTAATACTACACGTGGTCACAACCTTGCGGGTGCGATCACATATCACCTACATCCTTATTGTTGTTGTTTGGCACTATTTAATTCACTGTCACACAGGATTAATTTGTGTATTGATTTATCACGTTATTCAGTTCATATATGTACACACTTTAATGTAGTCACTATTTGGTGATATGTTAACACTCATTTAGATTTTCACCATTAGGTATATGAGCGCCTCTCATTTGTTCTTGTGTATTTAGGTGGGCATTTGTTACATGAGATCAAATAATACTATACTCTTGTTAATTATCTAAAGGGGCAGCTCGATTTATTTATTTTGTCACACCATA
Source organism: Lithobates septentrionalis (assembly GCA_037952835.1). Classification (NCBI taxonomy): domain Eukaryota; kingdom Metazoa; phylum Chordata; class Amphibia; order Anura; family Ranidae; genus Lithobates; species Lithobates septentrionalis. The sequence continues at coordinate 6,030 of JBBDGP010000214.1, forward strand.
TATATATATATTTTTTTTATTACTTTTCGTTAAGTATTATTTTTTTATTACTTTTCGTTAAGTTTTGATTTGTTTGCACACTGAGTGGGCCATTCACTTGATCTCACTCTTTATCATTGTACACTCCATCCATTGGCGCAGTGGGGGTGATTTTGAGTTAAGGGCGGTATTATTCAGATCATTCACTTGTAATCATTTTATTTATTTTACCACGTGCAGCCATGGAAGCTTTTAATTTCTTGGGTAATAGATCACTCAACCCTGATACAGTTTTTTCTAGTGATCATCATATGACTGACAGTGATGAAGATTTCTCAGGAACATTAAAAACGTTAGAGAATTTACTTGAGAAACAACTCAAAACATGGTGGGATGTGTTCACGTTTGAGCACTACCGTAGGGAGAATCTGATTTTTAGAAGCCTGAGGTGGGATGTCCCGCCCCAGGATGGTCTTAATGACCTGCCGTTCATGAATGAATGGCTGGAATTTTTTAATAAGGTTGGAAGGGAATTGCAAGCACTAGTCCTTAAAAGGAAACAGATCAAGCTGAGTTTATTAAATGAAAAAATTAAAACCTTACAAGAGAAACTTGAACCTATGAAGGATTCCAATCTGATGAAAGATTTTAATGCCAATATTAAAAAGAAATTGGAGAAAGTCGATCGGGAAACGCAGAAGAAAAAAGTCAAAAAATTCAACAGGGACTCTAATGATTTTAAAACTAATAAAATTTATGCATGGCAAACAGTAAATACCATCAACATGGATGATCCAGATATCCCTAGTTCTGGCACAGTTGCGTCAGGTGATGGAACAAGTGGTTCCATTAACCCCTCACCTAACCCTGGGAGTAATAAAAATAAAAAAACAGGGAGTAAAGGGAAAGTAACACAAGGGGGGACTGGTCCTGGACCGGTAGATAGAGGAAGAGGCACAATGGAAGCACACCACGGACGAGGTTATTATCAGTCCCCGAGACCCATGTCGCGAGGAGGAGGTGGGTACCCGATAAGGTATCAGAATGATTACTCTTCCCCAAGGGGCTATGGGAGGGACGCTCCGTATGGGTATGAGGCCCCACCAGATTACAGACATTGGCAGCAATACCCCTCATACCATCAGGACACTATGGGCAACCCTGGGATTTCATTGCATAATAGATTTGCTCCATTGGAAAATGAGGACCAATCTAGATATGCCCCTGTCAATGTGCCTTTTTTAGGCCAGCGGGGGAGAGGGAGAGGAACCCCGAGGAGGAACCCCAGGGGTCCTCAGCAAAGAGGGGGAGGAAGATCCACCCCAACCCAGGGTTACAATCACGATCGTGCGGCCCCCCGAAGAGAAGAAGGGGATGCAGAGCAGGCCGATCAAAACAACCCAAGAAAGCGACTGAGGGATGTATGAACACTGGGATATTTAATCTGAGTAGTGTTGAGCTCAATCATAAAGAGCTCAACATATTGAACCTAGGTCTGAAATGTGCCCCAAAGAAAGAAATGAACAAATTTGCTGTCTTTATAGACACTCATAAATTTATCAGGTCAATGAATATCAAAAAGTATTTTCTGAGCCATCCAGTGGAATCCACTATTAAATCAAAAGTGCCGGGTACGAAAGTGGATACGGGACTTAAAAATAAATCCATTTTTAACCCCCAGAATCCGAGCAATCACTTCATTGAAGTGTTCAAGGGTTTGGTCCTCAATGATATTGAGGAACTCATTCCACGTAAAGGAGTTAACCCACAATACATTAGAGAAGGGATACGCTCGCTGGAAGAGAGGAAGGATCTGATAGTGCGACCCGCGGATAAGGGGGGAGGAGTGGTGCTGTTAGATAAGTCCTTTTATCTCAGCCAACTCTTGGAGCTGGTCGGTGACAGATCCACCTATAAGAAATTGTCTTCTGACCCTACGGAGGCGTATAAAACCCAGTTGACGATTTTGGTGGAGTGGGGGTACAGAATGGATGCTTTAAATCTTAAAGAGAAGAAATACCTAGTCCCGAGTGCGTGTAGAATCCCTGTGATCTACACCCTCCCCAAAATACATAAAAGTACACAATGCCCACCGCCTCGCGCTATCGTCAATGGTATTGGGTCTGTCACTGCTAGACTGGGGGAATATTTGGATAAATTCCTCCAGCCGAGCGTGAGGGCCACAAGGGCGTACTTGAAAGACACGGGGGACCTGTTGACATCGCTCCAGAATGTAAGGTTGGAGGCAACATCCGCAGTATACTTGGTAACTGCGGATGTTGCCTCCCTGTATACTATTATACAGCATGAAGATGCATCCTTGGCCCTCAATTGGGCATTGAGCAAAAGGGATGACATCCCAGACATGCAAAAACGTTTTTTGGGGCATATATTAGATTTTTGTATGTCCCATAATTATTTTTGGTGCAATGGTGACTTTTATTCTCAACAGGTTGGCGTGGCAATGGGAGCCAAATTTGCGCCCAGCCTCGCCAACCTGTTTATGGCAGAGTGGGAGGACAGAAAAGTCTTTAGCGTGAGAAGACCCCAGCTTTTATACTACCGAAGATTCATTGATGACCTCCTATTTATTTGGGAAGGTACAGAGGATTCGGTATTGGGATTTTTGCAGGAACTCAACAACAATACCAATAACATCAGATTGGAACACCAGATCAGCAATGATAGGGTGAATTTCCTAGACGTGACAATTGAAAGATATATGGACACATTAAGAACAAAGGTATTTTTTAAACCAACAGATCGTAATAGTTATCTGTCCATAAGAAGTGGACACCACCCTGCGTGGATAAGAAATATTCCAAAGGGACAGATCTTACGAGTTCGACGTAATTGTACGCAGTTGGAGGATTTTCATGAACAGGCAGGAATCCTGAAAAAGAAATTCATACAAAAAGGATACGATACTAATGTTTTAAATAAGATCATTCAGGAGGTGGCACTAACCCCGAGAGAAAAATGTTTTGAAAAAAAGAATGTCCCCCTAATGCCTGAGGGCCAACACCAGATAGGGTTCGTATCAGGTTATCATTACCAATATAAAGATATAGAGGGGATATTCAGAAAACATTGGCATATTTTATGCAAGGATAGACACTTGGGGCAAATCCTACCGAATCAACCTAGATTTATTTACAGGAGAGCTCCGAGCTTTGGGGATCATGTGGTAAGAAAAATTCTTGACCCTCCTGGATGCAATGATTTAAAACTAGATTTTAAAGGTTTTTTCAGTTGCAGAAGGTGTATATGCTGTAGAACTGTAAGAGTGAATCACAGGGGGGTTACTAGTGTAATGAATAGGGAGGGAGAATCCTTCGAGATCAAGGAATTCAGCACTTGTAACTCCACTCACGTTGTTTACTTGATGTGGTGCCCTTGTGGCCTACTTTATGTAGGTAGAACAAAGAGAAAGCTAAGGGTCAGAATTTCGGAACACTTAACCAACATTAAGAATGGTTATAAGTACCATAGTGTTTCCCTGCACTTCAAAGAAAAACATCAAAAGGATCCATCACTCTTACAGTTTTGCGGGATTGATGTGGTCCATGCGTCTTGGAGAGGTTCTAACCGGGTTAGAGATCTATCGCAAAGGGAAACTCGCTGGATCTTTTTATTGAAAAGTTTAACCCCTAGGGGGTTAAACATTGAGCTGGACCTAAATTGCTTTATAAATAATTTTTAATTCTTTGTATATGAGGGTGGGGAATGTGAGTCATCATCTTTCAGCTATTTATGATTTGTTAGTGGGTTCTAAGATATGGTAGTGCTTTGCGATTTTTCGAATGACATTTTTAGGGAACCCAGATTACACGGGATAATAGATTCGTGACATTTTTTAATTCAGAATTGTGGCCAGTCACATATAGTTTTGAATTTTTGGTTTTTATAGATAGGGAATTAGCACTAAACAGGGGAGGGAGATTGACCAATTGAACAATTCCAGTGGGTGGTAACCCTACTGGAATTTGATTCGATGTCGCTCCCCCTGGGTGCATGTGAGATCAACATTCAGGCTGCTGTCTGCATTTTTTACATGCGTAAATGCGGAGATACTATGACTCTGCATCCGGTGTGTGAGGAGGCATGCAGGGGTAGTGGGATGTTATCTAATAAAGCAGATTCTCACTATGCTGTCAAGTCCCGGGTAACCGGGAATGAGAGTGCATACATATGATTTTTTGTATTGAGTTTTTATATTGTTAGTTTTTTACTTTATTAATTTTTAATATATTCACAGTGTGCTTAATGTAAACCTTATCCAACTTGTGAGTTATGATGGATATTTATTCCTCGGGTATACGATTTTATTTTGAAGATTGAATATCCAGGAGTGTGCTAGTCCAGCAATGGGAGTACAAACGTTAGTTTCAGGGTATTTCAGGCTGTTGTGTCTGTTATAAGACATCGGTTTGAAATAAGGATGTAGGTGATATGTGATCGCACCCGCAAGGTTGTGACCACGTGTAGTATTAGGGAGATTGTATTAGACTCGAACCATTTGTATGCTCTTGAGTTGTAACTAGTCCTTAACGAAAGAAAGGCAAGCCGCATCCCTATGTAACGGCGCGCTGTGATCTCTGCTCTATTGTTAGATCGGGGACACGAGATGTGCGCATGCGGACTCGCTGACCTATGGGAAGCTAGTGAGGAGGAGATTTAAGGGATGATGGGCAGCCTATTCAGCCAATCCCATGAATAAGTCAAATCTATGACGAAACATGTCGGGGGCGTGGCTGTAAGGTCTGACGAGCTACGCTGAGAGCCGCACTCGAGGAAGGAGAGATTTTGGCTGTACGGCGCTCCACGAAGGGGGTGAGAGGGACCGTGAGTCCTGGCATTTGCACATCTCGGGTCCGCCGTGACCATTTGCTGTTTTGAGTTATCCACTGAATTTTGAAGCTGCTGTGAACTGCACTGGTTTTACTGCTGTCATTTATTTTTTAAAATGTGAGTGGTTTTATGGAAGATTGTAGTGGTTCTAAATAAAATTTGCCGTGCTGGTTTACGCTATGTGAGTTCTTCATATTCTTTTACATGTGGATTGATCTTAACCATGGTGGCCTAATTACTACTCGATCACTCTGGAGTGTGATTCTTAAGCGTATTTTGCCGTGCATGAGAGTGCTGGCAAAAATATTTGGTGAGTGAGATTCCATTGGGAGTGGATTCACGTTTTCACGTTGGTGAGGTGAAGGACGTTTTGAGTTTACACTACCAGGATCACTGCACCTCAGAAGATCTATGTGGATTTTTCTATCACAGATTTAATCACGCATTTTCTGTCACAAAAAGATTCAAGGACTGATATGTCTTATTAAATTGTATTGCACTGTAATAATTTTGTTATTGGGTATGTCACATTAATTGGTGATTTTTTTACCTGATTTGCATAAGCATTATAAGTTGTTTGGCACTATTTAATTCACTGTCACACAGGATTAATTTGTGTATTGATTTATCACGTTATTCAGTTCATATAATGTAGTCACTATTTGGTGATATGTTAACACTCATTTAGATTTTCACCATTAGGTATATGAGCGCCTCTCATTTGTTCTTGTGTATTTAGGTGGGCATTTGTTACATGAGATCAAATAATACTATACTAGCGTTGAGAATAGCCACCTCTGGGGACCTAGGGATCTGGCAAGTCGTCACCTTGTAAATCATAGAGAAGACTTTTCTCCAAAAAGTGCGTATTTTGGGGCATTCCCACCAAATGTGTGCCATAGTGCCCAGGTGTTGACATCCTCTGAAACATAATGGGTTCGCTGAGGGATAGATTGCTGCCAACCTGGTAGGGGTTAGGTACCATCTGGTAATCAATTTGATACTTGCCTCCCTCAAGGAGATGTTCTGGATCCCCTTAGAGGATTTAGTAAGAGCTGCTTGCCAGATCTCTATGTCCCTGCAGCATTGGAAATCAGACTCCCAAGCCTTCATATATGTGGTTTTGTCTGTAGGGCAAGTGAGGGCCGAATATATCACTGATATGCCTCCCCTCTGCTCCATGGCTTGTCCGCACCATTGTTCGTATACTGTGAATTTAGGGGGGAGCGGTTTCTCCTTCCAGATAGAGTGGAGAAAGTGAGTGATTTGGTAAAAGCGGAATCGTTCCGATTCCGGGAGGTCCAGGTGTTTGATACAGAATTTGAGGGTGATTGGTCCATTGGGAGTGAAGAAGTGCCCTATCCGGTATAGCCCTTTGTCCAGCCACCATTTGAATGATGAGATGTCAAGTCCAGGTGGAAAGTCAGGGTTGTGGAATAGGTGAGCTAGGGGTCGACCCGTGGAGACCAGAGCTGTGGAGTGCCGGAGGGAGTCCCAAAGGGCGCAGGAGTGGGATAGAGTGGGTGATAGGATGGGCGGTCTAGATTTAGGTGGGCACCAAAGTATGTAGTCTAGCGTGTGTTTGGGGATGGCTTGTCTTTCAATATTCACCCAGTCTGGTTTTTCGTAGCGAGAGTAAATTGAGGACAGTTGGGCCAATCTGGCAGCCAAGTAGTATTTACGTAGGTTTGGGAGACCCAGCCCTCCCTTGCGTCCGTGAAGGAAGAGGGTACTCTGAGGGATACGATATCCTTTCTTACCCCAAATATATTGGAGAATTTTACTCTGCATAACTCTCAGGTGATCTTTCCTGATTGGGATAGGGAGGGAGCGAAAGAAGTAGAGGAGCCTGGGGAGTAGGGTCATCTTAACGGAGTTGATCCGACCCAGCCAGGATAGCTCGTGTTTTGACCATGAAATAAGGTCTGCCTCTAGTTTCTTGAAGAGTGAAGGATAATTTTGCGCATAAAGCGTTTCCGTCTTGGCCGTCAGTGTGATTCCCAGGTAGCTAATGGATGTGTCGCCCCATTTGAAGGGAAAGGATTGTTTTAGAGAGTCAACTGTTTGTGGCGGTAATGAGACATTAAGAGCTTGAGATTTGGTGAAATTGACTTTGAGTCCAGAGATTTTAGAAAAGTTCTTTAACACTAGGCAGAGATTAGGTAGTGTAGTGAGGGGGGATGTCAGGAAAAGGAGGATGTCGTCGGCGAATAGCCCACATTTGTGCATCTGGTCTCCACAGGTCACCCCTTTTATGTCCGGGTTATGTCGAATGGCGATTGCTAAGGTTTCTATGGCTATTGCGAAGATTAGGGGGGATAGAGGGCACCCTTGTCTAGTGCCCCGTAAAATGTCTATTGATTTGGAGTAATGACCTTGAATGCGTATTTGGGCCTTTGGTTGTGAGTAGAGAGCATGCAGAAGTCCCAGAAAACGGCTACCGAATCCCCATCTCTCCAATATATTGAAGATGTAGTGCCAGGAGACCGTGTCAAAGGCCTTCTGCAGGTCTAAGGATAGAAGGAATCCCGATTGGTTAGGCCCCCCTGTCCAGTTAGTTTGAAGAATCGAGGTGATATCTATCGCCCTCCTTATTTGGTCAGGACCCTGTCTCCCGGGTATGAATCCTACCTGGTCCTTATGTATATATTGTGTAATAAAAGATGACAACCTGTTAGCCATTATTTTGGTAAGTATTTTTAGGTCATTGTTTATGAGTGAGATCGGTCTGTAGTTGCTAACGTCTTCGTGATTTTTGCCAGGTTTGGGTATGACCGTGATTAACGCGGTGTTGAGATGGATGTCTAGGGGGTTTCCATTGGTTTTGGAATTGAAGAAGGAGGTCAGGTGAGGTGCCAGAATGACTGCAAAAGACTTGTAGTATGCTACAGAAAGGCCATCCGGACCCGGAGCTGATCCCCCTCCAAGGTCTTTTATGACCCCCAAAACCTCCTCCTCAGAGATGGGTATTTCCATCTTTTGTTTGTGGACCTCTTTTAGGGTGGGTAGGGGGATACCTTCCAGAAACTGAGGGATTAAGTTCGCATTTGGTGTATTTGTTTGGCTATATAAAGTAGAGTAAAAACCCCGAAAGGCTTCTAGAATCTTGGAAGGATTGGTCATGGGGGGTTGGCCATTTACTCTGAGTTTGGGGAAGGCTTGGGTTCTGATGGGGGGAGACAGTTTTTTAGCCAGGAGGGGACCTATTTTGTCTGCCTGAGTGTAAAATTTTTGTTCATTCCAGCGAATTGCCTTTTCAGCCTTAGATGTGAGTGCTAGATTGAGATCAATTCTCGCTCTATCGAGAAGGGAAACAGGGGTCTTGGAGGGGTCCAGTTTGTGGGAAGCTTTCAGCGTGGTGTATTCCTTTTCCAACTTAATTAGATCTGCTTTTTGTGCTTGTTTGGTTTGAGTGGCAATTTGGATGAGTGTACCTCTTATAAACGCTTTATGTGCAGCCCATAACGTTTCTGGAGAAATGTCCTCTGATTTATTGAGTTTAAAATATTCTTTAAGGGATTTTTCGAGTTCAATGACCCTGATGGGGTCAGATAATAGTGACTCATTCAGTCTCCAGTGTCCCCTGGATCCGCCCAGGGGGCCCGTTTTGAGTGAAATGGTTACTATGGAGTGGTCCGAGAGGGCCGACTCCCTGATTTGTGCTTTGTGGATCAAAGGGAGTAGGGAGGATGGGGTTAAAATGTGGTCAATCCTCGCATAGGTGTTATGAGGGGGAGAGTAATGGCTATAGTCCCTTTTGTTGGGGTTAAGTTCCCTCCAAGTGTCAGTTAAGCCGTGGGCATGGATTGTTTTGGCGATCCTGAGGCTCTCTTTGGTGGGTCGTGTTAGTTGAGTCAGAGGGGGTTTAGACTTGTCCAATCCCTGATCGAACGCTGCGTTCGAGTCTCCTCCAAAGATGACCGTTCCCTCCAATTTCTGAGCGAGGCTGCGCAGTAGGGAGTCAAAAAATTTTGCTTGTCCTCTATTTGGGGCATAGTAGGAGACCAGGGAATACAGGTGGTCCCCCACTGTACCCTTGACCAGGAGGAACCTGCCCTCCGGATCAGCGAATTCAGAGATTTTTACAAAGTTAAGATGTTTGGAAATGATGATTGCAACTCCCTTAGTTTTGTTGTCTGCTCTCGCTAAGAAAAACTGTGGGAAATGAGGGTGGAGATACTTAGGGCTATACCGGGAGGGGAAGTGTGTTTCTTGCAGCATAATAATGTCTAGCTTGAGATGCTTGTAATAATCGAGGACCTTTCTCCTCTTAATCTGGGAATTGATTCCCTGGACATTGTGAGAGGCTATGTGGAGTTCAGCTGTAGGGACGTTAGCCATGGAGCAGTTGGAGTGAAGTGCAATGGCCCTCACTTACCCTTTGGTGTGTGGAAACCTGGACTTTAGGATGATGATCGTAGATTCTTCTTGGCGGGAAGATATCAGGAATTCCCATGGGTGAGTGTGTGGTATCTGAAACACAAGATGTGGTTAGGTACAATGTAATGATTGGGGATGAGGGTTGGGGGTGCAGGATAGAAAAGAGAAGGTCTCCTATAGAAGAAAGAAAAGACACAGGGAAGGAGAAACCCCCTATGTCTACTAGAAAAAAATTGGAGTATGTCTGGCCCATCTGGGCTCAGGCAGCCTAGCCCCCAGAGACCTTCGGGTGTCTAGGGGTTAGGTGGGTGCGCAAGTGTTTCCTCACGAAACCGAACGCCCAACATAAAACTTGTTCCCTTACGGGAGAAAATACTGGAAGAAAAAACAAAGAAAATTTTGAAACCATTACTGTGGTATACCCGGTTGTCATAACAGAGTTACTAGTTAGTGGCCCTTAAACCGCTTCCCAATATAGTATCCTCCTAGTTTGCTATTCATTTGCTATCACAGCAGAGCGTCTATAAACTAGGCCTGAAAAAAAAAATCCTTAGTCAAGGGGGATAAAATCTCTCCCCCCCCTCATAGATAGGCGGGAGGAAGCAGCCCCTCTCAATCTAGAGAGGCACTGCTCCCTTGAGCATAGTGGATATGTCGATGGGCTAGTTAAAATTATCAAAAAATAAAGAGGGAAAATTTGGATAAAATCCCAATTCCCCCCCCCCCCCTGGAACCAGAAAAACAAAAAACAAGTAACAAAAAGTTCTGGAAAGTCAGAAAACTTTGCCCGGTTGCTTAGCCTGCCTAGTGACTAGGCCCAAAGGATCCCCCCTGTTCCAGGGGATGGTCAAAACGATCCCCACTTCACAATCGGGATAGAAGAGATGCAGTTCACATCATCATTGGTTTCAGGTTTGGTTGTTGTCTTTGGCCTTCTTTGCTTTTCCTGTTGACCACAGTGGAGATTGAGGGCTGGTGGGGGTCTGTCGTTTGTTGGAGTTGGTCCCGGCATTGGTCGTGTCCATCTCGGCCTCCTGGGAGATGATTTTCAGGTGCAGGAGCAATTTTTCTCCTTCTGGTAGGGAGGAGAAGGCGTAATGTTTCCCCTGGACGGAGAATTTAACCGCGAACGGGAAGGCCCACTTGTATTTTATATCTCTTTGGGTGAGAGCGAGCAGGAGGGGTTTTAGTGATCTCCTCCTTTGGATCGTAGAGGGCGACAGGTCTGCGAAGATCTGTACTGGGTGTCCCATGCATTGCACTGAGTGAGAGGACCTGGCCTGTCTCATCACTTCCTCTTTAACTGTGTAGTGGTGGGGCTTAGCGATAATATCTCTTGGGGTGCCGTCTTTTCTGGGGGGCCCTAAGGCTCTGTGTGCCCTGTCCAATTCAAGGTGTTGAGAGGAGATATTAGGGAGTAGCTGTTTAATCAGGTCCTGGACTGCTTCTGGAACATTGTGAATCGTTTCCGGTAGGCCTCGGATTCTGATTTTATATCGTCTGGACCTATTCTCAAGTTCGTCAATACGAGCCATTGCTAGGTCTAATTGATCTTGCACAGTGCTGATGTGCTGCGAGTGTTGATTAGTGACAGCTATAGTGTCCTCCATTTTGTGTTCGATCGCATCGATACGGGCCCCTAAATTAATAAAGTCTGCCTTCAGGTCCCCTGTAATTTTAGCTGCCGTTTGAGCCAGTCCTCTGTCCAAAAGTTCAGAGAATCTGTGGAAGAGGGAGTCCATGTGAGAAGCAGAGTCACTGGCAGGGAAGGCATATGGTGTGAGGCCTGTGTGATCTGAGGTAGATCCCTGGGGGGATAGAGGGCTTTCACAGCGGGGGCGATCCTGCAGGGATCCTGTAGAGGCTGGAGAGGGGGTCAGCAGAGGTGGGTATCCCCGCTGTCTCCCTGGAGTGAAGTGAGGGGGAGTGAGGGGTTGCTCTGACCTGTAGTCCGCCGGGCCTGTGGAGCAGAGAATCTGAGGCAGAGGCTGTGCCTGTGTAGCGGCGGCCATCTTGGGCGTCTCAGCCGTTTTTGTTCGCTCCTGTTGTGGCCACAGGTTCCGTTTCACCGGGGCCCCGGGCATATGGGGGTGTAGCCTGGACCTTGGGGAGTATCACCAGGTGCTTGAATCGTGCGGTGGTGCGCTGTGGTCCGTGCTGTGAGCGCCGGTCGTTCGTGAGGGAGCGGAGCTCTAGGCTTTAGCGGCCATCTTGCGAGCTCCGCGCATGCGCACTCTCCTCCGTGATTGATTTTTTATTGATGTGCAATTTTGGATTGGACAGCAAAATCACCTCATATCCGCTCAACCTCTGAGCAGACATGTGCTGTGTATGTACATTTTTCAACAAGATTGACACATTGTGGGTGGTGTGAAGTGTGATGTCTAGGGATGAGCCGAACACCCCCCGGTTCGGTTCACACCAGAACCTGCGAACGGACCGAAAATTTGCACGAACGTTAGAACCCCTATTGACGTCTATGGGACTCAAACGTTCGAAATCAAAAGTGCTCATTTTAAAGGCTAATTTGCATTGTATTGTCCTAAAAAGGGTTTGGGGACCCGGGTCCTACCCCAGGGGACATGTATCAATGCAAAAATTTTTTTTAAAAACGGCCGTTTTTTCGGGAGCAGTGATTTTAATGATGCCTAAAGTAAAAAAAAAAAAAAGTGAAATATTCCTTTAAATATCGTACCTGGGGTGTGTCTATAGTATGCCTGTAAAGTGGCGCGTGTTTCTCGTGTTTAGAACAGTCCCTGCACAAAATGTCATTTTTAAAGGAAAAAATCTCATTTAAAACTGCTTGCGGGTTTAATGTAATGTCGGGTCCTGGCAATATGGATGAAAATCAGTGAGACAAACAGCATGGGTACCCCCCAGTCCATTACCAGGCCCTTTGGGTCTTGTATGTATATTAAGGGGAACCCCGCACCCAAATTAAAATAAGGAAAGGTGTGGGGCCACCATTCCCTATATACTCTGAACAGCAGTATACAGGCGGTGCAAACAAGACAGGGACTGTAGGTTTGTTGTTAAGTAGAATCTGTTTGTAATTTTGAACGGGTACATTTTTAATGTGTTTAGGTCCAGCCAAAAAAACTTTTTTAAGCTTTTTGGAAAACATAGGGAAGGGTTATCATCTCTGTGACATTTGTTTTGCTGTCTTTCCTCCTCTTCAGAAGATTTCACCTCACTTTTTGTCCCAATGACAAATGTTTTTTGAAAATTTGGGTTTTTTTGTGGAACAAGGATTGGAAAGCATCAGTGGAAATGAGAAATGTTTTTCCCATATTAACTCTTACAGGAGAGAATTTCCCTTCCTAGGGGTAGATTTCATCTCACTTCCTGTTGTCTCCTTTCGTTTGCAAGTAGGAGTCGTTTGTAAGTTAGATGTTTGAAAGTAGGGGCCTGCCCTATATACTCAGCAGAAATTTGGGCCTTAGGTGTTGTTGTGGCCACAACACTGTAAGCCCTCACAGGGCCCTATTGTGAAATATTAGATCAAGAATTGTAATTACATGCCCCTGTTGAACAAGGGCAGAAAAATTGGGCCTTTGGTGGTGGTGGTGGTGCTGGTGCCACAACACTGTAAGTCCTCACTCGCTCTTGGTGGGTGCAGAAATGGGCCCTGCTGTGAAATATTAGATCAAGAATTGTAATTACATGCCCCTGTTGAACAGGGGCTGAAAAATTAGGCCTTAGGCACTGGTGCTGGTGCCACAACACTGCAACCCCTCACAGACACTCTAGTTGGAACGCAGGAACGAGCCCTGCTGCAAAGTATTGCATCAAAAATTGTAATTATATGCAACTGTTAAACAGGGGCTGAAAAATTGGGCCTTAGGCACTGGTGCTGGTGCCACAACACTGCAACCCCTCCCAGATACTCTAGTTGGAACGCAGAAATGAGCCCTGCTGCAAAGTAGTGCATCAAAAATTGTAATTACACGCCCCTGTTAAACAGGGGCTGAAAAATTGGGCCTTAGGCACTGGTGGTGGCGCCCAGAACCAAAAATGTTCTTACAAGCTATCAGCGTGATCATTGAGGAGGAAGAGGATAATTACTCAGGGATAGTCACTCAGCATCAGCATAGGCAGTCTTTGAAGGGATCTGAGATTTCAAAAAAAATTATTCGGTTACATCAGCATCAGGTGCTTGGTAGCTGGTGGTGATCCAAGACTGATTCATTTTTATGAAGGTCAGTCGATCGACCGAGTCGGTGGACAGACGCACCCTGTGATCGGTTACAAAGCCTCCAGCAGCACTGAATGTGCGTTCCGAAAGAACGCTGGATGCAGGACAGGCCAGTAGCTCAATTGCATACTGTGAAAGCTCTGGCCAGTGATCCTTTCTCAAGACCCAGTAACCCAAAGGATTTTCGGTGGGAAAGGTGTCCAAGTCAGATCTTGCCCCTAGATATTCCTGCACCATGTAAAACAGACGCTGGCGATGGTTGCTGGAACCGATCATACCTTGGGGCTGCGGACCAAAAAATTGTCTGAACGCATCGGTCAGATGGCCACCTTCTCCACCACTCCTTCTTTGACTGACCGAAGCCTCAGCAACACGTTGTCCAGAAACAGGAGTTTGTAACCTCCCAGTCTCTGGGAACGTGTTGCACAGACCTTTCTGCAAGGCCTCCCGAAGATGTTTCATCCTCTTCTCCCTCTGCGATGGCAAGATAAGGTCCTCAACCTTACCCTTGTAATGTGGATCAAGGAGGGTTGCCAGCCAGTATTGATACTTCTCCTTGATACCTCGAATACGAGGATCCTTACGCAGGCTTTGCAGGATCAGGGAGGCCATGCAGCGTAGGTTTGCTGAGGCATTCGGTCCGGAGTCCTAAGGTCCGGGTCACTAAGGACGACATGGTCCGCAGCCACCTCCTCCCAGCCACGTACAAGTCCATGTGTTTCTTGGGACTGATCCCTTAAAGACTACTGCTGATGCTGAGTGCCAGGCTCCACCTCCATACTGACACAATCTTCCTCCTCCTCCTCCTCCTCCTCCTCTTCCTGTGTGATTGGCGGGCATGCAGGAACACTGTCTGGATAAAGGGGGCCTTGAGAGCTAAGGAAGTCCTCCTCTTCCTGCCTCTGTTCTGCCTCAAGTGCCCGGTCCATTATTCCACGCAGCGTGTGCTCCAACAGGTGGACAAGGGGGTCAGTGTCACTGATGCATGCACTGTCACTGCTCACCATCCTCGTGGCCTCCTTAAATGGTGACAGGACAGTGCATGCATCCCTGATCATGGCCCACTGACGTGGGGAAAAAAACCAAGCTCCCCTGACCCTGTCCTGGTGCCATAGTCGCACAGGTACTCATTGATGGCCCTCTGCTGCATATGCAGCCGCTGCAGCATGGCCAACGTTGAGTTCCACCTGGTGGGCATGTTACAGATTAGACGGTTCTTGGGCAGGTTAAACTCCTTTTGGAGGTCCGCCAGCCAAGCACTGGCATTATATGACCGGCGGAAATGCACACAGACTTTCCGGCCTGCCTCAGGACATCCTGTAAGCCCAGGTACCTGCCCAAGAACCGCTGCACCACCAAGTTAAGGACGTGAGCCAAACAGGGCATTTGTCCCCGTCGGAGGGCAGAGAGGAGGTTGGTGCCATTGTCGCAAACCACCATTCCTGCCTTAAGTTGGCGTGTCGTCAACCACCTCTGAACCTGCCCCTGCAGAGCTGACAGAACCTCTGCCCCAGTGTGACTCCTGTCCTCCAAGCACACCAGCTCAAGCACCGCATGGCATCTTTTGGCCTGCGTACTTGCGTAGCCCCTTGAACGGCTACGGAGCACTGCTGGTTCCGAGGACAAAGCACAGGAAGAGGCCATGGAGGAAGAAGAAGAGGAGGGGTGGAGGAGAGAAGCTGATGAGGAGCAAGGAGAGGTCCTCTTTGTTCTTTGGTGTGGGTCTTTTAGATACGCTTGCCAACGAACTGTATGGCAGGTCAACATATGTCTGGTCAAGCATGTGGTAACCAAGCGGGAGATGTTTTGGCCACGCGAGATACGCTTGAGACATATGTTGCAAATAGCAGCGGTGCGATCTGATGCACTCGTCTCAAAAAAGGCCCACACCAAAGAACTTTTTGAATAACGCGCAGACACTGCAGCGCCCTGCACATGTGGAGCTTTGGGGTGTGATGCAGTCAATGTGCTGCCCTTAGGCTGGCCCCTGGAGGGCATCCTGCCTCGTTGGTGATGTGCCGCCTCCTCCTCCTCCTCCGCCTCCTCTCACCTATCAGGCACCCAAGTTGAGTCAGTGACCTCATCATCCCCTCCCTCCTCATCACTGGAGCAAACCTGGCAGTATGCTGCAGCAGGGGGAGCATGACTGCCAGATTGCTGTCCTTCTTGGGCACCCCCTCTGTCCGTGCCCACGTTACTGCCTTCATCTAGCTCAGTATCATCATCAGAGCCTTCCAAACGCTGGGCATCCTCCTGGAGCATGTACCCAACACTGTGGTCAAACAGTTCGAGGGACTCCTCAGGAGGACATGGTGGGGCTAGGGAAGGAGTCACTGATGACATTGAGCCAAGGGAAGAGGCCGCTGCTTTGCCAGACAAAGTACCCTGGGCATGGGTGAGAGAGGATGAGGAGGATGAGGACGGCTTGGTCATCCACTCGACCAAGTCTTCCGCATGTTGCGGCTCAACACGGCCAGCTGCCGAAAAAAAGGCCAAGCATGTCCCACGGCCACATGCTGATGAGGATGCACCGTCTCCATGACCAGCACTAGACACAGAGCCTGCTTGCCCTCTCTTATTGACTTGTGACTGTCTGCCTCTCCTTCTTGGCCTTCCAGACATTCTAATGGCCTGTAGCTTCACTAAGCTGGGATATATATATATATATATATATATGTACTGATACTGCAGCTAGCAAAATCAACTGCCTGCCTGTAGTATGAGAACACCACCAACCTTCTACAGGTAGCTTTAGCTGAACACTGTGCAGAGCTCGCAAAAAACTAACCTGTAGCTTTTTTTAGCTGGCTGCGGTAGTGATAGGATCAGGAAAACACAAACAACCTTCTACAGGTAGCTTTAGCTGAACACTGTGCAGAGTTCGCAAAAAAATAACTTGTAGGTTTAGCTGGACACTGTGAGGAGGACGCACCACACTAACTTGTAGTTTTAGCTAAACACTGTGAGCAGGATGCACTGCACTAACTTGTAGCTTTAGGTGAACACTGTGCAGAGGTCTCACTACACTAACTTGTAGGTTTAGCTGAACACTGTGAGCAGGACACACCGCACTAACTTCTAGGTTTAGCTGAACACTGTGAGGTGGACGCACCACACTAACTTGTAGTTTTAGCTGAACACTGTGATCAGGACGCACAGCACTAACTTGTAGTTTTAGCTGAACACTGTGAGCAGGACACACCGCACTAACTTGTAGGTTTAGCTGAACACTGTGAGCAGGACGCACCACACTAACTTGTAGTTTTAGCTGAACACTGTGAGCAGGACGCACTGCACTAACTTGTAGCTTTAGATGAACACTGTGCAGAGGTCTCACTACACTAACTTGTAGGTTTAGCTGAACACTGTGAGCAGGACGCCCCGCACTAACTTCTAGGTTTAGCTGAACACTGTGAGGTGGACGCACCGCACTAACTTGTAGTTTTAGCTGAACACTGTGAGCAGGACGCACCGCACTGACTTGTAGGTTTAGCTGAACACTGTGAGGTGGACGCACCACACCAACTTGTAGGTTTAGCTGAACACTGTGAGCAGGACACACCCCACTAACTTGTAGGTTTAGCTGAACACTGTGAGCAGGACGCACCCCACTAACTTGTAGTTTTAGCTGAACACTGTGATCAGGACGCACAGCACTAACTTGTAGTTTTAGCTGAACACTGTGAGCAGGACACACCGCACTAACTTGTAGGTTTAGCTGAACACTGTGAGCAGGACGCACCACACTAACTTGTAGTTTTAGCTGAACACTGTGAGCAGGACGCACTGCACTAACTTGTAGCTTTAGATGAACACTGTGCAGAGGTCTCACTACACTAACTTGTAGGTTTAGCTGAACACTGTGAGCAGGACGCCCCGCACTAACTTCTAGGTTTAGCTGAACACTGTGAGGTGGACGCACCGCACTAACTTGTAGTTTTAGCTGAACACTGTGAGCAGGACGCACCGCACTGACTTGTAGGTTTAGCTGAACACTGTGAGGTGGACGCACCACACCAACTTGTAGGTTTAGCTGAACACTGTGAGCAGGACACACCCCACTAACTTGTAGGTTTAGCTGAACACTGTGAGCAGGACGCACCCCACTAACTTGTAGTTTTAGCTGAACACTGTGAGCAGGATGCACTGCACTAACTGTAAATAGTCTAGCTGCCTGACTTTGGTACTAATAGGATCAAAAGAACACCAGCAATTTTCTTCAGGTAGCTGTAAATACTGTAACAAGACAAGCCTGCCTGTCAGTAAGAAGATAACAGGAACTGATCTAGCTGAACACTGTGAGCAGGACGCACTGCACTAACTTGTAGCTTTAGATGAACACTTTGCAGAGGTCTCACTACACTAACTTGTAGGTTTAGCTGAACACTGTGAGCAGGACGCACCGCACTAACTTGTAGGTTTAGCTGAACACTGTGAGCAGGACGCACAGCACTAACTTGTAGGTTTAGCTGAACACTGTGAGCAGGACGCACCGCACTAACTTCTAGGTTTAGCTGAACACTGTGAGGTGGACGCACCACACTAACTTGTAGTTTTAGCTGAAGACTGTGAGCAGGGCGCACCCCACTAACTTGTAGGTTTAGCTGAACACTGTGAGCAGGACGCACCCCACTAACTTGTAGTTTTAGCTGAACACTGTGAGCAGGACGCACTGCACTAACTATAAATAGTCTAGCTGCCTGACTGTGGTACTAATAGGATCAAAAGAACACCAGCAATTTTCTTCAGGTAGCTGTGAATACTGTAAGAAGACAAGCCTGCCTGTCAGTAAGAAGATAACAGGAATGGATCTAGCTGAACACTGTGAGCAGGACACACTGCACTAACTTGTAGCTTTAGATGAACACTGTGCAGAGGTCTCACTACACTAACTTGTAGGTTTAGCTGAACACTGAGCAGGACGCACCGCACTAACTTGTAGGTTTAGCTGAACACTGTGAGCAGGACGCTCCGCACTAACTTCTAGGTTTAGCTGAACACTGTGAGGTGGATGCACCGCACTAACTTGTAGTTTTAGCTGAACACTGTGAGCAGGACGCACCCCACTAACTTGTAGGTTTAACTGAACACTGTGAGCAGGATGCACCCCACTAACTTGTAGGTTTAGCTGAACACTGTGAGCAGGACGCACCCCACTAACTTGTAGTTTTAGCTGAACACTGTGAGCAGGACGCACTGCACTAACTGTAAATAGTCTAGCTGCCTGACTGTGGTACTAATAGGATCAAAAGAACACTTTTCTTCAGGTAGCTGTAAATACTGTAACAAGACAAGCCTGCCTGTCAGTAAGAAGATAACAGGAACGGATCTAGCTAAACTGAATACAGTGTATATATATATATATATATATATATATATATATATATATATATATATATATATATATATATATATATATATATGCAACACCTGGGATGCATATATATATACACAATACACTGTAAGTGCAGCTAACTGACTGACTGTTCTGCCTAATCTATCTAACTCAAATCAAATGACACTGTCTGTCTCTCTCTCTCTCTATCTATGAACGCCGGAACACACACTACACAGGGCCGCCGTGCAGGCGACCTTATATAGTGTGGGGCGTGTACTAAATCCCCTGAGCCATAATTGGCCAAAGCCTCCTTGGCTTTGGCCAATTACGGCTCTCTGTTCAGACGGCGCTGTGATTGGCCAAGCATGCGGGTCATAGTGCATGCTTGGCCAATCATCAGCCAGCAATGCACTGCGATGCCGCAGTGAATTATTGGCCGTGACACGCCACACGAATTTGGCGCGAACGGCCCATATTGTTCGCAATTCGGCGAACGGGCGAACAGACGATGTTCGAGTCGAACATGGGTTCGACTCAAACACGAAGCTCATCCCTAGTGGTGTCGTGTTCCAGAGTGAAAGAAGTGGCCATCTCAACCACCATCGTACAGGACGCTAGAGCTCTGAGACACGCGGACATGCCTTGAACCTGCACGGGACCATCTTTAAGAAATAACTACAGGGCGCAGTCTCCCACCATGTTCCTGGGCCAGTACTCCCACCATGGTTCTGCAATTTTCCCTGGCAAACAAGTGAAACATTTTGCCATATTCAAGGAGGCCGAGGCTCGGGCTGGTAACCATTGCACATTTCAACATGGCAAAAGCATTTAACATTTCATCAGATAATTTTACAGTATCAGACATTTCAGAGAGGGTTGCTTGTCCCAATATATTGTCATTGAAAGAGCAGTCAGTTATCCATTGGCGGCAGTAACCAATCATATCTAGGAAGGTGAACATTCCCTTCCTGTTAAGAGGGCGGGGCAGACCCATCAGAGCCGCAGCTCTTTTGTGACTGACTCTTCTTTCTCCTTTTGTGAGCACAAATATTTAACTGTTTTTTTTTACACCATGGTAACTTTTTTTCTTAGACACTTTGTGACCACATACATGTAACCATTTAAAAAAATATAGGCTATCAGCTCGGCAGTCCTCCTCTGATGAACTACAAATCAAAGAATCATCAACATACTGCAACAGTACAGAACCATGAGGGGCAGTCCAGGGCACAAGGGTGGCTTGGAGTACAGTGGCCGTGTCTCCATGTCTACAGGGATGGGAAAAAAAACGTTCTTTAAATCAATCACAGCAAAATACTCTGCATCGTATGGTATGGCGGTAAGTATTGATGGCACATAATGGCACTATTGGGGCAATCGGTACCACTAGGCTATTGATGGCCCTTAGGTCTTGTACAAACCTATAGTCACCATTTGCCTTCTTTACCGGGTTAATGGGAGTATTGTAGGGCGAGACAATTTCCCTTAAGAATCCTTTCTTTAAGAAATTCTCTTTTTCTCTGTATGTAACTCCCTCTTTGTCCTTGCCCCCTCCCTCTTTTTATAAAAGTTTCCCCTTTGATTTCCTGAGAAATCATTTTGATATCTTTGTACTGGTGTTTGTTTTGGGATGTCAAAACATTCCGCTGCGTCTTTTTCAGTCAACGTTTTTTGAAAGTCATTCATACTCATTGTACTCCAGTCTGACATTTGCTGTCTCACAGTGAGTGCATATTTAGGAACAAGGTTACTGAGATAAGTCTGTATTAAAAGACTGTGCATTTCATCGTGAGTGTTAAGTCCGGGGTCTTGTGTCCAGACTTCTTGGAATCTCTTCCAAAATTCCAACACTGACTAATGATTTTTGTTTGCATGCTACTGCAGTGGGGAGTGATGATTTGTTAGTGAAAGCTCTTTTCATTTCCCTCTCTAACTCTTCCCACATAGTATTCCTTCCATCAACAGTGTTTAGTGCATAAGCCTCTGCCTTGGTGGTGGGTGCCTTCAAGACATTTATGGCAGGCACTTTAGTCCAATCCCAAGGGGAGGTAGTTCCCACCAAACTATCTGTAATGAGCCTTATGTCTTCTTGTGTGTAATTTCTACCCTTACAAGCTTTCTTTAAATAAGCTATAGCTCCCAAAGCTGACGTTGTTGGTTTGGGGCAGTGTTTAATAATATGATTTATGTCTTCAATATCAATAGGTTTCATTACCATAACGTCACCCACAGTCATGAAAGGAAAACTTTGCATAACTAACTGCGTAGTTACTTCCTCTTTTTCCTCTGTATCTGCTGCCTGTTTTAAAACTGCGTGTTTTGTACTCTGACCCTCTACAGTGGTACCTGAGGATCCATTTTCCAAACATTCATACACGATGAAATGGAAAGAGACCCCTGCACAGGAACCTCTCCTTCCTGTGTGCAAAATGTCATAAACCCAAGTAAAACTGTCTTTTTTCACATCCTCTAAAGAGAACACTATTAAAATATTGATTACCAAGTCTACACCAGATGTGTTACACTCCATATATTCTTCTGCAACTCATGGGTGTATACCTGTTTACCCTCGTCCATGTATTTTGTATCTGCCAAAGCATCTCTCCCTACTGGGAGGTGGTAAATGCTTTAATAGCACACTTGGTGGGATGCCCCATCCCATAAGGCTGGGCACAGAAGTTTCAAATCTTGGCAGCCTGAATGTATCAAGTAGATGGACTTGGATACAACCAGATTGCTGGATTTGCTTGTGATTGTTGCAAGCGACTGCTATAGCCACTAGTGATAATCACTGTCTGCTCCTGGCAGGGTTGGCATCCTCCGCCTGTTCCCACCCCCCTCACTGGGAGAAGACAATCGATCGGCAGGAGGGATTCCCCACTCAGCACTGACTGTGTTGATGGTGGAATCATGCAAATTTCTTTCCTGCAACCCATAGTTGCAAAAAAGAAATTTGCACCATCTATGGCCTGCCTTAGTCCCTTTCAGGGCTGATCCTGGGCGGGTGCACGGGTGCAGCACACCCCGGCACCGCAGAGGATGGGGTGCCGATGTATGTGCCAGAGTGTTCCCCCCTTCCTCCTCTCCATGGCCATCTTTAGCATGGGGCAGAGCGAGTGTAGCCAATCCCCGCCCCCTTCTTGCGCTCCAGTTATTACAAGTGGCCACACTCACTGTGACAAGTGACAGCTGTTGACTGCATGTGCTGGAGCATGCTTGCCGCTGTTGAACACAGCGCTTCCTTCTCTGTCAGAATGGCTGTGACAGGGAGTGTTACAGCAGAGCGTCTCTTTGTGTTCCCCATGGCTTCCCTGTGGCGTCAGGGGGGGCGCGGTCACATCACCAGGTGGCCCCGCCATCAGTTATATAAGAGGAGGAGGTGGGTCGGTTGTGGATTCTTTTTTCTTTTTCGGTCCGTCGCGGCATGATAGAAGAAGATGAATGGACATCGTGGGACATTTTTATTTATTTATTTTTTAATAAAGGGCTTGTCCCAAGCTTTGTCTAGTCTTTTTTAACATTTTGACACTTTATTTGTGAAATGGTAGGGGTACATTTGTACCACGTTACCATTCCACACAGGGGGGAGGCTGGGATCTGGGGTTCCCCTTGTTAAAGGGGGCTTCCAGATTCTAATTCAGACCATCACAACCACCGGGCAAGGGTTGTGGGGATGAGACTCTTGTCCCCATAAACATGGGGATGAGGTGATTTGGGGGGCTACCCCAAAGCACCATCCCCATGTTGAGGGCATGTGGCCTGGTCCTGTCAGGAGGGGGGTGCTCTCTTGCCCCCCCTCTTTTCCTGCGGCTTGAGAAAGGAGTGCCGCTATTCTTGTCACCAATAGCGCGCAGACTCAGAAACGCGTCGCATAGCTGTGACGTCACGGCTCGGCGCCGCGCTGTGCTTGCTTTCCAGACCTCGTTCTGGCTCCCTACACGGCCGTCACCATCTCATCCACGGAGCCTTACGAGCCTCACACTGCAGCACGCCCGGCGATCGGCTTTGGCGTCCTTCTACCCTCTCCTTGGAACCCGCAGACCGTTGGTCTATGCCATTTTATACCCATCACAACCCGGAAGTGCCATCTGGAGAACTGAGGGAGCCCCTGCCGTGTCCAGTTACCACCATCCATCCTTGCCAGGATCCGATGTGGGACCAGCACTGCACGGACTTGCTGAGACTTGTGGTCCTCCAGCTTTTTCCTCTACTCAGAGACGCACCGGAACGCAACACTACAGTCTTCCATGTGAGTGGATATTGTCTGTTTGAATAAATGTTTATTGATATACACTCAGAGGCGCCCCTTTTCCTTGTTTATCTTCTTCAGCCTATTGGACCCTGCTTCTGGTCTTTTCTTGGTGGCAGCCCTGATTGACTTCCCCCTGTGTATATATCGATATACACCCATCCTGCCATTGGACTATTTAGGAACAGTTATTTGAGGTATACCTGCATTGCACCTTTTTTACTTGTCTCTTTTCCTGCGGCCGGCCAGGGTCTGGTATGGATTTTGGCGCAGGGTTCCCCTTAAAATCCATGGTATGGATTTTGGAGGGACCCCTACGCCATTTTTTTAAAATTTGGCACAGAGTTCCCCTAATTTCCATATCAGACCCGAAGGACCTGCTATGGATTTTAGGGGGACCCCCACACAATTTTTTTTTTTAAATTTTGGTTTGGGGTTCCCCTTAATATTCATACCAGACCCAAATGGCCTGGTAATGGACTGGGGGGATCCCATGCTCTTTTTTTCAATGAGTTTTATCTACATTGCTGAGACCCGACAAATCATTACAGCCGTGAATGGTTTTAAATGCCAATTTTTTTCCTTTAGAAATGTCCTTTTGCTGTGGTACTGATCTAAACACGGGAAAAATGTGCCATTTCACAGGCATACTATAGACACTCCCCAGGCACAATATTTAAAGGAATATTTCATTTTTATTGTTTCACTTTAAGCATTAAAAATATCACTGCTCCTGAAAAAATGGCTATTTTTTAAAAACATTTGCATTGATACATGTCCCCTGGGGCAGGACCCAGGTCCCCAATCACTTTTTATGACAATAACTTGCATATAAGCCTTTAACCACTAGCCTACCGCCCACTGTCATATGACGGTGGGACGGTAAGGCTCTAGTTCTGGGCGGACGTCATATGACACAAACGCATTTAAACAGGGCATGCGCGCGATCGCGTGCATGTGATGAAGTCATGGCCAATCACGAATGGTAACTCCCCACATTACACGGCGCATGCGCGCGATCGTGAGCGCGCTGCGTGTGCACGTCGGAGGCAGCGTGTTCCCGGGAACACTGCTCATCACTGACGGTAGTAAACAGCCATTGGCCAGGGCTGTGTACCACGTGGTCGGCTGTGATCCTTTCACAGCCGATCACTAAATGTAAGCACAGAGCTGTAACTAGCTGTTACCAGCTCTTCTCTCCTCACACACCGTTTCCAGTGTGAGGAGAGAAGAGCCAGGAGCAGTGAGTTACAGATCTATGTTTAGTAGTGTCTGCACCAACACGACACCTGTCCCATCGCCCCCCCCAATTGTCATCTGTCACCCAACAGTCACCCCATAAAAGTGCACCTGTCACATAAGAAACCGCCATCAGTGACCATCAGCGGTGCAACCGTCACCCATCAGTGACCATGCCCTGTCACCCGTCACCCATCAGTGACCATGCCCTGTCACCCGTCACCCATCAGTGACCATGCCCTGTCACCCGTCACCCATCAGTGACCATACCCTGTCACCCGTCACCCATCAGTGACCAGCAGCGGTGCACCCGTCACCCATCAGTGACCGTGCCCTGTCACCCATCAGTGACTGTCAGCAGTGCACCCGTCACCCATCATTGATGTGGCCTGTCACCCATCACCCATCAGTGAGTGTCGCCTGTCACCCATCTGTGACCATCACCCGTCCCCATCAGTGGTCTGTCACCCATCAGTGACCATCGCCTGTCACCCATCAGTGACCATCGCCCATCACACCATCATCACCTATCAGTGAACGTCACCTGCCACCCATCGCACAGCCCATCAGTGACCGTCACCAGTCACCCATCAGTGACCAGCAGCGGTGCACCCGTCACCCATTAGTGACCTGCCCTGTCACCCATCAGTGACCGTCAGCAGTGCACCCGTCACCCATCATTGACGTGGCCTGTCGCCCATCACCCGTCACCCATCAGTGAGTGTCGCCTGTCACCCATCTGTGACCATCACCCATCACCGTCCGTGGCCTGTCACCCATCAGTGACCATCGCCTGTCACCCATCAGTGACCATCGCCCATCACACCATCATCACCTATCAGTGAACATCACCTGCCACCCATCGCACAGCCCATCAGTGACCGTCACCTGCCACCTATCTGTCACCCGTCGCACAGCTACCCGCCACACAGCCATGTCCAAAAGAGTATACAACAGTGAGGAGGCATTCCAGATCCTCTCCATGACTAATGAGAGCACCGGGGAGTTCTCATCAGATTCCAATTCTGATTCCGAATCAAATTCGACATTTGAACCAATCAAGAGTAGTAATGATTTGGATGAAGAATGGGTCCCTCCTAAAAGGGCACAACACTCTGGAAACCAGGCAGCCGCCAGCAACCAGGATTATATTCCCAGGCCCAGTACCAGCGCTGCCGCCAGCAATAGGCCCCAGGAACAAAGGCCCAGTACCAGCGTTGCCGCCAGCAATAGGCCCCAGGAACAAAGGCCCAGTACCAGTGCTGCCGCCAGCGATAGGCCCCGCGAACAAATGCCCAGGCCCAGTACCAGTGCTGCCACATCACGCCTGAGTACCAGCACAGGAAATTCAACTCCCCCAACTACTGGAGTGTCACATCCCCCAAGAGCCAGGGCCACTACATACATGCCAGATGGTCTTGCCAACCCAACATGGCTGCCTTTCAACTCGGGATCACCAATTATTCCAGCCAGGTGTGCAGGCCAACACCCAAAATTTCACAGAGATCAATTGCTTTCATCTGGTTTTGCCTGACACTTTGCTGCAATTTATTGTGGACCAGACAAATTTGTATGCCTAGCAGTATATTGCCAACAACCCCCAATCATCTTATGCCCATCCGTTTGAGTGGAGAGATCTGAATTTGGAGGAGTTCAAATTGTTTTTGGGCCTTTGGGCTTACAAAATTGGGCTTACAAAAAAAAATGAAGGACATGCCTATTGGTCCACCAATAGGGATGAGCCGAACACCCCCCTGTTCGGTTCGCACCAGAACATGCGAACAGGAAAAAGTTTGTTCGAACACGTGAACACTGTTAAAGTCTATGGGACACGAACATGAATAATCAAAAGTGCTAATTTTAAAGGCTTATATGCAAGTTATTGTCATAAAAAGTGTTTGGGGACCCGGGTCCTGCCCCAGGGGACATGGATCAATGCAAAAAAAAGTCTTAAAAACTGCCGTTTTTTCAGGAGCAGTGATTTTAATAATGACGAAAGTCAAACAATAAAAGTGTAATATCCCTTTAAATTTCGTAGCTGGGGGGTGTCTATAGTATGCCTGTAAAGGGGCGCATGTTTCCCGTGTTTAGAACAGTCTGACAGCAAAATGACATTTTGAAGGAAAAAACACATTTAAAACTACCCGCGGCTATTGCATTGCCGACAATACACATAGAAGTTCATTGATAAAAATGGCATGGGAATTCCCCACAGGGCAACCCCGAACCAAAAAAAAAAAAAAAAATGATGTGGGAGTCCCCCTAAATTCCATACAAGGCCCTTCAGGTCTGGTATGGATATTAAGGGGAACCCCAGACAAAATTTAAAAAAAAAAATGGACGTGGGGTTCCCCCTAATATCCATACCAGACCCTTCAGGTCTGGTATGGATTTTAAGGGGAACCCCGCGCCAAAAAAAAAAAAAAAAACGGCGTGGGGTCCCCCAAAAATCCATACCAGACCCTTATCCAAGCACGCAACCTGGCAGGCCGCAGGAAAAGAGAGGGGACGAGAGTGCGCCCCCCCCCTCCTGAACCGTACCAGGCCACATGCCCTCAACATTGGGAGGGTGCTTTGGGGTAGCCCCCCAAAACACCTTGTCCCCATGTTGATAAGGACAAGGGCCTCATCCCCACAACCCTGGCCGGTGGTTGTGGGGGTCTGCGGGTGGGGGGCTTATCGGAATCTGGAAGCCCCCTTTAACAAGGGGACCCCCAGATCCCCCCCCCCCTGTGTGAAATGGTAAGGGGGTACTTACCCCTACCATTTCACTAAAAAACTGTCAAAATGTTAAAAATGACAAGAGACAGTTTGTGACAATTCCTTTATTTAAATGCTTCTTCTATCTTCTATCTTCCTTCATCTTCTGGTTCTTCTGGCTCTTCTGGTTCTTCCTCCGGCGTTCTCGTCAAGCATCTCCTCTGCGGCGTCTTCTATCTTCTTCTCCTCGGGCCGCTCCGCACCCATGGCATGGGGGGAGGCTCCCGCTCTTCTCTTCATCTTCTTCTTCATCTCTTCTTCCTTCTTTCTTCTTCTCTTCTTCTCTTCTTCTCTTCTTCATTTTCTTCTCCGGGCCGCTCCGCAGCCATGCTGGCATGGAGGGAGGCTCCCGCTGTGTGACGGCGTCTCTTCGTCTGACGGTTCTTAAATAACAGGGGGCGGGGCCACCCGGTGACCCCGCCCCCCTCTGACGCACAGTGACTTGACGGGACTTCCCTGTGACGTCACGGGGAATGCCACAGGGAAGTCCCATCATGTCCCGTGCGTCAGAGGGGGGCGGGGTCACCGGGTGGCCCCGCCCCCGTTATTTAATTACCGTCAGACGAAGAGACGCCGTCACACAGCGGGAGCCAAACTCCATGCCAGCATGGCTGCGGAGCAGCCCGGAGAAGAAAATGAAGAAGAGAAGAAGAGAAGAAGGAAGAAGAGATGAAGAAGAAGAAGAAGAAGATGAAGAGAAGAGCGGGAGCCTCCCCCCATGCCATGGAGAAGGAGAAGAAGAGATAGAAGACGCCGCAGAGGAGATGCTGGACGAGAATGCCGGAGGAAGAACCAGAAGAGCCAGAATAACCAGAAGAAGATGAAGGAAGATAGAAGAAGCATTTAAATAAAGGAATTGTCAAAAATTGTCTCTTGTCATTTTTAACATTTTTGACAGTTTTTTAGTGAAATGGTAGGGGTAAGTACCCCCTTACCATTTCACACAGGGGGGGGGCGGGATCTGGGGGTCCCCTTGTTAAAGGGGGCTTCCAGATTCCGATAAGCCCCCCGCCCGCAGACCCCCACAACCACCGGCCAGGGTTGTGGGGATGAGGCCCTTGTCCTCATCAACATGGGGACAAGGTGTTTTGGGGGGCTACCCCAAAGCACCCTCCCAATGTTGAGGGCATGTGGCCTGGTACGGTTCAGGAGGGGGGAGGCACACTCTCGTCCCCCCCTCTTTTCCTGCGGCCTGCCAGGTTGCGTGCTCGGATAAGGGTCTGGTATGGAATTTAGGGGGAACCCCACGTCATTTTTTTTTTAAATTTTGGCCGGGGTTCCCCTTAATATCCAAACCAGACCTGAAGGGCCTTGTATGGAATTTAGGGGGACTCCCACATCATTTTTTTTTTTTAATTTTGGTTCGGGGTTGCCCTGTGGGGAATTCCCATGCCATTTTTATCAATGAACTTCTATGTGTATTGTCGGCAAAGCAATAGCCGCGGGTAGTTTTAAATGTGTTTTTTCCTTCGAAATGTCATTTTGCTGCCACACTGTTCTAAACACAGGAAACATGCGCCCCTTTACAGGCATACTATAGACACCCCCCAGGTATGAAATTTAAAGGGATATTACACTTTTATTGTTTGACTTTAAGCATTATTAAAATCACTGCTCCTGAAAAAACGGCCGTTTTTAAAACTTTTTTTTGCATTGATCCATGTCCCCTGGGGCAGGACCCAGGTCCCCAAACACGTGTTATGACAATAACTTGCATATAAGCCTTTAAAATTAGCACTTTTGATTTCTCCCATAGACTTTTAAAGGGTGTTCCGCGGCATTCGAATTTGCCGCGAACACCCCAAATAGTTCGCTGTTCGGCGAACTTGCGAACAGCCAATGTTCGAGTCGAACATGGGTTCAACTCCAACTCGAAGCTCATCGCTATCCACCAACCCCATCCACCATATGCCCATATATTCTGCTGCAATGCCCAGGTCACAATATGAGATGATTATGAGATTTTTTTCATTTTAACGACAACACCCAGTGCCCTCCCCACAATCATCCAAATTCCGATAAGCTATATAAAATTTGCCCACTGATAAATTTATTTTCCCAATGATTTGCAGAGCTCTATGTCCCCGAGAAGCATATATGTGTGGATGAGTCCTTGGTACCATTTTCAGGCAGGCTAGGAATAAAACATTATATTCTTAGCAAAAAGGCCAAATATGGAGTAAAATTTTACAAGCTCTGTGAGAGAGCCACGGGATATCTTTATGTGTTCCGCATATATGAAGGAAGAGATTCCCAGCTCCAGCCCCCTGAGTGCCCGGCCTACATGGGCACAACTGGAAAAATCGTATGCGACCTGGCTTACCCACTTCTGAAAAAAGGATATCATATATACCTTGACAACTTTTATACCAGCCTGCCTCTTTTCAGACACCTATACATTGAAAAAACCCTGGCCTGCGGAACCTCAAGAAAAAATAGGAAGGGCTTCCCACAATCCATAGTAAACAAAAAGCTTGAAAGGGAGGAAAGAGAAACACTGAGATGCAATGAAGTGCTGGCCTTGAGGTGGAAGGATAACAGGAACGTGCACATTATGTCCACCATTCACGATGACACTATAGTTGTAGTTCAGGGAAGACGATGTCCCATTGAAAAACCGACATGTGTCCAAGATTATAATCTCTACACGGGGGGTGGATTTAAATGATCAAATGATTTAGCCCTATTTGTCAATAAGGAGGTCCCGATTCTGGTACAAAAAAGGTAGCAATATATCTCATCCATTTGGCCGTTTATAATTCCTACATAGTCTACACCAAATCCACAGAAAGCCCCGCCCCCTTCCTAAAATTCATAGAAGAAGTAGTCACGTCCTACATCTATCAACAAAGACCCCCCGCAGAAGACCTTCGCTCTGATGCTGTTAGCCGACTTCATGAACGCCACTTCCCGTACAATATTCCACCGTCTGAAGCAGGCCGAAGACGGCAAAAAAGATGTTGCGTGTGCAGCAGAAGAGGATTTTGAAAAGATATCAGCTGTCCCCAGTGTCCCTCCCAACCTGGCCTTTGCATTGGTGAATGCTTCGAACTTTATCATACATCCCTAAAATATTAGCCCATATTTTCCCCATTTTCATCATCTGTGCTGACTATTATCCATGCTTCCCCAAATAACCATGCCTCTGCCTTCCATGTAAACTGACCCTGGCCTGCTTTTTGACTGTCTCTGCCTACCGATTGGACTGCTTCCACGTGAACTGACCCTGGCCTGTTTTGTGACTATGCCTCTGCCTACCGTTTGGACTGCTTCCACGTGAACTGACCCTGGCCTGTTTTGTGACTATGCTTCTGCCCATCGCTTGGACTGCTTGCACGTGAACTGACCCTGGCCTGTTTTATTGACTATGCTTTTGCCTACCGCTTGGACTGATCTGTTGCCCTGCTACTGTAGTACACAGGGGTCTCGCATATGTGAGGGGCTCCAGAATAGTTTTTCCGGCTGGAGAAAACAATTTTTTTTGTTTTCTCCGGGTTTTGTAATTTCCGGACTAGGGTCTGAAGTCCAGAGGCTTAATAGAGATTTGGGTGGCTCGAAGCCTCTACCCCTGTGCCCCTGTGCACAGGTCTTACCCGATTGCGGCCCTCAGCCTGCTGCTGACTTACTGCCATCATGCCTTTGCCTGCCGCATGAATGGACCACACCTCTGCCTGCTACCTGGACTATGCAAATAATTAGCTGTAGCAAGAGGCAGTATGTTTATGAAGGGCTGGAGAGTGGTACAATAATCAGTGTCTGCAGGTAACAGTGTACCAGGACCAATATTATGGCTGTGCTGTCTGTCTCTGCCTGGACAATTTCTATTGACAAATGCTTGGGCTGTGCTGACAATATCCCTGTGCTGACTATAGACAATATTCCTGCCTGCTGCCTGGATAATTACTATTGCTGTCGCTAAGCACATCCCTGACTGGTGCCTGGACCAGTGCTCTCTTCTGTGGACACTACTAAAAGCACAGGTAATACTTTTTTTTTACCCTTTTCGCAATAGAATGTATTTTGGATTGTAATTCTTGGTATGTACATGCTATGTGTTAGAAATATGAAGGGCCTTCAAAAATGATAGGTTGCCAGGAAATTATCTATGTAATGTATGCTCCTAGAACGCCTGATGGTGCTACTTGGATGTTGGGCCTCTGTATGTGGGCAAGCTGTGTAAAAGTCTCACACATGTGGTATCCCCATACTCAGGAGGAGTAGCAGAATGTATTTTGGGGTGTTATTTTTGCTATGTGTTGGAAATATCTTATAAATGGACAACATTATGCCTCATAGATTATACGTTGGGGTGTTTGCTTTCCAAAATGGCATCATTTTGTGGGCAATTCCATTTTCCTGGTGCTCCAGGGCCTTCAAAAATGTAATAGATGGTTGAGTAATGAGATGTGCAATTTATGCTCATAGATCGCCTGATGGTGCTACTTCAATGTTGGGCCTTTGTATGTGGCCAGGCTGTGTAAAAGTCCCACACATGTGGTATCGCCATACTCAGGAGGAGTAGCAGAATGTATTTTGGGGTGTCCTTTTTGCTATGTATTTGCTATGTGTTGGAAATATCTTATAAATGGACAACTTTGTGTAAATGCGTTTTCATTTTTTTCCCACATTTTCCAAAAACTTCTGGAAAAAAAATAACTATTCAAAAGACTCATTATGCCTCATGGATTATACGTTGGGGTGTTTGCTTTCCAAAATGGTGTCATTTTGTGGGAAATTCCATTGTCCTGGTGCTCCAGGGCCTTCAAAAGTGTAATAGGTGGTTGAGAAATGAGATGTGCAATTTATGCTCGTAGATCGCCTGATGGTGCTACTTCAATGTTGGGCCTTTGTATGTGGCCAGGCTGTGTAAAAGTCCCACACATGTGGTATCTCCGTACTCAGGAGGAGTAGCAGAATGTCCTATCGGGGCTTTAAAGCAGCCAATGAAGTGCAGTATAGGTAGTTGGAAAAATTCTATTTTATTGGTACAAAAAGTATAAATAGCATATTAAAAAAAAATCACTGAAAATGAATACTGACTGTTAGAGTCAGGACATGAACTGGATATGGCGTACAATTGCAGCGGACAAAGCATACAATTAAAACCAATGCAAAACACAATGTGCCAAAGGGCAACCAAAGTTTTATCAAGTGTTGAATCCTTAAAATTAGATAACAACAGACAATGCCTATAAAATAGGGGCAATATACAATACGGTGTATGTGGAACAACGAAGGTTGTGTGTGTGAATCTTGACGCGTTTCGACCCTTCCCGGGCCTTCCGGGTCTTCTTCAGAGGATGGTTGTCCACTATTGCAGGATTTATGATGTTATAAGGTCAGTTCTAAGTTCTAACACTGTAGAGTGTTTAGGGTGGTGCGATTTCTCCTCTGCTCCCTTGTCTCCCCCCCGTGTCGGACCAACTCCCAAGGGAGCGGGCGGTGGACCGAATGTATCTTGCGAGGGATCACGTCTACCAGCCCCCCATATAGGAGAGGGAAGGAAAGGGAGGGGCAATAGGCAATTCAAACTTTATTGAAAAACTCCCGCCACTCATCCATTTACTTTTGGTCATTGAGCCCATCCTGAGGGGAAACTTCCCACCTCAGGCTTCTAAAAATTAAATTCTCTTTTTGATAGTGTTTGAATGTAAAGACATCCCACCAGGCTTTGATTTGCTTCTCTAGGAGATAAAGTAGGAAGAGAGCTACAGAGTCTTGTTTTAAGTAGAAAGCAGATTAAATTAGGATTAATAAATGAGAAGATTAGAGTGTTGCAAGAAAAATTGGAGCCAATTAAGGACTCTAACCAGATGAAGGAATTTAACAATAACATAAAGAAAAAGCTGGAAAAAATTGACCGGGAAACACAGAAAAAGAAGGTTAAGAAGTATATGAGAGATTCCAATGATTTTAAGACGAATAACATTTATGCTTGGCAGAATATTGGGTCAGCAAGGTAAGATACCCATAATGAGATCTCTAGTCATAGCTTGGAACCAATTGAGAATAACCTTATCCCTAAACCCGACCCAAATAAACCTGGGCAAAAAAACTTGAGTAATAAAGGTGAACAGGGGAAGAATGGCACATCACGTAATGGTGGTAATCAGAGAAATTGAGGTAATCAAAGTAGTGGGAACTATTATTCCCCCAAACCAAATCAACAGGGTAGGGGCGGATATAACTATCAATCTCCTAGACCAAATCAACAGGGAAGGGGTGGATATAATTATCAATCCCCTAGACCATACATAAGAAATGCCTCACAATACTTCAATCCCCCACATGAGTACCAACAGTGGAGACAGCATCCCCCACCTAATCATTATTCTGAGATTGGGAATGGAGTACCCCTGTATAATAGATACTCGTCATTAGAGAATGAGGACTACTATGCTCAACAACCTTATAATACACCTTTTTTAGGACAACGGGGGAGGGGTGGGAGGGGGGACACCGAGAGGGAACCACCGGGCAGTCTATCAGAAAGATGGAGTGAGGAACGGACCTCCACACATACAAAACAAAGGTGCCGTGCCCCCACGAAGAGAAGAAGGGGATGCAGGGCAGGAAAATCCAGACAACCCAAGAAAACGCTTGAGAAATGCATAGATACAGGCATTTATAATCTAAGTGGGGTAGAATTGGATCATAAAGAACTCAATATACTCAACTTGGGCTTAAAGTGTGCACCTAAGAAGAAGATGAATAAGTTTGAGGTCTATATTGACACGCACAAATTCATTAGATCTATGAATATAAAAAAATATTTCTTGAGCCACCCGGTTGACGCGGCAGCCAGAGCGAATATACCATCTAATAAAATAGATAGTGGCTTAAAAAATAAGTCGGTATTCAACCCTCAAAATCCAAGCAACCATTTCATAGAGGTATTCAAAAGATTAGTAATCAATGATATTGAGGATTTGGTACCAAGAAAAGGGGTTAACCCTCACCATATCAGGGAAGGTATTAAATCTCTAGAAAACAGGAAAAACATAATTGTCCGGCCCGCGGATAAAGGAGGGGGTAGTGGTGATGGAGAAATCATTTTACCATAACCAGCTGATGGAATTGGTTGGGGATGAATCCACCTATAGAAGACTCAAGTCTGACCCCACAGAGACGTATAAAACTCAACTAGCATCATTGGTTGAATCGGGATTTAAAACAAATGCTTTGAACCTTAAGGAAAAGAGATACCTTGTGCCAAGTGCTTGCCGAATACCTGTAATTTATACATTGCCCAAGGTACATAAGAGTACACAATGTCCGCCTCCTCGACCAATTGTGAATGGCATTAGTTCTGTGACCGCAAGGTTGGGGGAGTATTTGGACAAATTCCTCCAGCCGAGCGTGAAGGAGACCAAGGCCTATTTAAAAGATACCTCTGATTTATTACACCTATTAGACCAGGTACAGTTAGATTTTTCATCTGAATCATATCTGGTGATGGCAGATGTTGCCTCCTTGTATACCATCATCCAGCATGAGGATGCATCTCTAGCCCTTAATTGGGCACTAAGCAGACGGGAAGATATTCCGGATATACAGAAGAGATTCTTGGGACATACACTGGAGTTTTGTATGACCCACAATTATTTTTGGTACAGTGGCCAATTTTACTCTCAGAAGGTTGGCGTGGCGATGGGGGCAAAATATGCCCCTAGCCTCGCCAACTTATTTATGGCGGAATGGGAGGATAGGCAGATCTTCAGTAAAAATATACCCCAGTTAAAATTCTACCGCAGATTTATAGACGACCTCCTGTTTATTTGGGAGGGGTCAAGGGAATCTGCGGTGGAATTTCTGGAGTATCTAAATAGGAATAACAACAACATCAGATTGGAATATCAGATGAGTGAGACAACTATTCATTTCCTTGATGTCACTATAGATAAAGACTGTAGTGGACTGAGAACCAAAGTGTACTTTAAACCTACGGACCGCAACAGTTACCTGTCCATCAGGAGTGGTCACCACCCTGTGTTGGATGAGAAACATCCCGAAAGGACAATTTTTGCGAGTCCGGTGGAACTGTACAAAGATAGAGAATTATCTTGTGCAGGCCAATAGTCTTAAAGATAGGTTTGTACAGAAAGTCTACAGTGATAATAATCTTGATGAAATAATCCAGGAAGTGGCGGAGATCCCTAGGAACCAATGTCTCAAGAAAAAAGAACCTCAAGGCTCTAACAATCAACATCAATTGAGCTTTATCTCAGGCTTCCATTGTCAATATAGGGAAATTGAGAGTATATATAAAAAACATTGGCATATTCTATGTAAGGATTGGCATTTAGGGGAAATATTACCACAGCAGCCAAAATTCATCTATAGGAGAGCCCCGAGTTTTGGGGACCAGGTAGTTAAAAAGATCCTGGATCCTCCAAAAGCTTTGAAAATAGATTGTAGAGGTTTTTACTGCTTTAGAAAATGCATATGTTACAGAATGGTAAGAACGAGCCACAGAGGAGTGATGAATGTTACTAATAGAGATGGGGAAACATTTGAGATAAGGGAATTCAGTACCTGTAACTCCTCTCATGTAGTATACCTGATGTGGTGCCCCTGTAGCCTATTTTATGTGGGAAGAACCAAGATATTATTGAAAATTCGGATAGCAGAACATTTGGCAAACATAAAGAATGGGTATAAATACCATAGCGTCTCCTTGCATTTTAGAAAAAAACACCAGCAGGACCCGTCTCTATTACAGTTCTGTGGCATTGACCTGGTACATCCATCTTGGAGAGGGTCCAATAGGGTGAGGGATTTATCCCAAAGGGAGACCCAATGGATATTTTCAAATGTTTGACCCCTAGAGGGATAAACATTGAATTGGATTTGAATTGCTTCATCAATGACATTTAAGGATTTTTAATGTATAGTATATAAGTTGATTTATTATTTCATTTTTTCATTTGGTCACCGGGCACTTGTAATTGTTGTTTTTTTTGTTATAATGAAGTGGGGTGGAGGGTTTGTTGCACGGTCACTTTAAATATAGGAGACCTTAACCCCTTTTAGATGTGATAGGAAAATATGGGGTATTTTTTGCATATTTAAATGCCCTATTGGGAGTTAAAGTTTTTTGCACTATGTATAGATTGCACCTTCATTGAGTGCAACTATGCGTTTTCAGTAGAAGGATTGGTCACAATTGACTAGAAAGGGAGAAAAATGGATTACCACATGTTGGTGAATTTTTGTTGAGTTCATGATTTTTCATATAGGTTCACACTGTTTACATAGAAAAATATCATTATTATTTTTTTAGATATTAATTTAATATTTTTTTAGATTGGGGGGGAAGAGGGAAAGTCCCACTTTTTTGTTGCTTTGCTGCCTCTGGCCGCAATTGTGTTTTTACTGCTTAATATTTTTTTAGATTTTTTTTAGAGGCTTGTTTTTTGCACATAATTTCGCATATATTTAATGTGAAACTTGGCACTTTATATGTAACACGTAAAGGGAACTGACATAAGTAGGTGTAAAGAGGAGGGGAGTTAAGGATCAGGTTGCTGTTAGCACCGACCAGTGGTTGCTTTTCAGGAGACCTTGATTGATCCTTAGACTCAGGGTTATACATACATATTCCCTTACTTTCAGTCATTGAGGTATGGGAGCCCTTCTGCAATATTAATTAATTTTATACTTTAGATTGCTACTTTTTGATAATGAGTTTAATAAGAGAGAAATAGAGAAAGTCCGACCATCCATATACATTAGAAAGGAGTTTTTTATTTTTAACTGGTAGTGTTTGATTGAGTTTTTTATAATAGTGCTCTATTTTGTTTTACATATTTTTTAGAATGAATATTCCATACTAAAATCGTAATGATTACACATGGAGATTTTTATATAGTTTGAAATTGTGTAGTGTGGACTGTTTTTAATGTCAGGTGCAGAGCCGCATTAGCACTGTAACATCGGTAAACGATGGATATTATTTGTATCTATAACACACGCTGTCTCGGAAGGACGGAGACATTGTGATCACGGGGACACGAGATGTGCGCAGGCGCGTTGGTGATTCTCTTATCAGGTGACAGGAGGAGGATATATAAGGAAGTAGTGTCATACCATACAGCCAATGCCATGATTAAGTCGTGTATGACGAAACATGTCGGGCGTGGCTGTATGACGTACTCCACCAATGACAAGTGATGCTGTCGAACCGTACGAGGAAGTGGCACACTGATAGAATGGCTAGGCATCGGGGAGTAGGTGAGAGAAGCTGTCTGACGCCTGCACACCTCGGGTCCGCCTTGACCGCAACTCTATATTGTGTGATCCAAATGCTTGCTGTGCTGTGCTGTGAAGATCTGTTTGCTGTGGAAATATTTTCTCTGCTACTTTGATATTTGAAAAGTGTGAGTTTAATATTGAAGAATTTGAGTGTTTTTAATAAACTGGTTATACGATTTGCACTATTGGAGTATTATTTTTATTCACATATGGAACGATCCATGCACACGATTTTGGCTTTTTGGATTGCCGTTGTGACCCTTCTGGTGTGGTCAAAAAGCTTTTGAGCCTCACACGAGAGTGTGGGCACTTGGAGTCGGTGAGTGGATTTCTGTAGGGAGTGGGATCACTGAACACTCGGGTGTGGTGGAAGTTTAAGAAGAAATCACCATTTTAAGGACTTTTTTTACATTAGCATTTTTCATTTGATATGCTATATGTTTTATATATGTCTTAATCACCTGTCACTTGGTGGTCACATATTGAATTTGAATATATATATATATATATATATATATATATATATATATTTTTTCACATTATCCCCTTAAGGGAAAGTATAGTTATATGTATTTCTGCATTACAGCGCCACTGTGTTTTTTATTTTGTTATATTGGCTTTGCGCTCACTCTATAAAAACACTATTTACACTATTTTGACCTATAAAGTGGAAGCTTTAGATTATAGTTACCTGTTGTAGCCCTAGGTGCAGTGGTGGTAAGCTAGACAAAAAGAAGGCAGTATTACTTATATTACCAAATGGTTAGGAATAAATATGTAAAAAGTGTGGCGTGCATTTGTATTCAGCCCCCCTGCATCTGTACTTTGTAGAACCACCTTTCGTTGCAATTACAGCTTCAAGTCTTTTTAGGGATGTCTCTACCAGCTTTACACATTTAAAAAAGTGACATTTTTGCCCATTCTTCTTTGCAAGATAGCTCAAGCTCTGTCAGATGACTGGGCCATTCTAGCACATGAATATGCTTTGCTCTAAACATTCCTTTGTATCTCAGGCTGTATGTTTAGGGTCGTTGTCCTGCTGTAAAGTGAACCTTTGCCCCAGTCTCAAGTCTTTTGCAGACTCTAACATGTTTTCTTCTAGGATTGCCCTGTATTGGTCTCCATCCATCTATCCATCAACTCTGACTAGCTTCCCTGTCCCTGCTGAAGAAAAGCATCCCCACAACATGATGCTGATGGTGTGTTCAGGATGATGTGCAGTGTTAGTTTTCCGCCACACATAGCATTTAACTTTTGGGACAAAAAGTAAAATTTTGGTCTCATGTGACCAGAGCACCTTCTTCCACATGTTTTCTGTGTCCTCCACATGGCTTCTCGTAAACTTTTTATGGCTTTCTTTCAACAGCAGCTTTCTTCTTGCCATTATTCCACAAAGGCCAGATTTGTGAAGTGCACGACTAATATGTGTCCTGTGGACAGATCCTCCCATCTGGGCTATTCAGCTCCTCCAGAGTTACCATGGGCCTCTTGGCTGTTTCTCTGATAAAGGCTCTCCTTGTCCGACCTGTCAGTTTAGGTGAACGGTCTTGGTAGGTTTACAGTTGTGCCATACTCTTTCCATTTTCAAATGATGGATTGAACAGTGCGCTGTGAAATGTTCAAAGCTTTGGATATATTTTTTATAACCTGACCCTGCTTTAAACTTTTCCACAACTTTATCCCTGACCTGTCTGGTGTGTTCCTTGGCCTTTATTATGCTGTTTGTTCACTAAGGTTCTCTAATAAACCTCTGGGGGCTTCAAAGAACAGCTGTATTCATTCTGAGATTAAATTACACACTGGTGGACTCTATTTACTAATTAGGTGATTTTTGAAGGCAATTGGTTCTACTGGATTTTGGTTGGGGGTATCAGAGTAAAGGGGGCTGAATACAAATGTACACCACACTTTTCACATATTTCTTTGTAAAAAAAAAATAAAAAACTTTCATCATTTCTCTTCCACTTTACAATTATGTGTCACTTTGTGTTGGTCTATCACATAAAATCCCAATAAAATGCATTTACATTTTTGGTTGTAACATGACAACATGTGGAAAATTTCAAGGGGTATCAATACTTTTTCAAGGCATTGTATGTGATCAAATCATATTAGGTACAACACTCTTCCTTGTCAAAAGAAGTTTATTGAGTATACAATATTATAAAGATACATAAAGTAAGTTTACAAGGATCTATAAAGTAAGCTCATTGTTTTACAGTAGGGTTTATATAGGTAAATATCATGAAATTTCAAATATTAAACATTGGGTTCACGTAAACCTAAATTAAAGATATATATCATTTCCTTAGTTACTTTTGTAGGTATTTAAATGATTTATACCTACTATACATATTGTTTACAGGTAGAGTGTATATAGGTAAAATAAATTCTGATAATGAGCTTTAATCGTAAGGTGGAGAAAAGGAAAGAGAAAGAAGAAAAAGGGTAGAAAGGCAGAGGTATGGTCCACAAGGTTGTCCCGCTCGTCAGTTTATTATTCTTTTTAGTTCTCTTTGAAGCCTTAGAATGGGTGTCTCTGTAAGTCATTTAATCTGTTACCATGGCAACAGGACAGAGTCATTGAAATTTGACAGGAACTGTTGTTTTATCCAAGGATGCCAAAGTTTTTCAAATTTTGGAATTTGATTTTGATCGATGGCTACCATCATAGCATGGGACATTGTATTATTCATTCTGTGAATTGTTTCTGCTAGTACCAATGTAGGAGATTTCCATGCCTTGGCCACTGTTTGTTTTGCAGCCGTTATTAGTTGGATCATAAGTTTGAATTGAGAGAGTGTTAACCATTCCGGTTTTAGATTAAGTAAAGTTATATATGGATCTGGTTGTATTATTTTTTTAAATATTTTAGATGCAATCACGAAGACTTCCTTCCAGAAGGTTTGGATTACTGGGCACGTCCACCATATGTGTAAATGTGTGCCTATTTCTGGGCATCCTTGAAAACAAAGAGCTGAGGTATTAGGTGAATATTTTGCCACTCTAGCAGGTACAAGGTACCAGCGAGTTAGGACTTTATAATTTGTCTCCAGTGCTAAGATGTTGGGTGAAGATGACTTAGATGTGAGCCATATGTTAGACCAGTCCGTGTCTTCTAAAGTCCGTCCCAGGTCCTCCTCTCACCTTTGAACGTAAGAGGGTCTATTAAGATTTACTACTCCATATAATTGATTATAAAGTGATGAAATTGTACCTTTAGCAAATGGATCTTTTGTACAGATTGATTCAAAAATGGATAATTGGGATAATGGTGTATCCCCCTTTAGGAATGGTGTATAGAAATTTTTGATTTGGAGATATTTAAATATCTCAGAGTTTGGTAGATCATATTTTTCTCTAAGCGATGGGAATGAAAGGAATGATTTAGATGCTATGAAGTCATTTAGTGTCTGAATGCCTGATGTTGTCCAAGCTTTAAAAGAATTTGGGTAGATCCATGCCGGATAAAAGGCCAGATTTCTGATAAAAGAAAGGAGAGGATTGTGTGGAGATTGTAACTGATATTTGGTTTTTAGTTTATCCCAGAGAGATAAGAAGTGTTTAGTTATGGGATTATGAATTTTAAAGCGGTCTTTAAGATCAAGCCATAACAAGTTTGATATTAATAGAGGGTCATTTTCTGAAGCCTCTATAAATACCCATAATGGGATTTCCTGTTTTGCATGGTATTTGGACAGACTGGCCAAATGTGCTGCTCTGTAGTAGTTAGTAAAATTAGGGTATCCCAGGCCTCCTTTATTTTTGGGAAGATGTAGTGTGTGTGTAGGTATACGTGGTTTAGAGGAGCCCCATATAAACAAGGTTGCTCTTTTTTGTACTATTCTCAAAAAATAGGAAGGAATTGGAATAGGGAGGACTCTGAATAGATAAAGCAATTTGGGTAGAATAGTCATTTTGATTGCATTAATCTTCCCTATCCAGGATAAAGGAAGTTGCGACCATTGTTTTATTAGATTTGTGATCTGTCTTAATACAGGAGGATAATTGGTTGAGAATAAGTCAGAATGAGATGCTGTTAAATGAATTCCAAGATATGGGATTGATTTTTCTGCCCATGTGAATGGGAGTGCAGCCCTAGCCGGGATCAATTCCATGTTTGTGAGCGAAATATTAAGCACTAGGCATTTCTTAGGATTAATCATAAGGCCGGATAGGGCTGCAAATCCATCAAGAGCTGGTATTAAGTTAGGACCAGAGACCTGTGGTGATGATAGAAAAAGTAATATATCATCTGCAAATATACATAATTTGTGTGTAATACCTCCTACTTCAATGCCAGTTATAGTTTGGTTTGTTCTGATGTATTGGGCCATGGGTTCGAGTATAAGGGCAAATAATAAGGGAGATAATGGGCAACCCTGTCGGGTACCTCTTTCGATATTAAAGGCATCAGATTTGTATCCAGCATATTTTATATAGGCTTTGGGTTTATTATATAATGCTTTGATCCATGTTAAAAAGTGGGGTCCAAAACCCCATTTTTGTAATGAATATTGCATATATTGCCAGGATACTGTGTCAAATGCCCTCTTAATATCGAGAGATAGAAAACATAAAGGGATTTTCCGTTTTTTAGCAATATGTGCCAATAACACTGCCCTGCGTATATTATCGCCTGCCTGTCTATTTGGCATGAAGCCTACTTGATCTCTATGTATTAATTTTCCTATAATGCTATTGAGGCGTTTTGCTATTATTTTTTGCTAATAATTTAATATCAAGGTTTAACAGAGAGATAGGCCGATAATTCACAGGAAGTATCATCAGAAAGGGGTTTTGGGATCATACAAACAATTGCCATTAGTGTTTCTTGCCGAAAAGAATGTCCTTCTAGAAGTTTGTTAAAAGTTTCAGTGAGAATGGGAGAGAGTATTTCTGAGAATGCTTTATAGTATAAAGCCGAGTAGCCATCTGGGCCTGGTCTTTTGTTGAGTTTTAGGTCTTTTATGGCGTTAGCAACTTCATCTATAGTTATAGGCTCATCCAAACTGCTTTTTTGATTCTGAGACAACTCAGGTAAGGTTATTTTTGAGAAGAAGGATTCAGCCTCTGTAGGATTAAATTCATTGTTTGTCTTGTATAAAGTTGCGAGATGTGAGTGAAATTTATGGACTATTTTAACTGGATTACAAGTATAAACATTTTTTGATAATTTCAAACGTATTGGTTTGAAAGATTTGTTAGTTGAATTTAATGCCCGAGCCAAATATGTACCTGGTTTGTTTGTATTCATGTAGAAATTGTGTTTGGAGCGTTTGAGGGATTTATCAACTGACTCAGTGAGAAATAGATCGTATTCCAATCTAGATTTTTCCAGATGAGATTTTGTACTCTGAGATGGATTATCTTGGAATCATATGTAGGCTGCATTAAAATTGAGTTCTAGTTTTTTTGCTAGATTTTTGCATTCCCGTTTAAATAGTGCCATTTGTCTTTGTATTGTACCACGCAAGACAGGCTTATGAGCTTCCCACAGTGTTATTGGGGAGATGTCTGTTGTATTATTAATTGATATGTATTCCTTTAAAGCTTGTTCAATGGCCATCTGATGTAGTGGGTGTTTGAGCATTATGTCCGGTAAGTACCACGTTGGGTCATGCGCTTTTGGTATGGCTGAGGCTACAGTAGTGTATACTGCATTATGGTCAGACCACGGAATCGGAATTATATCTGATGCAATAATTTCTGGTATCATTCCTATTGTTAGAAAAATATGATCTATTCTGGTGAAGGTTTGATGAGGGTGCGAGAAATAAGTGAATTTCTTTTTTCATTGGGTTACTTTCTCTCCACGAATCTACCAGATTGTATTTGGAAAGAAGTTGAGAAAAAGGTAATCTAGAGGTTATTTTGGATGGTGTAAAAGGTGATTTATCTAGAAATGGGAGGAGGACCTGGTTCGAATCCCCACACATTATCACTGTTCCTATTTTGTGTGTATTAATCACTTGTAATATATGTGAGAGGAATGGTGTAGGTTGTTTGTTAGGAGCGTAGTAGGAAATCACTGTGATTGCTGTATCCATTATATAACCCATGAGTATCAGGTATCTACCTTCTGGGTCTTTAATTTCTGATGATAAGGTGAATGGTGTGGATCGGTGAAATGCAATTAGAGTTCCCCTTTGTTTGGTACAGGCAGAAGCCGTGTAAATTTGTTGATAAAAAGGAGAAATATATTTTGGAGTAGAATCTTTGGTGAAGTGTGTTTCTTGGAGGCATACTATGTGAGCCTTCTTGTTATGGAATGTACGGAAGGCTTTGGTCCTTTTTTGAGGGACATTTATTCCCTGAACATTCAGGAGAGTATATTCAGTGGTGCCATGGCAACAGATCAAATAGTTTTGACTTACTTTTTGTTATGCAGAGCTGACTGCGCGGATCAACCTGTGTGGACTGAAGAGATGAAAAGATAGAAAAGGAACCAGTGAATTCTGGAGTAAAGAGTAAACAAAAAACATATGAGATTAGATGATACATTGTATAAATTATTTTTTGCAAGTAATCACAATTTACCCGTGAAAGAGAATAAATATCTCTCTCAGGGGAATAAGTGCCTTCGTCACACTCCCACATAATATGGTTGGGACAATGAGGAGGGCTAATGGGGGTACACGGATCTTCCGCTTACAGGAGAGAAGTGCTATGTCAAAAGACATCAAAATGATGATTCATTAATTGGAGTGCAGAATATAGTTTTTGTTGAAATTATTTATTCCAGGGTGGTTGTATATGGTTAGTCTTGCCCTAGGCTAAATATTTCAGTTAGAAAGGTACTGTTAATAACTTTGGTATTGATGAAGGTAGTTTGAATTATTTTGGGATTTTAACCCTTTTAGAGTAAACAATTACATATTTTATTCATATGTAACTGTTTAGATATGTTAACTCATAAAATTGAGGTTGTATTGCTTCAGATTAGAATAAACAAAAACATAATTCTAGGAACTAGTTAGGTAATAATATATTTGTTTTAAGAAAAGAAAGAAAAAGCTTCCATTACTTCTGGATTATTGAACATATTTGTCCTAAAAAGTAATAGATTGTT
This sequence comes from Lithobates septentrionalis, assembly GCA_037952835.1. NCBI lineage: Eukaryota > Metazoa > Chordata > Amphibia > Anura > Ranidae > Lithobates > Lithobates septentrionalis. The sequence continues at coordinate 50,347 of JBBDGP010000214.1, forward strand.
ATTACCTGAAAATATATAACTGAACAAGAATTTCCTTATTTCACTTATATATTCTAAGGCTATATGAATCAGATGTAATAAGAAATATAACTGGAATGTAACATGATCCCACACAGTGTGTGACTATCAGAATGCAGTTACATTCAGTTATAAATACAGGTTTTTTATAGAGAACCATCTCTTAGTATAATAAATGAAGAGATATCAGGAATTAGGATGTCAGTCCATTGAATCTTCTTGGTCCATGGATGATGCGGCATAACGGCCTCTTTTGTGAGAATGATGATTCCCATTTTGTTCTGAAATTTTCTGGGTGCTGCCTGAAGGTGAAGATGATGCCATTCTTCTGCGTGTGGGAGAGTTGCTGCTTGTGGGTTCTGTCAGATTTAATTTTAAAAGGGTTTGTTGTAGTTCATCTGCTGATCTGCTTCTGTAAATTGTACCTTGGTAGTTAAATCTGACTGAAAAGGGGAAGCCCCATTGATACATAATGTTGTGGCGTTGCAGTTCCATTAGTTGGGGTTTCATGGATCGTCTTTTAGTAATAGTAAGTTGGGATAGGTCAGCAAAAATTTGATAATTTTGTCCTTGAAAATTAAGTTCCTTTTTTTCTCTTGCAGCAATTAGTATTTGTTCTTTCGTTCTGTAATAATGAAATTTTGTGATTATATCACGTGGGGGTCCATCTTTCTTTTTGGCTGTGAGGGCTCTGTGTACTCTGTCCAGTTCTAAACGTTCAATAGGGATATCTGGCTTTAGTTCTTGTAATAGAGCAGTAATAGTAGATTGCAGGTCTGTCACAGTTTCAGGTATTCCCCTTATGCGCAAGTTTGAACGTCTGGCTCTATTTTCTTAATCTTCGAGCTTAGTTTGAAGTATTAAATTCTCTTCTTTTAATTGTTCCAATTCTGTTATATTTTCTTGGGTTGTAATTTCAATTTCATCCATTTTTATTTCTAAGGCTGCGGTGCAGTTTCCCAGCTCTCTTATTTCTTTGGTTAGGCTTTTTGTTATTTGGTCTGAGGTTTGTTTTAAAGCCTTATGAAGCATCTTTTCAAATTGTAATAATATTACTGGGGATGCTGAGGAGGCTTGTGGAGAAGTTTGTGAGAGGATTTGTTCTGTATCTGACTCAAATGGAGAGTCTTGCTGTGACATTTTCTGTCTGTGAGAGCGCCCTGATGCTGTATATTGTGAGGTGACTGGAGCTGCTTTAGTTGCAGTGAGTGCCTGTGAGCTCTTTGTGAGGTGATTTTTATTTCTGCCACGGCTTCCTCCCAGTACCATATTTCCTGCCCAAACTTTCACAGTTTGTTCCCTGGGGCAAAAAGGTTCAAATGGATACCTTTTGAGCCTGCAGGCACTGTTTTGTCCTTCTCTTCTCTCCTCAGCGGTGCGGAGCTCTAACAATGCATGTCTGCTCCGCTAGACTCCGCCCATCTCGAGGTACAACACTCTTCAATCCCAACTTGTTTTGAAAATGCTTTCTTCCTCAGGGGAAACAAGAATCTAAAAACTAGAAACAATAATATAATAATAAGTAATATAATAAACATATAGGGGGAATTCATTAAGGATGCTGTGCCACTTTTCCGGCATTAATCACTCTTATTACTGTATTGCACCAAATTCATGAAGCATGTTCACACTTTTGATTCTGACAGTGACTTGTGCACTAAATTCAGGTAGTTCTAAAATTCTCCACTTTTACATTGTGTTGCATTGCATGTGCCAAAGTTCCAGTTTAAAATGGAACTATGTAAGACCAGTTCTCTTTTGGCTTACAGGGAGAAAATCTGAGTGCATTCTAAAAGGGGCAGAGCATGAGCCAAACTTAAATAGAAGTTCTAGAAAGGTACATAACTTTGGTGTATTCTTCACCACTTTTTCAATGCATGAGAATAGAGATGGGCGGAACACCCCCCTGTTCGGTTCGCAGCAGAACTCCGAAACTCCCGAACAGGGGAAAAGTTCTAACCCGAACCATGGCCGGTGATTGTGGGGGTCTGCAGGCAGGGGGCTTATCAGAATCTGGAAGCCCCCTTTAGCCCCCCGCAAGATCCCGCTCCCCCTATGTGAATGAGTATTGGGTACATAGTACCCCTACCCATTCATCAAAAAAGTGTCAAAAATTAAAAAAAAAACACACACACAATTTTTTGGCAATTCCTTTATTAATTTTTTTTTTAAAAAGTGTCCCCCAATGTAAATCCATTGTCAATCACTGTCACAGACTGCTGTATGCTGGGTCCGTGACATCAGAAAGGGTGATGCCAGGTGACCCCACCTCTTACCTATTTAACTACTTCCCACCCGGCCAATGTACATAAACAGCCAGACGGGCGCTCTCTCCTTCTGAGTGGATGTTCAGGAATGTGCCTCAGAAGGAGGGTGATCCCGCGCGCGAGCCCGCACAGTGGTGCAATCCCGATGCGACCCGGACACGGCACATCGCCGATCGACAGGAGGGCTCTGAGATTGGCCCTCCTGATCACATGACGGCCGTGTATAATCACAGCCTCCATGTGATGTAAACACAGAGGCGGTTGCTAGGCAATCAGCTCTCCTCACACAGAAGTTATCGGTGAGGAGTGGAGAAGGGATCGCTGCAGCCAGCTGGTGATCAGTGAGTATGAGCTGTTTTTTACAGCTTTTTACTCACTGATCACCAACCTACTGTCACCACACAATGTAAAACACACATGTCCCCACACAATGTCCCCAAAACACATGTCCCCAAAACACACGTCCCCAAATAATAAAAACACCTGTCCTCCACATATGTCCCACTAAAATCACATGTCCCAATGATTATCTGCACACATATGTCCGTGATCACCTGCGCACATCTGTACATGATCATTTGCATACATCTGTCCGTGATCACATGAACCAATTATTATACACTTAACAGAAATTCTTTTACCAAAAACATGTAGCAGAATAAATTTTGGCTTAAATGTATGACAAAATTCAATTTTATTGGATTTTTTTTAAAATAGAAAGAAAAAATATTGTTTTTTTCCAAATTTCCGCTGTTTTTTAGCTTATATCGCAAAAAATAAAAAACGGAGTTGTGAATAAATACCACCAAAAGAAAGCTCTATTTGTGCAAACCAAATGATAAAAATTTCATTTGGGTACAGCATAGCATGACCGCGCAATTGTCATTGAAAATGTGAGAGCACTGAAAGCCGAAAATTGGTCTGTGCCAGCCTTCATGTTGGCGACAGCACTTTGTTTTTTGTAGGTGCGGCATGCAGTGTGATTGAAGATAGATTTACATCGGGAGATACTGTTTTTTTTATTATCAAAAACTGTGTTTTTTTATTACTTTTTGACACTTTTTAGGGTAGGTATACTATGTACCCAGTACTAAGTATAAAATTGATGCACTTTAAATAAATAGTGCACAATATGCTGCTACGACTAAGCTAAAATCCAGGAATAAAAAATGCATACATGTGAATAAAATAGATAAATAATTATGGTGCTAATACATGTGTTAAAATAGCCAAAATAAATCTTCAAATCGGTGATGTGACGGTGAATATAAATAAATAATAATGACACTCAGATTACAATGTCCAGATAGAGATAAATAGTGGGGGAAAGTAAAAATAATTAAACAGTTCCTTCCCTTAATCCAGATTGATTGACTCACTGGGTTAGATCGTTTGTATCAGGATAGTTAGTTTTTCTCGGATCCCACTTTAGCCATAATACTGCTGATGATTCGGCTCTCAGGATAAAGGTTTTATGCAAAGCAAGCAAAGAAAAAATAGATCATTGTGCAGTGAACTTACTAGATAGTGCACAAGCAAAAAACAGGGACAAGAGATACACTCACAAACTCCCAGTCTATTAGAAGCATTCAACTATGCAGATTGCAGTCAGCCGCTGTGGATGAAGTTTCCCATAGAGAAACAGCTGCTGTTAACCTTCAGGTGTATTGCAGCACTGAACGTCCTAAGCTTTTTCTTATTCAGCTGATGACTCATCGGTTTTTAAGGATGCCGCGACCGGCTTCCTGGTCCCACTCCTTAACAACCAGCTTAACACCCAGCTTCTTAACAACCCAATCAGGGCACAAAATTCACTGTGCAGTGCGCATTGCATTGCAAGGCATTCGGCGGGGCAAACACCCGAGGAACACCCTGCAAATTTGGGTATTTCCCGAATGGAGAAAACAGCCAACTGATGCTCGAGCCGAACTGTTCGCCCAACTCTACACTCTACACTTTTGCAAAATCTGTCTGTGCCAGTCTTGAATGAATTCCAAGACTAGTGTTGTATCTAATATCAATGCATGTAAATATGCATCACAATGGACTTACAGACCCAAGTGACCATAATCGATATGCAGCCTTTAATATCATCAATATGTTAAAAGATCACACAGCAACTCCCTTAGGTGATGGAGTATTCATCGGGTGAGCTGATGTATATTTAGGTGCCCCTATATTTTTGACTATATTTACTAACTGGTTACCCTTTCAATTGAATTGGCACCCACAGGGAAGTGATCTTGGAGCTCACCTAAGGGAGTTTATGTGATTACTTAAGTCTGTAAGTTCATTGTGATGTGTATTTACAGCATACATATTGATGTTAGATTCAGCACTATAGGTTTATTATAGTACCGTTAAGTGTTTTCTAATTTACAGATTTTCATTTTCCCTGAGAAAGAAAAAAAATTCAAAACATGTTGGGATCTAAAAGAATTGTAAACAATATACATTGATCACATAAGTTTTCTTTGTGGCCTTGTGTATTGTTTTTACAACTTTTGTTTTTAATATGTTACCAATAAAACACATTTTATGTATTTGCAGTAGGGACGGAATGTATTCAGACCCCCTTACATTTTTCACTCTTTGTTATATTGCAGCCATTTGTTAAAATCATTTAAGTTCATTTTTTTTTCCTCATTAATGTACACACAGCACCCCATATTGACAGAAAAACACAAAACACAGAGTTGTTGACATTTTTGCAGATTTATTAAAGAAGAAAAACTGAAATGTCACATGGTCCTAAGTATTCAGACCCTTTGCTGTGACACTCATATATTTAACTCTAGTGCTGTCCATTTCTTCTGATCATCCTTGAGATGGATCTATACCTTCATTTGAGTCCAGCTGTGTTTGATTATACTGATTGGACTTGATTAGGAAAGCCGCACACCTGTCTATTTAAGACCTTACAGCTCACAGTGCATGTCAGAGCAAATAAGAATGATGAGGTCAAAGGAACTGCCTGAAGGGCTCAGAGACAGAATTGTGGCAAGGCACAGATCTGGCCAAGGTTACAAAAAAATCCTGCTGCACTTAAGGTTCCTAAGAGCACAGTGGCCCCCATAATCCTTACATGGAAGAAATTTGGGACGACCAGAACCCTTCCTAGAGCTGGCCGTCCAGCCAAATTGAGCCATCGGGGGACAAGAGCCTTGGTGAGAGAGGTAAAGAAGAACCCAAAGATCACTGTGGCTGAGCTCCAGAGATGTAGTCGGGAGATGGGAAAGAGTTGTAGAAAGTCAACCATCACTGCAGCCCTCCACCAGTTGGGGCTTTATGGCAGAGTGGCCCGACGGAAGCCTCTCCTCAGTGCAAGACACAAGAAAGCCCGCATGGAGTTTGCTAAAAAACACCTGAAGGACTCCAAGATGGTGAGAAATAAGATTCTCTGGTCTGATGAGACCAAGATAGAACTTTTTGGCCTTAATTCTAAGCGGTATGTGTGGAGAAAACCAGGCACTGCTCATCACCCGTCCAATACAGTCCCAACAGTGAAGTATGGTGGTGGCAGCATCATGCTGTGGGGGTGTTTTTCAGCTGCAGAGACAGGACGACTGGTTGCAATCGAGGGAAAGATGAATGCAGCCAAGTACAGGAATATCCTGGATGAAAACCTTCACCAGAGTGCTCAGAACCTCAGACTGGGCCGAAGGTTTACCTTCCAACAAGACAATGACCCTAGGCACACAGCTAAAATAATGAATGAGTAGCTTCACAACAACTCCGTGACTGTTCTTGAATGGCCCAGCCAGAGCCCTGACTTAAATCCAATTGAGCATCTCTGGAGAGAACTAAAAATGGCTGTCCACCAATGTTTACCATCCAACCTGACAAAACTGGAGAGGATCTGCAAGGAGGAATGGCAAAGGATCCCCAAATCCAGGTGTGAAAAACTTGTTGCATCTTTCCCAAAAAGACTCATGGCTGTATTAGATCAAAAGGGTGCTTCTACTAAATACTGAGAAAAGGGTCTGAATACTTAGGACCATGTGATATTTCAGTTTGTCTTTTTTAATAAATCTGCAAAAATGTCAACAATTCTGTGTTTTTCTGTCAATATGGGGTGCTGGGTGTACATTAATGAGGGGAAAAATTATTTTAGCAAATGGCTGCTATATAACAAAGAGTGAAAAATGTAAGGGGGTCTGAATACTTTCTGTTCCCACTGTATATACAGTCTTGTGCATATATATATATATATATATATATATATATATATATATATATATATATATCTATATATATATATATATAGATATATATATCTATATATATATAGATAGATATATATCTATCTATATATATATATATCTATATATATATAGATATATATATACATTCACTGTATCCAGTGTAGCTAAATCTGACTGCAGGCTGTTCCTGGTGTACTTTTTCTAATATACTGTCAGACAGGCAGGTGATTCAGTGAGCTGCAGTGCATAAAATATATATACAGTCTTCTACATATATATATCCACTGCATTCCAGTCTAGCCAAGCCTATATCTGAGTGCAGGCCATTCCTGGTGTACGTTTTCAAATATACTTTCAGGCAGGCAGGTGATTCCGTGAGCTGCAGTGCATAAAGTATATATATACAGTCTCCTACATTTATATCCACTGCATTCCAGTCTAGCCAAGCCTACATCTGACTGCAGGCCATTCCTGGTGTACGTTTTCAAATACACTTTCAGGCAGGCAGGCAGGTGATTCAGTGAGCTGCAGTGCATAAGATATAAAGACAGTCTTCTATATATATTTACCCACTGCATTCCAGTCTAGCCAAGCCTATATCTGACTGCAGGCCATTCCTAGTGTACATTTTCAAATATACTTTCAGGCAGGCAGGCAGGTGATTCAGTGATCTGCAGTGCATAAAATATGTATACAGTTTCCTACATGTATATCCACTGCATTCGGACCATGTGATATTTCAGTTTTTCTTTTTTAATAAATCTGCAAAAATGTCAACAATTCTGTGTTTTTCTGTCAATATAGGGTGCTGTGTGAACATTAATGAGGAAAAAAAATGAACTTAAATGATTTTAGCAAATGGCTGCAATATAACAAAGAGTGAAAAATTTAAGGGGGTCTGAATACTTTCCATCCCCCCTGTTTCCTGGTGTACATTTTCAAATACACTTTCAGGCGGGCAGGCAGGCAGGTGATTCCGGGATCTGCAGTGCATTAAATATATATACAGTCTCCTACGTATATATATCCACTGCAATCCAGTCTAGCCAAGCCTATATATGACTGCAGGCCATTCCTAGTGTATGTTTTCAAATACACTTTCAGGCAGGCAGGCAGGCGATTCAGTGATCTGCAGTGCATAATATATATATACAGTCTCCTACATATATATCCACTGCATTCTAGCCTAGCCAAGCCTATATCTGACTGCAGGCCATTCCTGGTGTACGTTTTCAAATACACTTTCAGGCAGGCAGACAGGAAGGCAGGTAATTTAGTGATCTGCAGTGCATTAATAATATATACAGTCTCCTACGTATATATATCCACTGCATTCCAGTCTAGCCAAGCCTATATCTGACTTCAGGCCATTCCTGGTGTACGTTTTCAAATATACTTTCAGGCAGGCAGGTGATTCAGGGATCTGCAGTGCATTAATAATATATACAGTCTCCTACGTATATATATCCACTGCATTCCAGTCTAGCCAAGCCTATATCTGACTTCAGGCCATTCCTGGTGTACGTTTTCAAATATACTTTCAGGCAGGCAGGCAGGTGATTTAGTGATCTGCAGTGCATAAAATATGTATACATTCTCCTACATATATATCCACTGCATTCTAGTCTAGCCAAGCCTATATCTGACTTCAGGCCATTCCTGGTGTATGTTTTCAAATACACTTTCAGGCAGGCAGGCAGGTGATTCAGTGATCTGCAGTGCATTAAATATATATACAGTCTCCTACATATATATATCCACTGCATTCCAGTCTAGCCAAGCCTATATCCAACTGCAGGCCATTCCTGATGTAGGTTTTCAAATATACTTTCAGGCAGGCAGGCAGACAGGCAGGCAGGTGATTCAGTGATCTGCAGTGCATAAAATATATATAAAGTCTCCTACATATATATCCACTGCATTCTAGTCTAGCCAAGCCTATATCTGACTGCAGGCCATTCCTGGTGTACTTTTTCTAGTAAACTTCAGGCGGTGTTTTGCTAATAAAATTTTACAGCATGTCTGGAAGGCCACCAAGGAGAGGCAGATGCTCAGGAGCCACTAAAAGCAGGCAAGCAGGCTTTGTGTCTACAGCCAACAATGCTGGTTGTGGACACGGTGCATCCTCAGCACATGGCCGTGGGGCACGCTTGTCTTTTTTTTGGCAGCTGGCTGTGTTGATCCACAATGTGCAGAAGAGTTGGTAGAGTGGATAACTAAGCCGTACTCATCCTCCTCATCCTCTGACACCCAGGCTCAGAGTAGTTTGTCTGCCAATGCAGCTGCCACAATGGCCTATTCCATCGGTTCAATGTCATCAGTCACTCCTTCCCTAGCCCCACCATCATGCATGGAGGAGTCCCCTGAACTGTTCGACCACAGTGTCGGGTATATGCTGCAGGAGGATGCGCAGCGTTTTGAAGGCTCTGATGATGGTACCCAGTTTGAGGAAGGCAGTAACGGGAGCCCAGAGAGAGGGGGTGCCCAAGAAGGACAAGAAACTGTCAGTCTTGTTCCCCCAGCTGCCGCATACTGCCAGGTTTGCACCAGTGACAAGGAGGGAGGGTATGATGAGGTCACTGACTCTATGTGGGTGCCTGATAGAAGAGAGGAGGAGGAGGAGAAGAAGGCACATCTCCAATGAGGCAGGATGCCCTCCAGGGGCCAGCTTAAGGGCAGCCACCCAACTACATCACATTGCAGAGCTCCGCATGTGCAGGGCACTGCTGACTCCCAGCGTATTTTGAAAAATTCTTTGGTGTGGGCCTTTCTTTCACGGTGCACTGGGTAACGGGTAACTCTGCTGACAGCTGGGAAGGATGCAGGACAGAGTGCAGTATTGTTGGAGCTTGTTCCGTCACCACGCCTCCAAAATGCTAGTAGTGGTGATTCTGCCACACCTCTCTTCTTCCTCTGCAGATCTCTCTCTGCAGATTTGTCCTCTGAACCAGCGGTGCTCCGTTGGCATTCAAGGGGCTACGCAAGCACTCAGGCAAAAAGATGCCATGCGGTGCTTGAGTTGGTCTGCTTAGGGGACAGGAGTCACACTGGGGCAGAGATTCTGTCAGATCTGCAGGGGCAGACTCAGAGGTGGTTGATGCCACTTCCTTAATTTGGTGGTGCAGTGGTTCTTGTGCAGGTACCTGGGCTTACAGGATCTCCTGAGGCAGGCCAGGAAAGTCTGTGCATTTCGGCCGGTCATATAATGTCAGTGCTCAGCTGGCTGACCTTCAAAAGGAATGCAACCTGACCAAGAACCGCCTCATGCCCACCAATGTTGTCAATGCTGCAGTGGCTGCACATGCAGCAGAGGGCCATCAATGAGTACCTGTGTGAGTATTGCACCAGGACAGCGTCAGGGGAGCTTGGCTTTTTTTCGCCATGCCAGTGGCTACTGATCAAGGATGCATGCACTGTCCTGTCACTATTTGAGGAGGCCACGATTATGGTGAGCAGTGACAGTGCATGCATTAGTGATACTGTCCCTTTTTTCTTCCTGTTGGAGCACGCGCTTGGTGGAAAAATGGACAGGGCACTTGAAGCATAACAGCGGGAGGAAGAGGAGGACTTCCTTACCTCTCAAGGCCCCCTTTATCCAGACAGTATTCCTGCGGGCCTGCCAATCACACAGGAAGAGGAGGAGGAGGAGGATGAGGATTGTGTCAGCACTCAGCATCAGCAGCAGTCTTCAAGGGATCGTTTTAAGTCCCTAGAAACCCATGAACTTGTACGTGGCTGGGAGGAGGTGGCTGTGGAACATGTCATCCTTAGTGACCCAGAGGACTCCGGATCGAATGCCTCAGCAAACCTTCACTGCATGGCCTCCCTGATCCTGCAAAGCCTGCAAAAGGACCCTCGGATTCGTGGTATCATTACTGGCTGGCAACCCTTCTTGATCCACGTTACAAGGGTAAGGTTGCGGAACTTATCCAGCCTTCGTAGAGGGAGCAGAGGATGAAACATCTTTGGGAGGTCTTGCAGAAAGGTTTGTGCAATACGTTTACTGAGCCTGGGAGGTTACAATTTCCTGGTCCTCCTGGACAACATGTTGCTGAGGCTTCGGTCAGTCACAGAAGGAGCGGTGGAGAAGGTGGTTGTCTGACCGATGCATTCAGACAATTCTTTAGTCCGCAGCCCCAAGGTCTGATCAGTTCCAGCAACCATCGCCAGCGTCTGATTTACATGGTGTAGGAATACCTACAGGCAAGATCAGACTTGGAGACCTTTCCAACCAAAAATCCACTGGGTTACTGGGTCTTGAGGATGGATCACTGGCCAGAGCTTGCACAATATGCAATAGAGCTACTGGCCTGTCCTGCATCCAGCGTTTTTCCTGAATGCACATTCAGTGCTGCTGGAGGCTTTGTAACCGATCACAGAGTGCGCCTGTCCACAGACTCAGTTGATCGGCTCACCTTCATAAAAATGAATCAGTCTTGGGTCACCAGCTACCAAGCACCTGATGCTGATGTAACCAATTCATTTTTCTATGAATGTGAGATCTCTTGAAGACTGCCTATGCTGAGTTACTATCCTGTTATGCTGAGTGACTATCCTATTCCCCTTCAATGTTCATGTTGATAGCTTCTAAGAACATTTTTGTTTCAGGGCACCACCACCATTGCCTAAGGCCCAATTTTTCTGCCCCTGTTTAACAGGGATGTATAATTATGTATAATTAAGTTTTGCTGTAATATTTTGCAGCAGGGCTTGTTCCTGCGCTCAACTAGAGTATCTGTGAGGGGTTGCAGTGTTGTGGCACCACCACCAGTGCCTAAGGCCCAATTTTTGTGCCCCTGTTTAACAGGGGCATGTAATTACAATATTTGCTCTAATATTTCACAGCAGGGCTAATTCATGCGCTCAACAACAGAATCTGTGGGGGGTTACAGTGTTGTGGCACCACCACTGTCTAAGACTGCCTAATTTTTCTGCCCCTGTTTAACAGGGGCGTGTAATTACAATTTTTGATCTAATATTTCACAGTAGGGCCCGTTCCTGCACCCACCAAGAGTAACTGTGAGGGCTTACAGTGTTGTGGCACCACCACCACACCACCACCAAAGGCTCAATTTTTCTGCCTCTATTCAACAGGGGCATATAATTACAATTCCTGATATAATAATTCACAGCAGGGCCCATTCCGGCGCCCACCAAGAGTAACTGTGAGGGCTTACAGTGTTCTGGTACCACCAACACCTAAGGCCCAATTTTCTGCACAGTATATAGGGCAGGCCGTATAGTATATACAGGCGGTCCCCTACTTTCAAACATCTGACTTACAAATAACTCCTACTTACAAACGGAGGGAGACAACAGGAAGTGAGAAGAAATCTACCCCTAGGAAGGGAAATTCTCTCCTGTAAGAGTTAATATGGGAAAAAGGTGTCTCTACTGATACTTTATCAACAATCCTTGTTTCCCTAATAACCCCAAATTTTCAAAATCCAATTGTCATTGGGACAGAAAGAGAGGTGAAATCTTCTGAACAGGGGCGCAGATAGCAAAACAAATGTTACAGGGGTGATAACCCTTCCCTATGTTATCCAAAAAGCTTAAAAATTGTTTTTATTTTTAGTTGAAGCTACACTTACAAAATGTACCTGTTCCAAATTACAAATAGATTTAAGAACAAACCTACAGTCCTTGTCTTGTTTGGACTACCTGTATACTGCTATTCAGAGTATATAGGCCCTGGGGGCCTTTGCTTTTCTTAATTTGGGTGCGGGGTTCCCCTTAATATCCATACAAGACCCAAAGGGCCTGGTAATGGGCTGGGGGGGTACCCATGCCGTCTTTCTCAATCATTTTCATCCATATTGCCGGGACCCAACATTACATTACAGCCGCAAGCAGTTTTAAATGACTTTTATTCCTTCAGAAATGTAATTTTGTGCATGGACTGTTCTAAACACAGGAAACACGTGCCACTTTACAGGCATACTGTAGTCACCCCCCAGGTACGATATTTAAAGGAATATTTCACTTTTATTTTTTCACTTTAAGCATTATTAAAATCACTGCTCCTGAAAAAATGGCCATTTTTAAAACTTTTTTTTGCATTGATATGTGTCCCCTGGGGCAGGACCCGGGTCCCCAAACACGTTTTAGGACAATAACTTGCATATTAGCCTTTAAAATTCGCACTTTTGATTGTTCAAGTTTGGTCCCAAAGACTTTAACGGTGTTCGAATGTTCGCGCAAACTTTCGGTCCATTCGCATGTTCTGCCGCGAACCGAACTGGAGGGTGTTCGGCTCATCCCTGTTGGGGATCTAGTGGTCCATGGTGGCAGTGGGGTTATGGTATGGGCAGGCATATGTGTATATATACAGTGTAAATTTACTGCCCCCTCAAAATAACTCAACACACAGCCATTAATGTCTAAACCGCTGGCAACAAAAGTGAGTACACCCCTAAGTGAAAATGTCCTAATTGGGCCCAATTAGCCATTTTCCCTCCCCAGTGTCATGTGACTCGTTAGTGTTACAAGGTCTCAGATGTGAATGGGGAGCAGGTGTGTTAAATTTGGTGTTATCGCTCTCACTCTCCCATACTCGTCACTGGAAGTTCAACATGGTACCTCATGGCAAAGAACTCTTTGAGGATCTGAAAAAAATAATTGTTGCTTTACATAAAGATGGCCTAGGCTATAGGAAGATTGCCAAGACCCTGAAACTGAGCTGCAGCATGGTGGACAAGACCATACAGCGGTTTAACAGGACAGGTTTGACTCAGAACAGACCTCGCCATGGTCGAAGTTGAGTGCATGTGTTCAGCATCATATCCAGAGGTTGTCTTTGGGAAATAGACGTGTGAGTGCTGCCAGCATTGCTGCAGAGGTTGAAGGGGTGGGGGTCAGCCTGTCAGTGCTCAGACCATACGCTGCACACTGCATCAAATTGGTATGCATGGCTGTCATCCCAGAAGGAAGCCTCTTCTAAAGATGATGCACAAGAAAGCCCGCAAACAGTTTACTGAAGACAAGCCGACTAAGGACATGGATTACTGGAACCATGTCCTGTGGTCTGATGAGACCAAGATAAACTTATTTGGTTCAGATGGTGTCAAGCATGTGTGGCGGCAACCAGGTGAGGAGTACAAAGACAAGTGTGTCTTGCCTGCATTCAAGTATGGTGGTGGGAGTGTCATGGTCTGGGGCTGCATGAGTGCTGCTGGCACTGGGGAGCTACCGTTTACTGAGGGAACCACGAATGCCAACATGTACTGTGACATACTGAAGCAGAGCATGATCCTCTCCCTTCGGAGACTGGGCCGCAGGGCAGTATTTCAACATGATAACGACCCCAAACACACCTCCAAGACAGCCACTGCATTGTAAAGAAGCTGAAGGTAAAGGTGATGGACTGGCCAAGCATGCATTCAGACCTAAACCCTATTGAGCATCTGTGGGGCATTCTAAAATGGAAGGTGGAGGAGCGCAAGGTCTCTAACATCCACCAGCTCCGTGATGTCGTCATGAAGAAGTGGAAGAGTGGCAGCCTGTGAAGCTCTGGTGAACTCCATGCCCAAGAGGGTTAAGGTAGTGTTGGGACAAAATGGTGGCCATACAAAATATTGACACTTTGGGCCCAATTTGGACATTTTCACTTAGGGGTGTACTCACTTTTGTTGCCAGCAGTTTAGATTTCAGTTCACACCAAGCTGCTTGCCTATTGCAGATTCAGTCTACCCAGCCTGGTGCAGGTCTACAATTTTGTTTCTGGTGTCCTTCGACAGCTCTTTGGTCTTCACCATAGTGGAGTTTGGAGTGTGACTGTTTGAGGTTGTGGACAGGTGTCTTTTATACTGATAACAAATTCAAACAGGTGCCATTAATACAGGTAATGAGTGGAGGACAGAGGAGCCTCTTGAAGAAGAAGATACAGGTCTGTGAGAGCCAGAAATCTTGCTTGTTTGTAGGTGACCAAATACTTATTTGCACCATAATTTGCAAATAAATTCTTTCAAAAATCAGACAATGTGATTGTCTGGATTTGTTTCCACATTTTGTCTCTCATAGTTGAGGTATACCTATGATGACAATTACAGACCTCTCTCATCTTTTTAAGTGGGAGAACTTGCACAGTTGGTGGCTGACTAAATACTTTTTTTCCCCACTGTATATATATATATATATATATATATATATATATATATATATATATATATATATATATATATATATATATATATATATATATATATATAGTCATATTGGGGGTGTTTAGCTTAGTGGTAGATGCATCTTCACGTAGTGAGCCCACAGCAGTCAGTTATCAGGTTTGAGGGCATGGCAGCCCATTTTTACTACCAGGAACAAAATAAAAGTTTATACACAGGATTTCCCACACAGGGGTTCTTCTCCAGTAAATTCATACAACCGAAAATGCCCAGCCTCCTGGCTCCTAGACTTACTTTGCCTTGCAGTTCCCTGCTGAACCGGCCTACTCATGGCCTCAACAGGATTCTCCAGACCCCTAGGTTTGCTTACTGTCCCCCAGACTTCAAGACTTCCTTCAGTCGCCCTTGGACTTGCTAGTCGTCTTGACTCTTCAAGCCTCCCAGACTCTTCTCTGGTCTCACAGGCCCTAGTAGCTGTCCCAACCTTCACAGTCCTTTAGACACGAAGTCCCCCCTTACCAGGGATATAGTCTTACACAGGGCGGACAGCTTTTCAGACACAGGTATGTCTTGATACAACAGCAGCAGCAGTAACAAGCTGCACACACTCCACTTTCCTCCACTCTCTGCTCTCACCAGCCCCTCGTTATATGGGCTGTGTGCACCTGGGCTCACAACCTGCTGGCTATCCATAAGACCTGGACACAGGGCTAGAGATCCCATCCCACCCAAGTCTCTGCGTGATCTCCAAACTACAGAGCCCCATCCGTACATAGCAAAACCTAGAGAAAGCTGGCAAAACAGTTTTCTCCCTTTCAAAGCTATGCTCTGTAGCCTGCAGTCCGCTGACCTGCAGACTCTGTGTCCATTTTCCATCCCTTTTCACAGTGACAAGGACTCTCACTATTACATATCCCCCCCTTTGTTTCGATCCGGAGGGAGGAACACCAGCACCCATCATGGTTGGGACACCTCTGTGCTGGCTGTCAGCCACGTAGGTCCAACCTTTTTTTCGGGTGCGCTTCCAGGTACGTCCCACCCTGGATCTTAACAGGGTCCTACATTTCCCTATACTCAGTCTTCTCCCTTTTTTTTTTGGGTACCCGGGCTTATTCATTTTTCTTGGGAAAATTCTGCTTTCCCTAATCCTTCCTTTCAACTCACTGACATCAGCTTTAAGCTTCAGCTTTAAGCATAGGTCCTAATACCTTTCTCTGGTTATCTACGGCAACCACGTCATTATTAACAGTACCAATCATTAGCAGATCACCAATTTTGAGATCCCAACTTCCGATATCATCAGTGCTTTTTTCAGAGTTTGTTAGGACCTGTCCTGAGGAGGGACCACACACAGGCGAGTGACTATGCTCCACAGAACTATCACCAAGCTCCACCTCACCTGCTGTCCAACGATCCATGGGCGGCTGTCCTAACAAATGACACTGACCCAAGCACAAATCATTCCTTACTGCGATAATGCCAACTGGTGTACACATTACATTGCTACAACAACCAATACCTTCAGCACTTTCTCCCACAGTGTCTCCGGGTACCTTAACCTGTACCTCTTGGCCAGTGACAGAAAGCATCTCCACTACTGCCGTGTCCATTTTGGGCCCTTCCTTTTCATGAGGTCTAGCAGGCGGGACAGTATCTGCGCCCTCTACTTACCACTGCTCAGCCACACCTCAGACCGCACCAGCAAAGATGTTCTCAGTCACTGCACCAGGTGGAGAGACCTCTGATATCTCCAACAGTTCCCCTGAGCAACTTCCATACCAGTCAACAACTGGAAGTACCCTCACTGGGAATCAGGAGATCCTGTGCCAAATGGTTAATAAACATTGGTCCCACCAATTCCACTCTTGAGCAAGGTTTTCCAGCACCGCCTGTACCACCTGGCTCCACCCATTGGTACTACACAGCACCACCTGGTCAGACCATGATGGAGACTAGGGATGAGCTTCGTGTTCGAGTCGAACCCATGTTCGACTCGAACATCGGCTGTTCGGTCGTTCGCCGAATTGCGAACGATATGGGCCGTTCGTGCCAAATTCGTGTGGCGCGTCACGGCCCATAATTCACTGCGGCATCGCAGTGCATTGCTGGCTGATGATTGGCCAAGCATGCACTATGACCCGCATGCTTGGCCAATCACAGCGCCGCCTGAACAGAGAGCCGTAATTGGCCAAAGCCAAGGAGGCTTTGGCCAATTATGGCTCAGGGGATTTAGTACACGCCCCACACTATATAAGGCCGCCTGCACGGCGGCCCTGTGTAGTGTGTGTTCCGGTGTGCTGAGAGATAGAGAGAGAGACAGTGTCATTTGATTTGAGTTAGATAGATTAGGCAGAACAGTCAGTCAGTTAGCTGCACTTACAGTGTATTGTGTATATATATGCATCCCAGGTGTTGCATATATATATATACACTGTATTCAGTCTAGCTAGATCCGTTCCTGTTATCTTCTAGACTATTTACATTTAGTGCAGTGCGTCCTGCTCACAGTGTTCAGCTAGATCCGTTCCTGTTATCTTCTAGACTATTTACATTTAGTGCAGTGCGTCCTGCTCACAGTGTTCAGCTAGATCCGTTCCTGTTATCTTCTAGACTATTCACATTTAGTGCAGTGCGTCCTGCTCACAGTGTTCAGCTAGATCCATTCCTGTTATCTTCTAGACTATTTACATTTAGTGCAGTGCGTCCTGCTCACAGTGTTCAGCTAGATCCGTTCCTGTTATCTTCTAGACTATTTACATTTAGTGCAGTGCGTCCTGCTCACAGTGTTCAGCTAGATCCGTTCCTGTTATCTTCCTACTGACAGGCAGGCTTGTCTGGTTACAGTATATAAAGCTACCTGAAGAAAATTACAGGTGTTCTATTTGATCCTATTAGTACCACGGTCAGGCAGCTAGACTATTTACATTTAGTACAGTGCGTCCTGCTCACAGTGTTCAGCTAGATCCGTTCCTGTTATCTTCCTACTAACAGGCAGGCTTGTCTGGTTACAGTATATAAAGCTACCTGAAGAAAATTACAGGTGTTCTATTTGATCCTATTAGTACCACGGTCAGGCAGCTAGACTATTTACATTTAGTACAGTGCGTCCTGCTCACAGTGTTCAGCTAGATCCATTCCTGTTATCTTCCTACTGACAGGCAGGCTTGTCTGGTTACAGTATATAAAGCTACCTGAAGAAAATTACAGGTGTTCTATTTGATCCTAATTAGTACCACGGTCAGGCAGCTAGACTATTTACATTTAGTACAGTGCGTCCTGCTCACAGTGTTCAGCTAGATCCGTTCCTGTTATCTTCCTACTGACAGGCAGGCTTGTCTGGTTACAGTATATAAAGCTACCTGAAGAAAATTACAGGTGTTCTATTTGATCCTATTAGTACCACGGTCAGGCAGCTAGACTATTTACATTTAGTACAGTGCGTCCTGCTCACAGTGTTCAGCTAGATCCGTTCCTGTTATCTTCCTACTGACAGGCAGGCTTGTCTGGTTACAGTATATAAAGCTACCTGAAGAAAATTACAGGTGTTCTATTTGATCCTATTAGTACCACGGTCAGGCAGCTAGACTATTTACATTTAGTACAGTGCGTCCTGCTCACAGTGTTCAGCTAGATCCGTTCCTGTTATCTTCCTACTGACAGGCAGGCTTGTCTGGTTACAGTATATAAAGCTACCTGAAGAAAATTACAGGTGTTCTATTTGATCCTAATTAGTACCACGGTCAGGCAGCTAGACTATTTACATTTAGTACAGTGCGTCCTGCTCACAGTGTTCAGCTAGATCCGTTCCTGTTATCTTCCTACTGACAGGCAGGCTTGTCTGGTTACAGTATATAAAGCTACCTGAAGAAAATTACAGGTGTTCTATTTGATCCTATTAGTACCACGGTCAGGCAGCTAGACTATTTACATTTAGTACAGTGCGTCCTGCTCACAGTGTTCAGCTAGATCCGTTCCTGTTATCTTCCTACTGACAGGCAGGCTTGTCTGGTTACAGTATATAAAGCTACCTGAAGAAAATTACAGGTGTTCTATTTGATCCTATTAGTACCACGGTCAGGCAGCTAGACTATTTACATTTAGTACAGTGCGTCCTGCTCACAGTGTTCAGCTAGATCCGTTCCTGTTATCTTCCTACTGACAGGCAGGCTTGTCTGGTTACAGTATATAAAGCTACCTGAAGAAAATTACAGGTGTTCTATTTGATCCTATTAGTACCACGGTCAGGCAGCTAGACTATTTACATTTAGTACAGTGCGTCCTGCTCACAGTGTTCAGCTAGATCCGTTCCTGTTATCTTCCTACTGACAGGCAGGCTTGTCTGGTTACAGTATATAAAGCTACCTGAAGAAAATTACTGGTGTTCTATCCCAGCTTAGTGCAGCTACGGGCAATTAGTATGTCTGGAAGGCCAAGAAGGAGAGGCAGACAGTCACAAGCCAATAAGAGAGGGCAAGCAGGCTCTGTGTCTAGTGCTGGTCGTGGAGACGGTGCATCCTCATCAGCACGTGGCCATGGGACACGCTTGGCCTTTTTTTCGGCAGCTGGCCGTGTTGAGCCGCAACATGCGGAAGACTTGGTCGAGTGGATGACCAAGCCGTCCTCATCCTCCTCATCCTCTCTCACCCAGGGTGCTTTGTCTGGCAAAGCAGCGGCCTCTTCCCTCAGCTCAATGTCACCAATGACTCCTTCCCTAGCTCCACCATGTCCTCCTGAGGATTCCCTCGAACTGTTTGACCACAGTGTTGGGTACATGCTCCAAGAGGATGCCCAGCGTTTGGAAGGATCTGATGATGATACTGAGCTCGATGAAGGCAGTAACATGAGCACGGACAGAGGGGGTGCCCAAGAAGGACAGCAATCTGGCAGTCATGCTCCCCCTGCTGCAGCATACTGCCAGGTTTGCTCCAGTGATGAGGAGGGAGGGGACGATGAGGTCACTGACTCAACGTGGGTGCCTGATAGGAGAGAGGAGGAGGAGGAGGAGGAGGAGGCGGCACATCACCAACGAGGCAGGATGCCCTCCAGGGGCCAGCCTAAGGGCAGCACATTGACTGCATCACACCCCAAAGCTCCACATGTGCAGGGCGCTGCAGTCTCTGCGCGTTATTCAAAAAGTTCTTTGGTGTGGGCCTTTTTTGAGACCAGTGCATCAGATCGCACCGCTGCTATTTGAAACATATGTCTCAAGCGTATCTCGCGTGGCCAAAACATCTCCCGCTTGGGTACCACATGCTTGACCAGACATATGTTGACCTGCCATGCAGTTCGTTGGCAAGCGTATCTAAAAGACCCACACCAAAGAACAAAGAGGATCTCTCCTTGCTCCTCATCAGCTGAGATTTCCAACCCTACTAGACCTCCAGTCCTCTCTGAGACCTGCAGTGAGAGGAATGAAGGTGTAGAATTAGGTGTGTCACAGCCAAGTACTTGTGGGCAATCTGCTTTTGGTACACTGACGTCAGATTGTACCAGGCAAATTTCCCTGCCCCAGCTGTTGCACCGCCGAAAGAAGTTTGCTCCCAGCCATCCACATGCCCAGCGGTTGAATGCTAGCCTGGCAAAATTGCTAGCACTTCAACTGCTGCCTTTTCAGTTGGTAGACTCTGCCCCCTTCCGTGAGTTTGTGGAATGTGCGGTTCCTCAGTGGCAGGTACCCAAACGCCACTTTTTCTCACGGAAGGCGATTCCGGCTCTCTACCGGCATGTGGAAGGCAATGTCCATGCCTCGCTGGACAGGGCGGTCAGCGGTAAGGTGCATATTACCGCTGACTCATGGTCCAGCAGGCATGGACAGGGACGTTACCTAAGTTTCACGGCGCATTGGGTGACTCTGCTGGCAGCTGGGAAGGATGCAGGACAAGGTGCAGTAGTGTTGGAGGTTGTTCCGCCACCACGCCTCTAAAATGCTGATTGTGACACACCTCTCTCATCCACCCCCTCCTCTTCTTCTTCCTCCATGGCCTCTTCCTCGGAACCAGCGGTGCTCCGTAGTCGTTCAAGGGGCTACGCAAGTACGCAGGCCAAAAGATGCCATGCGGTGCTTGAGCTGGTGTGCTTGGGGGACAGGAGCCACACTGGGGCAGAGGTTCTGTCAGCTCTGCAGGGGCAGGTTCAGAGGTGGTTGACGCCACGCCAACTTAAGGCAGGAATGGTGGTTTGCGACAATGGCACCAACCTCCTCTCTGCCCTCCGACAGGGACAAATGACCCATGTGCCCTGTTTGGCTCACGTCCTTAACTTGGTGGTGCAGCGGTTCTTGGGCAGGTACCCGGGCTTACAGGATGTCCTGAGGCAGGCCAGGAAAGTCTGTGTGCATTTCCGCCGGTCATATAATGCCAGTGCTCGGCTGACGGACCTCCAAAAGGAGTTTAACCTGCCCAAGAACCGCCTAATCTGTGACATGCCCACCAGGTGGAACTCAACTTTGGCCATGCTGCAGCGGCTGCACACGCAGCAGAGGGCCATCAATGAGTACCTGTGCGACTATGGCACCAGGACAGGGTCAGGGGAGCTTGGTTTTTTTTCCCCACGCCAGTGGGCCATGATCAGGGATGCATGCACTGTCCTGTCACCATTCGAGGAGGCCACGAGGATGGTGAGCAGTGACAGTGCATGCATCAGTGACACTGTCCCCCTTGTCCACCTGTTGGAGCACACGCTGCGTGGAATAATGGACAGGGCACTTGAGGCAGAACAGAGGCAGGAAGAGGAGGACTTCCTTAGCTCTCAAGGGCCCCTTTATCCAGACAGTGTTCCTGCGTGCCCGCCGATCACACAGGAAGAGGACGAGGAGGAGGAGGAGGAGGAGGAGGAAGATTTGCCATGCAGCGCAGCAAACCTACGCTGCATGGCCTCCCTGATCCTGCAAAGCCTGCGTAAGGATCCTCGTATTTGTGGTATCAAGGAGAAGGACCAATACTGGCTGGCAACCCTCCTTGATCCACGTTACAAGGGTAAGGTTGCGGACCTTATCTTGCCATCGCAGAGGGAGCAGAGGATGAAACATCTTCGGGAGGCCTTGCAGAAAGGTCTGTGCAATGCGTTCCCAGAGACTGGGAGGTTACAAACTCCTGTTTCTGGACAACGTGTTGCTGAGGCTTCGGTCAGTCAAAGAAGGAGCGGTGGAGAAGGTGGCCGTCTGACCGATGCGTTCAGACAATCTTTTGGTCCGCAGCCCCAAGGTATGATCGGTTCCAGCAACCATCGCCAGCGTCTGTTTTACATGGTGCAGGAATACCTAGGGGCAAGATCAGACTTGGACACCTTTCCCACCGAAAATCCTCTGGGTTACTGGGTCTTGAGGATGGATCACTGGCCAGAGCTTGCACAGTATGCAATTGAGCTACTGGCCTGTCCTGCATCCAGCGTTCTTTCGGAACGCACATTCAGTGCTGCTGGAGGCGTGGTAACCGATCACAGGGTGCGTCTGTCCACCGACTCGGTCGATCGGCTGACCTTCATAAAAATGAATCAGTCTTGGATCACCACCAGCTACCAAGCACCTGATGCTGATGTAACCGAATAATTTTTTTTGAAATCTCAGATCCCTTCAAAGACTGCCTATGCTGATGCTGAGTGACTATCCCTGAGTAATTATCCTCTTCCTCCTCAATCATCACGCTGATAGCTTGTAAGAACATTTTTGGTTCTGGGCGCCACCACCAGTGCCTAAGGCACAATTTTTCAGCCCCTGTTTAACAGGGGCGTGTAATTACAATTTTTGATGTAATACTTTGCAGCAGGGCTCGTTCCTGCATTCCAACTAGAGTGTCTGTGAGGGGTTGCAGTGTTGTGGCACCAGCACCCGTGCCTAAGGCCCAATTTTTCTGCCCCTGTCTAACAGGGGCGTGTAATTACAATTTTTGATGCAATACTTTGCAGCAGGGCTCGTTCCTGCGTTCCAACTAGAGTGTCTGTGAGGGGTTGCAGTGTTGTGGCACCAGCACCAGTGCCTAAGGCCCAATTTTTCTGCCCCTGTCTAACAGGGGCGTGTAATTACAATTTTTGATGCAATACTTTGCAGCAGGGCTCGTTCCTGCGTTCCAACTAGAGTGTCTGTGAGGGGTTGCAGTGTTGTGGCACCAGCACCAGTGCCTAAGGCCTAATTTTTCAGCTCCTGTTCAACAGGGGCATGTAATTACAATTCTTGATCTAATATTTCACAGCAGGGCCCTGTGAGGGCTTACAGTGTTGTGGCCACAGCAACACCTAAGGCCCAAATTTCTGCTGAGTATATAGGGCAGGACCCTACTTTCAAACATCTAACTTACAAACGACTCCTACTTGCAAACGGAAGGAGACAACAGGAAGTGAGATGAAATCTACCCCTAGGAAGGGAAATTCTCTCCTGTAAGAGTTAATATGGGAAAACAATTTCTCCTTTCCACTGATGCTTTCCAATCCTTGTTCCACAAAAAAACCCACATTTTCAAAAAACATTTTTCATTGGGACAAAAAGTGAGGTGAAATCTTCTGAAGAGGAGGAAAGACAGCAAAACAAATGTCACAGGGGTGATAACCCTTCCCTATGTTTTCCAAAAAGCTTAAAAAATATTTTTTGGCTGGAGCTAAACACGTTAAAAATGTACCCGTTCAAAATTACAAAGAGATTCTACGTAACAACAAACCTACAGTCCCTGTCTTGTTTGTACCGCCTGTATACTGCTGTTCAGAGTATATAGGGCCTTTCCTTATTTTAATTTGGGTGCGGGGTTCCCCTTAATATCCATACAAGACCCAAAGGGCCTGGTAATGGACTGGGGGGGTACCCATGCCGTTTGTCTCACTGATTTTCATCCATATTGCCATGACCCGACATGACATTAAACCCGCAAGCAGTTTTAAATGAGATTTTTTCTTTTAAAAATGACATTTGGTGCAGGGACTGTTCTAAACACGGGAAACACGCGCCACTTTACAGGCATACTATAGACAGCCCCCAGGTACGATATTTAAAGGAATATTTCACTTTTTTTTTTTTACTTTAAGCATCATTAAAATCACTGCTCCCGAAAAAACGGCTGTTTTTAAAAGTTTTTTTTGCATTGATACATGTCCCCTGGGGTAGGACCCGTGCCCCCAAACCCTTTTTAGGACAATACCATGCAAATTAGCCTTTAAAATGAGCACTTTTGATTTCGAACGTTCGAGTCCCATAGACGTCAATGGGGTTCTAACGTTCGTGCAAACTTTCGGTCCGTTCGCAGGTTCTGGTGCGAACCGAACCGGGGGGTGTTCGGCTCATCCCTAATGGAGACACCCAAGTGTACAGTGAGTGTGTTTTTGCCAACTCCAACATTTCAAGTAAAGTTTCCGTTATTTCTATACATTCCATGTCTAAGTTTATGACCTCTTTAGGGACCTTTCCCTCCTCTGAGACATGGAGGGGCTCATCCACTGTAGTCTGAGAGGTTGAGACCTTGGAAGAGACCTCCACCTCCTTGGAGGTACACACCATCACTGCCTGTTGCTCCCCTGGAGCACTGTCAGCCACATGTCTCCTCTTCCTCTCCAACTCAACAATGAGCCTCTGCAGGTCAACAATAGTCACATCGTGACCTTGATACTTGCTATTACTTAGTTGCTGGGCTGTGGACAACCCATCTGCCATGCCTGCGCCCAGAACCATTCCTTCAGACTGGAGGGCATCAGTCTTTGCAGGGGCTAGCATACCCTTGAGCACCGGCCATTTTGTGATCCCTCCATTGGACATAGCAGGTGTTCTGTCCACACTTTTGTTACACATCATTGTTTCGTAATTCCTTGTCACTTGGCCTAGTGCTGCAAGTGCTTCCTTGCACCAATCATCCCAGTCCCTTGTGGTTCCATCGCCGGTGCTCCACAGCGCTGCATCAGCTGCTCTAGAAGGCCCCACAGGAACCTGGGATTCACTAGCCAAAACAGCACACTTGTCACCTCTATCTACCTCACATTGTGACAATAAATTTTTACTCACATCAGCTTGAGAGATTGCATCCTCAACCAAAGCAAGGTGCAATACCTTATTTTGACCACCATGCTCTGGTGGCACAACAGATCCCTCCAGCTTTGCACTCTCAGTTTTTTCAGGCTGAATTAACCCCTTCCCAACTGGGTTACACTTAGGGTTGTGGGGCTGCACCCACACACTCTCACTGTGTGACTCAGTCCAACCTTGTTCCACCAGAAGAGGACAAGAGCCATCCTGGACAGACTCTGGCTCAATCACATGGAGACCCCCTGAGACCTCCATGGACAATCCTGTGACTGTCACGTGAGATCTACTCTCATCATTGGTAGTGAACACATTACCAACCTCACTCTCAGATATGACATTAGAAGAAATACATGTTTCAATGTCATTACAATCCACATCACCTTTACCAATAGTAACACTTTTGTCAGCACGATCATTAGCATTCTCATTGCATGTAGACACAACTGCCGTTTTTGTGGGTTGTCTTTGAGCTACCATAACCTCTGATCGACTCTTCACAGCACCCGCTCTCTGTAAAGGGGCACTCTTACCTATTTGGGTAGCTCCATAGCTGACCTGGGATACTCTCTGCTCCATCACTGCAAGCTCCTTGGAAGTTTCCTTGGGCAACT
Source organism: Lithobates septentrionalis (assembly GCA_037952835.1). Taxonomy (NCBI): domain Eukaryota; kingdom Metazoa; phylum Chordata; class Amphibia; order Anura; family Ranidae; genus Lithobates; species Lithobates septentrionalis. The sequence goes on from JBBDGP010000214.1 coordinate 75,568, forward strand.
CTGCAGCACCTGTAACTAGGGAACATGGCACCAGCACTGTTTTGGTCACCCCTAGCTCAATTTTCCCAGCCATCTGCTGGATTATAGCAGGCACGTGCAGAGTCCCCATGTCCTTTCCAGTCTTTAGCCCTGCAGCTAGTTGGGCTTTACGCTGTGCCTCCCCACTGCTCTGGGTAGCGCACTGCAGCAAGTCTATGTCCATTTGTACTGCAGATCACTGGACATAGTCCCACTTCACTGGGCTCAGTATCATAAACTGAATCAGTCTTACCAGTTCCTGCAGCTGGTGTCATAGCCTTCACTTGAGTGCGATGTCTTTCATCTGTGGTGTCTCAACAGACTTGCGCCCCCATGTGGTCACGGAGCAACACTGCAGCCTTTCTAGACCCACTGACGCCCCCTGCAGGTAACACAAGACCCTTTTTGCTAGGGGTAACCGCAGACTTGCACTCCAAAGCTGGTTGGCTATACCTCATGCAGGATGGAGACTTTTGCACCCACCTTCCTGGGCTGACCACTTTCTCTAAGCGGCCACGATACAAAACTTTGCATTTCTTAGATACTTTGGCCTCCCAGCGACACCTCTCCAATCCTAGAGCATTGCTGGTGGACCATGATATGCTGGATGGCTCCCCTAAAAAGGATTTCCTCTTTAAACTTGCAGTAGTCATCCTGCTTCCAATTCATCAAATGGTAAATTGATCATAACTCTGTCGGTAACAGGGGTTGCAGCAATTCTGGTCACGGGTCCCTAGGATATTTTCTCCTTACAGCGACTTTTTCAAATTTTTTTAGTAAGTCCCCAACCTCCTCTGTAGGTAGCATGGGTTGCACAGTCAGAGGCCACGATCTCAGCCCCTTGCACTGTGACCCACTTTTTGCGGTTCCGCTTGAACCATTCATTCACTGTCTCACACATCACTAGGCCTTCTGGACTGGCCCTCCTAGGTGGAGACATCTTCTCAGGCCACACTGAGCTCACTTCCACAGGTACACCACCTGTATGCAACACAGTTCATCAACTGAACTCCTGCGCAATGCAGTCTGCCTGGCTGCCACACACAGCTAGCAGCAGTTCCTGAAATGACTCACTACTGGCGCAGAGACCCAGATTTCACCGTCTGTTTGCCCACATTCTCCACCACTTGTGATATTGGGGGTGTTTAGCTCAGTGGTAGATGCATCTTCACGTAGTGAGTCCACAGCAGTCAGTTATCAGGTTTGAGGGCATGGCAGACCTTTTTTTTTAACAGGAACAAAATAAAAGTTTATACACAGGATTTCCCACACAGGGGTTCTTCTCCAGTAAATTCATACAACCAAAAATACCCGGCCTCCTGACTCCTAGGCTTACTTTGCCTTGCAGTTCCATCCTGAACTGGCCTACTCCTGGCCTCAACAGGATTCTCCAGACCCCTGGGTTTGCTTACTGTCCCCCAGACTTCAAGACTTCCTTCAGTCCCACTTGGACTTGCTAGTCACCTCGGCTCTTCCAGCCTCCCAGACCCTTCTCTGGTCTCACAGGCCCTAGTAGCCATCCCAACTTTCCCAGTCCTTTAGAAACGAAGTCCCCCCTTACCAGGAATGTAGTCTTACACAAGGCAGACAGCTTTTCAGACACAGGTCTGTCTTGATACAACAGCAGCAGCAGCAGTAACAAGCTGCACACACTCCACCTTCCTCCACCCTCTTCTCTCACCAGCCCCTCGTTATATGGGCTGTGTGCACCTGGGCTCACAATCTGCTGTCTATCCATAAGACCTGGACACAGGGTTAGAGATCCCATCCCACCCAAGTCTCTGCAGGATCTCCAAACTACAGAGCCCCATCCGAACATAGCAAAACCTGGAGAAAGCTGCCAAAACAGTTTTCTCCCTTTCAAAGTTATGCTCTGTAGCACTGCAGTCCGCCAACCTGCAGACTCTGTGTCCATTTTCCATTTTCCATCCCATTTCACAGTGACAGGGACTCTCACTATTACAATATATATATATATATATATATATATATATATATATATATATATATATATATATATATATATATATATAATATTGTACAGGACACCTGTAATGTGTCCTGGAAGGCAAAAATGTTGCACCAATATTTTAGTTGTGGTCCCTTTAGGGCAGGGATCTCAAACTGGTGGCCCTCCAGCTGTTGCGAAACTACAAGTCCCATCATGCCTCTGCCTGTTGAAGTCATGCTTGTAACTGTCAGCCTTGCAATGCCTTGTGGGACTTGTAGTTCTGTAACAGCTGGAGGGCCACCAGTTTGAGACCCCTGCTTTAGGGGGAACGTTTGAAGATGTGGGTAATTACTCAGGGGTTCTCACCCATCCAAGTTGAAGGGTTCTTGGGTAGTTGAGTAGCTAACGCAAGCTACCAGGACTCTGGTCCTGAAGAGATTAAGCCCCAGACAAGAGAGGTCTGGAAGGCAGCAGATGGAACTCAGCACCTGTGTCAGTGAAACAGTATGGAGTAGCTCATAAGCTGTAAGCAAGGGTGAACACTCTTGGGAACTGAGACACTTGTAGCTGAATCCCTGCAGCTTGCCCGGCACCCCAAACCATACTACAGTGTGGGAGGAACCAAGAGTTTGGCAGTGAGCCAGTTGTATGGTACATTTTTTTACTGGACTGTTTGCTTTTACAAATGGCTATATAACAAGTGTTTGGTGCAAAAAAAGCAATAACCCACATAAATGACAATATTATGCATATAAATGATGAACTGGAACAAGGGATAAGAAAAGTTAATAATAGTCCATGATCGTGTGCATAAAGTTGATGATGAGGTATAAAGTCCACATTCACGGCAGCCTTCCAATGGGGATGGAAACCATATTCCCAAAAAGCACTGTAAGAAACAAAGAAAGTAGGCCCCTCTGGGTGCAGACTTAAAAACAATTTTAATAAAAAGAGCAGCATCAGAGATTGCACTCACATTTGTGTTGAGTTAAAAAGGCATATGAGAGTCCCAGATGTAACTGGAGGGGTCCGTGAGGTCGATCATCCCCGCCATGGATGTGTAATCAGACTGGTCTTTCAGATGCACTGTGTCCACTGGCCAGCAATGATGGAGGAGTACCAGAATGAGGCTTGGAAGGCAAACAGCAATCCAGGCGAGGGGCGATGACATCACACACATGCGACGCTTTCCTGAGTCAGAAAGCCGTGAATGGCATGACGGCTGCACTCCTTTGTCAAGCTAGTTACTATGGGAATAGTGAAGGGAATATATGGGAGGAAGTGAGGGGAGTGGTCATGAGAAGAAGCTGTATGGAGTAGGGGGTAGGTCATGAGAGGAAACTGTATGGATTAGTGTCAGCAATGAAGGACGTGTGAGCAGAACCGGAAGGGGAACAAAGTGAAGGTATGGAAAAAAGCAGAGGGGACATGATTGAGATGGAGACATAAATGAATGTGTAATGCTGGGGATGAGAATGTAATTAAGATAAAAAGGTAGACTGTAAATATAAATGGACTATAAATAGAGGCATGAATTACTGAGGGGGAATTAAAAATATAGAATAAAAAAAAAAGGCAGAATGTAAATTAAAACAAACCCGATCTGTGTCATGGTATGTAGTATATATTATATGGTATAGTCCAGAAAGAGACTATAGTGACTATAGTGACTATCCCTCTAAAATGATGTAATATATGGGATATGGGAGAACAGTAATTTGAAAAGGGGTGGAAGAGGGGGGGAGGGGGGAAAGAAAGGGGAGGGGGGAGGGAAACAAAAAATGGGGGGGGGGTATGGAAATAGGAAAAAAGGGGGGGAGGGGGGGTGAGAAGAAATGAGGAGGGTAAGGGAAAGAAAAAAGAAAGGACATATGTACACACTCCATGTACAAACTGATATAACATGATAAACTGGTGATATGATCATGAAAAAAACACACACATAAGCATATATATGCACGCAGGCATCACAGAATGGCAGATGTTTCAACGCACTCATTGGTGCCTCCATGTGCGAGGACATCCAGACGATAGATCCAATAGGTCTCCCTTGCGCACAATTTCTTGAACCTTTCGGCAGGAGAGAGAGACCTAGGGATCTGTTCTAAAACCCAAACAGATAACCCCAGAGTGGAACCCATGTGAACTGTGGCAAAATGTCTGGGGACACTGTGGGGGTCTGTACCAGCCTCAATGTACCTCCTATGCTCCCCAAAACGCTGTCTGAGGGGCCGAATGGTGTGGCCAATGTATATGAGGCCACAGGGGCAGGTCAGACCATATACCACATGATCCGATGAACAATTGAAAAAATCTTTCAGAAAATAAGTGTGGCCTTTGGTGAAGAAAGATTTTTGACTGTGCTGAACAAAATGGCACGTTTTGCAAAGTTTCTTGCGGCATTGGTACATCCCTACCAGAGGAATGAGCGGAGTGATGGGCTGGAAGGCAGGGGTGGTTTTCAATTTGCTAGGAGCAATTTTATTTTTAAGGTTTGAAGCCCTGCGGTAAGTGACACGTGGGTGTGTTGGGGGAGGATAGATTTGAGGTGAGGGTCCTGCTGAAGAATATCCCAATGTTTAAGCAGGATCCTCTCCATCTTTTTATGTTGAGAATGAAAAGTCGTGATGAATCGAATGGGACAGTCTGTAGAAGGAGGATCAGGGCGTGAGGGTTTTCCATGGAGATATAATTCATAAGCTTTTTCTACTATATCTGCAGGGTATTCCATCTCAGAAATTTGTTTTTGAGATGTACACTGGATTCGATATAGTCAACATTCCTAGTGCAATTCTGTCTGAGTCGACAAAATTGACCTTTGGGAATGTTATTGATCCATGGTGGGTAATGACAGCTTTTGTAATGAATGTTATGAGTTGCCACTGGTAGGCTTAATGTAATTTCTGGCATATATGACATGGTCGTCATGTTGAAGTTCCAAATTCAGAAAGGCTAAGGAGATCTGATCTCTTTCGTGTGTAAAAGATAATCCATAGGTGTTATTATTGCAATGTGCAATGAACAGATGGATAAGATCTAAAGGACCATCCCAAATGATGATAATGTCATCAATGTATCGGCCAAAAAAAATTATGTTGGTGGAAAAAGAATTATTATGGTAAATGTGCTGATTTTCCCAGAACCCCATGGCTAGGCTCGCGTACGAGGGGGCAAAGTTGGCCCCCATCACCGTGCCTTGTAGCTGTAAATAGAAGTCTCCATTGAATGTGAAATAGTTATGCGTTAAGCAGAACTTGGTGGCTTCTATCATGAAGGTGGCCTGCCGGGGGGTTAATGAGTGGATCTGTGGAAAGGAAATGTTGGAGAGCCATAATGCCAAAATTGTGGGGAATAGAGGTGTATAGTGAACTGATGTCTATCAATAACCAGAGGGTTCCCAAGTGTAGGGTGAGAGGAGTTCCAGAAGATGTGTCCCATCCCTGATATAGGGCTGGAGTTGAAGGACAATCGGTTGTAGATAACGATCTACATATTGGCTGAAACCTGAGGTGATACTGTCCATAGAGGCCACAATTGGCCTACCAGGGTTTTTTTTTTTTTTTTTTTTATGTATTTTGGGAAAATGATAAAAGTATTGAATGGAATAAAAGAGTTTGTGAAAAAAGGAACTCTCAATTTTAGAAATGACATTGTCGGATAGAGCAGTCAAGATCAAAAGGTCTGCTTCTATGACAAAGTCATTAGTGGGGTCTTTTGGAAGTTTTGTGTAGGTGGCCTGGTCAAACAGCAGTAGTTCTGCCTCTGCAATATAATCTACTTTATTTTGAAGGATGATGCCACCTCCTTTGTCCGCAGGCTTGATTATGAGGTCCTCTGCATTGGTAAATTGCTGGAGGGCTCTAATTTCCAGTGGTGTAAGATTATGGGGTTTGGAAGTGGACGTGGTGTTGCAGAGTTTGGTCATATCTGAGAAGACCACTCTGTAAAAGCTTTCTATGTAGGGACCCTTAGACTGTGTGGGAAAATATATATATTTAGGCTTTAGACCAGAAAGAATAACCGGTGGGGATGTGATAAGATGTTGTGTCAGTAGTTTTGAGACATCATTTTCAGTATAGGGTATGTCGAGGTCATCACAGTCGTAGATTTCAGAAACATTATCTGATTCATCCAACATTGACACAGGTGAAGTGGTGGCAGTGGGTGGGATGAGAGTCTGCTGTTTGTCTCTATCCTTTTGGATGTTGAAATGCCTCTTGAGGGTCAGATTTCTAATGTAACCATTTAGATCTTTGAAAAGCAGAAAGGGATTGGGTCTGTTGGTGGGGGCAAAATTTAAACCACGACTAAGGAGTGCTATGTCTGCAGGGGACAAAGTGTGATTGGACAGATTAAAGATTTTTATAGTTTTTTGGGGTTCTGTATGTGATAATGATCATCTAGTTCATCCCCCTCTGCGGCCTCTTCTGTGAGTTTTCTTTTTCGTGATATGGTGACCGGAGGAGGACTGGGCACTAAAAAAGTATTCGGAATATGGTGAGATATGGAAGTATGAGCAGCAGAAGTGTGTTGTTCTGTTGTTGTAGGGACTGGAGCGGGTGGATCAGTATGGTTATTGGTAGAACTTAAAGATGGAGGTTCAGGGTCAAGAGAAGGTGTGACTGTGTGAGGAGCGGGTGGATATAAAGGATCTGAGATGATCCTGGGGGGATTGGCTCAACACAAATGTGAGTGCAATCTCTGTTGCTGCTCTTTTTATTAAAATTGTTTTTAAGCCTGCACCCAGAGGCGCCTCCTTTCTTTGTTTTTTACAAATGGCTGCTGGTGATCTCGGGCACCCATATAACAATATATATATATTGCAATATAAACGATATAATAGCTTTTTTGGCTACTCCAAAGCAAGACAAATATTCGTAGCATTTTGAAACACAATGGAGTTGATTTACGAAAACTGGAGAATGCAAAATCTGGTGCAGGCGTGCATGGTAGCCAAATAGCTTCTAACTTTAGCTTGTTCAATTAAGTTTTGACAAAAAGCTGACTGGTTTCTATGCAGAGCTGCACCAGATTTTGCACTCTTCAGTTTTAGTAAATCAACTCCAGTGTGTTTATGAATTATGACACATGATCAATTTGCTCTGTTTTCTGTAAATCAATATTACATTTTGATGTTTTATATTCATTCACTTTTGTGATAACATTTTTAATACCTGGTAAGCAGATAATGTAAACATTTTGCTTTGATAAGTTATGCTCATATTGGTTCATGAAGTCTTTGCTTTCAAAACATTACTAATTTCCTAGGGCTTAATTTACCACTAATATTAAATATGTATAACATTGTCTGCAGCTACAAACAGGACTGACAATAAAAACTGTAAATATAAGAACACAGCTGCTATATTCAGTGTAAATTGAAACTCAAGAGAAAATATCAACATATTTAAGAAGGAGCCAACATGAGCAAATTTGGATTGTACAAAACAGAAAAGTATTTTTTTTTTTTTACAAGCCTAGGCTTTCTAGCCATCATTTGTAAAGAAGCAATGTACTGTATTTTAACAGCAGGTTAAGATTTCAATAGCATTTCAAGTTATCATCACATTTCTTTATGCTAAAAGATTGTACATGTAACTGTGTTAAATCAGATTGCAATTTCAGTTAATCTAGCTCTGAATAATAGAATTAGAATTTAGGTTATATATTGATTGCTTTTGCCACCACAAACATTCATCAATAGCAAATACATATACACGCATTTTCATTCTCTCTCTGTGAACAACAAAGTTCTTAATCACACATAGTACCTGCTTAGAATTGTACTGTTATTCACTATGGCACATGACTTTACAACATCCATCCTGGTAATTGAAAACAGATAAAGTAAGTAATTCTCATCTTTGTCTTGTTTAACTGGCCTCCTACTGTTATACAGAGGTGCAAACAGTTCCAATTAGACATTAGCCAAGATATATGAGACCTGCTTAATTAGCTAAACAAAGGAAAACTGGAAGACCCACTTGTCAGTAAAAATGCATTTTACCTCTAAATATATGATAATGACACAACAGGATTCTAAATTAAATACCCACTTAGTACCCTCAGCTACCAGTGCTCTTGACAGTTTAAAAAGTGTGACTTTTACTTATTTTTCTGCTTTCTCTTGTTGTGACGCTATATGATTATGCCATGCAAGTACTATGCAAAATATAGAAGAAAAAAATCTAAAATTTATTTTTTCTCTTTTTGCTTATAATACGTGGTTCATCATGGGGAGCATTAAAAGCCCTTAGCTCATTTTAATTAGATAAAAGATTTGGGGAAATGAAATGCTAATTATTTTCTTTCTCCAAACCCAAGTAAAGAAGCAATTAATTAATTAAAACATTTGCATAGTGTTTTATTAAACAAGCATTAAGTGCTTGAAATATATTTTTCATCCCCTGCAGAATATAAAGTTAAATGCTAATGAGGGATTTTGAAATCTTAAAATTACAGTAAAGCATCAGTGCACATCCATGTCTTAAGTACTTTGCACTTTAATAAGTTATATGTCTTCATACTAGATTAAATGCTTGTAGCTCCATCCATTGACAAAGACTCATTCTAGCTATTTGTGTACTCAGCACGTGACAAATATTCTTTCAGTTCTCATCGAAGGTTACAATGATTGCAGCCAAATTACTGCATCAAAATCTGCCCGGGTTTGATTTGTGAGGAATTTATCAAATCATGTTTACAATCTGCAAAATCTTAGTATGATAACCCATTGCAGTCCATGGTGCATGGGGTAGGGGATTTTGATTCTACATTCTGGTGAGTTTCTAGGCTAATAAGCAATTTATTGTCAAAAAAGGATATGGGAAGCTGACCACTGACATGGGGACACTTATAAATCAAAAATGTTTTTTTTTTTTTTTTTTACGTACAGTGCAGTGGAGAGGGCAACATGAAAAAAACAAAACACAAATCCTTTAGATCATATGCATATAAGATGCCTTTAAGCTGTATGTGGTGTTATGGAACAAAATGATTTTCATTAGCGACACTGTATTGAATTGACCAGTGGAAGTAGCAGCCACAACAACTATAGGAAAATGTACTGATAACAAAATAAATCTAAAACCCTGATATTCAAGCAGATTAGCCAGTGACACAGCAGTTTAATAGTATTGTGAGCTTCTTTTCTCACAATACAACACTGAATTTTCTTAAACGCTTATTAAAAAAGAAGTTTATGGATTTTTTTTTTTGAATTCTTACTTACCTAGGCGGATGCAGCATCAATTAGATGATGCCTCTATTCCTGCTGACTCTGAGACTGAGAACTGAGTGATCAAACACCACTAATTGCTCAGTTTTCAGTACTACATGAGTCACCAGCTCCCTATTCTGCTCCCCCCCATGCTCACTGGAGCACTGGGCTGTAGAGGAGGTGGTAGTGCCTGGCTCAGGCTCTCAGTGGCTCATAAGCTGAGTCAGGGTCCGGTCCAGGCATCTGGATGGATCCTGACCTTATGGTCGCAATCTTTTCCCAGCCTGGACCGGCTCCGTGAAGCCCGCTGTTGGCAAACAAAAAGGCAAACTCTACTCCTGTGAACACGGCTCAATCCTCATAGTCCTACCCCACACTATAAAAGGTAATTCCCCATAGCCAGATCTTGTAGTGTGTTGGAGTGGAGATAGATAAAGCAGGTCTTGTTTTGGTACTAGCAATTAGTGTGTTCACTGTTCACTTATTATGACTCTTGAGTGCAGAGTGTTAGTTTATTGTTAGTATAGTGTGTGAGAATAGTGTGTCACTGTAGTGTGTTAGTGTAGTGAACTGTTTAACATAGCTGTACATAACATTTGAACATTATTTGTACATAACATTTGACTGAGTGTAGAGCGTTAGTATAGGGTGTGAGAATAGTGTGTCAGTGTAGTGTGTTAGTGCAGTGCAGTGTTTAACACAGCATTACATTACATTTAGTGCTGTATATAGTGCTGCGGTTTACCCTTTTTTTTGATTGCTGCAATATTTTTATTATTTTTTTGTGTCTTATTTTTGTCCCCTGCCTGCCTCCTTTTTTTATAGTTTTTACATTTCTGTCAGCATCAGTCCTTAATTTAAAGTGCACCAAACATCACTTTTCAGCGAATAAAGTGCATCCAATTACACATTCCCCAGTATCTATCAAATTTGGGCAATAAGCCCCCATTGTGTCTGGGAGGCCAACAAGGAGAGGCAGATGTTCCATGCCACTATGAGGGGGGGGGGCATCTGTGTCCACAGGCAAAGGTGGACGTGGTCCGTACTCAGGCAGGGCACCTTTGTACCATCAAATGGAAGGCAATGTTTTGGCATCATTGGGCAAGGCAGTCAGCTGCAAGGTCCACATTACTTCTCACTCGTGGGCCAGCAAGCATGGTCAGGGACAATAAAAAAGACTGAACATTTTGTAAAAAATGCATTTTTCTTTGATTTGGTTATAAAATTTTGCAAATGGTAATTTTTCTTTATAGATTTTGGCTTTATACTGCTACATATCTTTGGTAAAAATAACCAGAATAAGTATATATTATTTGGTCTTTTTGAAAGTTATAGAGCCTACAAGCTATGGTGGCAATCATTGAAACTTGAACACACCGGATGTACTAACAGTCTATCTCATTTCTTGAGACACTAACAAGCCAGGAAAGTATAAATACCCCCAAATGACCCTTTTTTGTAAAGTAGACATTCCAAGGTATTTAGTAAGAAGTGTGAGTTTTTTGGTGAGTTTTTTGACGTTGTAATTTTTTCCCACAATTCTTTGCAAAATGAAGATTTTTTTCACAAAGTTGTCCTATTAGCAAGTTATTTCCCACACACTGTATAGGCGTACTTGCAACTACACCCCAAAACACATTCTGCTACTCCTCCTGAGTATGGCAATACCACATGTGTGAGACTTTTACACACAAACACCCCAACATAAATTCTATGAGGCACAATGAGTCTTTTGAACATATCATTTTTTTCCACAAGTTTTTGAAAAACGTGGAAATAAAATGAAAACGCGTTTTTTTTTTAAACACAAAGTTGTCCAGTTATAAGATATTTATAACACATAGAATGTGCATACCACAAATTACACCCCAAAATACATTCTGCTATCCTCTTGAGTATGGCGATACCACATATGTGAGACTTTTACAAAGCCTGGCCACATACAGAGGCACAACATTCAGGGGACACCGTCAGGCGCTCTAGGCACATCAAAAATTACAAATCAAATTTCCTGACTACCTATTACACTTTTGTGAGGCATTGTAGGGCACTGATTAGCACTGTAGTGGCATGGATGAGCACGGATGAGGCATGGATGTGGCATGAATGACTACAGATGAGGCCAGATGAGGCACAAATAGGCATGGAAGAGGCATGGATGAGCACTGATGTGGCATGGATGAGCACGGATGAGGCCCAGATGAGCATGGATGAGAAGAAACATTTTTATTTCTGCATGCTTTACTTATGTTTGAGTAAATGAGGAATACTATTTTTAATACCTCCAATGTTTAAGTCCTGAATTGATCTGGTAGATTATGTGATTATTCATTTTGGATGAGGAGTATCCGCCCCAGCCAGCCAGCACTCACCCCTATCCCCTTGCACATGCAGAAATGCCCACCCCATTCATACTCTACACCCCATGCATACCCTGCCCTATACCCTATCCGGATGAAGAGATGACTACATAGAAATATTTGTTGTTCATCTTTGTTGTTCAAATACCATGGGAGGTGCTGAGATGAGTAATGGCGGACTCCTGCTGGAAAATGTTTGGGAAAAGTTTAGGAGAATGAGAATTGTAATGTTGACATTTCCTTTTCCTTCCCTTTTATGAATTTAATGAACATTCAGAAGCCATACAAGAGACTTTTTTTGTGCTTTTCTTTGGGACTATTTTTATTTGGTCTAAAGGCTGTCATGCCTCTCCCACTTGCTTTTATGGACTGTCACGCCCCTTCCACTTTATATTTCATGGACAATTACTATGCAGCTGAGATTATGTTTTTATTGTTTTTTATTTTTACATGCTTAATGTGGTGGTAAATTTGTGGGAAAGTAGTCCAGGTGAATGTCGGGGGCATATTGGGTTTGTGATTTCACGTTCTTGACAAAAGAGAGGATTGTAGTAATATGCCCAAAACATGCTTGGCCATTTCAGTATGCAAGATGGCTTAAATTTACTTAAATTAACTTTACTATATACAGTCAGGTTCATAAATATTGGGACATCACACAATTCTAATCTAATCTCTATACACCGCCACTAGGGATGAGCTTCGTGTTCGAATCGAATGAATGTTCGACTCGAACATTGCCTATTCGGTCACTCGCCAAATTCTGAACAATATGGGCCATTCGCGCCATATTCGAGTGGCGCGTCACGGCCCATTATTCACTGCGGCATCGCAGTGCATTGCTGGCTGATGATTGGCCAAGCATGCACTATGACCCACATGCTTGGCCAATCACAGCGCCGTCTGTACAGAGAGCCGTAATTGGCCAAAGCCAGGGTGGCTTTGGCCAATTATGGCTCAGGGGGTTTAGTACAAGCCCCACACTATATAAGGCCACCTGCACGGCGGCCCTGTGTAGTGTGTTCCAGCATTGAGAGAGAGATAGATAGACAGAGAGACAGTGTCATTTGATTTAAGTTATATATGTATATATATATATATATATATATATATATATATATATATATATATATATATATATATATATATATATATATATATGAAACAATGTCGCGCTACTAGTGATAAAACTGGCATATATAATTTAAGTAAGGTGAAATTAAATCCAAAAGAACAGAATATACTAAATTTGGGCCTTAAGTGTGCGCCCAAAAAAACACTCAATAAATTTGAGGTGTATATCGACACACACAAATTTATACGGACTTTGAACCTTAAAAAATATTTTTTGAGCCACCCGCTGGCCCCTAGGAGTGACGTAGCTTCATCTGTGAGGAAAGTGGACAGTGGCTTAAAGAATAAGTCCGTATTCAACCCCCAAAACTCTAGTAATCATTGTATAGAGGTGTTCAAAAATTTGGTGCTAAATGATATAGAACAGTTGACTGTAAAAGATAATATCAACCCAAAATATATTGAGGATGGCATTCGCTCTCTGGAAAAAAGGAACAATATTATTGTACGCCCAGCTGACAAGGGAGGGGGGGTCGTTATTATGGATAAAATGTTTTACCAGGAACAACTCACGAAGATGCTAGGCGACCGCTCTACCTATGAGAGATTGACTAGTGATCCTACGGAGAAATATAAGCACCAACTGAGCCTATTGGTGGACTGGGGGTATGACACAGGTGCTTTGAATGGGAAAGAAAAGAGATATCTGGTACCAAGTGCGTGTAGGATTCCAGTAATCTACACGTTACCTAAAATCCATAAGGATGCCAAAGTACCCCCAGCACGACCCATCGTGAATGGGATAGGATCAGTAACAGCGCGGCTTGGAGAGTATTTGGACAAATTCCTCCAGCCCAGTGTTAAAATCACTAAGGCATATCTTAGAGACACCTCTGACCTCCTCCAACATTTGAGCGAGGTCTGTCTCAATCCTACGACCGAGACCTACTTGGTCACGGCCGATGTAGCCTCCCTTTACACGGTCATCCAGCATGAGGATGCCTCCTTGTCATTGAATTGGGCATTAAGTAGGAGAGAGGACATTCCTGACATGCAGAAGCGTTTTTTGGGCCATGCTCTGACCTTCTGCATGTCACATAATTATTTTTGGTGGAACGGTCACTTCTTCTCTCAGCAGGTTGGCGTGGCTATGGGAGCCAAGTATGCTCCCAGCCTCGCCAACCTGTTTATGGCAGAGTGGGAGGATAGATTTATATTTAGCAAACGACTACCTCAACTCAGACTTTATCGAAGATTCATAGATGACCTCCTACTGATCTGGGAGGGTTCTAGGGAGTCTTTGGATGAATTCTTGAGTTATCTTAACACTAATGGGAATAACATAAAATTGGAGGCACAAGTAAGTGACATGAGTGTGAATTTTCTCGATGTAACTATTGAGAGAAGAGGGAACTCTCTAAGCACGTATGTATTTTTTAAACCGACTGACCGCAACAGTTTTTTGTCCATCCGGAGTGGACATCACCCGGCTTGGATAAAGAATATACCAAAGGGTCAAATGTTGAGGGTCCGTCGGAACTGTTCAGAGCAGGAAAAATACTATACACAGGCCAATATATTAAAGGAGAGATTCATGCAAAAGGGATACTCTGAAGGATCCCTAGATAGTGTCATAGAACAGGTAGCCAATGTCCCAAGAGAGGAGTGCCTAAGAAGTAAAGAAAGAGAATCATGCACCTCTAATGAACACCAGTGGGGTTTCATCTCGAATTTTCATTGTCAATACAAAGAAATTGAAGATATATTTAAGAAATACTGGTATATTCTGGGTAGAGACCGGCATTTGGGGGAGGTTCTACCTGAACTCCCTAAGTTTATCTATAGAAGGGCCCCCAGCTTTGTAGATAGGGTGGTGAGAAAGATCCTTGATCCCCCTGGGCGCCAGTCTATAAAGATAGACTTAAATGGGTTTTTCCCATGTAGGAAGTGTATATGCTGCAAAACAGCCAGAACAAGTAACCGAGGAATGAAGAGCATCACCAATCACGAAAATGAAACCTTTAAAATAAGGGAGTTCATTACATGCAACTCATCGTATGTGGCGGTCTGTTTTATGTTGGACGCACCAAGCGACTTCTAAGGGTGCGGATATCTGAACATATGTCCAATATTAGGAACGGATATAAATATCATAGCGTGTCCCTCCATTTTAAAGAGAAACATGATCAGGACCCTACTCTTCTCCAGTTCTGTGGGATTGACATTGTTTACCCTACCTGGAGAGGGTCAAATCGGGTGAGGGACTTGTCCCAACGAGAGACCCGATGGATATTCCTGCTCAGGTGCCTTTTCCCGAGGGGTCTCAACATAGAGTTGGATCTCAACTGCTTCATCAACGACTATTAAATTCAATTGATGTTCTTTTATATATATATATATTTGATATTTTTCATTCATTTTTTTGACATTTTTCACTTATTTTTATTTTTATATATATATATATATATTTTTTTTTTTATTTTTATATTTTTTATTTTTATATTTATTTATTTTTATATTTATTTTTATTTTTATTTTTATTTTTATTTTTATTTTTATTTACATTTTTATTTTATTTTATTTATTAGTTATTATTTATTATTATTTATGATTTATTGTTTATTATTATTTATTATTGTTTATATTTCATATTTTATTTTGTATATTTTATTTTTTATTTTCTCTCGCTTTCTTTGGTATTTATTATTTATTTTTCATTATTTTTTTATATTTTTTTATATTTTTTTCTTTTTCTTATACAATTTTTATTTATTTTTATTTAGTTTTTTTATATACTTGACTTTTTTAGTTTGATGATGTTGCAGTGGGGGCTCATGTCTATACTATGAGTTAAAGGTATCGTTAGATATAGTTCTGTGTATTAATATATCCATTTTTTAGGGGAAGGTATGAGTTATAGGCTGGGTGTGCGTTATATATCTGCTCGAGGATAGGATGTTATTAGTTGACTGTTTTTTTATATTTAACATTATGAGTTATCAAAGTAACTCTTTTACATATTATTGTGATGTTCAAGGAACGTTTTATGGAGTTTTTATCTATATACATATGGGAGAATTAGCCCGTTGCTTCACGTGGAGGTGAAATATTTTGTTAGAACAGTATTAATGTGAATCACTACATCGGGAGAAACATTATAGGATGAAATAGTTCTGATATATGTAATAATGTGACTCTTACAAGCATAAAGTGTACCGTGTTATACAGAAACAGTGTGAATGGTGCGAGCGGGGACACAGGGAACGCGCAGGCGCAGTATTGCGATCTCTGCTCGGATCAAACACTGAAGGCGCGCAGGCGCAGTTATGGGTCTTCCGCCCGGATCGGAAGCTATGGGTATAAAAGACTGATTGCCGTGCCGTGTAGCCAATCCCATGACTAAGTCTTTATGACGAAACATGTCGGGGCGTGGCTACACGGCAATCGTTTCTAAGTGACGTAGGACGCTGTGACAGGGAGCGCCATACGAGGAGAGGTGGAAGCCGGTCACATCTACACCAGGGATCGGGTGAGACGGGTATTTGGAGAAACGTAGTACCTGGGTCCGCCGTGACCACCACACACTGGTTTACTGACTTCATGTTTGATGCTGTGACAACTTGCTGTGCTGTGTTACTGTTGAGCCTGCAGTGAATTTTAAGGATGTGAGTGCAATGGTGAAGGGGCTTTTGATTTTTAATAAATTTCATTACGTTATTGCACCATTGGATGATTTTTCTTTTTCATGTGGAGAGAGCTCTTGGGCATTACACTTTGGAGAGGTAAAGGTGTACAGGCTTTCTACTGAAGACCGTTCTTATCCCCTGTGAGTGTGGGATAAAAGCTTGTTGGCCCTGACACGAGAGTGTGGGCAAAAGAAGTTGGTGAGTGTATTCGCCTAAGGGGAGTGGATTCACAGTCACAGAGGTGCGGTGGAAGATTCATTTAAGTAGAAGATTTGCACCACAACACGTCACGGATCTTTGTTTTGGACTATTTTATTTTTTGGATTATTGGTGGACACAATTTATAGATATAATTTTTTACGAGTTAATTTCACATATGGCTCTCACATAGTTGTAATTTTCACATGTATATATTTGCATATTCACAGATATGTTATTCACTTAATTGGTTTAGATGCACCATTCGTTTATGATTTTTTGAGCATATTATTTTATGCACATTAATGATGAGGGGTGAGGATGTGATGTAATCATTGCACAGGTTGATTCATCAGTTTATCACTCTTCACTACATCTCATTATTTGATTAGGGATTGCCTTTAGCGCTGCTATTTTGAGTTCACTGGGAGCAAGTTTGTGGTGGATCAATTTTTTACTGTATACTTATTATTTAAGCAGCAGCTCAGATTCAGGTCTTTGCCATCAGCGCAGCGTTTTTGGGTGTATGAGTGGGCGGATTTTTATACATCTGATTTTTTACATTAGTGATAAAACTTAAAAGTAGGTAAAAAATAGTAAAGCAGCTAGCATAAACAGTATAGTAGACTGCACAAACAAGTGAAAAGATAAAAAATGCAGCACTAGTGTGTAACAAATAGGGATGAGCTTCGTGTTCGAGTCGAACCCATGTTCGACTCGAACATCGGCTGTTCGACCGTTCGTCAAATTGCGAACGATATGGGCCGTTCGCGCCAAATTCGTGTGGCGCGTCACGGCCCATAATTCACTGCGGCATTGCAGTGCATTGCTGGCTGATGATTGGCCAAGCATGCACTATGACCCGCATGCTTGGCCAATCACAGCGCCGCCTGAAAAGAGAGCCGTAATTGGCCAAAGCCAAGGAGGCTTTGGCCAATTATGGCTCAGGGGATTTAGTACACGCCCCACACTATATAAGGCCGCCTGCACTGCGGCCCTGTGTAGTGTGTGTTCCGGTGTGCTGAGAGATAGAGAGAGAGACAGTGTCATTTGATTTGAGTTAGATAGATTAGGCAGAACAGTCAGTCAGTTAGCTGCACTTACAGTGTATTGTGTATATATATGCATCCCAGGTGTTGCATATATATATATACACTGTATTCAGTTTAGCTAGATCCGTTCCTGTTATCTTCTAGACTATTTACATTTAGTGCAGTGCGTCCTGCTCACAGTGTTCAGCTAGATCCGTTCCTGTTATCTTCTAGACTATTTACATTTAGTGCAGTGCGTCCTGCTCACAGTGTTCAGCTAGATCCGTTCCTGTTATCTTCTAGACTATTTACATTTAGTGCAGTGCGTCCTGCTCACAGTGTTCAGCTAGATCCGTTCCTGTTATCTTCTAGACTATTTACATTTAGTGCAGTGCGTCCTGCTCACAGTTTTCAGCTAGAACCGTTCCTGTTATCTTCCTACTGACAGGCAGGCTTGTCTGGTTACAGTATATAAAGCTACCTTAAGAAAATTACTGGTGTTCTATTTGATCCTATTAGTACCACGGTCAGGCAGCTAGACTATTTACATTTAGTACAGTGCGTCCTGCTCACAGTGTTCAGCTAGATCCGTTCCTGTTATCTTCCTACTGACAGGCAGGCTTGTCTGGTTACAGTATATAAAGCTACCTGAAGAAAATTACTGGTGTTCTATTTGATCCTATTAGTACCACGGTCAGGCAGCTAGACTATTTACATTTAGTACAGTGCGTCCTGCTCACAGTGTTCAGCTAGATCCGTTCCTGTTATCTTCCTACTGACAGGCAGGCTTGTCTGGTTACAGTATATAAAGCTACCTGAAGAAAATTACTGGTGTTCTATTTGATCCTATTAGTACCACGGTCAGGCAGCTAGACTATTTACATTTAGTACAGTGCGTCCTGCTCACAGTGTTCAGCTAGATCCGTTCCTGTTATCTTCCTACTGACAGGCAGGCTTGTCTGGTTACAGTATATAAAGCTACCTGAAGAAAATTACTGGTGTTCTATTTGATCCTATTAGTACCATGGTCAGGCAGCTAGACTATTTACATTTAGTACAGTGCGTCCTGCTCACAGTGTTCAGCTAGATCCGTTCCTGTTATCTTCCTACTGACAGCCAGGCTTGTCTGGTTACAGTATATAAAGCTACCTGAAGAAAATTACTGGTGTTCTATTTGATCCTATTAGTACCACGGTCAGGCAGCTAGACTATTTACATTTAGTACAGTGCGTCCTGCTCACAGTGTTCAGCTAGATCCGTTCCTGTTATCTTCCTACTGACAGGCAGGCTTGTCTGGTTACAGTATATAAAGCTACCTGAAGAAAATTACTGGTGTTCTATTTGATCCTATTAGTACCACGGTCAGGCAGCTAGACTATTTACATTTAGTACAGTGCGTCCTGCTCACAGTGTTCAGCTAGATCCGTTCCTGTTATCTTCCTACTGACAGGCAGGCTTGTCTGGTTACAGTATATAAAGCTACCTGAAGAAAATTACTGGTGTTCTATTTGATCCTATTAGTACCACGGTCAGGCAGCTAGACTATTTACATTTAGTACAGTGCATCCTGCTCACAGTGTTCAGCTAGATCCGTTCCTGTTATCTTCCTACTGACAGGCAGGCTTGTCTGGTTACAGTATATAAAGCTACCTGAAGAAAATTACTGGTGTTCTATTTGATCCTATTAGTACCACGGTCAGGCAGCTAGACTATTTACATTTAGTACAGTGCGTCCTGCTCACAGTGTTCAGCTAGATCCGTTCCTGTTATCTTCCTACTGACAGGCAGGCTTGTCTGGTTACAGTATATAAAGCTACCTGAAGAAAATTACTGGTGTTCTATCCCAGCTTAGTGCAGCTACAGGCCATTAGTATGTCTGGAAGGCCAAGAAGGAGAGGCAGACAGTCACAAGCCAATAAGAGAGGGCAAGCAGGCTCTGTGTCTAGTGCTGGTCGTGGAGACGGTGCATCCTCATCAGCACGTGGCCATGGGACACGCTTGGCCTTTTTTTCGGCAGCTGGCCCTGTTGAGCCGCAACATGCGGAAGACTTGGTCGAGTGGATGACCAAGCCGTCCTCATCCTCCTCATCCTCTCTCACCCAGGGTGCTTTGTCTGGCAAAGCAGCGGCCTCTTCCCTCAGCTCAATGTCATCAGTGACTCCTTCCCTAGCTCCACCATGTCCTCCTGAGGATTCCCTCGAACTGTTTGACCACAGTGTTGGGTACATGCTCCAGGAGGATGCCCAGCGTTTGGAAGGCTCTGATGATGATACTGAGCTCGATGAAGGCAGTAACATGAGCACGGACAGAGGGGGTGCCCAAGAAGGACAGCAATCTGGCAGTCATGCTCCCCCTGCTGCAGCATACTGCCAGGTTTGCTCCAGTGATGAGGAGGGAGGGGATGATGAGGTCACTGACTCAACGTGGGTGCCTGATAGGAGAGAGGAGGAGGAGGAGGAGGAGGAGGCGGCACATCACCAACGAGGCAGGATGCCCTCCAGGGGCCAGCTTAAGGGCAGCACATTGACTGCATCACACCCCAAAGCTCCACATGTGCAGGGCGCTGCAGTCTCTGCGCGTTATTCAAAAAGTTCTTTGGTGTGGGCCTTTTTTGAGACCAGTGCATCAGATCGCACCGCTGCTATTTGCAACATATGTCTCAAGCGTATCTCGCGTGGCCAAAACATCTCCCGCTTGGGTACCACATGCTTGACCAGACATGTGTTGACCTGCCATGCAGTTCGTTGGCAAGCGTATCTAAAAGACCCACACCAAAGAACAAAGAGGATCTCTCCTTGCTCCTCATCAGCTGAGATTTCCAACCCCACTAGACCTCCAGTCCTCTCTGAGACCTGCAGTGAGAGGAATGAAGGTGTAGAATTAGGTGTGTCACAGCCAAGTACTTGTGGGCAATCTGCTTTTGGTACACCGACGTCAGATTGTACCAGGCAAATTTCCCTGCCCCAGCTGCTGCACCGCCGAAAAAAGTTTGCTCCCAGCCATCCACATGCCCAGCGGTTGAATGCTAGCTTGGCAAAATTGCTAGCACTTCAACTGCTGCCTTTTCAGTTGGTAGACTCTGCCCCCTTCCGTGAGTTTGTGGAATGTGCGGTTCCTCAGTGGCAGGTACCCAAACACCACTTTTTCTCACGGAAGGCGATTCCGGCTCTCTATCGGCATGTGGAAGGCAATGTCCATGCCTCGCTGGACAGGGCGGTCAGCGGTAAGGTGCATATTACCGCTGACTCATGGTCCAGCAGGCATGGACAGGGACGTTACCTAAGTTTCACGGCGCATTGGGTGACTCTGCTGGCAGCTGGGAAGGATGCAGGACAAGGTGCAGTAGTGTTGGAGGTTGTTCCGCCACCACGCCTCCAAAATGCTGATTGTGACACACCTCTCTCCTCCACCCCCTCCTCTTCTTCTTCCTCCATGGCCTCTTCCTCGGAACCAGCGGTGCTCCGTAGTCGTTCAAGGGGCTACGCAAGTACGCAGGCCAAAAGATGCCATGCGGTGCTTGAGCTGGTGTGCTTGGGGGACAGGAGCCACACTGGGGCAGAGGTTCTGTCAGCTCTGCAGGGGCAGGTTCAGAGGTGGTTGACGCCACGCCAACTTAAGGCAGGAATGGTGGTTTGCGACAATGGCACCAACCTCCTCTCTGCCCTCCGACGGGGACAAATGACCCATGTGCCCTGTTTGGCTCACGTCCTTAACTTGGTGGTGCAGCGGTTCTTGGGCAGGTACCCGGGCTTGCAGGATGTCCTGAGGCAGGCCAGGAAAGTCTGTGTGCATTTCCGCCGGTCATATAATGCCAGTGCTCGGCTGACGGACCTCCAAAAGGAGTTTAACCTGCCCAAGAACCGCCTAATCTGTGACATGCCCACCAGGTGGAACTCAACGTTGGCCATGCTGCAGTGGCTGCACACGCAGCAGAGGGCCATCAATGAGTACCTGTGCGACTATGGCACCAGGACAGGGTCAGGGGAGCTTGGTTTTTTTTCCCCACGCCAGTGGGCCATGATCAGGGATGCATGCACTGTCCTGTCACCATTCGAGGAGGCCACGAGGATGGTGAGCAGTGACAGTGCATGCATCAGTGACACTGTCCCCCTTGTCCACCTGTTGGAGCACACGCTGCATGGAATAATGGACAGGGCACTTGAGGCAGAACAGAGGCAGGAAGAGGAGGACTTCCTTAGCTCTCAAGGCCCCCTTTATCCAGACAGTGTTCCTGCGTGCCCGCCGATCACACAGGAAGAGGAGGAGGAGGAGGAGGAAGATTGTGTCAGTATGGAGGTGGAGCCTGGCACTCAGCATCAGCAGCAGTCTTTAAGGGATCAGTCCCAAGAAACACATGGACTTGTACGTGGCTGGGAGGAGGTGGCTGCGGACGTTGTCGTCCTTAGTGACCCAGAGGACTCCGGACCGAATGCCTCAGCAAACCTACGCTGCATGGCCTCCCTGATCCTGCAAAGCCTGCGTAAGGATCCTCGTATTCGTGGTATCAAGGAGAAGGACCAATACTGGCTGGCAACCCTCCTTGATCCACGTTACAAGGGTAAGGTTGCGGACCTTATCTTGCCATCGCAGAGGGAGCAGAGGATGAAACATCTTCGGGAGGCCTTGCAGAAAGGTCTGTGCAATGCGTTCCCAGAGACTGGGAGGTTACAAACTCCTGTTTCTGGACAACGTGTTGCTGAGGCTTCGGTCAGTCAAAGAAGGAGCGGTGGAGAAGGTGGCCGTCTGACCGATGCGTTCAGACAATCTTTTGGTCCGCAGCCCCAAGGTATGATCGGTTCCAGCAACCATCGCCAGCGTCTGTTTTACATGGTGCAGGAATACCTAGGGGCAAGATCAGACTTGGACACCTTTCCCACCGAAAATCCTCTGGGTTACTGGGTCTTGAGGATGGATCACTGGCCAGAGCTTGCACAGTATGCAATTGAGCTACTGGCCTGTCCTGCATCCAGCGTTCTTTCGGAACGCACATTCAGTGCTGCTGGAGGCGTGGTAACCGATCACAGGGTGCGTCTGTCCACCGACTCGGTCGATCGGCTGACCTTCATAAAAATGAATCAGTCTTGGATCACCACCAGCTACCAAGCACCTGATGCTGATGTAACCGAATAATTTTTTTTGAAATCTCAGATTCCTTCAAAGACTGCCTATGCTGATGCTGAGTGACTATCCCTGAGTAATTATCCTCTTCCTCCTCAATCATCACGCTGATAGCTTGTAAGAACATTTTTGGTTCTGGGCGCCACCACCAGTGCCTAAGGCACAATTTTTCAGCCCCTGTTCAACAGGGGCGTGTAATCACAATTTTTGATGTAATACTTTGCAGCAGGGCTCGTTCCTGCATTCCAACTAGAGTGTCTGTGAGGGGTTGCAGTGTTGTGGCACCAGCACCAGTGCCTAAGGCCCAATTTTTCTGCCCCTGTCTAACAGGGGTGTGTAATTACAATTTTTGATGCAATACTTTGCAGCAGGGCTCGTTCCTGCATTCCAACTAGAGTGTCTGTGAGGGGTTGCAGTGTTGTGGCACCAGCACCAGTGCCTAAGGCCTAATTTTTCAGCTCCTGTTCAACAGGGGCATGTAATTACAATTCTTGATCTAATATTTCACAGCAGGGCCCTGTGAGGGCTTACAGTGTTGTGGCCACAGCAACACCTAAGGCCCAAATTTCTGCTGAGTATATAGGGCAGGACCCTACTTTCAAACATCTAACTTACAAACGACTCCTACTTGCAAACGGAAGGAGACAACAGGAAGTGAGATGAAATCTACCCCTAGGAAGGGAAATTCTCTCCTGTAAGAGTTAATATGGGAAAACAATTTCTCCTTTCCACTGATGCTTTCCAATCCTTGTTCCACAAAAAAACCCAAATTTTCAAAAAACATTTTTCATTGGGACAAAAAGTGAGGTGAAATCTTCTGAAGAGGAGGAAAGACAGCAAAACAAATGTCACAGGGGTGATAACCCTTCCCTATGTTTTCCAAAAAGCTTAAAAAAGATTTTTTGGCTGGAGCTAAACACGTTAAAAATGTACCCGGTAATGGACTGGGGGGTACCCATGCCGTTTGTCTCACTGATTTTCATCCATATTGCCATGACCCGACATGACATTAAACCCGCAAGCAGTTTTAAATGAGATTTTTTCCTTTAAAAATGACATTTGGTGCAGGGACTGTTCTAAACACGGGAAACACGCGCCACTTTACAGGCATACTATAGACACCCCCCAGGTACGATATTTAACCACTTGAGCCCCGGACCATTATGCTGCCTAAGGACCAGAGGTCTTTTTCCAATTTGGCACTGCGTCGCTTTAACTGCTAATTGCGCGGTCATGCAATGCTGTACCCAAACGAAATTTGCGTCCTTTTCTTCCCACAAATAGAGCTTTCTTTTGATGGTATTTGATCACCTCTGCGGTTTTTATTTTTTGCGCTATAAATGGAAAAAGACCGAAAATTTTGAAAAAAAATGATATTTTCTAATTTTTGTTATAAAAAAAATCCAATAAACTCAATTTTAGTCATACATTTAGGCCAAAATGTATTCGGCCACATGTTTTTGGTAAAAAAAATGTCAATAAGCGTATATTTATTGGTTTGCGCAAAAGTTATAGCGTCTACAAACTAGGGTACATTTTCTGTAATTTACACAGCTTTTAGTTTATGACTGCCTATGTCATTTCTTGAGGTGCTAAAATGGCAGGGCAGTACAAAACCCCCCCAAATGACCCCATTTTGGAAAGTAGACACCCCAAGGAAATTGCTGAGAGGCATGTTGAACCCATTGAATATTTATTTTTTTTGTCCCAAGTGATTGAATAATGACAAAAAAAAAAAAAAAAATATTTACAAAAAGTTGTCACTAAATGATATATTTCTCACACAGGCCATGGGCCTATGTGGAATTGCACCCCAAAATACATTCTGCTGCTTCTCCTGAATATGGGGATACCACGTGTGGGACTTTTTGGGAGCCTAGCCGCGTACGGGGCCCCGAAATCCAATCACCGCCTTCAGGATTTCTAAGGGCGTAAATTTATGATTTCACTCTTTACTGCCTATCACAGTTTCGGAGGCCATGGAATGCCCAGGTGGCACAAAACCCCCCCAAATGACCCCATTTTGGAAAGTAGACACCCCAAGCTATTTCCAGAGAGGTATATTGAGTCCATGGAATATTTTATATTTTGACACAAGTTGCGGGAAAGTGACACTTTTTTTTTTTTTTTTTGCACAAAGTTGTCACTAAATGATATATTGCTCACACAGGCCATGGGCATATGTGGAATTGCACCCCAAAATACATTTAGCTACTTCTCCTGAGTACGGGGATACCACATGTGTGGGACTTTTTGGGAGCCTAGCCGTGTACGGGACCCCGAAAACCAATCACCGCCTTCAGGATTTCTAAGGGTGAAAATTTTTGATTTCACTCTTCACTGCCTATCACAGTCTCGGAGGCGATGGAATGCCCAGGTGGCACAAACCCCCCCCAAATGACCCCATTTTGGAAAGTAGACACCCCAAGCTATTTGCTGAGAGGCATGGTGAGTATTTTGCAGCTCTCATTTGTTTTTGAAAATGAAGAAAGACAAGAGAAAACTTTTTTTTTTCCTTTTTTCAATTTTCAAAACTTTGTGACAAAAAGTGAGGTCTGCAAAATACTCACTATACCTCTCATCAAATAGCTTGGGGTGTCTACTTTCCAAAATGGGGTCATTTGGGGGGGGTTTGTGCCACCTGGGCATTCCATGGTCTCCGAAACTGTGATAAGCAGTCAAGAGAGAAATCAAAAATTCACGCCCTTAGAAAGCCTGAAGGCGGTGCTTGGTTTTCGGGGTTCCGTACGCGGCTAGGCTCCCAAAAAGTCTCACACATGTGGTATCCCCGTACTCAGGAGAAGCAGTAGAATGTATTTTGGGGTGTAATTTCACATATTCCCATGGCATGTTTGAGCAATATATCATTTAGTGACAATTTTGTGCAAAAAAAAAAAAAATTGTCTCTGTCCCGCAACTTGTGTCGCAATATAAAATATTCCATGGACTCGACATGCCTCTCAGCAAATAGCTTGGGGTGTCTACTTTCCAAAATGGGGTCATTTGGGGGGGTTTTGAACTGTCCTGGCATTTTATGCACAACATTTAGAAGCTTATGTCACACATCACCCACTCTTCTAACCACTTGAAGACAAAGCCCTTTCTGACACTTTTTGTTTACATGAAAAGGTTTTTTTTTTTTTGCAAGAAAATTACTTTGAACCCCCAAACATTATATATTTTTTTAAAGCAAATGCCCTACAGATTAAAATGGTGAGTGTTTCATTTTTTTTTTCACACAGTATTTGTGCAGCTATTTTTCAAACGCATTTTTTGGGGAAAAAACACACTTTTTTAAATTTTAATGCACTAAAACACACTATATTGCCCAAATGTTTGATGAAATAAAAAAGATGATCTTAGGCCGAGTACATGGATACCAAACATGACATGCTTTACAATTGCGCACAAACGTGCAGTGGCAACAAAATAAATACATTTTTAAAAGCCTTTAAAAGCCTTTACAGGTTACCACTTTAGATTTACAGAGGAGGTCTACTGCAAAAATTACTGCCCTCGATCTAACCTTCGCGGTGATACCTCACATGCATGGTGCAATTGCTGTTTACGTTTGACGACAGACCGCCGCTTGCGTTCGACTTAGTGCGAGAGCAGGGGGCGACAGGGGTGCTTTTTTTTTTTTTTTTTTTTTCTTTATTATTTTTTTGCTTTTTTATCTTATTTTTAAACTGTTCCTTTCATTTTTATTTTTTTTTAATCATTTTTATTGTTATCTCGGGGAATGTAAATATCCCCTATGATAGCAATAGGTAGTGACAGGTACTCTTTTTTGAAAAAATTGGGGTCTATTAGACCCTAGATCTCTCCTCTGCCCTCAAAGCATCTGACCACACCAAGATCGGTGTGATAAAATGCTTCCCCAATTTCCCAATGGCGCTATTTACATCCAGCGAAATCTAAGTCATAAAATGCTCGTAGCTTCCGGTTTCTTAGGCCATAGAGATGTTTGGAGCCACTCTGGTCTCTGATCAGCTCTATGGTCAGCTGGCTGAATCACCGGCTGCATTTTCAGGTTCCCTGTTGAGACAGGAGAGCCAGAGAAAAACACGGAAGACGGTGGGGGGGGGGCATTCCCTCCCACGGCTTGTAAAAGCAGTCTAGAGGCTAATTAGCCGCTAGGATTGCTTTTACATGAAAGCCGACCGCTGGCTGAAAAGAATGATACCAAGATGATACCTAAACCTGCAGGCATCATTCTGGTATAACCACTCAAAGTTGTGAATGGCGTACCTGAAGACAAAAAAATGGTTAACAATAAAGCACAGTAAACGGTAAAGTATAAAAAATTGCATACCTGAAAAGCAAACATGATAAAACATAATAACAATAAAACATTGCAGAATAGAATACAGTAAAAAAGAGCAGAACAATAGAGAGAATAGAGAGAGAGAGAACAATAAAACGACAACTATTTTTTTTTATTTTATATATATATATTTTTTTTTTTTTACACTTTTTTTGTAACTAACTTTTATAACTGTAACCGGTTCCAGGTTCAGGTCTCTCAAAATGCGATGGCATCTTGGGAGACCCTGTGAAAGTGTGCCTAGTCTGTGCAATGCTGTACCCTACGCTAATACTCAACTAGTGCATGGTAGCGTTCAAAACATTCACCAATGCAAAGACCAGGATTGTCAGGACAGGAGGGACAATAATAGCGGGTGTCACGCCTATATCCGCGCTAGCTGCAGACACAATATCTTTTTTGGGGGCGTTCGCTGGGTAGGGGTACTCGGGAGGACATAAAGAAAATGCCTCTCATGCAGCCGACTGCATTTGGTTGGGGATGTGAATGGGGGAAGTACGGGCGCTGCAGAAGCGGTGGGTTCCCAATTAGGATTGGCGAATGCAGTAGGAAGGGCACTATGGGCACGACGGGCCTGTGTTTGTCTTTTTGGTGGCAGCGGGACACTACTTGTGCTTGCCACCTCACCAGCTTGAACTGCACTTATGGGACTCGCCACGTCACCAAGTGTTACTGCAGTGCTGGTTTGACTACGACCGGGGTGTACTAGGCCGCTGGCGCTTGCCAGTTCACCAAAACGCTACCAAAAAATCTGTTGGCGATCGCAGGGATCAGGCCTGACTCTGCGAACGCTGCAGTTATGCGTTTTAGTCTTTTGTAAGTGACAGTGATCGATCGATACTGCACTTGGGTGGGCTGGGCTGGGCCGGGCGGAGGGGCAAAACGCAGGTGCTAGCAGGTATCTGGGCTGATCCCACTAACACTGCGTTTGTGAGAACCCTAAACTGCTGGGGATGCTAGTATAGATCTGATCGGATCAGATATTGATCCGTTCAGATACTATACCACTAAGGGTGGTGTACAGTGCGTGCGTGGGTGTTAGCGGTACTGGCGCTAACCTGACGCTGCCTGGGGCTGGTGCTTGCCAGTTCACCAAAATACTACCAAAAAAACTGTTAGCGATCGCAGGGATCAGGCCTGACTCTGCGAACGCTGCAGTTATGCATTTAGTGTTTTGTAAGTGTCAGTGATCAATCGATACTGCACTTGGGTGGGCTGGGCCGGGCGGAGGGGCAAAACGCAGGTGCTAGCAGGTATCTGGGCTGATTCCGCTAACACTGCGTTTTTGGGAACCCTAAACTGCTGGGGACACTAGTATAGATCTGATCGGATCAGATATTGATCCGTTCAGATACTATACCACTAAGGGAGGCGTATGCTGCGTGCGTGGGTGTTAGCGGTACTGGCGCTAACCTGACCCTGCCTGGGGCTGGTGCTTGCCAGTTCACCAAAATACTACCAAAAAAACTGTTAGCGATCGCAGGGATCAGGCCTGACACTGCGAACGCTGCAGTTATGCGTTTAGTCTTTTGTAAGTGACAGTGATCGATCGATACTGCACTTGGGTGGGCTGGGCGGAGGGGCAAAACGCAGGTGCTAGCAGGTATCTGGGCTGATTCCGCTAACACTGCGTTTTTGGGAACCCTAAACTGCTGGGGATGCTAGTATAGATCTGATCGGATCAGATATTGATGCGTTCAGATACTATACCACTAAGGGAGGTGTATGCTGTGTGCGTGGGTGTTAGCGGTACTGGCGCTAATCTGACGCTGCCTGGGGCGACGCATATTACCGCCGGGCGATCAGGGGGCTAAACCTTTATTCGGTAATAAACGGCGGGTGCCCTGACACTATAAAAAATAAACGAACTAACCAGCGTCACCCGTAACACTTATACGGTGATCAGTGGTGAAAGGGTTAACTAGGGGGCAATCAAGGGGTTAAAACATTTATTCGGTAGTATATGGGGGTCCCTGACGCTATAAAACGCTGACGGCGAACCTAAATATTTATGTCTCTAACTAGCGTCACCAGCGACACTAATACAGCGATCAGAAAAATGATCGCTTAGTGACACTGGTGACAGGGGGTGATCAAGGGGTTAAAACTTTATTAGGGGGGGTTAGGGGGGTACCCTAGACCTAAAGGGGGGTAACAGTAACTGTCCCAACACTGTAACTGTCACAAACTGATACTATGCAGTAATCAGAAAAAAAAAAAAAAAAAAAAACTGCTGGTGTTAGTTTGTGACGGGGGGGGGGGGGGGGGGGTGATTGGGGGGGGATCGGGGGGCGATCGGGGGGGGGATCGGGGTGTTTTGTGTGCCTGGCATGTTCTACTGTATGTGTGTGTGTTGTGCACTCACATTTCAGTCTTCTCTCCTCGGGCCGGAACGGAAATTACCGAGCCGAGGAGAGATGACATCATTTCCTTTGCTGCTGTTTAGCATACAGCAGCAAAGGAATGATTCGATTGGCCGGCGGCGATCGCGAGGGGGGGGCCACGAACGGATGGTCTCCCCCTCACCACCGATCGCCGCTGGACAAAAGACGACCGCCTCGGGCACCGGGGGGGGTCCGATCGGACCCCCCACCCGCGGAAGGCAAATCACGTACCATGTACGTGATTTTGCCTGTCCGTGCCACTTTGCCGACGTACATCGGCGTGAGGCGGTCGTCAAGTGGTTAAAGGAATATT
This sequence comes from Lithobates septentrionalis, assembly GCA_037952835.1. Lineage (NCBI taxonomy): Eukaryota > Metazoa > Chordata > Amphibia > Anura > Ranidae > Lithobates > Lithobates septentrionalis. Next base: position 105,247 of record JBBDGP010000214.1, read on the forward strand.
TCACTTTTTTTTTTTTACTTTAAGCATCATTAAAATCACTGCTCCCGAAAAAACGGCCATTTTTAAAAGTTTTTTTTGCATTGATACATGTCCCCTGGGGTAGGACCCGGGTCCCCAAACCCTTTTTAGGACAATACCATGCAAATTAGCCTTTAAAATGAGCACTTTTGATTTCGAACGTTCGAGTCCCATAGACATCAATGGGGTTCTAACGTTCGTGCGAACTTTCGGTCCGTTCGCAGGTTCTGGTGCGAACCGAACCGGGGGGTGTTCGGCTCATCCCTAGTAACAAAGTGCGAAAGTGAAGTATCACCTCACGTGCAAATATAAAGCTGATAGTAACTTGTAGGTCAGATATCAATGTGAACAATATACAACAACAAAAGGACAAACAAATCAGGAAAGTTTGTCACAGGTAGGTGAAAATGTCCATGTAAGACAGCAAAAAAAAAAACTGCAACTAAAACTGTCTGTGATAAACCAAAAAAATAGGAGATTCTTCAGTAAAATGAAATAAAGTCCCATGTGTAGATGATAGTAAATCAACCACTGTATGTGACAGGAATAACCTCTTCATAAGATATTTGCTGCATCAAGATGGAAATATTGAAGGAGTGGGTACGCTTACCATGAGAATTGGACACACTGACCATATGGTGGTGGGTCAATCAGATATTTGATGGAAGGAGCTGGTGTGGAGATACGCCTCAATACTTCCGTTAAAATCCATGCTCTTTTCATACATTTTTATTATTGGATTTACGCACTGTATGTGGAGGCCCTTCTCTTCTTTCCTTTTTTATGGTTTGATGTGACACCATTTGGAGTTCGTACATATCAAGTGTGACCATCGGATGGGAGTCCAAGTTCGTTAGCCAGGCTGTCCTAGCTACATCATTTGCTTACCACGGATTTTGACAGAAGTATTGAGGCGTATCTCCACACCAGCTCCTTCCATCAAATATCTGTCAGATTGTTGAATCCAAACACGTGATTGACCCACCGCCGTATGGTGAGTGTGTCCACTTCTCATGGTAAGCGTACCCATTCCTTCAATATTTCCATCTTGATGCGACAAATATCTTATGATCAATCAAAATATCAAATATCTTATGAAGAGGTTATTCCTGTCACATACATTGGTTGATTTACTATTATCTACACATGAGACTTTATTTCATTTTACTGAAGAATCTCCTATTTTTTTGGCTTATCACAGACAGTTTTAGTTACAGTTTTATTTTTTTTTGCTGTCTTGGACATTTTCACCTACCTGTGACAAACTTTCCTCATTTGTTTGTCCTTTTGTTGTTGTATATTTTTCACGTTGATATCTGACCTACAAGTTACTATCAGCTTTATTTTTGCACGTGAGGTGATACTTCACTTTCGCACTTTGTTACACACTAGTGTTGCATTTTTTATCTTTTCACTTATATATATATATATATATATATATATATATATATATATATATATGTATATATATATATATACACTGTATTCAGTTTATCTAGATCCGTTCGTGTTATTCTCTTCCTACTACTGACAGGCAGGCAGGTGTTTTTACACTATTTACAGCTACCTGAAGAAAATTGTTCTTCTGATCCTATTAGTCCTATTAGCTACAGTATTTACAGTTAGTGTAGTGCGTCCTCTGCACAGTGTGCACCTAAAGCTACCTGAAGAAAATTAGTGTTCTTCTGATCCTATTAGTACAGTACCGCAGGCAGCTGCAGTATTTACAAGTAAGTGTAGTGCGTCCTTTGCACGGTGTGCACCTAAAGCTACCTGGAGAAAATTAGTGGTGTTCTTCTGATCCTATTAGTACAGTACCACAGGCAGCTGTAGTATTTACAAGTTAGTGTAGTGTGTCCTCTGCACAGTGTGCTCCTAAAGCTACCTGAAGAAAATTAGTGGTGTTCTTCTGATCCCATTAGTACAGTACCGCAGGAGGCTGTAGTATTTACACGTTTGTGTAGTGCATCTTCTGCACAGTGTGCATCTAAAGCTACCTGAAGAAAATTAGTGGTGTTCTTCTGATCCTATAAGTACAGTACCACAGGCAGCTGCAGTATTTACAAGTAAGTGTAGTGTGTCCTCTGCACAGTGTGCACCTAAAGCTACCTGAAGAAAATTAGTGGTGTTCTTCTGATCCTATTAGTACAGTGCCGCAGGCAGCTGCAGTATTTACAAGTTAGTGTAGTGCGTCCTCTGCACAGTGTGCACCTAAAGCTACCTGGAGACAATTGCTGTTGTTCTGCTCCTATTAATACCACAGGCAGGCAGCTACAGTAATTACAGTTAGTGTATTATGTCCTCTGCACAGTGTGCACCTAAAGCTACCTGAAGAAAATTAGTGGTGTTCTTCTGATTCTATTAGTACAGTACCGCAGGCAGCTGCAGTATTTACAAGTTAGTGTAGTGTGTCCTCTGCACAGTGTCCACCTAAAGCTACCTGAAGAAAATTAGTGGTGTTCTTCTGATCCCATTAGTACAGTACCACAGTCAGCTGTAGTTTTTACACATTTGTGTAGTGCATCTTCTGCACAGTGTGCATCTAAAGCTACCTGAAGAAAATTAGTGGTGTTCTTCTGATCCTATAAGTACAGTACCACAGGCAGCTGCAGTATTTACAAGTTAGTGTAGTGTGTCCTCTGCACAGTGTGCACCTAAAGCTACCTGAAGAAAATTAGTGGTGTTCTTCTGATCCTATTAATACCACAGGCAGGCAGCTACAGCATTTACAGTTAGTGTAGTGCGTCCTCTGCACAGTGTGCACCTAAAGCTACCTGGAGACAATTGCTGTTGTTCTGCTCATATTAATACCACAGGCAGGCAGCTACAGTATTTACAATTAATGCACTGTGTCCTCTGCACAGTGTGCACCTTATGCTACCTGAAGAAAATTAGTAGTGTTCTGATTCTATTAATACCACAGGCAGGCAGCTACAGTATTTAAAGTTAGTGTAGTGCGTCCTCTGCACAGTGTGAACCTAAAGCTACCTGGAGACAATTAGTGGTGTTCTTCTGATCCTATTAGTACACTACCGCAGGCAGCTGCAGTATTTACAAGTTAGTGTAGTGTGTCCTCTGCACAGTGTGCACCTAAAGCTACCTGAAGAAAATTAGTGGTTTTCTTCTGATCCTATTAGTACAGTACAGCAGGCAGCTTCAGTATTTACAATTTAGTGTAATTCGTCCCCTGCACAGTGTGCACCTAAAGCTACTTGAAGAAAATTAGTGGTGTTCTTCTGATCCTATTAATACCACAGGCAGGCAGCTACAGTATTTACAGTTAGTGCAGTGCGTCCCCTGCACAGTGTGCACCTAAAGCTACTTGAAGAAAATTAGTGGTGTTCTTCTGATCCTATTAATACCACAGGCAGGCAGCTACAGTATTTACAGTTAGTGTATTGTGTCCTCTGCATAGTGTGCACCTAAAGCTACCTGAATAACATTGTTGGTGTTCTTCTGATCCTATTAATACCACAGGCAGGCAGCTACAGTATTTTACAGTTAGTGTACTGTGTCCTCTGCACAGTGTGCACCTAAAGCTACCTGAATAAAATTGGTGGTGTTCTTCTGATCCTATTAATACCACAGGCATTCAGCTACAGTATTTACAGTTAGTGTACTGCGTCCTCTGCACAGTGTGCACCTAAAGCTACCTGAAGACAATTGCTGTTGTTCTGCTCCTATTAATACCACAGGCAGGCAGTTACAGTATTTACAGTTAGTGCATTGCGTCCTCTGCACAGTGTGCACCTAAAGCTACCTGAAGACAATTGCTAGTGTTCTCATACTAATAATACTACAGGCAGGCAGTTGATTCTGCTAGCTGCAGTATCAGTATATATATACATCCCAACTTTGTGCAGCTACATCTCACTGCAGGCCATTAGTATGCCTGGAAGGCCAACAAGGAGAGGCAGACAGTCATAAGCCAATAAAAGAGGGCAAGCAGGCTCTGTGTCTAGAGGCAACAGTGCTGGTCGTGGACACGGTGCATCCTCATCAGCACGTGGCCGTGGGACATGCTTGTCCTTTTTTTCAGCAGCTGGCCATGTTGAGCCACAACATGCAGAAGAGTTGGTAGAGTGGATGACCAAACTGTCCTCATCCTCCTCATCCTCTCTCACACAGGGAACTTTTTCTGCCAAAGCAGCTGCCAAAGCGGCCTCTTCCCTCGGCTCAATGGCATCAGTCACTCCTTCCCTAGTCCCACCATGTCCTGAGGAGTCCCCCAAACTGTTTTACCACAGTGTTGGGTACAAGTTGCAGGAGGATGCGCAGCGTTTTGAGGGCTCCGATGATGGTACCCAGCTTGAGGAAGGCAGTTACGTGAGCCCAGAGAGAGGGGGTGCCCAAAAAGGACAGCAAAGTGGCAGTCATGTTCCCCCAACTGCAGCATATTGCCAGGTTTTCTCCAGTGACGAGGAGGGAAGGGATGATGAGGTCACTGACTCTACATGGGTGCCTGATAGGAGAGAGGAGGAGGAGGAGGAGGCGGCACATCTCCAACGAGGCAGGATGCCCTCCGTGGACCAGCTTAAGGGCAGCCAAAAGACTGCATCACACCACAGAGCTCCACATGTGCAGGGCGCTGCTGTCTCTGCGCCTGTTTCCAAAAGTTCTTTGGTGTGGGCCTTTTTTGAGCTGTGTACAGCAGATCGCACCATTGCTATTTGCAACATATGTCTGAAGTGTATCTCGCGTGGCCAAAACAGCAGCTACTTGGGCACCATATGCTTGACCAGACATATGTCGACCTGCCATGCAGTCCGTTGGCAAGCATACATAAAAGAGCCACACCAAAGAACAAAGCAGACCTCTCCTTGCTCCTCATCAGCTGGGATCTCCAACCTCACTATACCTTCAGTCCTCTCAGAAACCTGCACTGAGAGGAATGAAGGTGTAGAATTAGGTGTGTCACTGCCAAGTACTTGCGGGCAATCTGCTATCGGTACACCAACGTTCGATTGTACCAGGCAAATTTCCCTGCCCCAGCTGTTGCACCACAGAAAGAAGTTCGCTCCCAGCCATCCACATGCCCAGCGGTTGAATGCTAGCTTGGCTAAATTGCTAGCACTTCAACTGCTGCCTTTTCAGTTGGTAGACTCTGCCCCCTTCCGTGAGTTTTGGAATGTGCGGTTCCTCAGTGGCAGGTTCCCAAATGCCACTTTTTTTCACAGAAGGCGATTCTGGCTCTCTACCGGCATATGGAAGGCAATGTCTTGGCCTCATTGGACAGGGCAGTCAGCGGTAAGGTGCATACTATGGCTGACTCATGGTCCAGCAGGCAAGGACAGGGACATTACCTATCTTTCACGGCCCACTGGGTGACTCTGCTGGCAGCTGGGAAGGATGCAGGACAGGGTGCAGTAGTGTTGGAGGTTGTTCTGCCACAACCCCTCCAAAATGCTACTAGTGGTGATTCTGAGACACCTCTCTTCTCCACCCCTTCCTCTTCTTCTTCCTCCATGGCCTCTTTCTGTGCTGATTTGTCCTCGGAACCAGCGGTGCTCCGTAGGCGTTCAAGGGGCTACGCAAGTACGCAGGCAAAAAGATGCCATGCGGTGCTTGAGCTGGTGTGCTTGGGGGACAGGAGCCACACAGTGGCAAAGATTCTGTCAGCTCTACAGGGGCAGGCTCAGAGGTGGTTGACTCCACGCCAGCTTAAGCCAGGAATGGTGGTTTGCGACAATGGCACCAACCTCCTCTCCATCCTCTGACAGGGACACCTGTTTGGCTCACATCCTTAACTTGGTGGTGCAGCAGTTCTTAGGCAGGTACCCAGGCTTACAGGATCTCCTGAAGCAGGCCAGGAAAGTCTGTGTGCATTTCCGCCGGTAATATAATGCCAGTGCTCGGCTGGCTGACCTCCAAAAGGAATTTAACCTGCCCAAAAACCGCCTAATCTGTGACATGCCCACCAGGTGGAACTCAACGTTGGCCATGCTGCAGCGGCTGCACACGCAGCAGAGGGCCATCAAGGAGTACCTGTGTGACTATGGCACCAGGACAGGGTCAGGGAGCTTGTTTTTTCCCCACGCCAGTGGGTCATGATCAGGGATGCATGCACTGTCCTGTCACCATTTGAGGAGGCCACGAGGATGGTGAGCAGTGACAGTCCATGCATCAGGGAAACTGTCCCTTTTGTCCACCTGTTGGAGCACACGCTGGGTGGAATAATGGACAGGGCACTTGAGGCAGAACAGAGGGAGGAAGAGGAGGACTTCCTTACCTCTCAAGGCCCCCTTTATCCAGACAGTGTTCCTGCTGGCCTGCCGATCAAACAGGAAGAGGACGAGGAGAATGAGGAGCAGGAGGAGGATTGTATCAGCATGGAGGTGGAGCCTAGCACTCAGCATGAGCAGCAGTCTTCAAAGGATCATTTACAGTCCCAAGAAACCCATGGACTTGTACGTGGCTGGGAGGAGGTGGCTGCGGATCATGTCGTCCTTAGTGACCCAGAGGACTCCGGACTGAATGCCTCACCAAACCTACACTGCATGTCTTCCCTGATCCTGCAAAGCCTGCGGAAGGATCCTCGTATTCGTGGTATCAAGGAGAGGGATCATTACTGGCTGGCAACCCTCCTTGATCCACGTTACAAGGGTAAGGTTGCAGACCTTATCTTGCCATCGCAGAGGGAGCAGAGGATGAAACATCTTCGGGAGGCCTTGCAGAAAGGTTTGTGCAACGCATTTCCAGAGCCTGGGAGGTTACAAATTCCTGGTCCTGGACAACGTGTTGCTGAGGCTTCGGTCAGTCACAGAAGGAGCGGTGGAGAAGGTGGCCATCTGACGATGCATTCAGACAATTTTTTAGACCACAGCCCCAAGGTTAGATCGGTTCCAGCAACCATCGCCAGCGTCTGATTAACATGGTGCAGTAATACCTAGGGGCAAGATTAGACTTGGACACCTTTCCCACCTAAAATCCTCTGGATTACTGGGTCTTGAGGATGGATCACTGGCCAGAGCTTGCACAGTATGAAATTGAGCTACTGGCCTGTCCTGCATCCAGCGTTCTTTCGGAACGCACATTCAGTGCTGCTGGAGGCTTTGTAACCAATCACAGGGTGTGCCTGTCCACCGGATCGGTCGATCGGCTGACCTACCAAGCACCTGATGCTGATGTAACCGAATAATTTTTTTGTTAATGTGAGATCTCTTCAAGACTGCCTATGCTGATGCTGAGTGACTATCCTGTAATGCTGAGTGACTAACCTCTTCCTCCTCAATTTTCATGCTGATAGCTTGTAAGAACATTTTTGGTTCTGGGCACTGCCACCAGTGGATAAGGCCCAATTTTTCTGCCCCTGTTTAACAGGGCCATGTAATTACAGTTTTTGATGCAATACTTTGCAGCAGGACTCATTTCTGTGCTCCAACTAGGGTATCTGTGAGGGGTTGCAGTGTTGTGGCACCAGTGCCTAAGGCCCAATTTTTCAGCCCCTGTTTAACAGGGGCATATAATTACAATTTTAGATGCAATACTTTGCAGCAGGGCTCATTCCTGCTCTCCAAATATAGTATCTGTGAGGGGTTGCAGTGTTGTGGCACCAGTGGCTAAGGCCCAATTTTTCTGCCCCTGTGTAACAGGGGCGTGTAATTACAATTTTTGTTGCAATAATTTGCAGCAGGGCTCATTCATGCGCTCCAACTAGAGTTTCTGTGAGGGGTTGCAGTGTTGTGGCACCAGCACCTGTGCCTAAGGCCCAATTTTTCTGCCCTGTTCAACAGGGGCATGTAATTACAATTCTTGATCTAATATTTCACAGCAGGGCCCATTCCTGCACCCACCAAGAGTAACTGTGAGGCCTTACAGTGTTGTGGCAACACCACCACACCATCCACCACTAAAGGCCCAATTTTTCCAACCCTGTTCAACAGGGGCATCTAATTACAATTCTTAATCTAATATTTCACAGCAGGGCCCGTTCCTGCGTCCACCAAGAGTAACTGTGAGGGCTTACAGTGTTGTGGCAACACCAACACCTCAGGTCCAAATTTCTGCAGAGTATATAGGGCAGGCCCCTACTTTCAAACATCCAACTTACAAACAACTCCTACTTTCAAACAGAAGGAGACAACAGGAAGTGAGAGGAAAGCTACCCCTAGGAAGGGAAATTCCCTCCTGTATGAGTTCCTTGTTTCACTAAAAAGCCCACATTTTCAAAATTCAATTGTCATTGGGACAGAAAGTGAGGTGAAATCTTCTCAACAGGTGCACAGACAGCAAAACAAAGGTTACAGGGGTGATAACCCTTCCCTATGTTTTCCAAAAAGCTTAAAAATAGATTTTTTGACTGGAACTACACTTTAAAAATGTACCAGTTCAATTTTACAAACTGATTCTACTTAAGAACAATTCCACAGTCCCTGTCTTGTTTGAACCCCCTGTATACTGCTGTTCAGAGTCTATAGGGCCTGGGACCCCACGCCTTTCCTTTTTTTATTTGGGTGCAGAGTTCCCCTTAATATCCATACAAGACCCAAAGGGGCTGGTAATGGGCTGGGGGGGTCCCCAAGCCTTTTTTCTCAATGATTTTCATCCATATTGCCGGGACCCAACATTACATTAAAGCCGCAAGCAGTTTTAAATGACTTTTATTCCTTTAGAAATGTCATTTTGTGTAGGGACAGTTCTAAACACAGGAAACACTTTACAGGCATACTATAGACACCCCCCAGGCACGATATTTAAAGGAATATTTCACTTTTATTTTTTCACTTTAAGCATCATTCAAATCACTGCTCCTGAAAAAATTCCCGTTTTGAAAACTTTTGTTTGCATTAATACATGTACCCTGGGGCAGGACCCGGGTCCCCAAACCCTTTTTAGGACAATAACTTGCATATTAGCCTTTAAAATTCACACTTTTGATTTCTCACGTTCTAGTCCCATAGACTTTAACGGGGTTCGAAAGTTCGTGCGAACTATCGGTCCGTTCGCAAGTTCTGGTGCGAACCATACCGGGGGGTGTTCGGCTCATCCCTATTCGGCATACATCCAGGCATGAAACCTGCTGGATGTACAAGTTAAGATCTCACCAACCTAATGGGTTAAATGTTGAGTGGGATATTAATAGTTTCATAAACAATAGCTAATTTTTCTTCAATTTATTAGGACTCTGATTCTGGGACTGCATTTTGTTTATTTTAATTCTATATTTTAATCATCCCTTGTTCTATTAAATTTATTTTAACATAGTAGAGATGTATGGACCACAGGGGATGTCCTGCAGGAGACACTGCTGAAAAACCACCAACCTCCTTCATGGACAGCTAATCAGCGACAACTCCCATAGAGCAATCAATGTATGCTTCCACAGATCCAGCGAAAGTGAACCATAAATGCCAAAAGAAAAAAGACTCCACTAGTGCAGAGAATCTCTGGCTCGTTTATTAAAGTTTAAAAACATTAACATAAAATTCTTAGCAGGGACAGTACAAGAAACTCCACTGCCGTTTAAAATAAAATTGCGCATGCGCGATGCATGTTCGCGTTGTGACCCTACGGCCATTTCGTCACAACTGAAGTCATCAGGGGTACGCAACAGCGCATGCGCATTCGCTTTATAAGCCCGAGCGGCGCATTAAGAAACGCCGCCGTTGGCTAGCCAAAAACAGAGCTAAAAGCCTGATTGGTCATAATGAACATGATTCCAATCTCATACAATAATTGGCCAAAGGCAGGGGAAAGGGGCCTGTCTGATTAGCATTGAAATAACTTTCCTGACAGCTAAAAGACGGCCAGGGCAATATACATATAAAGATTGGGAGGATGTTTACTGAGACCAGTGCCATCTAGTGGATATTTAAGGCAGTACCCAAAATACAAGATGTAAAATAAATCCTTTCAAGGGGAATAAAACAAATATGAATATAAATATATATAACATAGCAATTGACATATAAAACATTCCAATAGATACAGATGAAGAAGTTAATAATTTAACATCATACTGCCAGAAAAAAATAATCAAAACAAAAACAAAAACAAAAAAGGATAATCTTGTATACATTCCAAAATTTGATAAAAAATTGGAACAAAGAAATCCCTGATATCATTCCAAAATTTGATAAAAAATTGGGACAAAGAAATCCCTGATATCAATAAAGTGCAAGAGAGGTGTGAGTATGAGGTGTGGAATTACCATAACAAGTATAGCAAAACCACCAACCAAAAACATATATATTAATATTGTAAAGATTTACCGAGGGGGACATCAACTGTTGTTAATACAACAGTTGATGTCCCACGCTATGTTCAAGCCATTGGGGGCATGAGAACCAAGCTTATAAATCCAGTTAGTTTCTGATCTGGAAATAGTTATCCTGCCATTACTGCCACGCCAATGGGGGACATATTTTTCTATACCAATAAAAATGGTACCCTCAAGGTCTCTATTATGCACAAGATCATAGTGTCTAGAAACACTATTCTTGTCAAAGCCTTGCCTTATGTTGGTGATATGTTCACCCAACCTAACATGCAACATCCTAATAGTTCGTCCCACATATTCCAATCCACACGGACACCTCAGGAGGTACACAACACATTTAGTGGTGCATGTTATAAGTGACTTGATAGAATAAGTAACACCTGTAACCCCCGATGTGAATTTGGTTAATCTCCTTTCACGTAATGCATTCACCCTGCAGACTTTGCACCTCCTGCAAGGAGAAAAACCTTTTAAGTCCCCAAAAAAAGTTAGGCGTGTCGGTGGATCTGGAACATTGGGTGCCAGTATATGTCTCAAGCTAGTAGCTCCCCTGAATAGAACACAGGGTTTATCAGACAACAGGGGTCCAAGGATCCGGTCATTTTTAATGACCGGCCAGTGTTTTTTAATAACTCTTTTAATAGCCCAATGCTGACTGGAATAAGTTTTGAGGAAGGCCAGTCCAAAATAATCTCTGTTTTCAACCTGAGGGGGTTTGTCACCCAATAGGTCCTTACGATCCCTATTCCCTACCTTGATAATCAAGGAATCCAGGGCTGCATTGTCATAGCCTTTACTCAGAAATCTAGATTTCAGAGTTGAGGCCTCCCTAAGAAACTCATCAAAATCGGAGCAATTACCCCTTAGGCGCAATAATTGGCCTTTAGGGACAGTGGACAACCAAGAGCAATGTTGACAGGAATCAAGTGGAATAAAACTATTTCTGTCAGTTGGTTTGAAAAAAGTGAATGTGGTGATCCTGCCATCGACAATTGTAATAACTAGATCCAAAAAATGAATTTGGATCGGACTGGCTTCATAGGTAAGAGATAAACCCCTATCATTATTATTAAGAAAAGATAGAAAAGCGGCCACAGATTCAGAATCGCCGTCCCATATAAACAGGACATCATCTATAAATCTTCTCCACATGACAAGCTGGGATTGTCTGTCATGTAGAACCACAACCTCCTCCCATTTGGCCATAAAGGGATTGGCCATGCTGGGAGCAAATTTAGCTCCCATGACAACTCCCTTTATTTGTAAATAATGCGCACCATTGTGCCAAAAATGGTTATGTGCCATCGAGAAGTCCAATAGCTCCATCACGAAATTGCATTGCGTGGTGGGGATATTGGAGTCTTTATAGAGAAAATGTTGCACTGCATCATGCCCCAACCTGTGAGATATCGACGTATAAAGCGATGCAACATCAGCTGTCACTAGCGTGTAAGTGGCCTTCCACTCGATTTCACTCAGTAAGTTAAGGACGTGTTTAGTGTCCTTAGGGTCACAATGCGAACACGCATCGCGCATGAGCAATTTTATTTTAAACGGCAGTGGAGTTTCTTGTACTGTCCCTGCTAAGAATTTTATGTTAATGTTTTTAAACTTTAATAAACCAGCCAGAGATTCTCTGCACTAGTGGAGTCTTTTTTCTTTTGGCATTAATGGCTCACTTTCGCTGGATCTGTGGAAGCATACATTGATTGCTCTATGGGAAGTGTTCCTGGGACTACATCTTGTGAAGTGCTCCAAGTTGTCGCTGATTAGCTGTCCATGAAGGAGGTTGGTGGTTTTTCAGCAGTGTCTCCTGCAGGACATCCCCTGTGGTCCATACATCTCTACTAAGCCTGTTTTGACCCCCCTGAATAAGGGTGGTTGCAGGCTTTCCGGTAAGCCTCCATTACTTTATCACCAGGTGGTGGGCAGCACTAGCGGTGGAATACTGACCCCGGGTCCTGCATTGAATATCATAAATTTGGGATTTTATTTCACTTTAACTTTTATCATATGAACTATTTTCTCACTACATTATATATTGTATTATGTCCTTGCAACCTTTTATGCGCACTTAATTTATTTATTATATATCAGCCGATTTGATATTAATATAGACTGCAGCTTAGCTCAATCAACTGCCAGCCTATATTATTAGGAAGAGAACAGGGATGGTCTGCAGTCAGCTTTTCGTGCACACTGAGCCCAGTATATAGTACACTGACTTAATAAACTGCAGCTTAGCTCAATCAACTACCAGTCTATATTATTAGGAAGAGAACAGGGATGGTCGGCAGTCAGCTTTACATGCACACTGAGCCCAGTATATAGTACACTGAACTAATAAACTGCAGCTTAGCTCAATCAGCTGCCAGCCTATATTATTAGGAAGAGAACAGGGATGGTCTGCAGTCAGCTTTATGTGCACACTGAGCCCAGTATATAGTACACTGACTTAATAAACTGCAGCTTAGCTTAATCAACTGCCAGCCTATATTATTAGGAAAAGAACAGGGATGGTCTGCAGTCAGCTTTATGTGCACACTGAGCCCAGTATATAGTTTATTGACTTAATAAACTACAGCTTAGCTCAATCAACTGCCAGCCTATATTAATAGGAAGAGAACAGGGATGGTCTGCAGTCAGCTTTACGTGCACACTGAGCCCAGTATATAGTACACTGACTTAATAAACTGCAGCTTAGCTCAATCAACTACCAGCCTATATTATTAGGAAGAGAACAGGGATGGTCTGCAGTCAGCTTTATGTGCACACTGAGCCCAGTATATAGTACACTGACTTAATAAACTACAGCTTAGCTCAATCAACTGCCAGCCTATATTAATAGGAAGAGAACAGGGATGGTCTGCAGTCAGCTTTACGTGCACACTGAGCCCAGTATACCGTACACTGACTTAATAAACTGCAGCTTAGCTCAATTAACTGCCAGCCTATATTATTAGGAAGAGAACAGGGATGGTCTGCAGTCAGCTTTACGTGCACACTGAGCCCAGTATACATTTCACTGACTTAATAGACTGCAGCTTCGCTCAATCAACTGCCAGCCTATATTATTAGGAAGAGAACAGGGATGGTCTGCAGTCAGCTTTACATGCACACTGAGCCCAGTATATAGTACACTGACCTAATAAACTACAGCTTAGCTCAATCAACTGCCAGCCTATATTATTAGGAAGAGAACAGGGATGGTCTGCAGTCACCTTTATGTGCACACTGAGCCCAGTATATAGTACACTGACTTAATAAACTGCAGCTTAGCTTTATCAACTGCCAGCCTATATTATTAGGAAGAGAACAGGGATGGTCTGCAGTCAGCTTTACGTGCACACTGAGCCCAGTATATAGTACACTGACCTAATAAACTGCAGCTTAGCTCAATCAACTGCCAGCCTATATTATTATGAAGGGTCTGCAGTCAGCTTTACGTGCACACTGAGCCCAGTATACAGTACAGTGACTTAATAAACTGCAGCGAGAATAACAGGAACACTCTGAAGTGAGATCTAGGTAAACTGAATACAGTGTATATATATATATATATATATATATATATATATATATATATATATATATATATATATATATATATATACATATACACATATATATATACATATATATATATATATATATATATATATATATATATATATATATATATATATATATATATATATACAACTCCTGGGATGCATATATATACTAAATACACTGACTGGATCTACTTGAATCGCCTGCCTGCTCTATCTAAATGAAATGACACTCTGACTCTCTCTCTATCTCTCTCACACACTGCAACACGCTACACAAGGCCGACACGCAGGCGGCCTTATATAGTGTGGGGCGTGTACCTATGAAGGGTCTGCAGTCAGCTTTACGTGCACACTGAGCCCAGTAAACAGTACAGTGACTTAATAAACTGCAGCGAGAATAACAGGAACACTCTGAAGTGAGATCTAGGTAAACTGAATACAGTGTATATATATACATATACACATATATATATATATATATATATATATATATATATATATATATATATATACAACTCCTGGGATGCATATATATACTAAATACACTGACTGGATCTACTTGAATCGCCTGCCTGCTCTATCTAAATGAAATGACACTCTGACTCTCTCTCTATCTCTCTCACACACTGCAACACACTACACAAGGCCGACACGCAGGCGGCCTTATATAGTGTGGGGCGTGTACCTACTCCCCTGAGCCATGATTGGCCAAAGGCAACCTTCCTTTGGCCAATTATAACTCTCTTTTCTGACGGCGCTGTGTTTGGCCAAAGCATGTGGGTCATAGTGCATGCTTGGCCAATTATCAGCCAGCAATGAACTGCGATGCCGCCGTGAATTATGAGCCGTGACGCGCCACTCGAATTTGGCTCGAATGGCCCATAATGTTCGAAATTCGGTGAACGGCCGAACAGCCAATGTTTGAGTTGAACATGAGTTTGACTCAAACATGAAGCTCATCCCTAATGCCAAACCATATTGCTACCCCTCCAGTGTGGTATACCAACTTAATGCCCACTACCTTCACTAAAGATGGGTGTTTATTGTGTTTTAAAGCAAAATGCCTGGAGAGGTTGTGTTTTGGGAAGCCGTTTTTGATGTTAGCTAGATGCTCTCCCACTCTAATATGTAGAGCTCTCTTGGTCCTCCCCACATATTGCTTGCCACAACTACATTGGAGTAATATACTACATTCTTAGTGGTACATGATATAACATTTTCAGTTTGATATGATTTACCCGTTACAGCAGATGAAAAAGTTGTAGTCCTAATGGAATTAGAACCCACAGATTTACATACTGGACACTTATGACAAGGAAAGAAACCCTTCAAGTTTTCAAAGAAAGTCTGACTGGTTGGGGGTTCTACAATGTTTGGGGCTATAAGGTGTCTTAATCTTGGAGCTTTGCTAAAAATGACTTTTTAAGTAATTGGTTAACTCTATGCTGGCTGGAATATGTGGTTTGGAAGGACCATTGGTATCCATCCTCCTTGGCTGGCTTTACCCTAGGGGCTAAAATATTCTCCCTTTCCAATAACGCTACTTGTTGAATGGTAGTATATCATTTCACCTCCGAATATCCTTTTTCCAAAAATCATTGCCTAATCACCTTAGATTGCCTCCAGAAATTGCTATCTTCAGAGCAATTTCTTCTAATCCTAAAAATTGGCTTTTCAGAATACCAGAGAGCCAATTGGGGTGACGGCAACTCGACATAGGTATATATTCATTCCTATCAGTTTTCTTAAAAAAATGATTTGTACTAAAACTTTTACCTTTTCTCATAATAACTAGATCCAGAAAATTAACTTCCAGATGACTAAATTCATAAATTCCTATTAGAGTCATGATGTAAGTCTTTATATTATTATTTTTCCTACTTATCTTACCTTAATTAGTATTTCTTTTTTTTAAACATACCGTCCTTTATTATCTTTCTTTTTTTTTTTTCCATAAAGTAGTTTATTGAAGAAAATTAAGCATATATAAACATACATGAGTGCAGATAGGATCTGATATACATCAATCAATTGGTATCAAACTTAAAAGCAAAGTCGTATCTAACATGTCCGTGAGTCATAGCTATGCATTCTGACAGTTAAGCAAGCTGTCTTTAGATAAGAACTTCTATGTGTTCTGGGAACTATGCCCACCTTTAGGTATTTTTTTGAAATCTGCAATTGTTTGATGAGTAGGGAAAGAACAGAGTGGAGATAAGAAAAGAAAAGGTAAGAAAATTAGTGAGAAGGATAGGTGTTATGACCTATACGTCACAGTGACTTGAGGGAGTTATTTAGAGCTTATTGGGCTCTAACGTCTAATGTACTTTCTCAAGTTCAGTATAACAAAACGGTTCAGGTTATTACATGGTTATGTATTCGATCAAGTAATGGTAAGCATTGACCAGTTATTTAACCAAGTTTTCATAATCTTGGGAATATCTATATATGAACCAGGGAGACCAAGTTTCGTGATAACGTTCTGCTTTTTCTTCTGACTGTGCCCGTGTGTCTTCCATCTCACAAATATATGAAATTTTTTGCAACCAGTCTTTCAGAGAAGGAACTGTGGTTGATTTCCAGAACAGTGGAATGAGAGACTGAGTGTCTGGTGAGAGAATTTTTGTATCTTTTAAAGGTAAAATTTGTAATGTGAAGCAGGCAACATGCTGCGTTAAGTTTGAGCTTGGTCTCCGTGATTCGGCATATTACCTCTTTAACCTTGTTCCAGTACGGTGTTATTCGTTCACATTGCCACCAAATGTGCATTAGAGTTCCTTTTTCTTTGTTGCACCTCCAGCATGTGTCTGGCGACTGGGGGAACCATTTGTGAATCTTTGCTGGGGTTGCATACCAATGCGTGAGCATTTTATAAGCCGTCTCCTGCATTCTCGTGCTTAAGGAGCATTTATGCGCCATAATACAGGCTCTCTCCCATTGGGTATCTGAAATTGTCATGTCAAGGCAGTCTGAACATCTCTCTCTGAGCCTATTATCTGCGGGTTTTTTCGAGTTTTGTAACCACTGGTAATCGACTGATGTGGTCTTTTCAACCTGCTCTCCCTTTAGGCACACCGACTCCAACTAAGTAGGCTCTCTAGTGAAGTGTCTCTTACGAGTGACATTGTTAACGTAACTTCTGACCTGGAAGTACGACCACAAGGGAAGGGAAGGTATATTGTTGTCAGCCTTTAGATTAGTCAAGTCTTTCATTATCTTATTGTCGAAGCAATGGGAAGTCAGAAGTGGTAGTTTTTGATCAGAGGAGCGCAAGAGGCGGTTCCCCATTCCAGGTGGGAAGTCTGGGTTGTTTTGCAATGGGGTGAGAGGGCTGAGAGGCGAAGAAAGTTTGGGTTGTTTAGTTAGATGATGAAAGATTTCTAGAGTGGTCCCTATCAAAGGGTGGACTCTCAGAGTCGGGGGGTATTTGAGTTTTGGTATCCAGGTTTGTAAATCCTTTTCTATGATTTTGAGAAGGGGAAGGAAGTTTCGGGAGAAGATAGAGGACAACTTAGGTGTAAGCCAAACTCCCAGGTATTTGACGGCCTGTGTTTCCCACTTGAATGGGCTATTGTCTTGGATTGTCTTTAGTGTTTGTTCTGGGAGTGAAATATTCAACGCCTCCGATTTCGAAAAGTTTATCTTAAGGTTAGAAATATAACCAAATATTGCGAACTCTCTCATAAGGGAGGGGATGGATATATGTGGATCAGTCAAGAAGAAGAGTAGGTCATCGGCATATGCCGCTACTTTGAATTCACGCCCTATGACCTCAAATCCCTTTATAGCTGTGTTCGCTATGATTCGTCTAACAAATGGTTCTAGTGATATTATGAATAGCAGGGGCGACAATGGGCAGCCCTGTCTTGTCCCATTGTTTATGCTTACTTTATCGGATAGTGAACCGTTTATTTTGAGTCTAGCTGAGGGGTTTTGGTATAAGGAGGTTATCCAGCCCATCATTCCTGGTCCCAGGCCTATGTGTCTGCAAGTTTCAAACATGTAGTCCCAGGCTACTCGATCGAAGGCCTTCTCCGCGTCCGTAGACAGGAGAAGACCCTCGATCTTTCGTCCATGGGCAGCGTGAATCAGGTTTAGGGCTTTGGTGACATTATCCCTTGCCTCTCTTCCAGGCATAAAGCCCGCCTGTTCCGGTCCTATCACATTATGAAGTAGAGGTTTCAGTCTATTGGAGATGATTTTGGCCAGTATCTTCACATCTAAATTCAGTAGCGATATAGGCCTATAGCTAGAACAGTGAAGTGGGTCCTTATCTGGCTTGGGTAACACTGTGATAAAGGCCGATAAAAGGGGGACCGTTCTTGGCTTTGAAAGGGTATTTAATGCATCTTGGAGGTGTGGAGACAATGTGTCGACGAATGTCTTGTAGTATATGGCCGTGAATCCATCAGGACCCGGGCTCTTACCTTGTTTTAAATCTTTAATAGCGAGTTTGAGTTCCGACAGGTCTACGGGACTCTCGAGTGATGCGGCGTCCTCCGCTGTAAGCGAAGGAAGGCCTGAATCCCTCAAGAAATCCCGCATCACCTGGAGCCTTTCTCCCTGCAAGTCATGTGGTCTATGTTGGGTTGGGAGATTATATAAATTGGAATAAAAGTCCTGGAAGTGTTGTGCTATTTTGTCCGTTGTTCTATCTACCCTGCCCCCCTTATTTTGAATGCCTGAGATGTTATATTTAGGAGTGGGTCCCCTCAGTGCCCTGGCAAGCAGATGGCCGGGTTTGTCGCCTTGCTCGTAGTATATTTTTTTTTCTAAAGAAAAGGAAGCGTTTCGTTTTAGATTCCTGAAGCTGTTTAAGGGTCAGTCTTGTCTCGAGAAGAGCAGTCGCCGATCTGGATGTCAAGGATTGCTTGTGTAAGGTTTCTAGGCGACGTATTTTTTGTGTTAGTTGGAGAATTTCCTTTTCTTGGTCTTTCTTTTTTTGTGCACCCATCCTAATTAGCTCTCCCCTGATGGAGCACTTGTGGGCTTCCCAGACCATCAGTGGGTCCATGCCCGGGGTCACGTTATGCCTGAAGAACTCTTTCAAAGCCGCGGTCAGTGTAGACAGCAGACCTGGATCTGTTAACAGAGAGGAATTCAGTCTCCAAGTTCCCGATCTGGCCGGGTTATCGGTCAGGTTTAGGCCAATGGAAACTGGGGCGTGATCAGAAATTGTCTGTATCCCTATGTTTGCCTCTCTGACTATATGGAGATCCCTCTGTGTGATAAAGATGTAATCAGTCCTAGAGTGGCGATCATGGGGGAATGAATAGAAGGAGAAATCTTTATCCTCAGGGTGTAGGAAGCGCCAAGTGTCAACTAAATCTAAAGAGTGGAGGAGAGTTTTGATTTTTTTTAATATTTTATAGGTAATGAAGGTTTTTCCTGTTGACGTATCTACTAACGGGTTTAAGGGAATGTTAAAGTCTCCCCCTAAGATTAAGCGACCTGTGCTGAAACCCTCTAACTCCCTCATCAATTTTTTGCAAAAGGACAAGTGGGAGGTATTGGGGAAATAAACATTTGCTAATGTGGTGGGCACCCCAGAACATTTCCCTTTGACAAAAATATATCTCCCCCCTGGATCAACCAATTTGTCTGTGATCTCAAATGAAGCCTCCCTACTGAGCAGTATTGTCACTCCCTTAGATTTGGAACTGTCGTTTGTGGCGTGGTGTGCCTCTGTGAAGTAGGAGTCGGTGAGCCTGGGAACCTGGTTTGTCTTAAAATGGGTCTCTTGCAGGAAAACAATTTTAGGCTTACCTTTTTTTAATTCCCGCAAGAGAGTAGTGCGTTTCTCCGGAATGTTTAGGCCTTTGACGTTGTGAGATACCACCGTAGGGGTCCGACCCAACGCAGAGTAGGCCATTGTTCAGGACCAGAGAGAGACTGCAAACAGTACCTGTAATCACAACTATAAAAAAGTACCTGTTAGAATTTAAATACTTAAACGTAGTTGTACCACCTCAATCAGTGACTAAGAAGAATGGGAAGAAATAGACTGAAAGATATGAGTATAGTGAGAAATTAGAAGTAAGAGTACAGAGAGGGAGATTTACAACCCTCCCAGACAATAACAACGTCTGAGTGGATCAATATTTAGTGTGTGAAAGTGGGTCTATAACCCCTCTGACACACTCTGTGGGGACGCAGGAGGCACGCGGTCAGATACCAGACCCAACTTAACACAAAAGAATGAAATGAACTGTCAGGGACTTAGGACAGCCAGACCACGGCCCATTTCAGCAAGTGGATAGTGCCTGATGGTCTTTTATGCCGCTTGAGCTGTTAGAGCGGGGCTCCAACCAAGAAAATGGAGCGGGACAAGCAATAGCTATAATAACTTGTGGAAATATATGGGGTGGTGGGGTCAGGACGTGAAAGGCATAGTCGCCTCCCTACCTTTCCCCTCCCCCTTCCCGTACGGGAATCACTTAGTGCAGGAACCAAAAAACAGAGAAAACAAAAAGAATAAAAACAGAAACTCCCTGAGGGAAGTATAAGCAGAAACTCTACATTAAGCTAAAAGTCCCCATCCAGGTTGTATTGACATTTAAAATGGATAGGAGGTGTGAGGTTCTTGCTAGGTCTCTAGGTAGGCCGGACCATCACCATAGTCCAACAGGGCTTCTCGTGGAGACAAATCAACCAGCAAGCTGTGTCGTGTCTTCTGAGTGGGGTACATGTCAACGCCCTGGGCAGCAACCTTGTCCCCCATGTTCCCGTTAGGCTGGCAAGTTCACAGCGAGTGGAGCAAAGGTTAGTGTGATTCACCACAGGGATCTTGTAGGGCCCCCCATGTGTGTGGTTAGGAGGTACCCAGGTCTCTGCCATACAGCCCACGCTATCCCTCCCTTGTGTGAAAAAAAAAAAAAAAAGGGGGGGGGGGGGACCACAAACAAGGACGACACTAATAGTAGTGGGCCTTTTCCTCCAAGTGTCCAATGATCCGGAATGGGGAGTCCTTGCGTGAAAACTTAACTGTAGCATAAACAAAGTACCTGCTCAATTTAGCACATATGCTAAGGTGTGAGTTGAAACCTGAACGAAACAGAACATCGGTATGTGATAGGATTCTCGCGCTCACGCATCTATTAACATCCTGGAGGAATGTGCTTTGCCCCTTGGAGTGCCAGCGATTGACCCTTCCTGCCGATTCTGCTTCTGTTTCTTAGCGTGATGCTTCTCAGGGGTCACCGTAGGGGAGTGCGGTGGGCTTCTGTCTCCGGATGGGAGTAAAAACTCCTGATACCACTCTGGTAGGTCAATCTCACCTAGCTGCAGGGCGCTGCAAAACTCCTGGAGGTCACTTGGGGTGCGGAGAAAGTGTTGTTTGCCATTGTGCGACACTGAGAGGGCAAAGGGGAAGCGCCACGTGTACCGAAGATCTTTTGCCCGTAGCGCCTCTAACAGGGGTCGCAGGGCCCTGCGATTTTTCAGCGTAATTTGGGAAAGATCTTGAAATAAAGTTATGTGGGCGCCGTTGAAAACAATCTGCTCATTTCTGCGCGCCTTGTGCATGATCTCCTCTTTAAGGGAAAAACTTTGCAGGCAACAAATGATGTCACGAGGGGGAAGTGTATCTGGGCCTCTGGCTCTTAGGGCTCTGTGCGCTCTGACAAATTCAATGTCCGTGTCCTCTGGTCTCTCCAGGAGGCTATTAAAAACCCTCTGCAGTGCATGAGTTATTTGGTCTACATCAACTGATTCTGGTATACCTCGAACTCTAATGTTACACCGTCTCCCCCTGTTATCGAGGTCTTCCAGGTGTCTGTTCATCTCAATAAAATGAAGTGCATGAGAGGAGACCACTCTGTCCAGCCTGTTTATGGCTTTATCTCTGTGTTTTCCTGCTGTTTCAGCGGTGGCCATCTTCTCTGTGAGAACTTATGCCGCGTACACACGGTCGGACTTTTCGTCTACAAAAGTCAGACAGCCTGTCCGACAGACTTCCGGCAGACTTTCGGCGGACTTGCGGCGGACTTGCGGCATACTTTCTAACGAACGGACTTGCCTACACACGACCACACAAAAGTCCAACGGATTCGTACGTGATGACGTACACCGGACTAAAATAGGGAAGTTCATAGCCAGTAGCCAATAGGTGCCCTAGCGTGGCTTTTTGTCCGTCGGACTAGCACACAGACGAGCGGATTTCGGGGTCCGTCGTAGTTACGAAGTAAAGATTTGAAGCATGTTTCAAATCTAAAGTACGTCGGATTTGAGGCTAAAAAAGTACGTTGAAAGTCCGGAGAAGCCCACACACGATCGGATTACCAGCCAGCTTTAGTCCGTCAGCGTCCGTTGGACTTTTGTAGACGAAAAGTACGACCGTGTGTACGCGGCATAACAGGTTGGTTTTGAGGTCCGTGATAGCTGCAGAGAACGAGGCTTTAATGTCAACAGCAAAGACTGACATATTTGCATAAGTTAGTGGATGATCAGGACGTGCCCCTCTCCTACCATTATCCTCTGTAGCAGACAGGGAGTCTTCGCTGAGATCCTCCTCACGCTGCACCGGCGCCATCTTCCCTCCTGCAGTCACTCTCTGTATCACGGCTTGATTCCTGAAAATCTCTGAAATGTTCCTCCCGGCTGATGCAGCGGTAGAGCGGCGGGAACGGGTGTGCTGTGGGAAACGATTCTGTCTGCTCATCGTCGCTTGCTGTGCGGCAGAAAGACTGGTTTGGGCCGCTGGTCTGACAGAGCTCCTCGTTTAGGCTGCCATCTCCATCGCGCGCCAAGCCACGCCCCTTAATTAGTATTTCTATTGACGCTTTAATGCGCAAGCTACTTTTATGAGTATTTTCTACAATACAATTAATCATGTTATTACGTGACCTGTGTACTTGTAAAATACTGTTTTAAACTCTGGTTGGATAATGTATTTATGTGTGATGATTTATCTTGAAATAATGACATACAATATGTAATGAACTCCCAACCTATGTTCTAGAAATTGACTCAATTAATAAACCATTTTCTAATTTACTTCTTTACTGCCTCCGTGTGCTTCACTCAAAGTCCCGCCCCCAAACTTCTCTTTAATACTAAATGGGATGGAGGATGGGATCTGTACAGCCCCCCATCCTCATATAAAGTCCCACCTTTTCCATTCCTTTGTTCAACCTATAGGGATGGAAGCACGGCTGCATTATTAATACATTCTCAGCACTTGCTATGGCTGCTCCTCAGCCGCTCATATTATTTCCCTACCTATTTCCAATTCTCCCTGTGCAGTGGGTGGGTCCTATTGCACATACAATTGGAACAACTAACCCCATAGCTTTTTTTTAATTTATTCCTCTTAAATTTATATTTTAATTTACATCTTTTTTCATTGCTTGCAGTGTGATTGCGCACAGGGGTCACCAGCTGCTGTTTGTCTCTTCCTGTGCCTCCCCTGTCACATCCTGGAGCTGTGACGCGCACAGTGGGCTTCCCCTCCGCCCCCTCTCACATGGGGTGGGCGGGGTTTCCCCCACTGCTCGTCAGCGTCATGCCTACAGTGTCAGCTGTTTGGGGCCTCTGAGGTGCCTATTAAATCAGCTGGCCTGTTTACCATTCTTAGCAGTGGGGAGACTGGGTTGACGCCCTAGGCTGGTTACGCTGGGATTTGTTGGTGGCCAGGAACCTGGTGTGTCCCCTGCTCCCCATCCTGCTATCGCATGACGTTGGAGGCTGGTCTAGGACGGCTCCCCCAGCGGGGGCTTCTCCCCTAATTGGGATCGGCACTTGTGTCCTTGGTGCTCATTTTTTTCACCACACCACCTTCTCTTTGGCTCTCTTGTCCAACCTAATTTGCAACAGGTAACACTGTTTTCACCCTATCACCCTCATTTTCCATTCCTTTCCCCCCCCTTTCCCCCCCCCTCTCTTTTCCTTTTCTCTCCTAATTCTTACTTTTCTTCATTTCTTTCTAGCACTCCACTTTTCCTCTTCACTTTGTTTCCCACTCTTTCTCACTCTACATCACCTCACTTTCCATTCATACTCTCCCTTATCCCCAGTGCACTGCATTCACAAGCTTTTCCTTCAGCAGGTCCCCCTCCTGGGGCCATTCCTCTCTCCCCTTCACCCACACACCTTCCTCACTTCTCTACTTTCACCAATTAGGGATGTTGCTGCTGCTGGTTCTGTGCTGCCTGGAGGGGCCCCCTCAGCTCCGGGATGAGGCATCCCTGGCCAGTTTGACTCACGCAGCTGTGCTCCCCCCTTTGCGCGATCACACGCATGTAAGTGTCTGGGACAAATGTATGGATGTGAGGGGGTGTTTCACATTTTCTGCATTTGCCCACTCATTTTTTAGACTACCACAATGTCCTTATTTTTGTTTCTTATATGATCGCGCAAATGGCATGTACCAACTAAACTCAGAAATGAATGGTCAAAATTCCTTATCAGAAAGTTTGTTGTTTAAACACCTTGCACATCTCTGCATAATACGGTCTTTGGAGCCTGGTATCCCATCAAAACCCTAGAAATGTTTTTTTCTTTCGCCATGTTGGTGTAAGTTTAATGCCCCTCTGATGATAAGCAGTCCTCACTGCTTCTTGAATCCAGGGCTGGCTCCGGGCTCTTTTTTAATTTTACTTTTTTCAGTTTTTCTCAGTTTTTTTTGTTCTTACTTGCTATATTCAGATGGGTAACTGTCTGCACTGTCACCCAACGGATGACATCTACTCCCATACAAATATTTTATCTTCAATCTACTATCTAACTTACTACTTGCTGGACTTACACTTCTTCACCAATAGATGGCGGCATTACCTTACCATTGGATCAGTATCATCTAAGTATATGCTTGTTAACTCATTATTTGGCTCTCTGCAAAGAACCACTCCTCCCTTTCACAAGAAATATCAGAAAGCATCAGATACATGCATCTTGATTTATGATGACCAATAAGTTTATTTCTCTCAATGTTAAGGGCTTGAATAGTCCTTTTAAACGAAAGCTTTTGTGGTCAAAAGCCCAAAAACTGAGAGGAGATGTCTTATACATACAGGAAACACACTTTTCTGCAACCAAAGCACCTAAATGTTCCAATAAGATGTACCCAAATATGTTCTTCGCTAATGCGGAAACCAAACATAATGGAGTCCTCATAGCAATTTAAAAGCACAGTTGCATTCTCTGTACAGGACATTTTTACAGATCCCAAAGGATGGTATATTATTCTAATCTGTACCTTGAACAATATTGCATATACTATTGTATCTGAAATTCTTTTGCCAGCAATGTTGAGCAAAGATTAGTGCCACATCCGGTATTTGAGGAGAAAAGAGAAAAATCCCCTTGTGGTGGACTTTTAAGGCATGATATATTAGAAAAAATGTTGTTGTTTGTAAAGTTTCAAAAATATTTATTTAGAAAAGTATATAGAAAACATAAAAACAGGGAATTCTTGACATGTCTAAAACATTATCACCATCATTAAATATAAGGTACAATCTATACTTCTTGCATGCGACACGTTTCAGCATACAAATTGTCTCCTTCTTCAGGGGTATATGTTAGCAAGAAGAATTTGTGATATAAAATATGACGGTATGTTAACTATACCGTCATATTGTATAACACAAATTCTTCTTGCTAACCTTTTCTCCCTAAAGAAGGAGACAATTTGTACTCTGAAACGCGTCAGGTGAAAGAAGTATAGATTGTACCTTATATTTAATGATGGTGATAATGTTTTAGACATGTAAAGCATTCCCTGTTTTTATATGTTTTCTATATACTTTTCTAAATATAAATATTTTTGAAACTTTACAAACAACAACATTTTTTCTAATATATCATGCCTTAAAAGTCCACCACAGCAGGCACAGCTTTGTCACCCTAAAGACATAGCAAACTCATTTAAAGACTACTATAGTAATCTTTATAATTTAATTTCTGACCCAAATACTCCCCAACCCTCTACGGAAGCCATTACAAATTTTTTAGATAATGGTAACCTACCTGCTCTTACTCCTACAAAGTTAGAAAGTCTCAATGCTCAGATATCCACTGAGGAAATTAACAAGGTCAGCAAAAAGATGGCATTAAACAAATCCCCAGGGCCCGATTGTCTATCGGCAGAATATTACCAAACCTTTTCAGAAACCCTAGTTCCCCATTTATCAGAAGTCTTCAACACAGCGGCATCCTCTGGTTCATTACCCACGGAAATGCTCAAGGCCTTAATTGTTAGTCTGCCTAAACCAAGGAAGGAACCTACTATTCCAAAGAAATTTAGGCCAATATCCAAATTCCTTACCAAATCATTTTTTTAACAAGCTTGATGCCTCTCACCCTTCTATCTCTGCATTTCTCACATCTTGGAAAGGTCCTCTAGAAAGGAGCAATGCACACACTCATATACCTCTATATCGGGCATTACTAAATGGCGGCCCACGGTCCGCATCCAGCCTGAGCTGCTGCTCTTTCCGGACCACCGCGAGGAGAGGACAGCAGGAGGCGGGACAATTCTGGATTGGGGCAGGATCAGCACTGGGAGAGAGGTAGCTCGTGGAGAGAGGTAGCTTCCTGTCACATTAATCGGGAGGTGATTGGCTGCTAGGAGTCGGTCCTAGCAGCCAATCACCAGTTCGCTAATATAAAAAGTTAACCCGGCAGCCCCCGTGCCCTGCCCAGTGCTGCTGCGCCTTCAGTTTAGGATTGTCCTGCCTCCTGCTCTCTGCTCTGTGAAAGGTAGGAGAGTGAAGGGAGGAAATACATGGAACTGTGAAGGATAGGGAGTGGGGGAAGGGGGCAGTGCTGTGTGGGGGAGGATATGTGCAGGGGCAATACTGTGTGAGGATATGTTAAGGGGCAATACTGTGTGGGGGTGATATGTGAAGGGGCAATACTGTGTGGGGATATGTGAAGGGGCAATGCTGTGTGGGGGTGATATGTGAAGGGAGCAATGCTGTGTGGGGGGATATGTGAAGGGGCAATGCTGTGTGGGGGTGATATGTGAAGGAGGTAATGCTGTGTGGGGGTGTTATGTGAAGGGGCAATGCTGTGTGGGGGTGATATGTGAAGGGGCAATGCTGTATGGGGGTGATATGTGAAGGGGGCAATGTTGTGTGGGGTGGATATGTGAAGGGGACAATGCTCTGTTGGGGGATATGTGAAGGGGCAACGCTGTGTGGTGTGATATGTGAAGGGGGGCAATACTGTGTGGGGTGGATATTTGAAGGGGCAATGCTGTGTGGGGGGATATGTGAAGGGGCAACGCAGTGTGGGGTGATATGTGAAGAGGGCAATATTGTGTGGGGGTGATATGTGAAGGGGCAGTGCTGTGGTGGGGAAGATGTGAAGGGGACAAGCAGCTGCACACAAAATGAGGTGCTGCACAGAAAACGTGTAGGCTTAACATTGACTCTAAAACAAACTGAAATACAAGGTGCAATTTCCCGCACATGGAAATTGCATGGTACAAACGCAACATGCAGTTTTCATGCGGCTGCATTTTTAAAAAGGTGCCAGGACTTTTTCCCAGCAGAAAACACAGGCACAGCAGCCCATTCAAATTAATGGACTGTCGTGCCTGCACACCTGGGCTATGATGTAAAGAATCTGAGTCATCGCACAAAACTGCGATTCGGACCTCGGCTGGAAGAACATTTTACTCATCGGACCTCCATGAATTTTAATACCCCTGCTCTATATGATATACCACTCTAATCTTTTGAGTTCTTAATTCCAGATCTCTCGGTTAAAACATGGTTAGAATCTGGATATACCACTCTAAAAGAAATTCCAGAAAAAATCAAGTGCAGAGATGTACCAGATCCAACATTTTAATCATACGCTAACTTCTAGTACCGTATCTTTGGATAAACGCATTTGGGAATATTATCATACAGACACTTCTCAAAAAAGAGGCATATCCCTTCTTTATTCTTTATTGCAAGCCAAAACTCCAGTAGCACAAATATATATGAAATGGAAACAAGAACTAGGTAGATCATATTCAGAGCTAGACTGGAATCAAGCAATTTAATATAACCTAGGCGCTTTTCATTGTGTTTCTCACTGGTAAAATGTTTATAAAATACTTTATAGGTGATACCTGACGCCAGTCCGAATATCTAAAAGTTATAAAGAACACTCCCCAGATTGCTGGCGTAACTACACTTACTTTGGCATTGTAGATCAGTGACCAGCTTTTGGAAATTAAATTGATCTTGTCAATTACAGGGATCATTACCTGCCCCTCACCGACAATGGCACTATTAGGACTATCTATGGACAATTTTACAAACAACTATAGAACAGTAGTTATACATACCCATGTATATTAATAGCTGCCAGACTGACCATACTGTGTCAATGGAAAAAAGATGTCGCTCCTACTCTTGCAATAAAAAATAATCAAGACACTGCACTTACTCACTTAAATAGCAGCTCACATGACAAACAAGGAAATTTGTAGAAAGTACAAGTACATGGGAGACTCCCTGGGAGACTCCACTGCCTGCCACAATTTTATGACAAGCGCTTTTTTTAACACAGAAAATGTAAGTGTTTTACCTTTAAATAAATTCATTTTACCAAAACGTTATTATACTATGCGGCCCCTTTTTTCATCTCATATGGGCCATTACACCGAGATCAAGTCGTACATAGAAGAGCTTTACCTAAAGTCCTAGATGCAATCTGGATTTCCTATCGTCCGGTTGGGAGACCCCACTTCATTGTCTGTTGGCAATACAAGCTCTACTGACTCATGAGACATATGTTTTTTTGAGTCCAACTGTTCCGGTAAGCCTGCATTGCTTCCACGCAGGGGATCCATTATATCTGTGTCACTTCTCTACCAGTTATTTCACGTGGTAAACAACATTACCATCTTTATGGGACTTTACCCCTTTTAAAATCCTGTTTTTATATCCAATAGATACCTGCTAAAAGTATCTTACGTCATTATTTGGGACATATGCAGTTACCTTCGTTATACATTTTCTTTGTGTATATAATATTTTTTAGTTTTAATCAGCGCTACACTATATATGTGCTCCTACTCTTGCAGAAGTTGTTTCCAGGGTAAATGCACAATGTACAAACACTTATATGCCATTATTCATGGCAATAGAGACACCTTCAAACGCAAGTGAGAAGTTTGGATTAATACCTATAATCTAATCAATATTTTCTGAAGTTGCTAGAGCACATTAGCAGGGCATAGGATAGCAAGGATCCTAAGAACAGCAAGTGAGGATTAGTCATAGTTGTAGTGGTAGTTGTTATTGTTGATATAAGATTTCTTTATTTTATTATTATTATAAAAGGTCAGACCATATATATTTGGGTACAACCACCTATCCTATAAGCTACAGTTCCATGTGTTAAGACATGTAATTGTATTACAGATCTTATGTGAAATTTTTATGAACCTCTAGGTTTAAAGAGGAGTTCCACCCAGGGGGGGCGTAAAAAAAAAAAAATTAAAAGTCAGCAGCTACAAATACTGCAGCTGCTGACTTTTAATTGGACACTTACCTGTCCCTGGGTCCAGCGATGCGGGGGATCGAAGCCCCGCTCGTCCCCCCCCTCCGCTCGTCGGCGCCGGCATTTCAACTGTGGGCGCCGGGCTGTGGCTTCACTATATGGACTCTTAGCTGGAATCTTGGAAATTTTTTTCTTCCTTTTTCACTACTTTTCATTAGATGGACTTTAGTGCACGTTTTTTTTTTTTTTTCTTTTTCACTACTTTTCATTAGATGGACTTTAGTGCACGTTACATATAATGATCATGGAGTAACAGTTCAACACTTTGATTTTGATTTTCTGTTAGGATGTGTACATATGTGCTGCTGTTTTTCACTTGTTTTATTTACTTGGAATCATTACTTACAGTGGGGATGGAAAGCATTCAGACCCCCTTAAAGTTTTCACTCTTTGTTATATTGCAGCCATTTGCTAAAATCATTTAAGTTAATTTTTTTTCCTCATTAATGAACACAACACCCCATATTGACAGAAAAACACAGAATTGTTGACATTTTTGCAGATTTATTAAAAAAGAAAAACTGAAATATCACATGGTCCTAAGTATTCAGAACCTTTGCTCAGTATTTAGTAGAAGCACTCTTTTGATCTAATACAGCCATGAGCCTTTTTGGGAAAGATGCAACAAGTTTTTCACACCTGGATTTGGGGATCCTCTGCCATTCCTCCTTGCAGATCCTCTCCAGTTTGGTCAGGTTGGATGGTAAACGTTAGTGGACAGCCATTTTTAGGTCTCTCCAGATATGCTTAATTAAGTTTAAGTCAGGGCTCTGGCTGGGCCATTCAAGAACAGTCACGGATTTGTTGTGAAGCCACTCCTTCATTATTTTAGCTGTGTGCTTAGGGTCATTGTCTTGTTGGAAGGTAAACCTTCGGCCCAGTCTGAGGTCCTGAGCACTCTGGAGAAGTTTTTCATCTAGGATATCCCTGTACTTGGCCGCGTTCATCTTTCCCTCGATTGCAACCAGTCGTCCTGTCCCTGCAGCTGAAAAACACCCCCACAGCATGATGCTGCCACCACCATGCTTCACTGTTGGGACTGTATTGGACAGGTGATGAGCAGTGCCTTGTTTTCTCCACACATACCGCTTAGAATTAAGGCCAAAAAGTTCTATCTTGGTCTCATCAGACCAAAGAATCTTATTTCTCACCATCTTGGAGTCCTTCAGGTGTTTTTTAGCAAACTCCATGCAGGCTTTCATGTGTCTTGCACTGAGGAGAGGCTTCCGTCGGGCCACTCTGCCATAAAGCCCCGACTGGTGGAGGGCTGCAGTGATGGTTGACTTTCTACAACTCTTTCCCATCTCCCGACTACATCTCTGGAGCTCAGCCACAGTGATCTTTGGGTTCTTCTTTACCTCTCTCACCAAGGCTCTTCTCCCCTGATAGCTCAGTTTGGCCAGGCGGCCAGCTCTAGGAAGGGTTCTGGTCGTCTCAAACGTCTTCCATTTAAGGATTATGGAGGCCACTGTGCTCTTAGGAACCTTAAGTGCAGCAGAAATTTTTTGTAACCTTGGCCAGATCTGTGCTTGGCCACAATTCTGTCTGTGAGCTCTTCAGACAGTTCCTCTGACCTCATGATTCTTATTTGCTCTGACATGAACTGTGAGCTGTAAGATCTTATATAGACAGGTTTGTGGCTTTCCTAATCAAGTCCAATCAGTATAATCAAACACAGCTGGACTCAAATGAAGGTGTAGAACCATCTCAAGGATGATCAGAGAAAATGGACAGCACCTGAGTTAAATATATGAGTGTCACAGGAAAGGGTCTGAATACTTAGGACCATGTGATATTTCAGTTTTTCTTTTCTAATAAATCTTCAAAAATGTCAACAATTCTGTGTTTTTCTGTCAACATGGGGTGCTGTGTGTACATTAATGAGTAAAAAAAATGAACTTAAATGATTTTAGCAAATGACTGCAATATAACAAAGAGTGAAAAATGTAAGGGGGTCTGAATACTTTCCGTCCCCACTGTATTTAAACATAGCGCAATTTTTTTCTTTTAGATAAAAGAGCATGTCTGTCCACAGACTCCATTGACCGGATGACATTTGTAAAAATTAATCAGTTCCTGGGTAGCAGCAGCTATCAATCCCCTGATGCCGATGTTGCTGATTAAGTGTTATTGGGATTATGAATCTATGCAAGGCTGCCTAGCTTTGTGGGTGTGGATTTTATCTTGAAGTAATTTTTTGGTATAGGTTTGGTATAGGTTTCCTGGGCACAACTAACATCCAAGTTAGCAGGGAAAGGTTTCCCCAGTGGGGCTTTAAAACAACAATATAACAAGGTAAAAAAAATTAAGTAATATTTAGAGAGTTGTTTATTTAAGAATTGTCCGATATCATGGTATAGTTAAATGCAATATATACAATATAAAATCTGGTCCAATAACACAATACATATTCCAAAATACCACAATTCCACCAACACAATTGTGCACATTGTTACATTACATAACAACGTGTTTGGTCCAATAACACATAATGGTCCACATGTGTTATTGGTCCAATAATCTGGTCCAATAACACAATACATATTCCACAATACAGTAAACAAACACAATTGTGCACATTGTTACATTACATAACGGCATGTTTTGACCTATGTGTGGTCTCTTCAGGGGGACAAGTGGCTCTAAAAAATATTACATATATTCAGAATTAAAGAAGCATGTCATCACACATCATATTGAATAAGCCATAGTGGTATATTTACGGCTCAAGAGTTCTTGTAACCAGAAATGACAGGAGCAGTTGAAAACTCCGGAGGGCTCAGAGACCCCCCACCTCCCCTAGAGAGAAGAGCCCACCCTGAGGGACTTGCAAGGAGCCACATTGTAAACGTCCTGTAAGGGACGGAGGAGCCTGCAATGAATTCCCAATAATGACCATATGTTTGGGCATTCGTTGCAGGTGCAGGCTCCTCCCTTCCTCAGAGGTTTCTCGGGGTGGGCTCTTCTCTCTTGGGGGGGTGGGGGCAGCCTCTAAGCCCTCCGGAGTTTTCAATGGCTCCTATGATTTCTGGTTACAAGAACACTCATTCCACTCTTGAGTGGTAAATATACCACTATGGTTTATTCAATGTGATGTATGATGACATGCTTCTTTAATTCTGAATATATGTAATATTTTTTAGAGCCAATTGTCCCCCTGAAGAGACCGCACATAGGTTGAAACACGTCGGGGCTTGCACACCATTTAGCAGTATGTAATGTAACGATTGTGTTTGTCTACTGTATTGTGAAATATGTATTGTGTTATTGGACCAGATTTTATATTATATATATATTGCATTTAATTACCATGATATTGGACAATTCTTAAATAAACAACTCTCTAAATATTACTTATTTTTTTTTAACTTGTTGTATTGCTGTTTTAAAACCCCACTGGAGAAACCTTTCCATATTATCTGTTTACAGGGCTTTTTCATCTCTCCTATATGTGTCTTTCCTATATTATATAATCAATTAACATCCAAGGGCCAATTTTTCCACACCTGTTTCACAGGTGCATCAAATTTACATTTTTTACAGCAAGGTCAATTCTTGCTTTCATCAATACTACTTATCTAGAAGATTACAGGGTGAAGGCAGCAACAACACCCAGAGATCAATTTTTCACAACTGTTTGACAGGAGCATCACATTTAAATTTTTTACAGCAAGGCAAATTCTTGTTTTCATCAAGACTACCTCTAGAAGGTTATGGGGTGAGGGCACCAATAACACCTAAAGACCAATTTTTCCACAAAAGGTTTGAAAGGGACATATTCGATTTTTTTCCTGCAAGGCCAATTCTTGCTTTCATCAAGACTACTTCTAGAAGATTACAGGGTGAAGGCACCAACAACACCCAAAGACCAATTTTTCCAGAACTGTGTGACAGGGGCATCAACATTTTTTACAGCAAGGCCATTTCTTGCTTTTATAAAGACTACCTCTAGAAGGTTATGATGTGAAGGCACCAACAACACCCAAAGATGAATTTGTATGCAAAGGTTTGACAGAAGTGCAAATTTCAACATTTTATAGCAACACCCAAAGATCAACTTTTCAGCTCCTAGTACTTATATCCATAAGTCTGCAAAAGAGACACCAGACTTTATCTAAAAAAAATAGTTAATCTTGCCTGAGTGTACTGTAATTTGGCTTCTTCACATAAGGCTTGCTCACTGTGTTGCAAGACTTTGTTATTTCCATCCAAAGTCTGCCAAAAAGACACCAGATTTTATCCTAAAAATCTATGATCTCTCGTTCTGAGTGCACCAAAATGTGGCCCCAAGCCGATGTTTACTAAATAAAGAAAGCTTTCAGGGAAAATCAATAAAATCAATAAAGTGGGACAGATGTCCCACTTTACAGGCAGACTAAGGGGACCCCCCAGGCACTATATTTAAAGATTTTTTCATTTTTATTGTTTCACTGTAACCCCTCCCTGACCGCTGCACGCCAATATACATTGGCACAATGGTGAGGGTGGGCAAAAGGGAGTACCCATACATCCCTCCGTGCTAGCCGCCTAGCGGCTCAATGTCTGCCGGTGGCCCGCGATTGTGACAAGGAGAGGCAGAACGGGCAAAAGGGTAAACAAGGCATTTCCCTGCTCTGCCTAGTGACATGACAGGGATCTACTGCTCCCTGTCATCAGGAGCAGTGATCTCTACCATGTCCTAGGTAGCCCATCCCCCTAAAGTTAGAACACACTGAGGGAACAAAGTTAACCCCTTGATCGCCCACTAGTGTTTAACCCCTTCCCTGCCAGTGACATTTATACAGTAATCAGTGGCTATTTTTAGCTCTAATCACTGTATAAATGTCAATGGTCCCAAAATAGTGTCAAAAGTGCCCGATCTGTTTGCCTATAGCACAAAAAATAAAAATCGCAGATCAAATATCACCAAAAGAAAGCTCTATTTGTAGGAAAAAAAGGACGTCAATTTTGTTTGGGTACAGCGTTGCATGACCGTGCAATTGTCTATTAAAGTTACACAGTGCTGTATCGAAAAAAAATGCTCTGGTCATTAAGGGGGCAAATCCTTCTGGGGCTGAAGTGGTTAAGCATCATTACAATCAATGCACCTTTAAAAACAATATTTATTATTTTTTAAAGGGCAGTAGCAGCCCGTACCCTTTTTATGGCCAATATCTTGCATATAAGCCTTCAAAATGAGGACTTTTGTTTTCTCAAGTTCAGGTCCCATAGACTTCATTGGGATTCTTTGTTTGTGTCCAAACTTTTGTGATGTTTGTGAGTTCTGGCACAAACCAAACAGGGGGTCGTTTTTCCCATCTCTACTTCTGACATCAAATGATGTTATAATCCCACCAAAAGAACACATCATATACAGTATAAGACATGATAACAGAAAACTGCGCATCTCATATAACTACAATCTACAATACAATTTAAGGACCAGATTATGTCCTAGCCAGATGTGCCCTATTGATACATGTAGCTGGCAGGGCTCAGCATCGAGGTTAACAAGGTAACCACTCTTTTGTCCAATTGCTGACAGCCACGTAGCCTGCTTATGCGCAGTGTGGTAGAAGTAGGCATAGCAACCCAAGGACGCCATGCAAACCAGTGACTTCAGACCGTTCCAGCACAGTCACGTCAGATGGGGGAGGGAGCAGAGTGTGGTGCATTAGAGAATGACCAGGACTGAGCTAGGAAACAGAACAGGAGGGGAGAAGAAAAAAAATGGCAAAGAATGAAAAAATGAAGGGAAATAAATACAAAAAAAAAGAAAATGATAAAAATAAATAAAAAAATAATAAAATTAATAAAAAATGTATCACAAAAAAATTAAAAACGAAAAAAAGAGAATGAAAGAAAATAATAGAGAAAAAGAAAAAATGTACATTGAAATAATAAAAAGGGAAAATGATAAAATAATGAGGGAAGTATAGATCAGGAAAACCAGAAATAAGGTGGATGAAAGAAAAAAGAAAGGAAGAAGGAAGGAAAGGATGAGAGGAAAAAATGAGAGACCAAAAATGATCATGATGCTACTAAAGCTACTTAACAAGGCGATAGATGATAGAAAACAGCAACTCAAAAAAATATCAGTATAACAAGTTTCTTGAACAGGCATACCAGCTAAGGTGCTAGACCAAGCTTTGGCCAGAGCTTAAATTGATCAATTAATCTAAAATGTTCAATCAATTGTCCATTATTTGTGCATACATTTAACTGTGAGTCTGGTGTGATCAGACAGGCAGTACAATGCAATTTTAACATATTCAAGCCCAACAGATCTCTAGCACCTGATCCTAGGGTAAGACCCTTAATTGCACACAGATGCAATAGAACCTTACATGATTGCCTTGTGCAGGCTGACCCCTGACATAAATACACCAAGGCTCAGTCCAAGATCTCTCAGAAGACTGGCTGCTTTAGGTGTTTCAATTGTAATGTTTGTAAGTCATTTAGTTGTGGGGAACACTTTTCACACCCTCATAGGGGAAACACGTACCACATATGCAATTGTTTGAACTGCAACACAGATTTGTGCGTTTATATCTTAAAAAGCCCATGTGCATTAACCTATGTCGGATAGACAACTGACCTGTTTAAAGACAATTTCAGAAACATAAGAGTGTCATCCAGACAGCTTTAGCAAATACTGAGAGGGGTGAACAGTGTGATTTTAATAAACCAGTAGCAGTACATTTTGTGACATCCAAACACCACATCCATGAATTGTGAGGGATAGTTATCAAACACGTTAAACGACCCACTAGAAGGGGTGTTTGTGATCACCTACTTCTCTGTCGAGAATCTTACTGGATATAAATTCTAGGCACAGTACAACCAGATGGGCTCAATGCCAATCTGCAATTCACATGTTTTCTCAACAATTATTTCACACCTTGGTATTCACACGATTGGTCTTAGGTTGTACTATGACCACTAATGGGTTTCTTTGTTCTTTGCTCCCTGCCAAATCAAAGGGGCTTTCCCATGATGGTGGTTACATAAGGGTCCATAATATGTGCGATTGGGCCTTCAAGATACTTTCTAGAGTTCTCTCATTAAGTGGCTTTAGTAGCATCATGATAGAGTGCAAGGTAAAACACGTCTTCCTTTATATTTTTGCTGACCATTTGTGGTCTCTCATTTTTTTCCTCTCATCCTTTCCTTTCCTTCCTCCTTCCCTTCTTGTTTTTCCTCCTCTTTTTTTCTGGTTTTCCTTCTTTGTTCTTCCCTCATTCTTTTATAATTTTCCATTTTTATTTTTTCACTTTTTCAATGTACAATTTTTCTTTTTCTCTATTTTTTTATTTCTTTCGTTCTTTTTTTATCTATGTTTTGTTTTTTTTATTTTTTTTATTATTTTTTTACTTATTTTCTATCCATTTTTTTCTTATTTTCTTCTATTTTTTTATGTTCTTATTTTTCTTCTGTATTTTTTATATTTATTTTTTTCTTTAATAACCCTTTTTCCACTTTTAATTTTTTCAGTTTTTTTGTTATTTTCTTTTGCCTCTTCTTTTCCTTGTTTTTTTTTTTCCTTTTCCTTGGTTAATTTGTTCATTCTTTGCCTTTTTTCTTTTCTCCTCCTGCTCTGTTTCCTAGCTCAGTCCTGTTTTTTTTTTCTAATGCACCATACTCTGCACCCTCTCTCTCCTCACATGACACTCACGGCTGTGCTAAAATGGCCTGCTGTCACTGGTTTGCATGGGGGCAGCGGCCCTGCCGTCTGGTGTCCTTGGGTTGCTATGCATACCTCTACTGCACTGCGCACGCACAGGCTGCTTGGCCATTGGCTAATGGCGACACTGAGAGCCACCCCTGTATCATTCGGGCAAATCTTGCTCCTTCTATTTACATAAGACAAAATCTGGTCCTTATATGGCGTACCTCCATTCTCCCCTCAGCCATTATTGTGGTTTTATGAGATGTGCAGTTATCTGTTATCATGTGCTATACTGTATATAATGTGTTATGTTTTTTGATGATGTGTTTCTGATTGGTGAATTGCATGTTAAATACTTCTAATGCCCCGTACACACGGTCGGACATTGATCGGACATTCTGACAACAAAATCCATGGATTTTTTCAGACGGATGTTGGCTCAAACTTGTCTTGCATACACATGGTCACACAAAGTTGTCGGATAATATGATCGTTCTGAACGCGGTGATGTAAAACACGTACGTCGGGACTATAAACGGGGCAGTAGCCAATAGCTTTCATCTCTTAATTTTTTCTGAGCATGCGTTGGATTTGTGTATACACGATCGGAATTTCCGACAACGGATTTTGTTGTCGGAAAATTTTATAGCAAGCTCTCAAACTTTGTGTGTCGGAAATTCCGAAGGAAAATGTGTGATGAGCCCACACAGGGTCGGAATTTCCGACAACAAGGACCTATCACACATTTTCCGTCGGAAAATCCGACCGTGTGTACGGGGCATAAGACACACTAAGCACCCTATAACATGCCTGACGAAGGGGTCCTGCACAGCTCCAAAACATTGCACTTGGTCCTTTGAGGTGTGATCTTTCTGCAATAAAAGTTTTGAACAATATCTGATGATCTACTGTGTGCTGGCAAATATGTGCATTGCTGTTGGGTGGTTCCCCACAGTGACACTGTAGGTTGCATGGGGAGCACCTGCACTATACCCAACCTTCTGGACAACTATATTCTTAATCAGCCTTTGGCCAGTGATACATAATTTTCTTGTGAGTCTTGCTTTTCCTGCACACATGCTTTTCATCTTGTTTTACATTATTGTGCAAAGCATGTAATCTGTTGTACTATATTTCTCTGGTTTCATGCTGCAGATGATACCGCCCCTACCATGTGTTCTGGGCTCACCTGTCCGTCTTGGGTGCCTGGGATCTCTGTGGAAATTTTGAGGATGGAGAGGGGTAGGGGATCAGTGAACATCCATTTGCTAATCTCTCCTGTGAATAAGGAACCTGGTAGTACTGAGTTCTGAGCACATAAATGTTTAGAGCTGCCAATCTTCGGCCTTACGGTCCAGGGAAAAATCGAATCAAGCAGTTTGTGCTTAGCCAGCTTCAAAATAGTTCAGAGGTGACATTAGGGGTCTAATAGCCCCCAGATGTCCTCTTAAAGCAATAAAATAGGTTAAAGGCCTCTTCCAAGCATGTAATATATAAGATTGGTGTTTTCCCATGTCACCCTCAACTTCTTCTAAAAAGATGGACCTTATATTGCTGTACCAAAAAATTATTTGTACTTTTTCTTCATGTCAGTGGCCAGCTCCCCATGTCCTTTGTTTCACAATACCTTGCCTAATAGCCATGAAATGGCCGGACTGTCTGTGTTGTGGTTGTGTCATATATGTGTTACCTGTTTGTTGTCTTGTTATGTGTTCAGGTTGATGTGGTTTTTCCGTTTGTTTAATGAATATTCACTGACCACAGTGCCCACCAGGACAGTGTTCTATCGCTGCACCTGGTGGTGCACATCTTGTGCATGAGCTACAAGCCCTGCATATGGATGCATTTGATGCATGTTGAAGCAGTTTTAAATTAATAAATACAATTGTTTTTATATATACAGTGGCTTGCGAAAGTATTCGGCCCCCTTGAACTTTTCAACCTTTTGCCACATTTCAGGCTTCAAACATAAAGATATAATTTTTTTATTTTTTGTGAAGAATCACCAACAAGTGGGACACAATTGTGAAGTGGAACGAAATCTTTTGGATTTTTGAAACTTTTTTAACTAATAAAAAAATGAAAAGTGGGGCGTGCAAAATTATTCGGCCCCCTTACGTTAATACTTGGTAGAGCCACCTTTTGCTGCGATTACAGCTGCAAGTCGCTTGGGGTATGTCTCTATCAGTTTTGCACATCGAGAGACTGAAATTCTTGCCCATTCTTCCTTGCAAAACAGCTCGAGCTCAGTGAGGTTGGATGGAGAGCGTTTGTGAACAGCAGTTTTCAGCTCTTTCCACAGATTCTCGTTTGGATTCAGGTCTGGACTTTGACTTGGCCATTCTAACACCTGGATACGTTTATTTGTGAACCATTCTTTTGTAGATTTTGCTGTATGTTTGGGATCATTGTCTTGTTGGAAGATAAATCTCCGTCCCAGTTTCAGGTCTTTTGCAGACTCCAACAGGTTTTCATCCAGAATGGTCCTGTATTTGGCTGCATCCATCTTCCCCTCAATTTTAACCATCTTCCCTGTCCCTGCTGAAGAAAAGCAGGCCCAAACCATGATGCTGCCACCACCATGTTTCACGGTGGGGATGGTGTGTTGAGTGTGATGAGCTGTGTTGCTTTTACGCCAAACATATCGTTTTGCATTGTGGCCAAAAAGTTCGATTTTGGTTTCATCGGACCAGAGCACCTTCTTCCACATGTTTGGTGTGTCTCCCAGGTGGCTTGTGGCAAACTTTAGACGAGACTTTTTATGGATATCTTTGAGAAATGGCTTTCTTCTTGCCACTCTTCCATAAAGGCCAGATTTGTGCAGTGTACGACTGATTTTTGTCCTATGGACAGACTCTCCCACCTCAGCTGTAGTTCTCTGCAGTTCATCCAGAGTGATCATGGGCCTCTTGGCTGCATCTCTGATCAGTCTTCTCCTTGTCTGAGCTGAAAGTTTAGAGGGACAGCCAGGTCTTGGTAGATTTGCAGTGGTCTGATACTCCTTCCATTTCAAAATGATCGCTTGCACAGTGCTCCTTGGGATGTTTAAAGCTTGGGAAATCTTTTTGTATCCAAATCCGGCTTTAAACTTCTCCACAACAGTATTACGGACCTGCCTGGTGTGTTCCTTGGTCTTCATGATGCTCTCTGCGCTTTCAACAGAACCCTGAGACTATCACAGAGCAGGTGCATTTATACAGAGACTTGATTACACACAGGTGGATTCTATTTATCACCATCAGTCATTTAGGACAACATTGGATCATTCAGAGATCCTCGCTGAACTTCTGGAGTGAGTTTTCTGCACTGAAAGTAAAGGGGCCAAATAATTTTGCACGCACCACTTTTCAGTTTTTTAATTGCTAAAAAAGTTTAAAATATCCAATAGATTTCGTTCCACTTCACAATTGTGTCCCACTTGTTGGTGATTCTTCACAAAAAATTAAAATTTTATATCTTTATGTTTGAAGCCTGAAATGTGGCAAAAGGTTGAAAAGTTCAAGGGGGCCGAATACTTTCGCAAGCCACTGTACATATCCTGGTTATGACTTATTGTTGCTTCAAGTAGCCACTATTTGATCCCTGTAGCAATATAGGGGTCGACCTTTTCTATTGTATGCTGCGGTTTGTTTGGCTATAGCAACATCACTAGACTTAAGTGAATGGTTATAGGGTATATTATTATTTCAAGTCCCTATCACCGGGTTGTATATATATTAGGACCTGGTTTTATTCTCTTCTTTTTGGTTATCAATCAGATTCACGTCAGGTGATTGACTTGGCCATTGCATAACATTCCACTCCTTTCCCTTAAAAAACTCTTTGGTTGCTTTCACAGTATGTTTCGGGTCATTGTCCATCTGTACTGTGAAGCGCCGTCCAATGAGTTCTGACGCATTTTGATGAATATGAGCAGATAATATTGCCCAAAACACTTCAGAATTCATCCTGCTGCTTTTGTCGGCAGTCACATCATCAATAAATACAAGAGAACCAATTCCATTGGCAGCCATACATGCCCACGCCATGACATTACCACCACCATGCTTCACTGATGAGGTGGTATGCTTTGGATCATGAGCAGTTCCTTTCCTTCTCCATGCTCTTCTCTTCCCATCACTCTGGTACAAGTTGATCTTGGTCTCATCTGTCCATAGGATGTTGTTCCAGAACTGTGAAGGCTTTTTTAGATGTTGTTTGGCAAACTCTAATCTGGCCTTCCTGTTTTTGAGGCTCACCAATGGTTTACATCTTGTGGTGAACCCTCTGTATTCACTCTGGTGAAGTCTTCTCTTGATTGTTGACTTTGACACACATACACCTATCTCCTGGAGAGTGTTTTGGATTTGGCCAACTGTTATGAAGGGTGTTTTCTTCACCAGTAAAAGAATTCTTCGGTCATCCACCATAGTTGTTTTCTGTGGTCTTCTGGGTCTTTTGGTGTTGCTGAGCTCACCGGTGCGTTTCTCTTTTTAAGGATGTTCCAAACAGTTGATTTGGCCACACCTAAAGTTGTCTAGGCTTGCTTCACTGATAGTGACAGCTCTTTGGATCTCACATTGAGAGTTGACAGCAACAGATTCCAAATGCAAATATCACACTTGAAATGAAATCTGGACCTTTTATCTGCTCCTTGAAAATGGAATAATGAGGGAATAACACACACCTGGCCATGGAACAGCTGAGCAGCCAGTTGTCCCATTACTTTTGGTCTCTTAAAAAGTGGGAGGCACATATACAAACTGTTGTAATTCCTACACCGTTCACCTGATTTGGATGTAAATACCCTCAAATTAAAGCTGAAAGTCTGCAGTTAAAGCACAACTTGTTCATTTCATTTCAAATCTATTGTGGTGGTGTATAGAGCCAAAAACATTAGAATTGTGTTGATGTCCCAATATTTGGACCTGACTCTGTATATATATATATATATATATATATATATATATATATATATATATATACAGTGCAGTCAGTATAGAATATATACACAGTGCAGGCAATGTATTATTATATATATACTGTGTAGTACACATTATATACACATATATATATATATAATATAAAAATATAAAAAATTGCATGGGGTCCCCCCAAAATCCATATTAGGCCCTATGGGTCTGATATAGATTTTAAGGGGAACTCCATGCCAAAATTAAAAAAAAAGTGTATCCATCCAAAATCCATACCAGACCCTTATCCAAGCAAGCAGCCTGGCAGGCCAGGAAAGGGGGTTGGACGAGCGAGCTGCTTGCCCTCAACATGGGGATGGGGACAAGGACATCCCCACAACCCTGGTCCGATGGTTGTGGGGCTCTAGTGGAGAGCTTATCAGAATCTGGAAGCCCCCTTTAACAAGGGGGCTAATAGATCCCACCCCCCTTATGTGAATGGGTAGGGGTACATTGTACCCCTACCCATTCACCAAAAAAAGTGTCAAAAAACTAAAAACCACAATAGACAGTTTTTGACAATTCCTTTATTAAAAAAGAAAACAAAAGTGTCTTGCAATGTACACCCATCTTCAATCACGCCACCCGATGGACCCGAAAAAAATCATGTGAGGTCAGAGGCGGGCGGGGTCATCTGGTTACGTCAACGGGTGACCCCGCTCTTGCCTATATAACAGCTGTCACAGCAGGGCCGGACTGGGAATAAAAAC
Organism: Lithobates septentrionalis; assembly: GCA_037952835.1. Classification (NCBI taxonomy): domain Eukaryota; kingdom Metazoa; phylum Chordata; class Amphibia; order Anura; family Ranidae; genus Lithobates; species Lithobates septentrionalis. Next base: position 147,852 of record JBBDGP010000214.1, read on the forward strand.
CAGCCCTGGAAATAATTTCATACCAGCCCCAGGGGTGTAGCGTGGGTTGTCAGCACCCAAGGTAAGGCAAGTAAATTGCATCCCTAACCGGCGGACATTTAGTGCTCCCTGAGTCTCTTCCACTCATACTGTATTAAACCCCTTATGCCGCGTACACACGGTCGGACTTTCTATCCTACTTGGTCCGGCACACTTTCCGACGGACTTTGTCCGCCAGGTGCGCCGGACTTTAAAACGGACGGACTTGCCCACACACGCCGGGACTTTCCGGCGGGCTAAGTCCGCCCGTCTTTCCGACGGACTTTCGCCGGAGTTCCGGCGGACTTTCAGAATGAACAGCCTTGCCCACACATGGACAAGTCCGTTCATTTTGAACGTGACTCAGGTGCGACGGGACTAGCAAAGGATGTCAATCTTGCCACTTTTATCGGCGAGATTGACACCTTGCGAGCCCCGTCGCGGGGCATACCAGGCCCTTAGGTCTGGTATGGATTATAAAGGGAACCCCGCTACGCTGAAAAAACGGCGTGGGGTCCCCCCTAAAATCCATACCAGACCCCGATCCGAGTACGCAGCCTGGCCGGTCAGGAAAGGGGGTGGGGACGAGCGAGCGCCCCCCCCCCTCCTGAACCGTACCAGGCCGCATGCCCTCAACATGGGGGGTGGGTGCTTTGGGGGAGGGGGGCACCCTGCGGGGCCCCCCCCCCAAAGCACCTTGTCCCCATGTTGATGAGGACAAGGGCCTCTTCCCAACAACCCTGGCCGTTGGTTGTCGGGGTCTGCGGGCGGGGGGCTTATCGGAATCTGGGAGCCCCCTTTAATAAGGGGGCCCCCAGATCCCGGCCCCCCACCCTATGTGAATGAGTATGGGGTACATGGTACCCCTACCCATTCACCTAGGGAAAAAGTGTAAGTAATAAAACACACTACACAGGTTTTTAAAATATTTTATTAAACAGCTCTGGGGGAGGGATCTTCCTCCGGCTTCGGGGGTCTTCTTCCGGCTTCAAGGGTCCCTCCGGTTCATCTTCTCCCGGCGTCCGGTTGGTTCTTCTCTGCTCTCTTCTCCCGGTGTTCCAGTTCTTCGGCCGGCTCCTCTGCTGTCTTCAGGTAGCTCTCTTGCCAGCAGAGGTCCGGACTTCTGAGCTTCTGGGCTGCTGGGCTTCTTCTCTTCTCTTCTCCAGATGTTGACACGACGCTCTCTCCGGCTGGACTGCTCTCCGAGGGCTGCGTTGTGACTTATATAGGCGGAGACCCCGCCCCCTTTGATGTCACAGTCCCTGGGCATGCTGGGACTGTGACATTTTAGGGGGCGTGGTCACTGGGTGATGTTGACCGCGCCCCCTAAAACGTCACAGTCCCAGCATGCCCAGGGACTGTGACATCAAAGGGGGCGGGGTCTCCGCCTATATAAGTCACAACGCAGCCCTCGGAGAGCAGTCCAGCCGGAGAGAGCGTCGTGTCAACATCTGGAGAAGAGAAGAGAAGTAGCCCAGCAGCCCAGCAGCCCAGAAGCTCAGAAGTCCGGACCTCTGCTGGCAAGAGAGCTACCTGAAGACAGCAGAGGAGCCGACCGAAGAACTGGAACACCGGGAGAAGAGAGCGGAGAAGAACCAACCGGACGCCGGGAGAAGATGAACCGGAGGAACCCCCGAAGCTGGAAGAAGACCCCCGAAGCCGGAGGAAGATCCCCCCCCCGGAGCTGTTTAATAAAATATTTTAAAAACCTGTGTAGTGTGTTTTATTACTTACACTTTTTCCCTAGGTGAATGGGTAGGGGTACCATGTACCCCATACTCATTCACATAGGGTGGGGGGCCGGGATCTGGGGGCCCCCTTATTAAAGGGGGCTCCCAGATTCCGATAAGCCCCCCGCCCGCAGACCCCGACAACCAACGGCCAGGGTTGTCGGGAAGAGGCCCTTGTCCTCATCAACATGGGGACAAGGTGCTTTGGGGCGGGGGGGCCCCGCAGGGTGGCCCCCTCCCCCAAAGCACCCACCCCCCATGTTGAGGGCATGCGGCCTGGTACGGTTCAGGAGGGGGGGGGGGGCGCTCGCTCGTCCCCACCCCCTTTCCTGACCGGCCAGGCTGCGTGCTCGGATCGGGGTCTGGTATGGATTTTAGGGGGGACCCCACGCCGTTTTTTCGGCGTAGCGGGGTTCCCTTTATAATCCATACCAGACCTAAGGGCCTGGTATGACCCACGCTCGCCGCAATAGGAAGATTTGTTTTTCCTATTGCAGTGAGCGCGAGATGCAATACCCTGCCCTCGCGTCGTATCTGGTCCGTCGGACCAGCATACACACGAGCGGGCTTTCCGTCGGACCAGCACACACACGAGCGGACTTTCCGCCCGAAACTGAGTCCGACGGAAAGATTTAGAACTTTTTTCAAATCTAGGTCCGGCGGGCTTTTGGGAAAAAGTCCGCCGGAAAAGTCCGCCGCCGCCCACACACGGGGGGATTGTCCGGCACACTCTGGTCCGCCGGACCAAGTATGCCGGAAAGTCCGACCGTGTGTACGCGGCATTATGGTACATTTTAGGATGTACCACTCCTTCTCTCTGTTCTCCTTTCTTTTCCCTTTATTTCTCTCTATCATCATTTCTTGTTTTTTTTCCCCATCTCTCTCTCTCTATCCATCTTTCTTGTTCTCTCTCTTATTATGTCTCTCCCTTTTTCTTTGTTCCTCCCCCTCTTTTCCTCTCTCTTCCATGCATTCTCTTTTTTTTCCCTCTATCGTTTCCTTTCTTGCCCCCTTCCCTCTCCCTCTTTCCAGAAAGTGAATGGCTACATGCCCATTTATTGCATAAAATGCTAACATTATATATATATATACACACACACACACACACACACACACACACGCGTGATGCGAGTTCTGTATGTGTAAAAAAACAAAATCATACTTGGGGGGCACACCCTAAAAATGTGTTTACATTCAAGATGGTGCTGATAAGACCAACAAACAGTACAAAATATTACAGCGCACACATACAAAAATGACATTTAAATCCTGCAAGGATATTTAAAAACACCTGAACATATTCAAAAAATATGGGGATTTGGTCACACTATATGGCAGCCCACTTACTGCATCAAAATACCCCATTATTAGTGGGTCCTACACTAGTAAAAAATGAAAGATCCTGCGTCTCAACCATTGGAGATACACTCCTCTTTATGGGAGAACTCCACCCCCCCATTACCTCTTATTAGTGTCCACCAGTTCATAGGAGGAGTCCCTTCAGTTCTCCCATAAAAGAGGAGTGCATCTCCCATGGTTGAGACACAGGACCTTTCATTCTTTTACTAGTGTAGGACCCACTAATTAAGGGGTACTTTGATGCAGTAAGTGGGCTGCCATATAGCGTGACCAAATCCCCATATTTTTTGAATATGTTCAGGTGTTTTTAAAACGCCTTGCAGGATTTAAATTTCATTTTTGTATGTGTGTAAGACACACTACAAGAGATGGTCAGAGATTGTGAACATTATAAAAGAGATGATCAGAGATTGCAGACACATTAGAGGAGATGTTCAGAGAATGCGGACACATTAGAGGAGATGGTCAGAGAATGCGGACATGATAAGGAGATGGTCAGAGACTGCAGACATGATAGAGGAGATGGTCAGAGACATGATACAAGAGATGGTCAGAGACTGCAGACATGATACAAGAGATGGTCAGAGACTGCAGACATGATACAAGAGATGGTCAGAGACTGCAGAAATGATACAAGAGATGGTCAGAGACTGCAGACATGATACAAGAGATGGTCAGAGACTACAAACATGATAGAGGAGATGGTCAGAGAATGCGGACACATTAGAGGAGATGTTCAGAGAATGCGGACACATTAGAGGAGATGGTCAGAGAATGCGGACACATTAGAGGAGATGGTCAGAAAATGCGGACACATTAGAGGAGATGGTTAGAGAATGCGGACATGATAAGGAGATGGTCAGAGACTGCAGACATGATAGAGGAGATGGTCAGAGACTGCAGACATGATACAGGAGATGGTCAGAGACTGCAGACATGATACAGGAGATGGTCAGAGACATGATACAAGAGATGGTCAGAGACTGCAGACATGATACAAGAGATGGTCAGAGACTGCAGACATGATAGAGGAGATGGTCAGAGACTGCAAACTAAGGATGAGCTCCGGCGTGTTCGCACAGCCCATGTGCAGAGCCCGCCAGGAAGTTGGCGCTGTGCTAATCACAGGCAGTGAGACATTTCCCGATCTCTGCAGCCGTGCACTGTGATTAGCGCAGCGTCGACTTCCTGGCGGGCTCTGCACGTGGGCTGTGCGAACACGCCGGAGCTCATCCTTACTGCAGACATGATACAGGGGATGGTCAGAGACTGCAGACATAGTACAGGAGATGATCAGAGACTGCAGACATAGTACAGGAGATGATCAGAGACTGCAGACATAGTACAGGAGATGATCAGAGACTGCAGACATAGTACAGGAGATGATCAGAGACTGCAGACATAGCACAGGAGATGGGCAGGGACTGCAGACATAGTACAGGAGACGGTCAGAGACTGCAGACATAATACAGGAGATGGGCAGGGAATGCATGTATGGCTGAACTCAGTGTAAAAGCATATAGTAGGGCTGCGCCACTCTACTTAAACCAGCTCTTCAAGATCAAGTTAGTAATCCTCCTTTTAAAGTACAACTAAGTGCCAGAAGACAGCAACACATCCAATTTCCAAAATTCAAATTGTCTTACAGTGAAGTGGTCAGGATTAGTGGAGAACTTTAAACAGTTAATGAGTCTGTGAATCTTTCAGCCTGAATGAGCAGTAAATCATCCAAAAAACATCAAACTGTTCAGAAGACACAGAGCTCTGGCTAAATAGCTGAGCTGAAATGGTTAACAGCCAGCCATGTGTGACCTGTCACTGGACACAGAATGCGGCTGGCTGCAGCATCTCCCAGAGATCTTATCAGTGTGCAGGTTAGGAAGCTAAACAAACAAAGCATATGGAGCCAGACAGGAGGGAGGGAAGGCTGATCAGTAAACCTGCACACTGCCCAAAAGGCATAGATTTCTGGAGGACACCGGCCTGCCAGCATTACATATGACATTGCTCCCGACGATCTTGTTTCCATTCAGCCAGAGCTCTTGTGTGCTGCAGGATTCGTTTTGCTGTGGTCATACCTTCTCTCTATCTCCTCAGCTTCAGGTACTGTGCATCTCCCTCCTGACGGCCCCATTCATCCCCGATCCAGCACCTTGGCACATTTAAATGTGGCGGGTTGGAGAGGGAGGTGGTTACACTGCCTGCTGCACGATGGTTCCTTGCTCCTCCGGCCCTCGCTGCTACACATTTCCTCAGCCAGCCCCGCCTCCTGTTCACAGCACAGCCGCTTCTCTCTCAGCTGTTGTTTTTAAAAAAAAAAAGTTCCAGAGCTCCTAGCTGACAGCGGCCCCAGAGCAGGCAGCCTACCGGGATATTTCCCGCTATCCCCGTAGGCCAGTCCGTCCCTGTGTCACAGCCATAAGACAGCAGTCGCCGGGAGGCCTCCCATGGAGGCAAATTTTTTTTTTTTTCGGGTCCGTCGGGTGGCGTGATTGACAATCGATGTACATCGCAGGACACTTATTATTTATTTTTATCTTTTTTGGGAAGGAATTGTCAAAAAACTGTCTATTATGGTTTTTACTTTTTGACACTTGTTTGGTTAATGAGTAGGGGTACAATGTACCCTTACCCATTCACATGGGGGGTGTGATCTGGGGACTGCCTTGGTAAAGGGGGCTTTAAGATTCTGATAAGCCCCCCACCCACAGACCCCTACAACCACTGGGCCAGGGTTGTGGGGACGGGACCCCAAAACACCCTTCCCATGTTGAGGGCAAGCGGCCTGGTATGGTCCAGGTGGGGGCGCTCACACGTCCCCCCTTTCCTTGCCTGCCAGTCTGCTTGCTAGGATAAGTATCTGGTATAGATTTTGGGGGGAACCCACACCATTTTTTTTAAATTTTGGCATGGAATTCCCCTTAAAATATATGCCAGACGCAAAGGGCCTGGTATTGTGTTTGGGGGGACCCCACACTGTTTTTTTTCTAAATTTTGGCATGGAGTTTCCCTTAAAATCCATATCAAGCCCTTGGGAGGATGCATGCCAATTTATTCCTTAATTTGTAATCTATATTGCCGGGAGCCAGCAATACATTACAGCCGTAAGCAAGTTTAAATGACATTTTTTCCTTTAGAAATGTAATTTTGCTGCAGCACTATTCTATACATCACACAGTTGCACCACTTTACAGGCAGACTACGGGGACACCCCAGGCATGATAGTTAAAGAAATATTTTGTTTCAATACCAGGCACTTAGACACCTTTCGGCCCAGGCCAATTTTCAGCTTTCAGTGCTGTCGCAATTTGAATGACAATTGCGCGGTCATGCTACACTGTACCCAAACAAATTTTTTATCATTTTGTTCCCACAAATAGAGCTTTCTTTTGGTGGTATTTGATCACCTCTGCGGTTTTTTATTTTTTGCGCAACAAATAAAAAAAGACAGAAAATTTCGAAAAGAAAAAGGTTTTCTTTGTTTCTGTTAAAATTTTTTATAAATAAGTATGTTTTCTTCTTCAATGATGGGCACTGATATGGCTGCACTGACGGGCACTGATACGGCGGCACTGATGGGCACCGATGAGGTGGCACCAATGAGGTGGCACTGATGAAGTGGCACTGACGGGCACTGATGATGGGCACTGATAGGCAGCACTGATAAGCACTGATAGGTGGCACTGATGGGCACTGATAGGTGGCACTGGTATGCGGCACTGATGGGCACTCATAGGTGGCACCAATGGGAACTCATAAGTGGCACCGATGGGCACTCGTAGGTGGCATTGATTGGTACATATGGGTGGCACTGATGGGTACTTATGGGTGGCACTGTGCGATTGGTGGGCACTGATGGGCACAGATGGGCACTAACAGGTGGCACCGATGGGCAATGACAGGTGGCACTGATAAAACATTGGGGGCATTGCTGGGCAGATCTGGGACATAATGGTGCCAATCAGTGCCCATTTGTGGGCACTGTTTGGCACAGATTGGGCACATGTGGATGGCCATGGGGTACATACCTGGCCATCCACATGTTGCCCCTTCCCTGGTAGTCCTAGTGGCGATCCCTGGTGGTCCAGTGTGGTGATCTGAGGGGGGCTGTGCTGATAAACAATCAGTGCAGACCTCCCCTGCCAGGAGAGCCGCCGATCGGCTCTCCTCTACTCGAGTCTGTCAGACGCGAGTGAGAAAGAGCCGATCAACGGCTCTTCCCATTGACAGCGTGATCAGCCGTGATTGGACAGGGCTGATCACATGGTAAAGAGCCTCTGCTGGAGGCTCTGTACCAAGATCGGTGTAGCGGTGTGTTAGGCTGACACACTGCTCCACCGATCGCCGCTATGCGCGCCCCCCGTGGCATGTTATCCTGCTGGACTTCATATGACTCCCAGTCAGGATAAAAGAACCTCTTCCCGGACGTCAATCCGCTATATGGCGGGTGGGAAGTGGTTAAGAATTATTAAAATCACTGCTCCTGAAAAAAAGGCTGTTTTAAAAACTTTTTTTTAGCATTGTCCCCTGGGGCAGTACCTGGGTCTCCATACACTTTTTATGGCAATGACTTTAATATAAGCCTTTAAAATGAGCACTTTTGATTTTTCATGTTCATGTCCCATAGACTTTAATTGGGTTTGCATGTTCGCTCAAACTTTTTGCCTGTTCGCATGTTCTGGTGCGAACCAACCCGGGGGGTGTTCGGGTCTTCCCTATTTTCAAAATTCAAACCCCCCTCCCCCTAGACTTCAACTGCATAAAAAACCAAAAGAGAAAGCGCCTCTTAGGTATAAAGGATTTATTCACATATTAAAAGCATAGTAAACACTTACATTAAGGTAGATAATTAGCTGCTTCCATAAAGAACTTGTCCCGGTGTCTATCAATAATTCCCAGTGATAGGGGGGGCTAGATGGATGCCGTGCCGATGCCGAAAATTCCGTAGGGATCTAGATGATTATAGATCAAATAAAATATTCTCCTGGAAACAAAATGACAAAATACCCGCCTTAATGTCTCTAACACCTCATCCAACTAAAGTGTTTCCCAACATTATAGGCGACATTGATTCTCATCCACCGTATAAGGCCGCCCCCGCCAGAGGTACACAGCATAATAACAATAACAATAATAATAATAATAATAATAATAATAAAAAAAAAACGTCAATTTCACACAGATCCATAATGAATAATAATACACCAATAAAATATAAAAAACCTTCCAATCCCAATGTAGGTTCTATACGTGATCCCAAACTTTTGCCTAAACCCCTCACATCGTCAAAACATGATACTACTCAGACGAATATATCATCAGCAGATAAAATGGGTATTTCTTCTATCACCTCTCAGTCTTCAACACCCTTGACTGCTTCACCTTTGGCTCTAGCTCCCATACCCACAGAGAGAAAAAACCCTGTCAAGTATTCTACATGTACATTATCTACTACTAAGACAACTAGCCCTTCCTCCTCCAATATTGATCTTGTATGTACATCCTCTACCTCTGATGCTCATATTACCAACTCCAATAAATCTAGTCTCCTATTAGGAGATTTTCAGAGTGGTGAAATAGCCTCGCATTCAAAAGCTATCACTTTCTCTTCTCCTTTTTTAGAGAAAGGCCCACATCAAAAACAACGCCAAAAAAGAAAATACATAGACGAGGATGTAGAGGAGGACGTAACAAATCCAAAATTCCACATAAAACAACAGAAACGATAAAACTCTTTAATTTATCGTCACATACATTATCTTCTGACAAAATTTCCCTACTCAGTAAAGGGCTCACCTTCTCACCCAATACACCTCCCAATTCTTTTCTTTTGTTTAAAGACCTTAATAAATTTGTGAGGAATCTCACTTTAAAAAGATACTTTAATATTCAATCCACCAAGAATAGATCTGTTGAAAGTACCGTTTCCACCATTACACCTGCAGCCACCTCTGGTGATAATATGTGTGATACATCTGATAGTTCCATTAGTATTTATGATTCGGACCTAGAATTAGACCCTATGGCCAGTGATATAGACCTGGAATTACGCACTCAGCATTTTGATTATTCACCTCCTGTTAAACACACTAGTTTTAAACCTAAATCTGTTTTTTATCCCATGAGATCCAAGGGACCCTATATTGAGACTTTTTATAACGTTGTATACTCTGACCTACAGAAATTATGTGAACATAATGATAATACACACAAATATCGTCCTCACAATCTCACTTCCGGAGAAAAGGCCGCGCTCCATTCTCTCTCTAACAACCCCGATATCATCATCAAATCAGCTGATAAGGGAGGGGGAATTGTTATTATAGACCGAATGTCCTATATTATGGAGGCATCTAGATTACTGTCAGATTGCATTACATACAAGAAACTTACTTCTGATCCTTTGCCCCAGTTCAAAGTCGAAGCAGAAACCTTAGTTCATTCTGCATTATCAGATGGTATCATCACTAAACTTGAAGCTTCTTTTCTAAGAAAAGATTTCTATAATACACCTTATTTTTACTATCTACCTAAAGTGCATAAAAATTCCTTTAACCCTCCCGGTAGACCTATTGTTGCCTCCATGGATAGCATCACTAGCGGCTTTTCTCAATATGTAGATTCATTTCTACAGCCTTTAGCACAGAATCTCCCATCATATATTCGAGATTCTATACACCTCATGGAATTATTGGCACCCTACAGTTGGCAAGATGGTTACTCTTGGCTCTCTTTGGACGTTAATTCCTTATATACATCCATCCCTCACCAGATAGGCCTAATGGCGGTACAACATTTTCTTTCCTTAGATTCCAGTATCAATGGCAAACAGGCTGTATTTATCTCTGAAGCCACTTTATTTTGTTTAAGTCATAATTATTTTCATTTTAATGATGATTTCTACCTACAGACCCATGGCACAGCCATGGGCACCAATTTTGCCCCTTCTTACGCCAATCTTACCATGGGTCTGTGGGAAGAAAAATACATATGGAGCAATAATCCTTTTGCTCGACATATTATATTTTATGGCAGATTTATAGATGACATTATAGTCATCTGGGATGGCCCACCATCCTCTATAGAATGTTTTGTTTCTCACTGCAATACCAACGACTTTGGTCTTTCATTTACATCTGAACACAATAAGGAGAGTCTCCCTTTTCTTGATTTAGAATTATTTCATGATGCCAATTCTATCTTTTCTCGCAATTACACTAAACCAACATCAGGTAATTCGTATCTGCATTTTACCAGCTGTCACCATCCACAGTGGATAAATAACATACCAAAGGGCCAATTTTGTAGATTGAGGCAAAACTGCACCAGGGAGTCGGATTATATTGCAAAGAGTATTCATCTCAAAAATAAATTCCTGGAAAAGGGGTTTCCTGAAAAACTGGTTGACCAAGCCCATGCCATCTACCTCCCCGGAATAAAATCCAAAACTATCAAACAGACGAATCATGGTACGGTTCGCTTCATTACTAGGTACCACAATAAACATAGAAGAATGGAATCTATACTCCTTAAACATTGGGGTATCCTCAACAGGATCCTTTTCTCCTTAATGACCTCGGCGATAAACCGATGGTTACTTACAGAAGGGCCCCAACATTAAAAAACAAATTAGCACCTAGTAGATTTAAAACTAGCCAACCAGAGAGCTCACTCTGCCTGATTACACTCACGGGCATGTATAGATGTAATAAAGCCTTATGTAAAACCTGTACTTTCGTCAGACACGGCCAACAAAGTTTCCAACATAAGGATAAAATATATCAACTAGAAGGCTTTTATAACTGTTCTACAGACTACGTTGTGTACTGTCTCACATGTCCTTGTAAATTACTGTACGTTAGACGCACTATTTGTCCTTTGCGACAACGGTTCTGCAAACATCGCCGTTTTATAGAACAAGGCTGTGATGAACACAGCGTTCCCAGACATTTCCTTGAATGTCACCAAAAATCCACTGCCGGCCTACAGGTTTGGGTAATTGAGTCCATCCCACGCAAATTATCCGAGGCCGAGCGTTTTTCTAAACTTTGTGAGCGTGAAACTTTTTGGATTTTTATTTTAGACACTTTAGCACCTAATGGGTTAAATGAGGAACTAGAGGTCAACACCATCTTATAGAACGTATCCTTTTATCTAAATATACCCTTTAAACCACCTTGTTCAATTTATCATGCCATCGATATAATATAATTTAGGGTGTCCTGCTGCCTATTATATGGAACGTTATATAGAATGTTAATATTTTTATCTTTGATCTATTATTATTAATTATTTTATTACCATCAGCCCATTAACATACTGAGGTTCTTTTCTCTCATACTATCGATATAATATAATTAAGGGTGTCCTGCTGCCTATTATATGGAATTTTGATCTATTAATATTAATTATTTTATTTCCATCAGCCCATCAACATACTGAGGTCCTTTTCTCTATGTATATGCGCATGCGCACGCATATATATATATATGTATATATATATATATATATATATATATATATATATATTTTTTTTTTTTTCACCTTCTGTATTGTACACACATTGATATATATATCGGCATGATATCTTTTGTCCCAATACCAATGACATATTTATATATGGACATACACATAATTTCCACTTTTTCTATATCCAGTGTTCAAGTTCACTCCATATATGAATTTTTCTATGCCCGATTACATTTTCATTTTTTATCATATATATTGTTTTATGTTTATTTTTGTTTATTATTATTTGTATTACTTCATCCATATATTCAGTTTATACCACGTTTTATTTTACTTTAATTTTATTTTTATACTTTTAAACCACGATCCTCATATATTATCATACCATTTAATATTTAATATTGTATTACTTTGTATCATCTAGTCCCTCGATCTTATACATATATTTGTATTATATATCTTTGTCTTTTCAGAATAACTCTATCAGTATTAATAATTTACTTATTTAGTTTGTAATCCATAGAGCATTCGTTCTTATTATTGTTATTTCCGGTCATTTCCGGACATTATTCCCTCCCCTCCTTTGTCATGATTGGCTCTCATCAGCACTCTAGAGTTATTTAGCTTCCTGGTTAGCTTTACCCACAATACACTTGAAAAAGGAGCGCGCATGCCCGTTACGAGCTTCGCGCATGCTCAGAAACGCGTAGTGATCCCCAGCTAATCTGAACTACCCGAGTGACGTCATCTCCCACGTGATCTGTTGGAACGCGGAAGTGACTTCTCCACTACACCGCTTACACAGTTGGTGCTTCCGAGCGGAGGTCCGCGGCCACCCGCACGGCATCCATCTAGCCCCCCCTATCACCGGGAATTATTGATAGACACCGGGACAAGTTCTTTATGGAAGCAGCTAATTATCTACCTTAATGTAAGTGTTTACTATGCTTTTAATATGTGAATAAATCCTTTATACCTAAGAGGCGCTTTCTCTTTTGGTTTTTTATGCATATACGGAGGATTGACTTCACTCAACAGGAAGTTGCCCTTGGTATCTTGGAGACACAGATTTCCCTGGCTCCCTTGTTTCTAATTGATCCACGGATTATAGACTCCTTTTTGGAATTATTTATAGACTATTTCCTTATATTTTTTACTGTTATATCCACGGACTTTAGCGCTATTACATTATATGTTTTATCCTAGACTTCAACTGAGTTTGGATTCAAGTTCTCAATTTCTGGACCGTGTTGTTAAATTTAAACATTCCTAGTTATGACACTGTTACTGACAGTGCTGGTCTCACACCTATGATTGGGAACCATATCAGTTGATTTCAGATCATGTCATTTCCATAACAGCCAATCTTGGTGATCACATAAGTTTACAACTCCACTGCACTGCTAGATTAGCATAGAAAGCATTCCAGCTGCAAATCCCCGGAGCAATGCCTGCAAAGATCCATCCAACAGTGTTGTCTCTCTGAAACAGAGAAAAAGTATGCTGCGCTACCAATGTCAGCAACAAGTATAAAAAAACGTTAAAGGGCTAAGCCGATGGTTATTACCACAAGCTGCAGCTCTTCCTCTGACATTTTCTTCCTGGAAACTAGCTTAGTTGTGGGTTTGTTTGCAAAACAAACATGCTGGCTCATCTGTCACCATGCCTCACGCAGAGAGAGGCACAACAAGATGACAGCTTACGCTGGCACCCTGCAACTGTCATAGTAAAATCAAGTATAAACAAATAATTCATTAAAAAGTGTGAAGTGTAAAATGCATTTTAAACATTTTCCCATATGCCACCTTACAATTAAAAAGACAAAACAAAATCAACACATAAGTAAGGAATTTATTAAAACAGTCCACCTTTAAAATATATGTAAAATCCCATGTCATTAAATACCAATAGAAAAATATTACTTAGGTAGGCAAAATAGTTGTCTTTATATCTAGATTTCAATAAAATCAGGTCATGGAGTTGGATCAATGGGGTTGATTGATTTACTAAAACTAGGGAGAGCAAAATTTGATGCAGCTCTGCATAGAAAACAATCAGCTTCCTTTTCTTTTGTCAAAGCTTAATTAAACATGCTGAAGTTAGAAGCTGATTGGCTACCATGCACAGCTGCCCCACATTCTGAGTGCTCCAGTTTTAGTATATCAGCCCAATGAACCTTCAGTCTGCTCCAAAATTAACCCCTATGAACCAGTTATAAACCTAAGGGAGCACTTACACTAGAAACTGCGCCCGGAACCGGTTAATCAAAACATGACCAGGACCACTTGGAACAGGTGGCCCCAAGTGTGGTTTACTTGCATTCCAGTATGGTTTGCTGCAGTGTGAGTGCATACCATGCTGGATTACAGTTCTGTCCATAGAGAAGTATGTAGTAAAACAGGGATCGCTGGTCTGGTTAGCAGAGGAGTGTGCCTAGGAACACTTGTAAGTAGGGATGAGCTTCGAGTTCGAGTCAAACTCATGTTCGACTCGAACATCGGCTATTCGCAAGTTTGCCGAACAGCAAACAATTTGGGGTGTTTGCGGCAAATTCGAATGCCGCGGAACACCCTTTAAAAGTCTATGGGAGAAAACAAAAGTGCTGATTTTAAAGGCTTATATGCAAGTTATTGTCATAAAAAGTGTTTGGGGACCTGGGTCCTGCCCCAGGGGACATGGATCAATGCAAAAAAAGTTTTAAAAACAGCCGTTTTTTCAGGAACAGTGATTTTAATAATGCTTAAAGTCAAACAATAAAAGTGTAATATCCCTTTAAATTTCATACCTGGGGGTGTCTATAGTATGCCTGTAAAGGGGCGCATGTTTCCCGTGTTTAGAACAGTCTGTCAGCAAATTGACATTTCAAAAGAAAAAAAGTCATTTAAAACTACTCGCCGCTATTGCATTGCCGGTCCGACAATACACATAGAAGTTCATTAATAAAAATGGCATGGGAATTCCCCACAGGGGAACCAAAATTTAAAAAAAAAATGACGTGGGGGTCCCCCTAAATTCCATACTAGGCCCTTCAGGTCTGGTATGGATATTAAGGGGAACCTCGCGCCAAAATAAAAAAAAAACGGAGTGGGGTGCCCCCAAAGATCCATACCAGACCCTTATCCAAGCACGCAACGTGGCAGGCTGCAGGAAAAGAGGGGGGACGAGAGAGTGCCCCCCCTTCCTGAACCATACCAGGCCACATGCCCTCAACATTGGGAGGGTACTTTGGGGTAGCCCCCAAAACACCTTGTCCCCATGTTGATGAGGACAAGGGCCTCATCCCCACAACCCTGGCCGGTGGTTGTGGGGGTCTGCTGGCGGGGGGCTTATTGGAATCTAGAAGCCCCCTTTAACAAGGGGACCCCCAGATCCCAGCCCTCCCCCCTGTGTGAAATGGTAAGGCGGTACAAAAGTACCCCTACCATTTCACTAAAAAACTGTCAAAAATTTTAAAAATGACAAGAGACAGTTTTTGACAATTCCTTTATTTAAATGCTTCTTCTTTCTTCTATCTTCCTTCATCTTCTTCTTCTTCTGGTTTTTCTGGTTCTTCTGGTTTCTGGTTCTTCCTCCCGTGTTCTCGTCCAGCATCTCCTCCGCGGCATCTTCTTCCCTTCTTCTCCTCGGGCCGCTCCGCATCCATGCTGGCATGGTCGGAGGCTCCCACTGTGTGACACGTCTCCTCTTCTGACGGTTTCTAAATAATGGGGGGCGGGGCCACCTAGTGACCCCGCCCCCTCTGACGCACGGCACATGATGGGACTTCCCTGTGGCATTCCTGGTGACATCACAGGGAAGTCCCGTCAAGTCACTGTGCGTCAGAGGGGGGCGGGATCACCGGGTGGCCCCGCCCCCACGTTATTTAAGAACCGTCAGAAGAGGAGACGCGTCACACAGCGGGAGCCTCCCACCATGCCAGCATGGATGTGGAGTGGCCCGGAGAAGAAGATGAAGAAGTGAAGAAGATGAAGAGAAGAGTGGGAGCCTCCCTCCATGCCATCATGGATGCGGAGCAGCCCGAGGAGAAGAAGGGAACACCGGAGGAAGAACCAGAAGAACCAGAAGAAGAAGAAGATGAAGGAAGATAGAAGAAAGAAGAAAGAAGAAGCATTTAAATAAAGGAATTGTCAAAAGCTGTCTCTTGTCATTTTTAACATTTTTGACAGTTTTTTAGTGAAATGGTAGGGGTACTTTTGTACTCCCTTACCATTTCACACAGGGGGAAAGGGCGGGATCTGGGGGTCCCCTTGTTAAAGGGGGCTTCCAGATTCCGATAAGCCCCCCGCCCGCAGACCCCCACAACCACCGGCCAGGGTTGTGGGGATGAGGCCCTTGTCCTCATCAACATGGGGACAAGGTGTTTTGGGGGGCTACCCCAAAGCACCCTCCCAATGTTGAGGGTATGTGGCCTGATATTGTTCAGGGGGGGCGCTCTCTCGTCCCTCCTCTTTTCCTGTGGCCTGCCAGGTTGCATGCTCAGATAAGGGTCTGGTATGGATTTTTGGGGGGACCCCACGCCGTTTTTTTTTAAATTTCGGCACGGGGTTCCCCTTAAAACTCTTACCAGACCTGAAGGGTTTGGTATGGAATTTAGGGGGACCCCCACATCATTTTTTTTGAAATTTTGGCCGGGGTTCCCCTTAATATCCATACCAGACCTGAAGGGCCTGGTATGGAATTTAGGGGGACCCCCACGTCATTTTTTTTTTAAATTTTGGTTTGGGGTTCCCCTGTGGGGAATTCCCATGCTGTTTTTATCAATGAACTTCTATGTGTATTGTCGGACCGGCAAGTCAATAGCCGCGAGTAGTTTTAAATTACTTTGTTTTCCTTTGAAATGTCATTTTGCTGTCAGACTGTTCTAAACACAGGAAACATGCGCCCCTTTACAGGCATACTATAGACATCCCCCAGGTACAAAATTTAAAGGGATATTACACTTTTATTGTTTGACTTTAAGCATTATTAAAATCACTGCTCCCGAAAAAAATGCCGTTTTTAAAACTTTTTTTGCATTGATACATGTCCCCTGGGGCAGGACCCGGGTCCCCAAACACTTTTTATGACAATAACTTGCATATAAGCCTTTAAAATTAGCACTTTTGATTATTCATGTTCGTGTCCCGTAGACTTTAATGGTGTTCACGTGTTCAAACGAACTTTTTTCCTGTTCGCATGTTCTGGTGCGAACCGAACAGGGGGGTGTTCGGCTCATCCCTACTTGTAAGTATTTCAGGAAACGCTTTCTTACAAGCCAGTGTGAGCGAAAACCATCTGGGAGTGAGAAGGGGGGAGAATCAAACACCCTAAGACCCATTTCACACTGAGCTGTGGCCGCGTTAGCGCTAAAACGCCGCTCGTTTTTTAGCGGCACTTTAGCGCTGTTTATGCAACGCTTTCTGGCCACTAGTGGGGCACTTTTAACCCCCGCTAGCATCTGAAAAAGGGGTTAAAAGCACCCATGTTGCGGCACTTCTAAAGCACTTTTTAGGCACTTTGGAAGCACTGCCCATTCATTTCAATGGTCAGGGTGTTTTGGGAGCACTGTATACAGTGCTCCCAAACCACCTCAATTAAAAGAAACAAGGGGGGGAGGCGTAGTATTAAAACAGTATCATTTATTGCACAAGATTAAAAACACTTACAAGATATAAGTGGGAGTAATGCTCATGATAAGTATGTGGTCCTGGCAGTTCTACTGTGTCCCACAGGCTCCTTGCATGATCCGGGTATCTGGGAGAGGTTCTGGTGTGATGTTGTGCTGAATGGCTGTACATTCAGGAAAACCAGGAAGTAGTCAGTACTCCATGCTGTCCAGCTTGAACCGGAAGAGAAAATGATGTCACCAGCAGGGGGCGGGAGGAAGGGGTCAGGACTGTCTCTGTGGAATGAAAGGCTATGCGCTCGGAGCTTACAGCTCCTAGAGGCCAGTAGAAGGAGCTGTGAGCTCTGAGCGCGTAGCCTTTCATTCCACAGAGACAGTCCCGACCCCTTCCTCCCGCCTCCCTCTTGTTTATTTTATATGTTTTGCAGCGTTGCTGGACACTCTGAGGATGGCTGCCTCTTTTTAAATTACCCCCTTACCCTGGGTCAACCTGGTTTTTACCTAAAGACCGACTAATCAAATGTACATTATTACATACTAAGGGCATTGCCTCCTGGAGCGCCAGATACCCAATTTACCTCAACCAAACCACCCCAAAGATGCTGCTTGCAGGACTTTTCCTAACATCCTGCAAGCACACCGCCCCAGTGTAAAAGCACCCGGGCTTTCACATTTGGGTGGAATGGGAGGCAGTTTTCAGGGGCTTTACAGGTGCTATTTCTAATATTAAAACACCTGAAAACTGCCTCAGCGTGAAAGGGGTTTAAGAGGTTAAAATAACACAGTGAAGTTTACCAAGGTGGTAGAATATAAAAAAAAAAAAAAATCTATTAAATAAAAACAAATACAACACAACATATCCGATATGACTGGGGATGACAAAGTTGTCCTATTTCTTTCCAAGTTTAATTATAAATCTGCACTTTCTTTCTATTTTTTAATGACAGATAGCTCTGTTATTTTTAATTGTAAATGTGATTCACATATCACATTACTTCTCAGTGTTTAATCAGCTGCTATTAAGAAGTATTTTGCATCAATACTGCTTATTAATTAGTGATCTTGTTCATGCCATTTCCATTTGAATACAATTACAATAAATCACAAGTGCTTCAGTAGATAAATGAGAGAGAAGCAATAGTATACACTGTCAGTGCTGTAAAAAAAAAATAAAAAAAAAATTGTATTTGCATTTGATTCTAAATCCCAGAGCGAAAACATATTTTTGCAGTAGTTACTTGCACTTCAATACATTCATCTCAGTTTATTGCTCAAGGGATTTTCAATTTTACTTATGGATCTTCCAATTCTTCCTTTACTCTAATGAAGGCTAAATGAGTAGTATGGAAAATGTGTGATGGAGCCTACACACGGTCGGAATTTCCGACAACAAGGTCCTATCACACATTTTCCGTCGGAAAATCCGACCGTGTGTACGGGGCATTATAGTCTTGTACATATGAATTATAGCAAACACAGCAAAAAATTTAAATCAAACTGCAGTATTAGATATTTACAAGGCTACATCTAGACCTTTAGAATAAGTGCCAAGGGCAAGAAGCAATCCTTTAAAAAGTTAACTTTATTGCACATATAAACATAAAAGAACATACATTTGGCTTTATTATGGAATCCGGGGATTCATATGTCTATACACATCCTATGGGGACCACTGTACTTTTGTATTTTGTACTTGTAAAATATTAAACTTTTAAAAATTGTCAAATCAAATTGCAGTTGAAAAATCAGGTCTTTTTCCCTGCCAGACAGGGCTGTGTTATACAGTATAGCAGAGTTGTGTAAATCTTAGGACTGTGTTGACAGACCTAAGATTTACACAGATAAGTAGCATCAATATGTGTATTTAATCTGCACATTTAGCTTTGCTTGGAGTACAGCTTTAATCATAATCTAACTAAAATCTATACATAATTTTACACCTTTGCTAATAATGAAGGCCTCTTGAGCCCCTCGGGAAAGAGAGCCCTGACTGATGGGGGCATGGCCAGGGAGGAGTTAAAGTAAATTTGGCTATCTTAGGATTGGTACAAGAGGGGAAAAAGGGTTGGGCCTGAGCTCAGGAGTTCGTCACCCCAGGGGATTATGGTCCTTTTCGGACGAAAGCATGGAAGAGCTGCCCACCCTCCCGCCCTAATTTTGATGGTATGTCACAGCGTGTTGCGGTTATGGTGACCTTGCCAGCAAATATGGAACCTTTTTTATGCCCTGATGATAATTGGGAGATTAACGGCCGGTCCGGCACTTATGGTAAGGACAGGCCCCTCCTTCATCTCCCTTTTACATTTGGAGTTGAGTGCTCACAGTGCAACTGTGACTGGCACGATTGAAATATCTAATGTTATGTTTGAGTTAAAATAAAGCTGTGGCCTTGCCCTTTCCAACATTAATGGTTGTATGTGGTTTTTACTTTCAATCTTTTTTATTGAATAAACAACAATTGTTTTACAGAAGATATGACAGTATACACACTTCTATCGCGATTACTGCATAACAAACAAATCTTACACATTGGTATTACCTATATAACCAGTCTAAGTAAGAGATAAAGATTTGTTGGTGGTGTTCGCGATACGGGTCCGACGGCTGGCGCAGTACTCGAGATCCTTCATTTTGGTCCCCCCGCCCCCGCCAGCCGACCCCCGCCTCCACAAGCACCGAAAATACAAAGTATTGTTGAAGTTTGTATATTCTTAAAAAAACTGTTTAGTTTGAAAATAGTATTTTGAATAACTTTTTTATATTAACTTTTTAGGAGAGTAGAAAAAAAATTTAAAAAAATAAAATAAGATAAAGTGGTCAGTCAGCATATATATTGATACCTCAGTATATGATATCATTATCATTTTGTTAAGCCACTGATCTGCTGGCATACCATTTTTGCCATGGGGCCCACATTTTAGAGGCCCATTCGAACTTCCCTCTCGCGGAGTGGTGTAACATCTCATATGTGCCATGTGTATTAACACTTGTTATTACCTCTGTTATTGTCGGCATTTCTGTATCTTTCCAGTGTCTAAGGATAATGAGTCTAGTAGCTAGAATAATATGGGATACTATCATTTTAGAATGTGGTGGTATGGATTCTAATTCTAGTGAGAGAATGGCCATTCCTGGCGAAAGCGAGAGGCTCGATTGGGTGATATTTCTTATGATACGTTCTGATTGATTCCAAATTGTAGTAAGTTTTGGGCAACTCCAGAGCATATGTAACAATGTACCAGGTTCCCCGCAAGTCTCCAGCATGTCGGTGAGGTGTTTTTTAGAAATTTGGAAATGCGGATTGGGGTCAAGTACCATCTAAGGAGAATTTTTTGTTGCATTTCCAACAAATTAGTACTTTTGGTGGATGAATAAGTCAGTTTAAGTGAATTTCTCCATTGTTCTACTGAGTATTCCACTCCTATGTCTCTTTCCCATGCTTTCATAGCTTCTGTTTTTACGCATGTGTTCTTTTCTTGGAGCCCTGAGTAAAGGATTGATATTCCTTTATGTATTATCAGGGTTTGTGAATAGTAGAGAGTTATTTGTTTGGGTAAAATTGTTAGTATTTGAGGGTTTTTTTTAAGGATTTGTGATAGTTGTATGTGTTTATACTGATCTGTATATGGGAGATGGAATTCCGATTGTAATTCATGGAAAGGTTTAATGGAGGTATTGTCTAAAATATCTTCCAGATAGTAAATCCCTTTATTTTTCCATGGTGTTAGGTTAAGGTCTGGGATTAGTTGGTTAAGGGCAGAAATAGGAAGTTTCAAGGGTAGTGTCGGACCAGACCATTGTTGCATTTTTCGGAGATAACCCCAAGCTCGTATGGATGCTAATATCGTGGGAGCTAGTTTGCTGTTTAGGGATGTGTTAGAGTGGGCTGTCATTATAAAGTCTCTTAAAGAGCCTTTTGGTATTTGTGTTTGTTCTATTTCTGACCATAACGTTTTAGAATCTGGGATTAACCATTGTTGGAGTTGGGCCAGTACAGTCGCAAAGTAATAATCCTGCAGGTGTACGTGCCCCATCCCCCCTGATTTTCTGTGTTTTATTAATTTATTGAATGTGCATCTGGCTTTTTTTCCTTGCCATATAAACCTGTTTAGTATAGGTTGTAGGGTGTTAAAATATGACTTCGGTATTGGTATTGGGAGGGTTCTATAAAGGTATAATAATTGTGGTAGTATTTGCATTTTAAAAGCTGCTAGTCTGCCTAGCCAAGAAAGTTAGTTTCTGTTTATGGCTTTTAGTTTATTTTCTAGAGATTTCAAAAAGGGAGTGTAATTCACACCTAGTAGGCCTTCTGCTTTAGGGGTTAACGTGATACCTAGATATTTAATACCATCAGATTTCCAGATGTAAGGAAATTGTTGTGCTAATCTTTGTTTACTTTTTTCTGGGATTCCTAAGTTGAGTATATAGGATTTGGACTCATTTACTTTGTAATATGATACGCTATTGAAGGTGTTTAGCGCCTTGTGAACCTCCTTCAATGAGGTGTCTGCTTCCGAAAGCATCAATATGATGTCGTCTGCAAACAGACTAATGATATGTTGTCTTGATCCTATTTGTATACCTGTTATAAGTTGGTTTGAGCGTAAGTGTGAGGCTAATGGTTCAATTAAGAGGTTAAATATCAAAGGGGATAAGGGGCACCCCTGCCTAGTCCCGTTGTTTATTGTAAATGGGGTAGAGAGTGCACCTGAGATGAGCACCTGAGCTGAGGGTTGGGAGTAGAGGGCCATTATAGCTAGATAGATGGAGCCCTCAAACCCAAATTTTTGGAGAACCTGTGCCAGAAACTGCCAATGTATTCTGCCAAACGCCTTCTCTGCATCCAGCGCTAGGAGCAGAGAAGGCGTTTTTTGTTTATTAGCTATGTGTATTACATTTACCAGGCGACGGGTAGCATCCGATGTCTGTCTCCCCTTAGTAAAGCCTGATTGATCTAAATCAATTAATGTAGGTAGGATGTTAATCAATCTGTTAGCAAGTAGTTTTGCGTACATCTTTACATCATTGTTCAATAAAGAGATAGGTCTAAAATTTTGTGGAGTTGTTGGAGCTTTTCCTGGTTTGGGTAATGCTATTATAGTTGCTTTTAGCATTTCTTGGGGAAAGGAAGAAGAGGCAGCAGCAGCACCAAACATGCCCACCAAGTACGGGGATAGAATTTCACTATAGGTTTTATAATATTCTCCGGTAAAACCATCAGGCCCTGGAGATTTGTTTAGTGGCATGGAATTTATTATTTGTCTTACCTCTGGATCAGTAATGGGTGAGTTTAATGAGGAGAGTTGGTCATTTGTCAGTTTTGGAAGATTAACTGTCTTTAGAAAAGATTCTATAATGTCAGGTGTTGGTTGTGAGATTGTTGTGTCATCCTTAAGATTGTACAGTGAGCTGTAGTAGTGACTGAAAGCATCAGCAATTTCTTGAGGGTGTTGATGTTTTGTTTGTGTCTTAGGATGAATTATATGTTGGATGTTTGTTTTGTATCTGTGTCCTCTCAGTTGTTGGACTAATAATTTACCTGCTCTATTGCCACAAGTATAGTATGACAGTTTTAGTTTCCTGGAAGCTTTTTTAAAGTCTTCCAGTAAAAGTAGTCTCAGTTCTGATCTTAATTGGGTGATTTGGTCAGTTTGTACCTTGGAGGTGTGGGTCATATTTTGTTTTTCTAGTGTCTCAATTTGGTTAACAATTTTCACGGTGTGCTGCTGCCTCATCTTTTTAACCCTCGTCCCCTGTTGTATCAAAACACCCCTGGCAAAAGCCTTATGGGCATTCCATAAGGAAAATGGGTTTGAGATCGATGGTTGGTTTAATACGAAAAATTCTTTAAGCTGCCATTCAACATATGACCTAGTCGGACCATGCTGGAGAAGGCGAGAATTAACCCTCCACACAAAAGTGTTCTTATGACTAGAAAGTCCCCCAAGTTCCAACTCCACTGGAGCGTGGTCCGACCATGTAATACCATGAATTTTGGCTGATTTACATTTGAACAACAGTTGCTTATCTACCAAAAAGAGATCTATCCTACTATAGGTTTTGTGACAGTGAGAAAAAAAAGGAGTAGTCCTTCTCATTCGCATTTAAGCACCTCCAAGCGTCAAAAAGATCATATTTCTGTAGTATTGGCAACAGGGATGGTGGAAGTCTTTTGGATTTTGCTGTAGAGTCACAGGATGGATCAGGGGTAAGGTTAAAGTCACCACACATTAGCAATGAACCCTTTTGGATAATGCGGATCTTCTTCATTAGTTTATGGAAAAATTTGGATTGCCTGACGTTGGGTGCGTATAGGTTAACTAGTGTAGTTGTGTGGTTGTTGATTTCACACACTAGGATGATGAATCGTCCTTGAGGATCAATGACGCTTTTGTGTAGTTGGAAGGCCACCGTGTCCCTGATGGCTATCATCACCCCTCTTGATTTTTTTTCCGCATTCGCTAAATAAACAAACGGGAATTTTGGGTGTGAGCTTTTTGGTGGAGCTGTGGATTGAAAGTGAGTCTCTTGGGTGCATAATATATCGCAGTTCCTCTGTAGTGCCTCCCTCCACAGAGATCTGCGCTTGGCTGGGTGATTAAGACCTTTTGAGTTAATGGTCAAAAGTTTCAACGCCATGTGTTAAAGAAAAAAAAGAGCATATGACGTCGTGTGTAGTGAAAGACACTTACACTGGATGAGGTCGTTGCCCGTAGACTATGTGGTAGAGAACCTTCTTGAGATTGCAGAGGTGCTGGTAGTGAGGCAGATTTCTTTTCCATTTTCTGTGGAAATGAGGTATTTGTGTTGACTGTAAAAATAACAAAGCAAAAAAAAAATTGTGCAGAAACGTAAAGTCAACAAAACTGTGGCTTGGTGCCATCTAACATGAAAAGAAAATAAGTGTGACTGGTAGTCACTCATGTTGTAACTTGGGGTTAGGTAGTCTTTAGACTTTTACGGACCAGAGGTTTAACTCTCCTCAGCGGAAAAAATGATAAATTGTACACCCACCTTAGGGTCAATTGTGCGATCGGGCATTTTTACGATCAACCGTGCGCCATTCCGATTCAGATCTTGCTGAGGAATTTCTCTGGTGAGGGAATGGTTGAGGTTCTGGGATTATCCCCCATGTATTTAGCAATGCCATGCCTTTTTGCTACTGAGTCAATCACGTATTCTTTATCCTCTCTTGTAACAATCAATTTAGTTGGGAACCCCCATTTATACCCCAGTTTGTTGTTCCTGAGGGTTTTTGTTATGGTATTTAAATTTCTGCGTTTCTGCAATGTGTATTAGGATAAATCAGTGTAGAATTGAAGATTAGCATAGGATACGGGAATTTGTTCTTTTTGTCTTGCTGCAGACATAAGTCTATCTTTTGTGTGAAAGAAGTGAAGTCTCATGATGACATCGCGTGGCACATTTTCTGATAGAAAGGAAGGTTTGGGCAGTCTATGAATTCTGTCCACTGTGAAATCTAGTGCTGACATGTCCGGTAGTATTTCAGATAGGAGCTGGGACATGTAGTCCCTCAGGTCATGTTGTTTAACAGATTCAGGGATCCCCCTTATCTTCACGTTATTCCTCCTTGATCTATCCTCTATGTCCGCCATTTTGGCTTGCAGACCTTCTATGTCATCCTCTCTATCCTCATTGGCATCTACCAAATCATTGATTGTAGTGGCAAACTCCGCCATTTTTTGTTCCACGTGGGTTACCTTGTCGGAGACCGAACGTATTTCAGTGCTAAACTTGTGCATACATGAAATCATGTCGGCATGGAGTGAACCCCTTAATGACACTAGCATCTCCTTTAGCATTGTATCTAGAACCGGCTGGCCGTTAGTGGGGAAAGCATCTATGGAGTCAGGTAGTTCCCTAGTGTCATCCCCTGAATCTGAAAGGTAGCTCACCTCATGGTTTGCATCCGCTGCATCCGCCTTGAATCTCGTCTTTTCAGGGCTTCCTGAGGATGGTGTAGATGGGGGGGATTGCGATCCCTTAGGTGGGCTGCCTCTTTTTTGTGTTTTGCCCTGTTGTGGCCTGTTATTTTGAGCTGCTGCTGCTGGCGTGGATGAGGAGCCGGCGCCATTTTTCCTGGGCTCGAGGGGATAGAACTCCGTCATACGCTTTGGCCTGTTGTTCTCTTTCTTTCTCCGCGGCATTGTTGGTAATCGTTCCCCGGTCGAACGGGATCAGATTCGCCTTGTGTGGAGAAGGTAAGATGGACCTGGTGGGTAGATATTCGCAGCTGATGTCCCGCTGATACCGGAGCTCCGCTAGTAAGCGTCCATCTTGGTCTCCGGCTAGCTCCGCCCCTTGTATGTGGTTTTTATTGGATGGGAAGAAGGGGTAAGGTATGTTAAGTGGTCATGGTAAGTTGGATGGGACCTGGGCTTATTGCACCTCAGCAGTCAAGATTTTAAATTAAGTAAAACATTCAAGAAGTCTGACTTTACCTTAGTGTTATGTATTGCATCTTTGTTCTGGGACTGGGGTTGATTTACTAAAACTGAAAAGTGCAAAATCTGGTGCAGCTCTTCAAAGGAAACCAATCAGCTTCCAGGTTTGGAGGTAGAAGCTGATTGGCTACCATGCACAGCTGCACCAGATTTTGCAGTTTTAGTAAATCTTCCCCACTGTGACTCAGAAAACAGTGACATCATGGTATCAGCTTGACAGCAAAGCATCCAGCATTTTTTAAAAGGAGAGTTGGGCAATGACTTCCATATTTCTTTAACTATTGAACATGCAACCTTTTAGATTTTAAAGCTCTGAAACAAACAATGATCTTAGTCACATGTAAATCTACAGGTTTCTTAATCATGCAGTTGAGAAACTAATTTAAGAAAGAAAACAAACATATTCAAAACATTTTGTCTGATGAAAATGTGGCTTTTTAATCTCAGTCTATGCTGATGCATTATCCAGATAAAATTAAATTATCTGTGAGAACATTCTTCAGGAGTCCATTATTTTTCATATCCTGCTGATCTGTTATTAGCTTACTAATTTTGTCAGTCTAGGAATATTTTTTTCACTGATTGTCAATCAATTAAATGGTAATGTTGAACAAGCTATCACAAAATATGTGATAGTACACATAGATAGTAAGTACAGTGGTCCCCATAGGATGTGTATAGACATATGAATCCCCGGATTCCATAATAAAGCCAAATGTATGTTCTTTTATGTTTATATGTGCAATAAAGTTAACTTTTTAAAAGATTGCTTCTTGCCCTTGGCACTTATTCTAAAGGTCTAGATGTAGCCTTGTAAATATCTAATACTGCAGTTTGATTTAAATTTTTTGCTGTGTTTGCTATAATTCATATGTACAAGACTATAATGCCCCGTACACACGGTCTGATTTTCCGACGGAAAATGTGTGATAGGACCTTGTTGTCGGAAATTCCAACCGTGTGTAGGC
Source organism: Lithobates septentrionalis (assembly GCA_037952835.1). NCBI lineage: Eukaryota > Metazoa > Chordata > Amphibia > Anura > Ranidae > Lithobates > Lithobates septentrionalis. The sequence continues at coordinate 174,466 of JBBDGP010000214.1, forward strand.
TCCATCACACATTTTCCATCGGATTTTCCGACACACAAAGTTTGAGAGCAGGATATAAAATTTTCCGACAACAAAATCTGTTGTCGGAAATTCCGATCGTGTGTACACAAATCCGACGGACAAAGTGCCACGCATGCTCAGAATAAATAAAAAGATGAAAGCTATTGGCCACTGCCCCGTTTATAGTCCCGATGTACATGTTTTACGTCACCGCGTTCAGAATGATCGGATTTTCCGACAACTTTGTGTGACCATGTGTATGCAAGACAAGTTTGAGCCAACATCCGTCGGAAAAAATCCTAGGATTTTGTTGTCGGAATGTCCGAACAAAGTCCGACCGTGTGTACGGGGCATAAATCATAATAAATCATTTTTAATAAATCTTCAAAAATGTCAACAACTCTGTGTTTTTCTGTTAATATGGGGTGCTGTGTGTACATTAATGAGGAAAAAAAATGAACTTAAATGATTTTAGCAAATGGCTGCAATATAACGAAGAGTGAAAAATTTAAGGGGGTCTGAATACTTTCCGTCCCCACTGTTTATATATATATATATATACAGTATGTGTGTATATATATATATATATATATATATATATATATATATATATATATATATATATATATATATGTTTAAGTTGTGCTCATAAGTTTATATACCCTGGCAGAATTTATGATTTCTTGGCCATTTTTCAGAGAATATGAATGATAACACAAAAACATTTTAGTGTTTGGCTGAAGTCATTTATTATCAATCAACTGTGTTTACTCTTTTTAAATCACAATCACAACAGAAACTACCCAAATGACCCTGATCAAAAGTTTACATACCCTGGTGATTTTGGCCTGATAACATGCACACAAGTTGACACAAAGGGGTTTGAATGACTATTAAAGGTAACAATCCTCACCTGTGATCTGTTTGCTTGTAATTAGTGTGTGTGTGTATAAAAGGTCAATGAGTTTCTGGACTCCTGACAGACCCCTGCATCTTTCATCCAGTGCTGCACTGACGTTTCTGGATTTTGAGTCATGGGGAAAGCAAAAGAATTGTCAAAGGATCTGCAGGAAAAGGTAGTTGAACTGTATAAAACAGGAAAGGGATATAAAAAGAAATCCAAGGAATTGAGAATGCCAATCAGCAGTGTTCAAACTCTAACCAAGAAGTGGAAAAGGAGGGGTTCTGTTGAAACCAAAACACGGTCAGGTAGACAAGCTGAAATTTCAGCCACAACTGCCAGGAAAATTGTTCAGGATGCAAATAAAACCCTACAAATAACTTCAGGTGAAATAAAGGACTCTCTGAAAACATGTGGTGTGGCTGTTTCAAGATGCACAATAATGCCGCGTACACATGATCGCACATTCCGACAACAAAATCCATGTTTTTTTTCTGACGGATGTTGGCTCAAACTTGTCTTGCATACACACGGTCACACAAATCTTGTCGGAAATTCTGATCACCAAGAACGCAGTGACATAAAACATGTACGACAAGCTGAGAAAAATTCCAAAGTCCAATAGCCAGTGCGGCTCTTCTGCTTGATTCCGAGCATGTGTGGAACTTTGTGCATCGGAATTGTGTACACATGATCGGAAATTTACGACAACGGATTTTGTTGTCGGAAAATTTGAGATCCAGACCTCAAATTTTGTTTGTCGGAAATTCCGACAGAAAATGTCTGATGGAGCCTACACATGGTCGGAATTTCCAACAACAAGCCCCCATTGAACATTTCCCGTCGTAAAATCTGACTGTGTGTACGCGGCATAAGGAGGCACTTGAAGAAAGATGGGCTGCATGGTCGAGTTGCCAGAAGAAAGCCATTACTACACAAATGCCACAAAGTACCCTGCTTAAAATACGCTAAACAGGACAAAGACAAGCCTCAAACCTTCTGGCACAAAGTCATTTGGAGTGATGAGACCAAAATTGAGCTTTTTGGTCACAATCATAAACACTACATTTGGAGAGGAGTCAACAAGATCTATGATGAAAGGTACACCATTCCTACTGTGAAACATAGAGGTGGATCGCTGATGTTTTGGGGATGTGTGAGCAACAAAGGCAAAAGAAATTTGGTCAAAATTGATGGCAAGATGAATGTAGTATGTTATCAAAAAATACTGGAGGAACATTTGCATTCATGAGCCAGGAAGCTGCCCATGGGACGTACTTGGACATTCCAACATGACAATGATCCAAAACAAGGCCAAGTCGACCTGTCCTTGGATACAGCAGAATAAAGTGAAGGTTCTAGAGTGGCCATCTCAGTCTCCTGACCTCAATATCATTGAGCCACTTTGGGGAGATCTCAAACGTGCTGTTCATGCAAGACAGCCCAAGAATTTACAGGAATTGGAGACTTTTTACCAAGAGGAATGGGCAGCTGTCACGTACCTGGTAGGTGGAGCCCGGAATGCAGGGAACGGCCTCTCGTATACCTCCGACTCGGGAACCCCTGGTAGTGATGACAGGGGCTCGGGAGTGCGAAGGGGCACAAGTGCCTGACTGGAAGGCTGGAGCAGAGAGCTGAATCAGGTAGTCAGCTGGGAGGTGTCCTGTAGTCTGGCAGCAGGATGTAGACAGCAGGGAGGTGTCTTGTAGTCCACCAGCAGGATGTAGACAGCAGGGAGGTGTCTTGTAGTCCACCAGCAGGATGTAGACAGCAGGGAGGTGTCTTGTAGTCCACCAGCAGGATGTAGACAGCAGGGAGGTGTCTTGTAGTCCACCAGCAGGATGTAGACAGCAGGGTACAGGCAAGCCGGGTCAAACACAGGCGGGCAGATCAGGTACAGAAGGTAAATCCGGGAGAGTAGTCAAAGTCCAAAAGCCGGGATCAGGGCAGGCAGCAAACAGAGTAGTCAGGAACAGTCCAACAGGTATCAGGTAGCAATATGCAAATAACAGGGCACAAGGGGTCTTCAGGAACGCTGTAGACCGGACAGCAAGGCAGCAGTGGAACAGTCCTCCTTAAATAGCCTCTTTGGCGCCAAGTGCTGTCACAGGGCGCCGCCATTGGCGCCATTGCGCATGCGCGCACGGTCACGCTATTGGCGCTATTGCGCATGCGCGTACGCACGTTAGCGCTTTTGGCGCTATTGCGCGCGCGCGAGCGCCGGATGGCGCTTCTGTGCACAGGCATTCCTCTAAACTTTAGTTTGCTGGGATATTTGCAAGATGGCTTTTTCTGACATTGCCCCCCTCCAATGGGCAGCCTCCGGATGCCCAACTGGGCCATTTTACTAGGATGAGCTCTCTTAAAGGCTAGAATTAATCTTTTGGCATGGATGTTAGTCTCTGGTTCCCAAGAGTTATCCTCAGGCCCGTACCCTTTCCATTTGACCAGATATTGAATCTGGTTGCGTCTTTTCCGGCAATTTATGATTGATTCTACTTCAAATTCCTGCTCACCGTCAATGAGTACAGGTTCAGGAGGACCAGTGTTTCGGTGAAGGAAAGGATCCGGGACTGAAGGTTTAAGAAGGGCCACATGAAAGACTGGATGAATATGAAATGACTCCGGTAATTTTAATTCGTAGGCCACGTCGTTGATCTTCCTTATCACTGGGAAAGGACCCACAAACTTAGGGCCCAATTTCCTGGAAGGGCAAGCCAACTTCAGATTCAAGGTAGACAGCCAGACATGATCCCCTATCTTCAGATTAAGCTCACCTCTCCTCTTCTTATCAAAAGTAGCCTTGTTCCATTCCTGGGTCTTTGACATGGTCTCTTGGAGTAGTTTGTTGTTAGAACTGAAAAAACTCAAGGTTTCCTGGACAGCAGGCACCGAACACTCTGGAACGTTGTTGGACAAAAATAAAGGATGAAAACCATAATTTTCAAAAAATGGAGACTGATTAATTGCAGAGTGAACAGAGTTATTGTAGGCGAATTCAGCCAGAGGTAATAGAGAAACCCAGTCATCTTGGGAAAAACAGGAATAGCACCGTAAGTATTGCTCCAAAGTCTGGTTAGTTCGTTCAGTCTGACCATTATGCCGCGTACACACGGTCGGACTTTTCGTCTACAAAAGTCAGACAGCCTGTCCGACAGACTTCCGGCAGACTTCCGGCAGACTTTCGGCGGACTTGCGGCAGACTTTCTAACGAACGGACTTGCCTACACACGACCACACAAAAGTCTGACGGATTCGTACGTGATGACGTACACCGGACTAAAATAAGGAAGTTCATAGCCAGTAGCCAATAGGTGCCCTAGCGTGGCTTTTTGTCCGTCGGACTAGCACACAGACGAGCGGATTTCGGGGTCCGTCGTAGTTACGAAGTAAAAATTTAAAGCATGTTTCAAATCTAAAGTACGTCGGATTTGAGGCTAAAAAAGTACGTTGAAAGTCCGGAGAAGCCCACACACGATCGGATTACCAGCCAGCTTTAGTCCGTCAGCGTCCGTTGGACTTTTGTAGACGAAAAGTACGACCGTGTGTACGCGGCATTAGTCTGAGGATGGTAAGCAGAAGAGTAGGAGAGGTCAATTTCTAGAGATCCACATAGAGCTTTCCAGAACTTGGAGGTAAATTGTACCCCTCGATCCGACACAATGTTTGCTGGTATGCCATGGAGCCTTACGATTTCTTTAATAAAAACTCTCGCAGTCTCTGAAGCAGAGGGGGTACCCTTCATGGGTAAGAAGTGGCTCATTTTGGAAAGTCTATCGACCACTACGAAAATAGTGGTGTAGCCCTCTGATGGTGGTAATTTGACGATAAAATCCATGGAGATCATCCTCCATGGTCTTTCTGGAACAGGAAGTGGTCTTAGTAACCCCCACATCTTGGTCTTGCTGCCTTTGTTTTGTATGCAGGTAGTGCATGATTCCACGTAGTGTTTACAATCCTCCCCTAGCTGAGGCCACCAAAATGTGCATTGGAGCAGTTCGGAGGTCTTGTGTAGCCCGAAGTGGCCAGCTAATTTGTGATCATGGCAAGATTTAAGAACAGCAACCCGTGTTTGTTGGGGTACAAAGATTTTATCCTTGTGCCATAGTAATTCATCTCTGGACTGTAGGGTGACATCCGCTGGAAGGGGAGTTGCTGCAGATGCCTGTCTAATTTGAGACAGCAAGTCTCCTTGGAGCATCAGAAAATTCCCAGGAGCAAGGATGGTGTCTGGAGAAAGAGGAACTTCAGGTTCACTGAACATCCGGGACAGGGCATCAGGTTTGGTATTTTTTGATCCTGGTCTGTAAGTGATGTGGAAAGTGAACCTGGTGAAGAAAAGTGCCCACCTGGCCTGGCGTGGTTTCAACCTTTTGGCAACCTTCAGGTACTCCAGGTTCTTATGATCGGTGTATACCAGAATAGGATGAGCCGCTCCCTCCAGGAGGTAGCGCCATTCCTCAAGTGCGGCCTTGATTGCTAGTAGCTCCCTGTCCCCAACATCGTAATTTCTTTCGGGTTCTGTTAACCTGCGGGAGAAAAATGCCACTGGGTGCAATAGGGCCTTGGGGCCCTGTCTCTGCGAGAGTACTGCTCCCACCGCTATCTCGGAGGCATCTACTTCCAATATGTAGGGTAAGGCCGGATCGGGGTGCTTCAGGACAGAGGCCGACACGAATTGGTCTTTCAGGGAAGTAAAAGCAGCTTGAGCTTCAGGAGACCATTGGAACCGGGTGCCTTGACGAGTCAGTTTTGTGATGGGAGTGATGATGGAAGAGAATCCCTTGATGAATTTACGGTAAAAATTTGCAAATCCCACAAAGCGCTGTATTCCCTTTTTGTCTGTCGGAGCTGGCCATTCCAAGATGGCAGAGACCTTCTGCGGATCCATCTTGATGCCATCTATGGAAATAATTAGACCCAGAAACTGGATGCTTTGGCGTTCAAATTCGCACTTTTCGGGTTTGGCGTATAGGCCATGTTGGCGGAGCCGGGCTAGAACTTTCTTGACATGCTCTTGGTGGATAGGCAGAGAAGAGGAAAATATCAGGATATCGTCCAGATATACTATGACGAACAGGTCAAGATAGTCTCTGAAAATGTCATTCACAAAGTGCTGGAAAGTGGCGGGAGCATTGCATAACCCAAAAGGCATCACCAGGTATTCAAAGTGTCCGAAGCGGGTGCGGAAGGCAGTCTTCCATTCGTCCCCGCTTCGGATTCGGACTAAGTTGTATGCTCCCCGAAGATCAAGTTTGGTGAATACGGCTGCACTTCCCAACCTCTGGAATAGTTCGGGTACCAAGGGTAAAGGGTACCGGTTTTTGATTGTAATCTTATTAAGATCCCGGTAGTCTACGCAAGGGCGTAGGGAGTGGTCCTTTTTCTCCACAAAGAAGATTCCTGCCCCAGCTGGTGAAGTGGAAGGCCGTATGAACCCCTTTTCCAGATTCTCATCGATGTATTTTTTAAGTGTGGCAAGCTCCATCTCGGTTAAGGGAAAGATTCGCCCAAAGGGGACCTCTGCCCCGGGAAGAAGTTCGATTGGGCAGTCATAGGGTCTATGTGGGGGGAGTGTTTCTGCCCCTTTCCGACTGAACACATCCAGGAAGTCATGGTATGCTTCTGGAACGGTTTGGCAGTTTTCAACATTGGTTTCAAGACAAAGTAGGGGAGATGGAGCAGTAGTAAATCCTTGTAGGCAATGTTGAAGGCAGTAAGGAGAGGAAAAGCTGATGTTTCCAGTAGACCAGTCAATTTGTGGGTTGTGAGCTTTGAGCCAGGGCATACCCAGTATGATGGGAAACAGGGGTGACTCAATGATGTCCAGGCGGAGTACTTCTCGGTGGTTGCCGGAAATGATGGTGTCTAGAGGAACTGTCTCTTGTGTTACGGGTCCAGATTTGATAGCCGATCCGTCGGCCAGGTGTACAGACAGTCCCTGTGCTCTGGGTCGTAGAGGGATCTGGAACTTGTGAGCAAATGATAAGTCCATAAATCCGCTACAGGCCCCGGAATCAATTATAGCGGTTGCCCGGATGTTCCCTCCTGGAAGCTGCAGAGAGATGGGAACAGCCAGGTGAGTTGCATTGTTAAACACAGCAGATAAGGAAGTTGAATAGAGGGTAGTATGCTTACAAGTCTTTGCCGGACAAGTCCTCACGTAATGTCCAGATTCCCCGCAATACAGGCAGAGGTTGTTAGCCCGCCGGCGCTGTCTTTCTTCAGGAGTGAGAGAAGGACGGATCAGGCCGAGTTGCATCGGTTCAGAGGTATCGGTAGAGGAGTGTGCAGGAGGGTTAGGTACACGTGGTAACATCCACACTGGGCGAGAGGGACCAGTTGCGCGTTCAGCCCTGCGTTCTCTTAAACGTCTATCAATTTGAATTGACAGGTTGATGAGGTCTTCCAGTGTGGCAGGAATGCCTACCCGGGCTAATTCATCTTTTAATGGTTCAGAAAGTCCCATGCGAAACTGGTAGCGTAGGGCGGCGTCGTTCCAGTTTGTGTCGGAACTCCAACGTCGGAATTCAGAGGCATAGTCCTCCGCCGCCCTACGGCCCTGCTGAAGTGAGAACAGTGCTGCTTCTGCGGTGGCTGCCTGTTGTGGGTCTTCATACAAGAGCGCCATGGCTTGGAAGAAGGTTCCCAAGTGGTCGAGGCAATTGTTCTTCTGCTCCAGAAGTCGATGGGCCCATGCCTGAGGTTCGCCTAGTAGGAGGGAGATGACAAACCCTACTTTAGTGGTTTCTAAAGAAAAAGTCCTGGGTTGTAATGCAAAGAAGAGTTCACAGGCATTACGAAATGCTCTAAACTTGCTGCGGTCCCCGGAAAACCTTTCTGGTGTAGGTACTTTAGGCTCAGGCGGCAGCATGACCACAGAGGGAGCAGCAGATGGACCCGGAGCTGGATTAGAGAGAACTTGGACACGCTCCTCTAGTTGCTTATAACCGTCTTGTAAGTCTTTGACAGCTTGTGTAAGTCCAGCTAGATGACGGCATAAGTCCTCCATGGGCGACGTCCCCTACGTGGGCTCGGACATGGCTGTCCGGTACTGTCACGTACCTGGTAGGTGGAGCCCGGAATGCAGGGAACGGCCTCTCGTATACCTCCGACTCGGGAACCCCTGGTAGTGATGACAGGGGCTCGGGAGTGCGAAGGGGCACAAGTGCCTGACTGGAAGGCTGGAGCAGAGAGCTGAATCAGGTAGTCAGCTGGGAGGTGTCCTGTAGTCTGGCAGCAGGATGTAGACAGCAGGGAGGTGTCTTGTAGTCCACCAGCAGGATGTAGACAGCAGGGAGGTGTCTTGTAGTCCACCAGCAGGATGTAGACAGCAGGGAGGTGTCTTGTAGTCCACCAGCAGGATGTAGACAGCAGGGAGGTGTCTTGTAGTCCACCAGCAGGATGTAGACAGCAGGGAGGTGTCTTGTAGTCCACCAGCAGGATGTAGACAGCAGGGTACAGGCAAGCCGGGTCAAACATAGGCGGGCAGATCAGGTACAGAAGGTAAATCCGGGAGAGTAGTCAAAGTCCAAAAGCCGGGATCAGGGCAGGCAGCAAACAGAGTAGTCAGGAACAGTCCAACAGGTATCAGGTAGCAATATGCAAATAACAGGGCACAAGGGGTCTTCAGGAACGCTGTAGACCGGACAGCAAGGCAGCAGTGGAACAGTCCTCCTTAAATAGCCTCTTTGGCGCCAAGTGCTGTCACAGGGCGCCGCCATTGGCGCTATTGCGCATGCGCGCACGGTCGCGCTATTGGCGCTATTGCGCATGCGCGTACGCACGTTAGCGCTTTTGGCGCTATTGCGCGCGCGCGAGCGCCGGATGGCGCTTCTGTGCACAGGCATTCCTCTAAACTTTAGTTTGCTGGGATATTTGCAAGATGGCTTTTCCTGACAGCAGCTTTACCATCTGAGAAGATAAAGAGCCTCCACATCCACAAATACCACAAAAGACTTCAAGCTGTCATTGATGTTAAAGGGGGCAATAAACGGTATTAGGAACTGGGGTATGTAAACTTTTGATCAGGGTCATTTGGGTGTTTTCTGTTGTTATTATGATATAAAAAGAGTAAACACAGTTGATTGATAATAAATAGCTTCAGCCAAACACTAACCATGAGTGAAAGAAACGTTTTTGTGTTATCATTCATATTCTCTGAAAAATGGCCAAGAAATCATAAATTCTAACAGGGTATGTAAACTTATGAGCACAACTGTATATATAACATATATAAAGGTCCATATTATTAGTTAATTAAATCCCAACTGGCAAGGGGGAAGAATAGGGTTTCACAAACGACTATATCTACATCCTAGTATGCTTATGGCTATTTTTTCTAGAAAGAAATCAAAGCAGAAATTATAAGTCAAATTCAGTAGAGGTAAAATAGAACATTAAACATGCAAACTGTGACTGAGTGAGAAGTGTCGGGAGAGGGAGAAGTGAAGCTGGGCTCTAGCTTATTGACCTTATTCTCAGGTAAAAGCCAAGAAAAATAATTTCTGTAAAAGCTCTGGAAATAATAATGCTTTAAAAATAACAGAAACAGATTACTTAAGGCCCTATGTATAATAAATTAAAATGTCCTTACTCTGCATTAGGGATGAGCCGAACACCCTCCTGTTCGGTTCGCAGCAGAGCATGCGAACAGGCAAAAAATTCGGCAGAACACACGAACACCATTAAAGTCTATGGGACACGAACATGAATAATCAAAAGTGCTCATTTTAAAGGCTTATATGCAAGTTATTGTCATAATGTCCCCTGGGGCAGGACCCAGGTCCTGCCCCAGGGGACATGTATCAATGCAAATTTTTTTTTTTAAATGGCCGTTTTTTCGGGAGCAGTTATTTTTTTAATGCTTAAAGTAAAACAATAAAAATGAAATATTCTTTTTAATATCATGCCTGGGGGATGTCTATAGTATGCCTGTAAAGTGGCACATTTTTCTCAAGTTTAGAACAGTACCACAGCAAAATGAAATTTCTAAAGGAAAAATTGTCATTTAAAAATGATCGCGGCTGTAATGAATTGTCGGGTCTCAGCAATATAAATTAAACTCATTGAAAAAAAGAGCATGGGATCCCCCCCAGTCCATTACCAGGCCCGGAAACCTGAACCAATTTTTTTTTAAAAATGGCATAGGGGTCCCCCCAAAATCCATACCAGAGCTGGATTTTAAGGGCAACCCTGCACCAGAATAAAAAAAAATGGCGTAGGGGTCCCCCCAAAATCCATACCAGACCCTTATCCGAGCAAGCAACCTGGCAGGCCGCAGGAAAAGAGGGGGGGTGAGAGAGCGCCCCCCTCCTGAACCGTGGCCACTAGGTTTGCAGCCAAGCCATGTTGCCGCAGTACAACTGCGGCGGCTGGTCAACAAGTGATTAAAGGGGGGCTTCCAGATTCCGATAAGCCCCCCGCCCGCAGACCTCCACAACCACCGGGCAAGATTTTGCCCCCTTCCTGACCAGAGTACTTTTTGCGACTTGGTACAGCATTGCTTTAACTGACAATTGCACAGTCATGCGGTGTTGCACCCAAACAAAATTGACGTCCTTTTTTTCCCATAAATAGAGCTTTCTTTTGGTGGTATTTGATCACCTCTACAGTTTTTATTTTTTGCTCTATAAAGAAAAAAAGAGTGAAAATTTTGAAAAAACGCATTATTTTTTACTTTTTGCTATAATAAATACCAGCCAAAAATATATAAAAAACTAATTTTTTCCTCAGTTTAGGCCGATGTGTATTCTTAAAAAAATAGCAATAAACATATATTGATTGGTTTGCACAAAAGTTATAGCGTCTACAAAATAGGGGATAGATTTATAGCACTTTTATTTATTTATTTTTTTTTACATGGAATGGTGGCGATCTGCGATTTTTATCATGACTGTGACATTATGGCGGACACATCGGACAATTTTGACACATTTTTGGGACTATTGGCATTAATACAGCGATCAATGCTATAAAAAATGCATTGATTACAATGCATGTAAAAATGTCACTGGCAGTGTAGGGGTTAAGACTAGGGGAGGGGACTGACTAGGGGAGATGACAGATTGCTGTTCATACTTTGTATGAACAGACGATCTGTCACTTCTCCCCTCAGAGAACCGGGATCTCTGTGTTTACACACAGAGATCTTGGTTCTTGCCGTGTTACGAGTGATTGTGGGAGCCTGGCTGTCATCAGAGGGAGCAACGTAACAAAAAACGACCTTTTTAAAAAAAATATTTTTGCATTAATACATGTCTCCTGGGATAGGACCTAGGTCCCTAAACACTTTTTATGACAATAACTTCGGCGAACAGGCGATCATCGGCTCATCCCTACTCTGCATATTAGAGTACCATATTTTCGTATAACGTTTTAAAATTAGAGTAAGAATCAGGATTAAAGATGAAGTTCAGGTTCACCACTACTAACATCACAGGATCCTCAAGCAAAATAAAGAACAATCTATAATACAGTGCAAGGCCTTTTCCTTGGTTGCTTAGCCAAAATAATTAATAATTTGATTGAATACATAACCCACTCTCCTTTCTTTAAAAGGGTGGGCTCATAGCAGCCATATTATTAGTGTGTGTGTATGTGTCACGTGCCTGTAGGAGACTGAATGGACCAGTTTGGTCTCTCTTGTATCTCCAGCCCAGACCCCACCAAAGGAACAGATGGAGCAGTGGGACAGGAGGAACTCCAGTGCCAGCAGTTGTTGATAACAAAACTTGCAGCAGGAGATGCAGGCTTGAGAAATCAGGCAGGACATCAGGCCAGGAGCTGATGTGATGCATGTTGGACCAGCCAAGGCTAAAGGGGTACTCCGCATGTACTGCGGGTTCTGGAAGCAGGGCCTGTCGAAGCTCTAAGCAGGATTTAGGCAGGAACACACTGCAATGACTTGAGTGGTTATAAAGGACAGCCGAGCAGACACTCAGAAGTAGTATGAAGGCAAGTTGGAAGCAGGCACAAGGTAAAAAGGGTAGCCGAGGTCATTAGCAGATGGGAAACAAGGTACAGAAGGGTAGTTGGAAGTGTGGTCAGGAACGAAGCTGAGGTCAGTAACAGATGGGCAGAGGTACAAGCAAAATCCAGGATCAGGTCAGTAACAAGTCGGGTCATCAACAGAAGTCAGATACAGGATACACTCAGGACACAGGCAAAGCTGAAGACCAGTGAGCACTGACAGTAAGCGAGATCATTACTTAAATATCCTGTATGTTGCCAGAAACTGAGGGCACGCTCCCATGTGTATGCAAACGAGTGCGTGCATGCACATTTCTATGAGCAATGTGTCCACGCTCATTCTATTAACAATGCGCCCATGCCCATTTCTATGAACAATCCTATGCACATGTGCATATCTAATAATTCCTTACAGTGTGTGTGTGAGCTGTTAGGAAGAGCTGAAAATTCTGTGTAGGGGAAATACTGTTTTTATTTATTCATTTTGATTCATTTATGCCTACCCCCCCCCCCCCGCCCCCCATGACAAAGTCCAGCCATACATGCTTTCTGTTTGACAATAGCTTTCATATTAGCCTCACAAATGGTCAGAACTGAATAAAAAGATTCACCCCTATATAGATTTTAATGGGATTCATCGCAAAACGTATGAACTGTGAGCGACATTCTTAAAAATGTTCATGCGCTAACTCAGGAAGATTTGCTCATCCCTAATTATGATATGTATACCACAATGTAAACACTTTTTTTTCTAGTTTATTTTAATTATTCAAAACTTGATATTTTGCATGGTCACAAGGCCATTGATAAAGAATTCATGTTTGCAGTAACACTGCCCTGACCCAATATGCTAGTATATTTTACACTAGGCAAAATAAGACTATGTAAGCTGACATATCGATTTGGGAAGTAGCCCAATATGATATCGGGACAGGGCAGGTCATACATATATAGGACTGCGATATTGCAGCAGACAAATCAGACACTTTTGACACATTTTTGGGACCATTGACATTTATACAGCGATCAGTGCTATAAAAATGCTACAACGGCGCTCTATGACCCGGTATCGTTTGTTATCTGAACTTACCCAGTGATGCACAGACCCATCTAGCGATTCTAAATCCTTCTCTCACCCAGAGGAAGCACAGAAATACCTGCAGACATACCTTCATATCCCGATGAATACCTCCACTCCCCAATCCCCTCCCACCTAGCTGAACCAAGAGACCAATGCAGCCTGAGAAAAGACCCAGCCAAAAATCTTTGTCTCTCTAACTCATCTGGTCGCAACAAAACACGTTAATCCACAATCAGTGCTATAAAAATGCACTGATTACTGTATAAATGTCACTGGCAGGGAAGGGGTTAACACTACTTACGTATAGACACCCCATGAAAGTTGCATTTTGGAATGTTAAAGAGCTACGTTCGCCCAACAAGCACATGGCAGTTCTTTGCCACCTGAAACGCTTAAAAGCTGATATAGCCCTATTGCAAGAAACTCACCTTACAGCAGCTGACCTAGATTGTACGCACAAACTCTGGGTGGGACTGGTATTCGGGTAACCAGTGGTATAAGGTAAAGCAGGGGTCCTCCTTTTGATCCACAAGAAACTTAGAAACTTCCCTTCCCTTCTCAGGTGGTTTCTGTCCAGGAGGATAGCGAGGGCCAGAATCTTATGGTTAGACTTAAACCATCCACCCGTGAGTGGGTAATAGTCAATGTCTATGGTCCAAATTCCCCTTCTAAGCTTTTCTTTCAAAACTTGACTTCCAGCTTAGCTTTGCACATTCATCTCCACTTTTGATAGCTTGAGATTTCAACTCAGTTCTTGATAATCAGAAAGATAGATCAGTCGGTCCTTGACAACCTGTTCCAAACCCTTTGTACCCTCCACACCTTTACTGCAACTAGTGGACCTCTGAAGACTGACACAACCCGAGGGAAGAGAGTTTATTTACCTCCCTCACAATTCGCTCTCCAGGATAGACTACATCTTCCTAAACTCCTTCCTCCTTGAACATGCTTCGGACCCTTGTATACACGACATAGCCATCTCAAACCATGCACTGATCTCTATTGACTTGACAAGATTAGTCACACAAGAATCCGTTAGGATCTGGCATTTCCCATCTCACCTGGCACATGAAAGAGAACTGCAACAGATCAGTGACACCTGGGTGAATTACTTTTAATTCAATCTTATTTTATTAAGAAAGGAAAAGTGTACAGTATACAAACATATCGTTCAGTATCACATATAAAGAGAAAAACGTTAATTTAGTATCTCTTTCAAAACGTCTCATATATTCTGGAGTTTGTTAGTTTCAATTATTCTAGTTTGATATACAAGCCTGTGTAACTATATCTTCAATCCTGACTTCTTAAGGGTCAGTGAGCACCACTATCCACTCAATGAGTGGCGCCCACTTGTTACAAATATGCTAGGGCTTTTGTTGATGTGCTAATCACGGTTTTTCTTAGGATGAAACTCTGTGTGCCACAATTTCCGTCTGGTGAGACTAAAGATTATGTTTTGGGAGGTCGTGTAGCACTGTAATATATAAAGTGAAGAGGGGGGTGAAGATGAGGACAGAGGGGTAAGGCAGTATATTAGGTAGATAGTAAGAGGGAGACATTCCACTTAGGCTACACAGTTTCATTGGTGGATTCCTCTGCAGCCCAAGGAATGAATTCTGAGGAATATCGAAACATAGACCATGAGGTCCAGGTCTTGGAGAATTGCTCCTCTTTACCCATTTCCTGCGACAACATGCGTTCTAAGCTATTGATTCGGTCCACTTCAATTGCCCACTCCCCCAGGGAAGGCATGTTTGTCGACCTCCAGTGTCTGGGCAAAACCGTTCTAGCTGCTGCCAGAAAGTGGCGCAGAATGTCTTTTTTGACTGATTTAAGAGGTCCAGGGATCATAGATAGCAGGGTTACCTCAGGAGAGGGTGTGATTGATGTCGCCATCAGTCTGCAGTACAGGTCGAGGATCTTTTGCCAGAACCTCTGTACAGGGGGGCATTCCCACCAAATGTGGAGTTATGTTCCCTTGGATGACAAGCAACGCCAGCAGGTATCTGGGAGCGCTGGGTTTATCTAGTGCAAAGTTGAGGGGCATCTGTACCATTGGGTCAATAACTTGAACCTTTTTTCTTGAGCTTTGGAGGCTAGGGATATTTTGTGAGTCAGAATGAAGCACTTTTGCCAGTCAACAGGTGAAATGGAGTGACCCAAGTCTTCCTGCCAGGCCTGTGTGTATGGGGGGAGGTCGGGATTAGAAACCATGTGTAGGAGGGAGTATAGTTGAGAGACCACATGCGTAGGGGGGTCAGACTGAAGCAGCATGTTCTCTAAATCTGTTAAGTCAGAAAGTATATCAGGCAGGGATGGGAAGGTACGAATGTAGGATAACACTTGTTGCCTCTGCAGCCAATGCGTCAAAGTATGAGGATAGGTATTGGAGGGAATGTCTGTAGTCAGAGAGGAGTCTGAGCGTAGGACTTGGGCAAGTCATCTGTGCTCCTCTTTACACCAAGGTCCAAAACTCGCCCCCTGTATGGCTGGTGGAAAAGCTGGAGTCCCAAACAGTGGTGTCATGGGTCCTTTTAGTGGAGATAGGGTCTTGGAGGAATTCAGGCGGGCCCATAATTGTATAGTTTGTCGGGAGAGGTCGCCAATGGGTATTCCGCCCTTCAGGAATTCAACAGGCATCCACGGCAAAGCGCGGAGATCTATTGGATTGAGATGGTTCTCTATTTGTACCCATAACTTGGTGGAGGAGTGGTGGAACCAGTTAAGTATACGCGTGAGTACTGCTGCTCTATAGTATAAAGAGGCATCTGGGGCACCAGCTCCACCACGATTCTTGGGAAGCGATAGAGTCTCATAACGTATCCGAGGACGAGGTCCCCCCCCATATAAAGGAGGAAAACATTTGGTGGAGTTTCCTAATGAACCAAGAGGGTATGGAAATAGGAATTGTCTGGAACAGATAGAGAAACCGAGGGATGACGTCCATTTTTACAGCATTCACTCTGCCTAACCATGATAGGCGTTTCTTCATGTAGTTTGAGAGATCTGTCTTGGTTCTAAGCAGAAGGGGAGTGAAGTTCAGTGAGAACAATTTGGCGAATTACTCTTTTAATAACAACAAACACTATAAGAATCCTAATCTTTTTTGGCAAACTGGGAACGTGGTTTTGTAGGGAAGGATAATTTCCTATGCCTCTGGCTAAAAAAAAGGTCTCTGGAGAGGCAAGCAAAACTTTACACCAGGCCCAGGCAGATGTAGCACATGATAATTCACCCATTCACAGGAAATTATGGTGAATTGCTAAAGACCGTTTTGACGAGTGGGCAGAGGCACAGGAAAGGATGCACCAGTCTTTCCTTGATCTTAACTACCACAAATATAGTAATAAATCAGGCAAACTCCTGGCACGTCTCTGTAAAGGTCCACATACTGCCACACATATAACCGCCCTAAAAAATGACTCAGGGAATCTCACTTCCACTCCCAAAAACTTAAACCTCATCTTAGAACAATTCTATGCAGCTCTGTTTGGCCCTGGCCCCATGGATGAAGCTACAGCGCTGTCTTTTTCTAGACAAAGTCCCACTCCCCATTGTGAACGACACACTTCTGTCTCAGCTTAATGCCCCGGTCTCTCCTAAATCATTAGCCCCAGGCAAGGCTCCATGCCTTGACAGTTACACGTCCAAGTTCAACAAACTCTCTCTAGACACCATTGCCCCCTACCCTGCAGTCGGTCTACCAAAAGATACTGGACAGGAGTCACTACCTACCTACAGGTCACCAAGCTTATATCAAGTTAATCCCCAAGAAAGGTAAAGAACTCACTGGCCCAGGCTCTTATCGCCCAATCTCCCTGCTAAATTTGGACTTGAAAATCCTCTCCAAGATTATAGCAAATAGATTAGCCCCTATAATGCCCTCGCTCATCCACCCCTCACAGGCGGAGTTCCCACAGGGGAGATCCGCTACGTCCAACATTAGGAAAGTTTTGACAGTGCTAGAAATGGCTAAGACTAATTCCTCCGATGAAATTGCCATAGTCACACTCAACGCCGAAAAGGCATTAGACAATGTCAGTTTAAATTGGTTGAGACTGGTCTTGTCACGATTTGGTTTCACAGGCCCATTTTTACACCTCATACATACTATGTACTCTGACCCAACTGTAAATGTGACTGCTGTGGGCCTCATCTCCATCAACATACGTACGTCTCCACAAAGGCACAAGGCAAGGGTGCCCCTTGCACTTAAACCCCCTCTCCCATTTCCTACTTTTTCAACTCAAATCTCCATAAATGGATTTCAAGAGCAACGTACCACTTCAAGCCTCAGAGCAGACATGTTACATATCCGAGAAATCTTTACAATGTTCCGGGCCTGTTCAGGCTTGAGGGTGACTGACTCGATCTTCCCGATTGCCAAAATCCACATCACTTACCTGGGGATAAAAAATAGGGAAGGTGCCCTCCTCGCTTTATCACCTTAATTTCCTCCCGGTCCTATCTAAAATAACTGAGGAGTTAGAAAGCTGGTCGGGCCTCCTTCTCTCTCTGTTTGGCTGGTGCCGTTTATTTAAGATACCTAGTTTCCCAAAATTGCCTCTCCAAACGATTCCTTTATTACTAAAGCATAAAGGCCCACAGAAACTACATAAAGCTTTAACCATCTTTCTATGGAAGGAACGCAGGCCTCGAATTTCAATGCACAAACTCTTCCTCCCAAAATACAAAGGGGAATTCAATCTTCCCAATATTAGGCTTTACAACCTTGCTTGTCTTCTGAGAGTGAGGTTAGACTGAATAACACAGGCCTCCAGGTATTCCAACTACAAGCTGGAATCTCAGGTGATAGGTACCTGTGGACTACCCACGTTGCTGCATTGCGGTACCAACGGGATTCCCTCCCCATTGAAACAAAACCTTCTCATCAGGGGCACAGTTGTGGTTTGGAAGGAGATTGGAATGAAAATGGGACTTTCTCCTCATATGTCCCATAAACTCCCTATCTGTGTCCACCCATTGTTCTCGCAAGCGCAGTAACACGCGGCTTTCTCCACTTGGGCCTGACCAGATTTGTCCAATTATTTGATACCCCCACAGGAAAACCCCTCCCCTCCTACCAAATTCTACAACTACTTAAGATACCCACCCACCACCTACAATACATTCACCAAGTAACAAGTTTTGTGGAAACCACTTGTCCTCCCAGGGTCTTGCAGTTCAAAACCTCCTTCCTGGACACCTTCCTACACAGGTGAAAGTGTAAAAGTGTCCCTCGCGCTACTTGGAGTACCTGATGGAATGTATTTATCTATACAAAGTAAATAAATATATATAAAAATATATATACATATGAAAAATGAATGGTGATGTGAAATGAGTGTAACCAGCAGCAAAACCTGGTAGTGTTCACAATACACAAAATAAGACAAATAAAATAAAAGTGATCCCGTGCGAGATCACTTTTATTTTATTCACCTTCCTACACCGAAATCATCACAAAATCTCTGACATATACAAACCTCTAAACTCCCTCTTCACAAAACCAGTTAATTCAACCACTTCTATCTAATGGAATAAGGATCTGAAATCTTTGGAGGCACTGGACTTTATTCTAGCAGTCTACAACAAGATGTGTGCTTATGTAACAAAATTAATTTTGGCGAGAACAACAGTAAAAAATACTTCATCAGGCATACATTCCTCATCTGACTTCCAAAGATTTGCCAGATCACTCCAATTTCCCTGCAACCCCCCCCCCTCCTGCTACATAGGCTATGGTCCTGCCCTCTCATTATACACTCCTGGAACCAGGTGGAAATCCTGGTGGCATCACTCATTGGGATTCCCCCCCACAAGAACATTTACCTTTTTCTGTATGGATATCTAGAAGGTCTGGCCAGGTCACAGTTCAAAATTATACAACACCACAAAGCTTGGCTTTCTACATGCTACATGGCTGCTAGGAGAGCAATCCTCAAAAAATGGACATCCTCCCTCCCTCCTAACATTAAGGACATAAAAGACCATTTGAAGCTTTTTAGGATGGAGAAATTGAACCTTTTATCTTCTCTGGTTTTAAAAACACAATCCGCTTCCAACATAGATGGGCCCCATTTATGGACAAAGTGTCACCACTAGACGATAGACACGTCCTTAAGGATCTTCCTAAAACTAAGGAGACCACTCAACCCAACACAATACCATCCTAAGAACAAAACAAAAAAAAAGGCCGCAACTACCTTTCACAAATAACATGCTTTAAAGGAGCAGGATCCATTTTTTTGGGGGGGTTAACAAACGCTTTAAGTTTTATCCATTGCTATCCACAAATAAGCTTAAAGCATTGGGTTTTCAGGATACCGAAGGCTGGAAAATGGTTGCCATCATTCAATTAATTATCAACCCTCCCCTACTGCATGGCAGGCATATTGGATTAGAGATTTCCTTCTATATATTCCTATGTCTCATGGTACACCTTAGACGCCCCCCCCCCTTTAAAACTGTTTGTGTGATCCATTCATGACTCCACCATGAACTTTCGTGACCTATGCTGCATGTTTCCAGAAGTTGATCATACCTGCTGAAGGCGCAAAGCAGATAGGGGCATATCATGTCCTATTGTTTGGTCTTGTCCTCTGATTTGGCAGAATATATGTGCTCTGATCCATAACATGACATACCTACCCCTTGAGCAAGGCCTGCAGCCTGTCTGCTTCATTTCATCTCTCTTTCCAAATAAAAATACGTCCAATATGTTGTAATGACACCCCGAGTATGAAAGGGGTTAAAGCTGTTTAAGACATTCCATTTCCTAACATTAAGGCAGCTACCTAACACTCTGATCAGCCGAACAAGGAACCCATATGAATAACTCTCCCCCCAAATATGAGACAAGGCTCTGTCTTGAGAGTCAAAAAGGAATCAATTTTTATTGAAACAAATACAGTCTTATATACAGTAAAAGGAGGAGGTGTATACCTGCTCATATTACTCTGAAAATACACCTGTGACCAGACCTAATTAACATGAGCTTATTAACTAATCCCTTTAAGCAGCCTGGTCATTGTTATGATAAATCAGGATTTTTCTACAGGTCAGACTTGTTGTCACCAAACTTCACACAGCAGATAGTACATTATCATACGTTTAAACACAGGACTCCCCCTCACAATGGCAGGAGCTAATTACAATTAACAATACAAACAGTGATCTCCCCCCTCCTCAGCCTAGTAGGCAACAAACTATAGTATGAGTAGACTGTCCGGCTCCTACTCAGTTCTAGAGGCCAATGTGATCAGCTCTCTCAACTAACATGTGGAGTTCAGAATCAAACAAACCAAGAATAGTCTTTACATATAGCCTGTGGATAAATATTACTGTCCCATTTTAAGTATTTTCTCAGTCACCCTGTGCCCAAAAGTGACTCCTGTCACATGGTTCCCTCCTTGTGGGACACTCTGGCAGACCTGGCTTGATCCTTCTCGGGTCAACTTGGGGATGTCCGGAACTAGGAGGCTAATGAGGTCAGTCTGGGGGTCTCTCTCTAGTAAGTCAGGGAGGGGTAAACTTTCGGAGTCGTCCACAGCAGGGGCACATACTGCAGAAACATCCTCCTGCCATTCCTGATACTCCTTCAGCATGTTCACATGAAAGGTTCGCTGGATTCTTTCATCTGCACAGCTGGCAATAACATAGGTAGTATCACATACCTGGGCTACTACTTTATACGGGCCCTGCCAAGATGCTTGCATCTTGTCGGTCTTAACAGGCTTGAGCACTAAGACCTTCTGCCCAACCTGGAAGATAGGCTGTCGGCCTCCCGATCGTACCATCTCTTCTGTCTCCCCTGGGCCGCCTGGAGATTCTCCCTTACCATCAGAGACAGTTGCTCCATGCAGTCGCTGAGTTCCAGAACGTAGGGCACTATGGGGGTCCCCTCCTGCTCTGTCTCTCCCTCCCAGTGTCCTCTAATGAGATTGAGGGGTCCACGGACCCTTCTACCATAGAGTAATTTGAAGGGAGAGAACCCAGTAGATTTCTGGGGTACCTCTCTGTATGCAAATAACAGGTGAGGCAAGAATCTCTCCCAGTCTCGGCAAGCATCTAAAGAGGTCCTCAGCATTTGCTTGAGGGTCCCGTTAAAGCACTCGCAGAGACCGTTAGTCTGGGGGTGGTAAGGTGAGCTCAGCAAGGGCTTAATATTGCACACCTTCCACAACTGCTGGGTGAGCACAGCGGTAAACTGGGTTCCCTGGTTAGGGAGAATCTCCTTAGGGAACCCCACTCTAGTAAAGATCTTAACCAGGGCATCAGCTACTGTCTCTGCTTCAATGTTGGACATAGCTACTGCCTCTGGGTAACGGGTGGCGTAGTCCACCACGGTGAGAATATACTTCTTCCCGGACGGACTAGGCCTGGCCAAGGGACCCACAATGTCAATGGCTATGTGGTAAAAGGGCTCCCCAATAATAGGCATGGACATAAGTCTGGCCTTAGGGTGGTCCCCCCGCTTAGGTACCACAGCTGTCATTTCTGCGAAGAGGCTTTACTTCTCGAGGATGGCTTAGGGATCCTATACAGTCTATCTCCCACCCATTTATAAAGCTCGCCATCTATTCTCCTTTCCAGAGTATCTGCCTTAGCCCTATACTTGTGTAAGGTCGGGTCCTCCCGGGTTTCCCTCCCGAATGCCTCTGGGGTATCCCAGCCTAGGGCAGACTGATCTAAGGTACATGTCGGGGAAGATAGTCTTACCTGGGTCTCAGCAGCAAGTGGGCCGGTTCCAACAACACGTGTCTGGGCACGGGTAGTCACTGGGTTGGCTTCAGCGGGGCCCATCGGGGCATAAGCAGAAACGAGGGGGCCAAATCATTCCCCAGTAGTACATCCACTGGCAAATCCTTCATGACCCCCACATTCACGTGTCCTGAACCAACCCCCCAATCCAGGTAAACACAGGCAACGGGTAGCCAGAAAACAGTGCCTCCTGCTACCCTTACTGCTACAGTGTCTCCAGTGTGTTGGCTCTCTCGGATGAGGTTCTTCTGTAGTAGGGTCATGGTGGCGCCAGTATCACGTAGGCCATTGGCTACCTTTCCATTAACCGTCTGCCTGTGTTGCTGCCTGTTGTCCTGGTTAGCTGCTTGTACTGGATCCACCTCGTGTAGGGTGTCCCAATGTTCTTTCTCCTCAACGCAGTGAGCCGCAGGCATGGACGTGCGGGGGTTCCCCCTGCTGGCTTTCTCCACGCCTGGAACTGCCTGGCTGGATTCTAAGGACAGTCTGGCTTTTTGTGCCCTAGCTGTTTACACCCAAAACACCTGATGGGTTGTGAGTAGTCCTGGGAGTTGAACCTGGGCTGCTGAGAATAAGTGGCCGCTGGAGGTGGTGCTGTAGGGTGGTACGACTGTGGTTGGTAGGCGCCAGCTGGAGGGGGTGCCGCTGATCGATAATCGACCAGAGCTGTTGTCTTGACCACAGGGTTATCCAGTTTGCAGGCGTCTGTGTATTCGTCCGCCAGGCGAGCTGCTTCAGGCAAGGTGAAAGGTTTTCGGTCCTGGGCCCACTCTCTGACTTCTGGGGACAGCTTGTCAAAGAAGTGCTCCAGCAGGAACAGCTGCAGCACCTCTTCTCTGGATACTGCTTGGCATCCAGCGACCCAGTGGGATGCCGTGCAGTGTAGGCAGCATGCCCACTCGGTATATAAGTCTCCAGTCTGCTTGCTCATCTCTCGGAACCGCCTCCGGTATGCCGGGGAATGCTGGGGAATGTGACGGCATACCTGGCCAAAAGTGCTTCTTTTACCAGCCCATAGTTCATAATCTCCTCGTCTGGGATGGCCAAGAACGCTTCACTGGCCAGCTGGACAATTTCCAAGACAAAATGGTAACCCATTCCTCTGTGGGCACCCGGTGTAGGGCACATTGCCGTTCAAAATCGTCAAGGTACCCATAAATCTCCCCTTCTGCTTCGATAAAATTTTTAAAAGCAGCAAAATGTACCTTTCTCCTTTCAGTTGGTGCTGCTGTGACTCCTGCTGCTGCAGCACCTCTTTGCTGTAGCCAATTTGCATCCACAGCCGCTATAACTCAGTCTATGATCTGCGCTGTAGGGTTAGGGCCATAACGTGCCAGTCTTATGTTAACAGCCCGATCAAAACTTTCCTCTTCGGGTGTCCTGTCTGTTACACTGGGCCTTTCGGTTATGTTGTGTCTTTCAGCTCTATCCATTTTGACTAGTTCTGCGATAGTGTCCCTCTTCTTACGGTTGTTGGCCAGTCTGCCCTGGTTCTCCAGTAAGTCCTTGAGGGTGGAGTGCTTTAGCCGTTCATACTGTGATTCCATTGGCCTGTGTCTTCTTGTAGCTGTCCTTCTGGGCTGTGGGAATGATCCCGCTGCTTGCCACCAGTTGTAACGACACCCCGAGTATGAAAGGGGTTAAAGCCATTTAAGACATTCTATTTCTGAACATAAAGGCAGCTACCGAACACTCTGATCAGCCAAACAAGGAACCCATATGGATAACTCTCCCCCAAATACGAGACAAGGCTCTGTCTTGAGGGTCAAAAAGGAATCCATTTTTATTGAAACAAATACAGTCTTATATACAGTAAAAGGAGGAGGTGTATACCTCCTGCTCATATTACTCTGAAAATACACCTGCGACCAGACCTAATTAACATGAGCTTATTAACTAATCCCTTTAAGCAGCTTGGTCATTGTTATGATAAATCAGGATTTCACTACAGGTCAGACTTGTTGTCACCGAGCTTCACACAGCAGATGGTACATTATCATACGTTTAAACACAGGACTCCCTCTCACAATGGCAGGAGCTAATTACAATTAATTATACAAACAGTGATCTCCCCCCCTCCTCAGCCTAGTAGGCAACAAACTATAGTATGAGTAGACTGCCCGGCTCCTACTCAGTTCTAGAGGCCAATGTGATCAGCTCTCTCAACTAACATGTGGAGTTTAGAATCAAACAAACCAAGAATAGTCTTTACATATAGCCCGGGAGATACTGTGGATAAATATTACTGCCCCATTTTAAGTAATCCAAGATATATTTTCTCAGTCACCCTGTGCCCAAAAGTGACTCCTGTCACATATGTAATCCACCATATCAATGTAGCTAAGGCTTGCATTTCAGTTCAGTGAAAGTCCACCTCACCCCCTACAATCAGTCATTGGATAAAATCTGTGAAGGATATTTTAAGTTGGAGGAGCTCACTCTTTCAAACAGAAGGCAGAAGGCTCGCTTTTGAAAGATGTGGTTCTACTGGATGCAATTTCTATTCTCTGACAGATGCATGGATTTATTGGCTTCCAGTCTAGAATAGATAGTGGGATTGCAGTTCAGGATTGCCCCCGCCCCCCCGCCAATTTTTTTCTCTTCCTCTCTCTTACTTCTTGCTCTCTTCTTCCTACCCACAGAATAACGTAAAATTGACATGGATCCCAGTGTCTCCCCTGTTAGTGACCTGTCTTCTCCTTGTAAGCCTGACGTACTACTAAACCTCTGATATCTATGCCAACCTATGTTTTGGATTTCATTCTTCTAAGTTTGGTCAAAATGCTAGATTGACCTATGTCCTTATTTTACTTTTCACATTAATAATGTATGGACCTGAAGCATTGCCAACCTGTTGCTATAAATAAGGTTTTTTTTTTTAAAAAGGAAATCACAAAAGTTGACTTCAGAGAAAATGATTTTGTGTCACTTTATTAAAGCCCAGTCACACCGGGTGGAATGTTGTGGTACATTTAATGCACAAACAGTTAAAATCATTTTTTTTTGCTAGAAAATTACTTAGAACATTATATAATTTTTTTGCAGACACCCTAGAGAATAAAATGGCGGTCGTTGCAATACTTTGTCACACTGTATTTGCTCAGCGGTCTTATAAGTGCAATTTTTTGGGAAAAAATACACTTCTTTGAATAAAAAAATAAGACAACAGTAAAGTTAGCCCAATTTTTTTTTTTTAATATTTTAGCAAAATTGCGCCTGCTCATGGAATGGCGACAAACTTGGGAGGGCACCACTTATGCAGCACCCGTACTTCCCCCATTAACTGGCCAACCCGCAATTCAGGTAGAAACAGTTGATTTTACATCACTTGACTTTTATTCACTGTTTTTCACTGAAGATCTCTATAGATCTATTGTGAACCAAAGCAATTTGTATGATGGTCAATTCATCGCTGCTAATTCCCAGTTGACCCTTGCCAGAGATTTGAACCCTTTTACGGTTTCCGAATTTAAGACCTTCCTGGGCCTATCCCTCCTCATGGGCATTACTAAAAAGTAGTGAGTTGCGGTCATATTGGTCCACTGACCCAATTCATTATATGCCCATGTTCTCTGCTTCCATGACCAGGGCTAGATACTAGCAGATCTTGTGGTTCATGCATTTTAATAACAATGACCTCTGTCATCCTTGGGATGACCCTGGATACGATTGGCTCCACAAAATTCGGCCCTTCGTAAACCACTTCAACCAACAGTTTGCAGCCTTGTTTCTTCCCGATCAAGTTGTCTGTGTTGATGAGTTCCTGATTACATTTTCTGGCCGCTAATCTTTTAAACAGCATCTCCCCAGTATAAGCTCTGTGACAGGGCAACAGGCTTTACATAAAGTTTTATGGCTTATGAGGGAAGAGATAGTCACGTGGAGCCTGAGAACTGCTCAAACTATATAGGGAGCACTGGCAAGATTGTTTGGGACTTGGTTTCACCCTTATTTGGAAAGTGGTACCACTTGTACGTGGACAATTATTACACGAGCGTGCCACTTTTTAGTCACTTGTTTGATCATGGAATTGGCGCATGTGGCACCGTGCAATCTAATCACTGGGGCTTCCCCCAAAGGCTTGTAGAATCCCTACTTGCAGAGAGAGAGCCTGCTTGAAGTGTAATAATTTGCTCGCAGTGAAGTGGAGGGATAATCAAAATGTTTTTGTTCTGTCCTTCCTTTACGCAGATACGACAGTCCAAATTCCAATGGCGACTGGTGTTGTTGAGAAACCCCTCTGTGTCCATGAATACAGCCTTAATATGGGAGGGGTGGACCTAAACGACCAGTTGATGGCCCCATACTTAACTGCCCATAAGGCCAGACGCTGGTACAAAAAAAGTGTCTGTATACCTATTTCAGTTGGATCTGCTGAACGCCTATGTGCTATACAAAGTGTCAGGACAAACTGGATCTTTCCTGAAATTCAAAAACAGGAAGAGATTGTCACAGCCCTTCTGTTTCCAGACGGTGCTGTTCCCCAACTTCCCAATGCAAATGCATTGAGCAGGCTGCATGAGAGGCATTTTCCATATGTCCTCCCTGATACCCTTACCCAACGATCACCCCAAAGAAGATGTCATGTCTGTGGAATATGTGGATATAGGCGTGACACCCGCTATTATTGTCCCTCCTGTCCTGGCCAACCTGGTCTCTGCATCGGTGAATGTTTCCAACGCTACCACACACTAGTGGAGAATTAGCATAGGGTACAGCACGGCACAGTCTACGATACCCTTTCACTGGGTCTCCAAAGATGCCATCGCATTTTGAGAGCCCCGAACCCGGAACCGTTACAGTTACAGTTACAAATAAAAGTGTAAAAAAATAAAATAAATAAAATAAAATAAATAAGCCAAAAATAGTTGTAGTTTTATTGTTCTTCTCTCTCTATTGTTCTGCTCTGTTTTGCTGTATTTTTTAACTGCAATGTTTTATTGTTATTATGTTTTATCATGTTTGCTTTTGTGATTATTTTATACTTTATTGTTTACTGTACTGTGTTTTAATGTTAACCATTATTGTCTTTTCAGGTATGCCATTCAGCTGCAGCACTGATTTATTTATCTTGACAGCAACAGCGTTTGCTCTCACGACACGTAAAGCAGCGACTCCAGTGCTATAGGAGGTGATTTCACCACTACAGTTAAAAAAAAAGAACATATATGCTGAAGCATGGGGGCAGGGGTGGAGGGGCGATTTGCCCCTAACATTAGGGGCAGATTGCCCTCATGCTTTGGCATATATTTTTTACTCTTTTTTTTTGGCACAGATTGTTGTTGTTTTATTGAGTCAAAGTTTTGCTTTTCAAGCCCATCATTAGAAGTGGGTGGATGTAGGGCGGTATTCTAATAGTGGGCATACCCACCGATCAATATATGCCCAACAAGGACAAGCAATGTACTGGTATGTTGCTGGATTTTGAGTGGTTATACCAGAATGATACCTGCAGGTTTAGGTATCATCTTGGTATTGTTCTTTTCAGCCAGCAGTCAGCAATTCTATCAGCTTATTAGCCACCAGACTGCTTTTACAAGCAGTGGGAGGGAATGTCCCCCCCCCCCGCCATCTTCCATGGTTTTCTCAGGCTTTCCTGTCCCACCGGGGAACCTGAGAATGCAGCCAGTTGTTCCACCAGTTGACCATAGAGCTGATCGAAGACCATAATGGCTCCAATCATCTCTATTGCCAAAGAACTCGGAAGCTACAAGCATTTCATGACCTTTGCTGGATATACACAGTGCCATTGGGAAAGCATCTTATCACACCGATCTTGGTGTGGTCAGATGCTTTGAGGGCAGAGGGAAAATCTAGAGTTTAATAGACCTCATTTTTTAAAGAGTACCTGTCACTACTTATTGCTATCAAGGGAAATGCGGCCATGTGTATGCTCCATCAGACTTTTACTGGCCGAATTCCAGCCAGCAAAAGATTGCGAGCATGTTCTCAATTTTTTGGTAGGGAAAAGTTCCTATTCGAAAATGCGATCGTCTGTGGCAATTCGCATGCTCGGAAACAATTCAACGCATGCTTGGAAGCTTTGAACTTCATTTTCTAAGCTCGTCGTAGTGTTGTACGTTTTGCGTGACCGTGTGTATGCAAGGCAAACTTGAGCGTAAAAATAAAAATAAAGGAGAACCTGCTGCGCCAACCAAACAAACAAATAAAAGTAAATAAATGAAAAATGATTAAATGAACTGTCCTCACCTCAGGGACTTACCACTCACCCCCACCCTTACATGCTTGTGTTTTGTTCTGAGGGTTTGGGCTTAACTTTTTTGATGCACATCTAATCCACACTGTTTTATCACATAGGACATGGTACTAGTGTTTTTCTTTTGAATATTAGATTTCCCACTGGTTCATTGTTCTTTCATATGTGGTCTAGCAGGACCTAACTTTTGATATACACTGTGTATGTTACTCAACACACTCTATAGTGTTGCCGACTGACACATTATAGCGCTACACTTTTTGTTTTTATAAACTTGAGCGTAATCCCATCGGGAAAAGCCGTCATATCTTTTTCGAACGAGAAGTCCGATCGCGTGTACGTGGCATAAGGGTGTAAAATGGTGATTTCACTTCCTCACTACCTATCACTCTTTCGGAGGCCATGAAATGCCAAGATAGTACACGCCCCAAAATAACCCAATTTTGGAAAGTAGACACCCCAAGGTATTTGCTAAGAGGCATGGTGAGTATTTAGCAGCTCTCATTTGTTTTTGAAAATGAAGAAAGAAAATTAAATTTTAATTTTTTTATTTTTTTTACTTTCAAACCTTTGTTGCAAAAAGCGAGATCTGCAAAATACTCATAACATGCCTCTCAGAAAATAGCTTGGGGTGTCTACTTTCAAAAATGTGGTCATTTGGGGGGGGGTTGTGCTATCTTGACATTTCAGGGCCTCCAAAACTGTGATAGGTAGTGAGGAAGAGAAATGACCATTTTACGCCCTTAAAAAGCCTAAAGGCAGTGATTGGTTTTTGGGGTCCTGTACGTGGCTAGACTCCCAAAAAGTCTCACACATATGGTATCCCCATACTCAGGAGAAGCAACAGAACGTATTTTGGGAGTGTAATTTCACATATACCCATGGCATGTGTGAGCAATATATCATTTCAGTGACAACTTTGTGTAAATTTTTTATTTATCTATTTTTGTCATTTTTCAATCACTTGTGACAAAAAAATAAAATATTCAATGTGCTCAACATGTCTCTCAGTAAATTTATTGGGGTGTCTACTTTTCAAAATGGGGTAATTTGGGGGATGGTGTACTGCACTGCCATTATCTTCCCTCAAAAAATTAAATAGGCAGTCATAAACTAAAAGCTGCATAAATTTCAGAAAATGTACCCTAGTTTGTAGACGCTATCATTTTTGCTCAAAACCAATAAATATACACGTATTGAACTTTTTTTTTACCTGAGACATGTGGCCTAAATGTATGACTAAAATTGAGTTTATTGTATTTTTTTATAACAAAAAGTAGAAAATTTTCAGTCTTTTTTCGTTTATATCGCAAAAAATAAAAACCGCAGAGGTGATCAAATACCACCAAAACAAAGCTCTATTTGTGGGAAAAGAAGGACGCAAATTTTGTTTGGGTGCAGCATTGCATGACAGTGCAATTACCAGTTAAAACAGCGCAGTGCCAAATTGTAAAAAGCGCTTTGGTCAGGAAGGGGTTAAAATCTTTGGGGCTGAAGTGGTTAAGATGATTGGGCAGAAGTGAAGTTTGACATCGCTTTCGTCATCCAATGCTATGGAGCCATGCGGGGGCCGTCTTTCCCTCACTCCGCTCCATGTCTCAGGGGGGAGAGGACCCGATCGGCTCTGCCTCTACTGACGGCTCCAGTAAGCGGCGGAGACGTACCAGACCTTCAGGTCTGGTATGGATTTTAAGGGGAACCCCGCGCCAAAATTTTTAAAAAAATGACGTGGGGTCCCCCCAAAAATCCATACCAGACCCTTATCCGAGCATGCAACCTGGCAGGCCACAGGAAAAGAGGGGGGACGAGAGAGTGCCCCCCTCCTGAACCTTACCAGGCCACATGCCCTCAACATTGGGAGGGTGCTTTGGGGTCCCCCCCAAAGCATCTTGTCCCCATGTTAATGAGGACAAGGGCCTCATCCCCACAACCCTTGCACGGTGGTTGTGGGTGTCTGTGGGCGGGGGACTTATCAGAATCTGGACGATCCCCCCCCGTGTGAAATAGTAATGGAGTACAAAAGTACCCCTACCATTTCACAAAAAAAGTGTCAAAAATGTTAAAAATGACAAGAGACAGTTTTTTACAATTCCTTTATTTAAATGCTTCTTCTTTCCATCTTCTTTCTTCTATCTTCTGTCTTCTTTCTTCTATCTTCCTTCAGTTTCTTCCTCCATCTTCTTCTCCTTCTTCTTCTTCCGATCCTCTGCTTCTTGCTCCGATGTTCTCGCCTGGCATCTTCCTCCGTGGCGTCTTCTTCCCTTCTGCGTGCTCGGGCCGCTCCGCATTCATGATGGGAGGCTCCTGCTGTGTGACGCTTCTCGTCTTCTGACGGTTCTTAAATAATGGGGGCGGGGCCACCCAGTGACCCCGCCCCCTCGGACGCACGGGGACTTGACGGGGACTTCCCTGAGGCTTTCCCCGTGACGTCAGAGGGGGCGGGATCACCCACCCGGGATCACCCACCCTGCCCCCCTCTGACGTCATGGGGAAAACCACAGGGAAGTCCCCGTCAAGTCCCCGTGCGTCGGCTCATCCCTGTCACTCATGCGCCCCTTTACAGGCATACTATAGACGCCCCCCAGGTATGAAATTTAAAGGAATATTACACTTTTATTGCATTATTAAAAGCATTATTAAAATCACTGCTCCCAAAAAAAACGGCCCTTTTTAAAACTTTTTTTGCATTGATCCATGTCCCCTGGGGCAGGACCCAGGTCGCCAAAACATTTTTTATGACAATAACTTGCATATAAGCCTTTAAAATTAGCACTTTTGATTATTCATGTTCGAGTCCCATAGACTTTAACGGTGTTTGCGTGTTCGAACAAATCTTTTGCCTGTTCGCATGTTCTGGTGCGAACCGAACAGGGGGGTGTTCGGCTCATCCCTATCACGCACCAAGAAAACCTTGATGAGCCAGCAAAGGTTTGTTGTTCTCCACCAGATTTTCACAAATTAGTATCTTCATTGATTATATCTACTGTACAATAACACTCATTCATCTCATCGCTTGTCAATGTTTTATCAATAAACATCTTATGAACAGTCTGTCTTGTACACAGAGCTATTAATTAAACACAGAAAAGGTACACTAGGTTCAATCAACAAAGAAAATATGTATTAAAAATATACATATAAAAAAAAGTCCAAATAGAAACTTGAGGTTTGTTAAAGCGGTGTTCCGCCCAAAAACAAAAAATAAAAGCCAGCAGCTACACATACTGAAGCTGCTGGCTCTTAACAACAGGACACTTACCTGTCCTGGAGTCCAGCGATGTCGGCAACGCAGTTGATGTTTACTTCAGCTGTCGGGTAGGGGTGCAAGGTTATCATATAACACTTTTTATGACAATAACTTGCATATAAGCCTTTAAAATTAGCACTTTTGATTATTCATGTTTGAGTCCCACAGACTTTAACGGTGTTCGCGTGTTCGAACAAATTTTTTGCCTGTTCGCATGTTCTGGTGCGAACTGAACAGAGGGGGGTTCGACTCATCCCTGTCACTCACAAAGAAGACCTTGATGAGCCAGCAAAGGTTTGTTGCTCTCCACCAGATTTTCACAAATTAGTGTCTTCATTGATTATATCTACTGTACAATAAGACTCATTCATCTCATCGCTTGTCCATGTTTTATCAATAAACATCTTATGAATAGTCTGTCTTGTACACAGGGCTATTAATTAAACACAGAAAAGGTACACTAGGTTCAATCAACAAAGAAAATATGTATTAATAATATACATATAAAAAAAGTCCAAATAGAAACTTGAGGTTTGTATAGATACAATAAATTTTTATTTTAATCTCTTTGTATGTTAAAGCGGTGTTCCACCCAAAAAAACAAAAATAGAAGCCAGCAGCTACACATACTGCAGCTGCTGGCTCTTAACAACAGGACACTTACCTGTCCTGGAGTCCAGCGATGTCAGCAACGCAGCTGATGTTTCCTTCCACTGTCGGGTAAGGGTGCAAGGTTATCATAGGTTATCATAGGTTATCATATAACATTTCTGTAAATTACAGCTCTGAAGATTGAAATGGGAAGGTAATTTATAATAATATTAAATTACAATATGGCTTGTATGGAAATCGTATATACCAGCTCTCAAATTTTCCACTCGCCTACTCGCATTATGAGGGCTTGCGAGCTGAGCTGCCTGCCTGGGAGAGGGGGGAGAGC
The DNA here is from genome assembly GCA_037952835.1 of Lithobates septentrionalis. Classification (NCBI taxonomy): domain Eukaryota; kingdom Metazoa; phylum Chordata; class Amphibia; order Anura; family Ranidae; genus Lithobates; species Lithobates septentrionalis. Next base: position 206,589 of record JBBDGP010000214.1, read on the forward strand.
ACTGCCGGCGGGGTTGATCAGGAGTCGTTCTCCCAGCAATCGCCCAGAGGAGGAAGAGGAAAGCCGCAGGATAGCATGCTGTTACCCGCACTTACATTATAATTGTCTCCACTCTGCTCAACACATCCCCGCCTCCTCCTGACCTGCGCCTGTAAAAGACAGAACGCCGGTCCAATGCTGGGATGCGTTCTATCTATCACAGGCATGGGTCAGGAGGAGGCGAGGGCACAGTGGGCACAGTGTGTCTGCAAAGGTGGGCACAGGTGAGGCTGCATTGATGAGCACAGGTGGGGCTGCATTGAGGGGCACAGGTGAGGCTGAATTGAGGGGCAAAAGTGAGGCTGCACTGATAAAGTTGTTGTTAATATTTATTTTTGTAACTTATTTTTGCATAAAACATTTAAGTGTCATTTCATGAGAAAACTTATGAGGGCGTATTTAGGGGTGGGGCAGGGTTGGGCGGGGCATGGTAGGGATTGAGTGGGGCACTGGTAACGAGTAACCCTTGAGGCCTGGCTAGTAGCTCAGGACTTGAAATTTTGAGCCCTGGTATATACTATAATAATTTTATTTGCTTCCTTTTTATTAAAAGTGGAGCTAACTATTATGGTATTGGGATGATTTTACTCATGTAGTAGGTGCTTTTTTTCAATGAGTTGCGCCGGTCTAAACTGCATTTTAGGGCATAGAAGCCACACTTTTATTGAACAAAAAAAGTTCACATAAACATTAAAAAATGAAGAAAAACTGTGCTTGGAAAAATCAAATGAGCAGCAGCGTATTGTGGGATATACACAAAACAGATAAGAAGCAGAGAAGCTGCGGTAGAAAATTAAAAGATAAAAGGGTGAAGTTTTCAGTATGAACTAAAAAAATATATAAATATGTGAAAAAATCTAAAAATTAAAAATTATTGAACAACACAGAAACCACAAAAACAAAAAGTTCTGTGATGTGCTTATTAAAGTCCAAAATAGTAGATGTTCCAATGCTTCAAATAATAACACTTAGTGACTTGACATAACGAAGTGTATCCCCAACTTATAAATGGCATGTTTAACAGAACGTAAGCCAATTAGACAGGAGATTTAACCCACATAAACATTAGTTGCCGAAGCAGGGGTTCTACCACATCGACATGAATAATCAACTGAAAATGGTGAGCCACCTGGCTCCCTTGTCAGTGGCACTGCTGCTCTCCTTACCAGTCCATCTGGCTGTGTCACCCAGCTCTCCTGATTTACTTGGCTTGCTTAGCCTTTAGTTGCAGCGCCTTGTTGCACGCCCCACTCCTGGCCTCTGGATAGGAGCCCATATGACTTCGGGGATGAGACTTCCTCTCTCCTTGCTGGGGCACCTCTGATCTTTTGTTAAGACCGTCCTGGCTCTTGACTCCTGTCTGGGGCTCCTTAGACCCCTGGGGGAGATCTCCTGTCTCCAATATAGGAGCTCAAAATTACCTGAATGGAAAGTCATAATAAACTAAAATGAAGGGGTGTTGTGCTATCCTTTAACCTTCCTGGCGGTATGATTCTTTCTGATTTTAGGTGCTGAAAGCGGTACAATTATTTTGCATGGAAATTTGGCGTTTTATATTGTAGGTCTGTAATTATTAACAATAACACACTTAAATCTGTCCAAACAAGAGTCTAGTAGATATCCCGGGTATGATAAAGTTTGAAACACAAAAACATAAATTATAATATAATAAAAAAAAAATAATGATTAAAAAAAATAAAAATAAATAGTAATAAAATAAATTTCCACACGATTCACTATCGCTCAATTCTGCAAGTGTTCTAATTTACTATCGCTGTTTTCTAGCTGGTCTAAAGCCATTTTTGACGTAAAGGGACACTTTTTGGTTGCTATGGACAATCTCCAGTTTCCAGGCAGAAAGAACAGTATATGCAATATAAAACTGCATGCAGGGCATGGGCCAGAGCACTGGGGACAAATGGGATGTGAAATGATTTCATACAGTACTGTACTCTGTAAGATTACAGTACTGTATGTGTTATGCTTTTTACATTTTTTTGAATTTGCCGCCAGGCTCCGCCCCCGTGCGTCGCGACGCTCGCAGGGAACGGAGCCTGGCAGGGAGAGGCTTCGGAACAGGACACAGCCCGCGGACACTGCGGGGGACATCGCAGGATCCCGGGGACAAGGTAAGTAAGGAGGCACCAGGATCCTGCGATGCAATCCCGAGTGTGGCTCGGGGTTACCGCTAATGGTGCTGAATTTTAACCCCGAGCCACACTCGGGAAAACCACCAGGGAGGCTACACCCAATCAAACTTAATATTATAAGAAGCAGTTTAGATGAATAAGGCATTCCACAAATGTCACATTAGTGTAAAATCTAATCAAAAAACAAATATACGAAATCAAAGAATAATTATATAAATGTCAAAGTAAATGTCTATTTAAAATTTATATATGTGACCATTAAAGTGCCAGTCCTATTTATCTATACCACCACTTCACTGCACTGCCTCCAAGGAATGGACGCGCTGGGAGATATTTACTAAAACCAGTGCACACAGAATCTGGTGCTGCTGTACATAGTAACCAATCAGCTTTTAGGTTTTATTGTCAAAGCTTAATTGAACAAGCTGAAGTTAGAAACTGATTGGTTTCTATGCACAGCTGCAATAGATTCTATGTGCACCAGCTTTAGTAAATACCCCCAACTTTCTGCATACCACATAAATAAACTCCTAAATATGAGGGGATTCACTTATGCAGCAATGGACATAAGGGGAAAGAACACAAGACCGCCATAGTGTAGAATTTAACCCCATCACTGCCAGGTCCGCACACGGGCATATGGACCTACAGAAGTGCCTACAGGTGGCCAAGTCCGTATGGCTTATGGACCTCTTTTCTCCATCTCCTATAAGCTCATGGTCACTTCAATATGACCAACTTATAGCAGAAAAGTTCAATAACCAACTTATAGCAGAATTGTTCAGCAGACTGTGAACATTTATATAACTCTGATCAGTGGATTACAACCCGCTGATCAGAGTTAGTAACACTAAATGTGACCAGCCCCCACACCCTTGCCACCGCTTCAATGTCCCAAGCCTCTCCACCCCCCAACACTCCCTTCAACTTAAAACTACTCCCCCCACTCTCTTCTCCTATCCCCTTCACCCCCCTTCTTCATCGCCAGCATTAATTATCCCCTCCACACCCGATCCAAACCCCCGCAAATTCGATCCCCCGCAGCTATCATTATAAGCCGGAATCCCTCCTCTGCCGCTCCCGCCACCTTCAGGTGCTGCATGTGGCTTGGGGGGTGCATATGTGTACCCCCAAAAACTCTGATCACCCCTCATATGGGCCCCCGCACCCCCGATGCATCCATGCTGGAAGCAGCATCTCTACTTCCCCTCCCGCAGCCTGCATCTTCCTCTCCGGCTATCTGATAGGCTGGGGATCGCTGTGGTGGAGGAGGGCAGTGCGGGTGGGGGTGAAGTTTGTGGGGCTTGGTAAACATGTGTTTACCACCCCCCTCCATGTAGCACAGTGGATGCAGGTAGCGATCACTATGATTGTTCCTAAGTGTCCACTTGTCGGGATGAAATCGTACGAGTTCAGCTGAACTTGCACGATTTCAATCCCGCAGCAGTGTGAACTTAGGCTCAAACAAATGATACTGGCTAAGTATCACCAGAAGCATTATGGGAAGCCCATAAAGGGGTAATAAGGGGGAGGATCATCCAAATTTCTTCCTGATTTAAACAAGAGCTTCGGGCTGAAATAGACAAGCTGACTAGGGAATTATGCTTATTAAGCAAGTTGCATAAATTAAATCCTGCCAAAGAATCTTTGTATCACTTGGAGGCAGCCTGGTTAGCCCTGAACCTGGCCATGACCACGGAAGGCTGAGGTGGTCATGATACCTCAGGTGGTCGGGCGCTCGGTTTTATTCTCACAAAGACAAGATAGGCACCAGATTGTCCCCCAAACCCTGCTCCATGTCTTTTCCTAAAATTTGCACTAACTCTGGGACTCAAAACCTATACAAGGCTAAAAAAATTCAAATAAATTGTGTTCCAGCTATAAGTTGGTCAATCTATTGCAGCGTGTGATAGGTGTAGATAGGCACTAAATAATAGGTGTAAATAAATGCAGCACTCAAATTATTAAAATTATCCTTTATGTAACAAAAAAGTATAAATAAAGAATCAAGAGAATAATAATCAATGATGTAATAAAAAAATGTAGTGGGAGGCGTGGCTTGGCTGGAGCCTGGAATGGCCGCTTGAACATAGAGCTCCGGCCGCCCGAGGATTAAATTCAGCATTATACTGGGGATCAAAGCCTTAATCCATAATGGGGAAATCTAACAGGAGTGTCTCGGCCTCCCGGACACCGAAGGAGCCGACCACCCAGCTCAGTCGCAACATCCCGGAGATATTCCGTACACTTCACTCTGGAGACCACAAGGCCTCGCAGACACCACAGGCCTCAGGTCCTATCTCTCCCAGTCATGACTCAGACTCTCAGCTGGAAGACGGGGATACCCGGACCCACCGCTTCAGCCAAGCGGTTAACTTGTCAGACTTACAACATGTCACTTCGGACATTACCAGTAACATTACAGGCACCTTGAAAGCGGCAATATTAGATCTCAAAATGGACATCCAGGCAGTGGCAGCCCGTATAACAGACGTGGAGCAAACTACGCAGCTCCATACAGCTGCCATCAGGCAAGTGCAACACACATATGATGCCCAACTTTCAAATCTATATGATTTACATCGCCAAGTTGAAGACCTCAATAACCGAGGACGGAGGCATAACATTCGAGTCAGAGGGGTACCCGAGGGATTAGAGGTGGGTTCCTTGCCCCAGGTTGTTTGTGCCATCTTTAACGATCTTTTAGATCGCCCACCAGACTCCCCATTTGAGATGGAGAGATTGCACCGAGCCCTCAGACCTCCCCCTCGAGATAATGAGCCCCCGAGGGATGTTATCTGTTGTGTTGTGAACTTTCCGCTCAAAGAAGAAATCCTGAGAAAAGCTAGGGAAAGAGGCCAAATACATCACAATGGCACGGAGATTAAGCTTTTTCAGGATCTCTCTCCAACTACATTGCAGAACAGGTGAGCCATACGCCCCCTGCTGGACCAACTTAGAGCGCGGAATATACAATACAGCTAGAAATTTCCCTTCTGCCTGTCCGCCACCGCTAGGGGCCGCATTGCCCTCTTAAGATCGCCAGATGATCTCTCAGCCTTCTGTGAGCAGCTCGATTTTCCGATGACGGAGCTTCCAGACTGGTGTGCATTTTACTTCCTGTCTGAGCCATGGAGACCGGTAACACACAATCCCTCACGCAAGGCGCAGAGACACCGCTCTAGACGCAGGAGATTGGGACCCCCCTCTCCTGGAGCCCATTACTCCCGCCGAGACTCGGAATATCACGGCATGGGACAACCTGCAACCCCCCGCAGGAACAACCATGAAGCCTGAAAAACACAGGTCTTTGACATCCTGCCACTGCCTGAGTAGGTAGGTTTACCCAGAGAGACTCATGTTACTGTTACGGCTTCTATTTTTTTCTTTCCCTTTTTTTCCTTTCTATTTTTTTTCCTTTTTTTACGGACTTCGCGCCCCATCTCCAGTATGTAGGCAAGAGAGGCCTACAGTTTCCCCTGCGAGCCGGGGACTGCAACTTACCCACATGCCGTTCTGACCTTGGAAAGCCTTACATCATGGTTCTAAACAAGGTCCTGCAAACACTATTGATTTCTACTGAGTTGGTACTGAGGAACCGACCCGCTTCCATCTGCCCAGCAAAAGATGCCTTTTCTAAGTGCCCACATGTTTTTTGTCTTTACCTACCTGACCCTCCAAGGCAGTCGGGACCTTTAGAGCAAGAAGTCAACTATCACCTTCACTTGCCGACTAACTTACCTGAAGCCAGCACGCATTACTCACCTTAAGACAGAGAAAAAGCTTATACGGGGACAGCAAAAACAAAAATAAAGAATTGATCGCATGAACTTTACCGACATATTGCCCCATGGCCGTTTTCTGTTTTCTTTTTCCTTTCTTTTTTTTCTTTTACAGACTGCAGTTAATGAGACTGGAGACAGTGTTTCTATCCGATTACCACGGGCTGCAGAACCAACCAACAAGCCATAGAACTAGTACTTTGATACCCGTGGCGCCACCCACACGGAGGACTCTTAACAATATACATTTCCATCAAGGCCTTGGAAGAAAAAACTCCTCAGGTGATGAACACACATATCGTTCCTAGATCTCTGAGAGTATTTATCTTAATCTTATTAAAGTAATTGGTTCAACACTTACCCTCCTCAGACCCTCCCAACCCTTCCTCTCTATTCCTATCCACACCTCTTCCCACCTCCCTTCCTTTTCTCCTCCCCTCCCCCTGCCCTTCCTTTTACCCCTCCCCCCTCCTTCCCCTCTCCCACCTGTCCCTTCCCATTTTCCCTAACCCTCTCCCCCCATTACTCGCCCCCTTGCTTCCTCTCCCCCTACCACCTCCCCCCTTTCCCCTTTTCCCCATTATCCCTCAAACTACCTATGGCTTTTTGCATTACCTGTCTAAGTATGTTTATGGCATGTAGATGTGTATGATAACTAGGAGTCACCTAGGCAGTTACATGCGGATCTCTTTCTTCTCTAAAATTGCGCAGGTCCTCTCAACGGTATGCATTGTTGAGGACATTGACACTTGGGCATATTGAGGGACCAATGTCCTATAACATTATCCGCTATTCTCCCAAACATATACAGAAGGCCGCGCAACATGCTTCGGGGGCTCCTAGGTCTATAGTTTTATCAAAACCAGCGAGATTTGCTGGCACAGAGGCTTGTTCTCAGGTCAGTGTGTGGGCAATTCATGTACAACGTGGGAGAAGAGTTACAAATATTTACCCTTATATATTCACGGGCAGAAGATTTAGACTATGTACGCCTATGGGGGTGAGACCCCCCGTAATAACAAAATGAAGAGGCAAGCACATGGTGTCATGAGTCACGATTTCTAGGTTTATGTTTATATTTATGTTTATATCACTGTTTATCACACGGTTTGACTCTCTATTTACCTCTGGATGTTATCTTATACACTTACTCTCCAGTGGCAGGGGCTCAGGATGTATGCTCTAAGTTGAATGATGGCACGAATTAAGTGTCCTGTTATCAATCTTGCACTATTCCCCCTTACACTACCACCTACTCTCAATCCTCCCCGCGGCCACGGAGTAGGATTCCAGACACTCTCACCAACCCCCAGCAGTGGTACTAGTATCTAGTCTGCTGACCAACCAGCCTCCTTTCTAATAGGTGGATTGGCATTCCCACATCCGCCTCTGGTACTTTTTCCCACTCTATACCTCTCTCGTTCTATCCGATCCCCTCTTTGTTGGTCTGTCTTACCCTGTGCGGGACTCTCCCCCTTTATTTTTTTTGGTTTTCTAATTACTCCATAAGATCTACCCCAACACCCCTCTATAAAGCAACTGCCTAGCACACCCCGATGTGAACTGACAATTGTCAGAGGAGATAAATAAAAACCCGAGTCTCGAACCTTACATCGGAACCCACTTATTTTTTACATAGAAAAAATGCCCTCCCATGCTCCTCTATCACTGAAATGTGTTTCTCTTAATGCGAAAAGCCTTAATGTGCCTGAAAAGTGTTCGCAGGTCCTGTCCTCCCTCACCAAACAAAAAGCTCAATTCATTTTCCTTCAGGAAACTCACTTTCGATCCAATTCCATCCCAAAAATGACCAACCATATATTCCAGACTGTTTTTCATTCTACGAACCCTACTGCAAAGGGGTTTCCATACTCGTCTCTAAACATGCCCCATTCAAGTTTTCAGACTCCTTGTTAGATCCTGAGGGGAGATTTGCGTTCATTAAAGGTACCTATGCTTCTAGGCCGATCACGCTGGAAAACATATATGCCCCAAACGAACATCAGGTATCATTTTTCAGGAAAATGAGCGACCTCTTGCTCTCCTTTAAGGAAGAGATAGTTCTTTTGTGGGGTGATTTCAACGTACCCCTCAACCCAGACCTGGATACCTCCTCAGGCACCTCAGCACTACCTTTCCGGGCCCTAAGACAAATTAAATTACAGCTCCAAGGTCTGGCGTTGCACGATCCGTGGCGCACGCTGTTCCCTTCTGTAAAGGACTACACCTTTTATTCCGCCCCCTTTCAAAAATACTCACGACTGGACTATTTTTTCCTCTCCCAGTCTGACCTAACCTATCTTACTCATGCCGCAATTGAGTCTTTATCAATTCCTAGTGCACAAAATACAGTCTCTGGTAGTCTTCAGATGTCACTTTGAATGCGAGAAGTTATTCATAATCCAATGATTACATGCAACATCCTAATCACCACGTGGATAACTCATGTGGAAAAGTGAGTGTGACGAACCCTCCACACGGAAAGAATGAAGGCTTACCAGAGGGGTTGGACTCATAAGAACATATGCTCAATGAGTCAACCGAGCTTGTATCACCGACTGGTAATAAAAAGGGGACCTCTCAACTGGATAACAGCGGAACTCCAAACTTGTCCGGAACTGTGGGGGAACCCTCTTTACAGTGGATGGCAACCCGTCCAATGGATCGTCTCAGGAAAATAGCCCATATGGAATAAAAAGGGGCCACATAGCATAATACCGTTTGTTTAACAAATGTATTAAAAAAGGTAAAACACTTACATTTCTGTAGTGAAAAAGCACTTAGTATGAAATTATGGCAGGCAGTGGAGTCTCCCGACGCGTTTCGTCTTACAAGACTTCATCCAGGACAAGTACCACAGGAGACATTAGCACACCCCTTTATATCTGCATCGCTGAGTTCTTTCAGACGAGCAATCAAATCCTTGTCAATATCCTCCGTACCGGGCCCGTTAACTCCCCTGAGGGGGAACCCTGGCTTTACACCGGGGCTCTCACTTTCTTTCCTTAACCAAACTTGGCCACATGACAAAATGTTAGGTTATCAGTTCTATGATGGCAAAACCCCTAGAACGTACGAGAACCTAGTTGACTTATCTCTACTCAAATCCTTTGCCTTTTGGACACATAGACAGATTTGACATTTCCTTTCCACTCAGGGCACGACGCTAACTTGGACTAGACAACTAACTCCCTTTGAGGAATTATGTACCCGTACCTCTCCACAGAGACACCTAATCTCTTACATGTACAATGCACTCATAGAAGATGCTACTTACACTCCTGACTCAGCACACACAGCATGGGAAGTGGATCTCCAGACGACCTTTATGGAGGAGGACTGGACTCGTATCAATGAATATATACACAAGGGCTCCCCTAATGTTGCCATTCAGGAGAATGGATATAAAATTCAAACACGCTGGTATAGGACCCCGTCACTTCTACATAAATTCTCCCCAAATGTCCCAGATACATGCTAGCGATGCGGAAAAGCTAAAGGTACCATGCTGCATATATGGTGGGATTGTGATTCCATACAGCCATTTTGGAAGGAAGTACACAACCTGATTTCACAGATTACAACATACTCTTTAGCCTTTTCGCCTGACCAATACCTCCTACACCTCCTATACCTCCCACTTAACTAAAAATGAGTATTACAAATCATTGGCTGTGCATTTGGTGAACGCGGCTAGGCTTTGCATCCCGATACATTGGCGTTCCGCTTCCGCCCCCACGATTGGGGAGTGGTTCCGGAGGATTTCCAAGATAGAGGAGATGGAGGAGCTGATTCATATTTCTCAAGAACAAATCCAAAAGTTCACGATTACATGGGCTTGTTGGACTCACTTCAAATCAACCCAACGCTACAGAACATATAACTCTTGAACAACCACGATTGGCCCCTCAAGAGGTTAAATAAAATAAATAAACTAAATTAAATAAAATAAATACAGCATAAGACACGTCGGGGTGGGAGTCCCGCACGGGGGTGACTAGATACACTGTGCTTTTCGTTGCTGCACCTTCCCCCCCCTCTCTCCCCCTAACCCCACATTCCCCCCTGCCCAACCAGCCATCCCTCTCCCCGTCCCCACACCCCCAAGTTCTTAACGTCTACTTTCTCTGATACTTTTTTCTCTTTTTCCCCCCCATTTACTCTTTCTCTTCCCTTTTCCCCTTTTTTCCACTCTCGGTTCCACTCTTTGGTACCATCTTTGCTTCCTTTCCCTGTTCTTTACCTTGTTTCTTGAACACATTCCCTATCTTTTAAGAGGCTACGTTCAGCACCATACAAACTTATCAAACAATAATTTAAAACTTGACTTGACATTTACCTGTATAAGTTTATGCAATAAATATGTAACCCAGAACAATGTATCTAAAAGGAATGTATAAATACCCTTGTTTCTGTACAAGTTGTTATTTAAATGCTTCTGTTAATAAAAATTATTATGAATAAAAATAAATAAATAAATGTAGTGATACACCATATACATAGTGCAAGAAAAAATTTACCTTTAAAATATTGACAGATAATAAAGTTTATAAAAAAAACAAAGGTGATCAGAAATGTGGAAACCTCCACCTTGGTGTTCTTGCCTTGATGGGGGACCAAAGGTCACTGCTGCTCCAAAGAGATATTCTTTAGACAAAAAAACTCAAGGAGGACTGGCACTTCCTAATATGTGGTGGTCCATTTTTTGCTCAGATCTCTATTGCCTATTCTTGTTGCTCTAAGCCAGATTAGCTCTCTGGGATATCCTACAAAAAAACTCCTTGTTAATCTCTGATCTCTATCCATTAGCACACCTTATTTCATAACCCAGCCTTTCCTGCTGGTATGTACATTAACACCTTCAAATGGTGGCTAAATAAGGGATTTATTTAGAAAAGGCCATTTCATTACCTCAATGGGGCCCCTTACTATAGGAAATTGTGTATGCAAACTAGAGATGCCCCCCTCGGAGTGGTTCAGACTATTCCAGATTTCTCACTTTCTGCTCTCCATCTGGTCCAACAAACCTGACCCCCCCCAGATTGACAGCATATGGACAGTGGTGCTCTGACATCATGGATCAGAGGAGGGTATAGCCATTATCTACTCATCCATGAACGGGGTATTGGTTAAACCTACTTATGCTCGGACCTGGGAACTAGAAGAATGGGCTCAGGACACATGGCACCATTGCTTTCAATGCTTCTTCAAGGGATTGATGAACATGTCCTTAATGGGGGCTAATGTCAAAACTTTTACAAGATGGTACCGTGTTCCCACCCAAGTAGCTAAAATATACCCAGATTCCTCCTCTCTGTGTTTCAGTGGGTGCAATATTTGGGGCTCCCTATATGGTGGTCCTGCCGCCGTATTAGAGGTTTCTGGAACAAACTCTTCCAAATGATGCATGAGGTCATGGGCTCAGCCATTCCACAAAACCCCAAGATAGCTCTCCTTAACCACAAGGTGAAAAATCTTTCCAAATATACTTAGGCACATGTTTTTTTTAAGCTCCTAGGAGCCACAATTACTATCGCAAAATCCTGGAAAAAGACTTCGGTCTCACTGGCAAATGCTAAATGAAAAATTTATTGGATTATGTCACAAGAAAAGTTAGTTGGCATACTCCAGGATAAGGTCCGGGCCTTCTAAATGATATGGGAATCGTTGGCAGTTTACACCCATATCCCTTTTTATCCTGGATTCCTTGCCTCATAGATGGCCTCCATACTAAGTGACTTGCTACTTCTCTTCTTGTGCTTTTACTTCCCTTTCCTTCTTTCTGAGATATCCTGGTCCCTGCTCTCTCTCATTCCTTCTGATTTTCTTTACCTTGTGAGGGTATCATGACACAGCATGACAAGGTCTATATGTCAGGAAATCCAATCTTACTTGGAATCTGGGGATCAAGGGATGTTTCCGCAATGCTGCTCCCAGTCCTATCTGGGAGTTGGGGTTCTCCCAAGGTCCCCTGATGATATAAGGACTAATAGCCCCTCCCAATACTTTAATATGATGGCTATTTTCATATGAATCATAGGTTTGATAGTGAATATGTAATGTGCTGCTTATAAGGGTTATTTGTTACTCTTTTCACCTAACAAGAGATGTTACAACAACCTTTCAGCGAGCATTTACTATGTCATAGAAATGCAGACCAAAGGAATACAGAAATCAGAATATATGTACATCTCTTAAATATGCTTGTTTTAAGCAACCCATTCTGTGTAATCCCAATCTTCTGTTTTTACCTCACTGAGTCCTTAACCGCTTCAGCCCCGGAAGAATTTACCCCCTTCCTGACCAGAGCACTTTTTGCGATTCGGCACTGCGTCGCTTTAACTGACAATTGCTCTCAAACAAAATTGACGTCCTTTTTTTCTCACAAATAGAGCTTTCTTTTGGTGGTATTTGATCACCTCTGCGATTTTTATTTTTTGCACTATAAACAAAATAAGAGAGACAATTTTGAAAAAAATTCATTATTTTTTACTTTTTGCTTTAATAAATATCCCCCAAAAATATATAAAAACATTTTTTTTTCCTCAGTTTAGGCCGATACGTATTCTTCTACATATTTTTGGTAAAAAAAATCGCAATAAGCGTTTATTGATTGGTTTGCGCAAAAGTTATAGCGTTTACAAAATAGGGGATAGTTTTATGGCATTTTTATTAATAATTTTTTTTTTTACTAGTAATGGCAGCGATCAGCGATTTTTATTGTGACTGTGACATTATGGCGGACACATCGGACATTTTTGACACATTTTTGGGACCATTGTCATTTATACAGCAATCAGTGCTATAAAAATGCACTGATTCCTGTGTAAATGACACTGGCAGTGAAGGGGTTAACCACTGGGGGGCGGGAGGGGTTAAGTATGTCCTAGGGGAGTGATTCTAATTGTAGGGGGGATGGGCTGTGTGCGTGACGTCACTGATCTCTACTCCTATGACAGGGAGCAGAGATCCAGTGACACTGTCACTAGGCAGAACGGGGAGATGCTGTTTACACCAGCATCTCCCCAATCATGCTCTCCATGAGACGATCGCGGGTATCCCCACGGCGATCGAGTCCGCGGGACCCACGACCCGACTCACGGAGTTCCCGGCTGGTACGCGCGCGTGCCACCAGCAGCGCGCATGCAATGACACAGCGGGGAGTTCAAATGGACGTATATATACGCCCATTTGCCCAGCCGTGCCATTCTGCTGACGTACATCGTCGTGCGCCAGTCGGGAAGGGGTTAATCTTTTATATGTTTACAATATGGATATCCATGTCTTATTTGTTTTTGGGTGTCTGATTTTTTCAATTTCTTGTCTCTGTGGAAAATGTTAATACTTCAATAAAAATACTGAAAGAGAAAAAGTATCTTGTTTGCTTTTTATTGCTTCCTTTGTGTGAAATGGTGTTCCTGCCAGTCCCTCTGCTTTCCTAAAAAAACTGACCACACTAAGCAGAATAACACACTGGAGTCAATTTACTAAGACTAGAGAGTGCAAAATCTGGTGCAGCTATGCTTAGCAACCAATCAGCATCCAGTTTTTTTTGTCAAAGCTTAACTGAGCAAGCTGAAGTTAGAAGCTGATTGGCTACCATGCACAGTTTCCCCAGATGTTGCACTCTCCAGTTTTAGTAAATCAACCATACCGTGGTCAGTTCTCTAGCTATGCACAGAACTCAGTCTCTCCTCCAATGATCAGATTTGTCTTGACACACACCCCTTGCACAGCCGTTTACTGAGCCAAGCTCAGTGTGCTATTGTTTCTCCTCTCCCAGCTAGTATGCAGCTGAAAATAGAGGGAATGTGATCACTTATAAAAAAGGGGAAAAGGTATTTATAATGTTTTTGTATATCTATACTCAAATGGTTTGTCTTCAATTTTTTTTTTTTTTAAACAGAATGGACTGTTTTACTTTCACTTTAAAGGGTTTGCATATACAGTCATTATGTAAACCAGGTGAATTTTCTGACTTTACCACAACCACTTTTTTTACTAAAAATCATCAGTGGCTCACAGAATGATTTCAATTGCTGTCTAAAATTGCTCTTTAAACAAAACAAAATTAAACATGAACTGGGAGTCACTTAAAATGGTTAAAAGATAAATGTTTTCCAATATTTTTATTGAAAATACAAAATACAAAAAATAGTCCTTCAAATAAGAAAACATATAATAAACAATAGCCTAGAGAAGCAGGAAACACAAGCAATTTATAAGGAAATCCCACATTTAACCATGGTAATAATCGCGTAGAGAGCCACAGGAGTGGTTAGGATAATCTTTACACCGGGGAAGGGGAAACCAATGAAGAAGGGTAGAAAGAAGGACAAGGCTCACGCCGAAACATGTCAGTTGTTTGCTTTTTAATGCTCATATGTAGCCAATAAACCTCCATAAAATGAAAAAATAAAGAAAAATATGAAAATAAAAAGGAAAAAGGAGGAATTGAGGGGGAAAGAGGTCATCAGGAATAAATTAAGGAACTGACAAATACTGAATCCATGGGTCCCATGTTCTGTCAAATTTCTTATGCCGCGTACACACGGTCGTACTTTTCGTCTACAAAAGTCGGACAGCCTGTCGGACAGACTTCCGGCAGACTTTCGGTGGACTTGCCGCGGACTTGCGGCCTACTTTCTAACGACCGGACTTGCCTACACACGACCACACAAAAGTCGGTCGGATTCGTACGTGATGACGTACACCGGACTAAAATAAGGAAGTTCATAGCCAGTAGCCAATAGGTGCCCTAGCGTGGCTTTTTGTCCGTCGGACTAGCACACAGACGAGCGGATTTCGGGGTCCGTCGTAGGTACGAAGTAAAAGTTTTGAAGCATGTTTCAAATCTAAAGTACGTCGTATTTGAGGCTAAAAAAGTCGGTTGAAAGTCCGGAGAAGCCCACACACGATCGGATTACCAGCCAGCTTTAGTCCATCAGCGTCTGTTGGACTTTTGTAGACGAAAAGTAGGACCGTGTGTACGCGGCATAAGTGTTAATATGGAGAATACAGGTGAGTGTGTCATAGACCATAATCTAGTTAAGCTTATGCTCCACATAGTCAAATGGCACAACTGGCCACTGCCAATGTTTAGCGATAGTAATGTGTGCTGCCAGAAGCATGTAGGTAATGAGTTTCATGGATTTATTTGGACCTCGTCAGGTAGCTTATGGAAGAGGACTGCCTCTGGAGATTTGCAAATATTTACTCCCATCACTTCATAAATAAAACTAAACATCCTAATCCAAAATCTAGTCCCTATAGGGCAGTGATGGTGAAACTTGGCACCCCAGATGTTTTGGAACTACATTTCCCATAATGCTCAACTACACTGCAGAGTGCATGAACATCATGGGAAGTGTAGTTCCAAAACACTTGGAGTGCCAAGGTTCGCCATCACTGCTATAGGGCATTGCCACCTTATGTGATTTGCATTTGCGCTCAGCTAGTGCAGTTGCTCAAAATCTTAGTAAATGAGGTAAAGCTTCACTTTGCAAAGAATACTCAATCACGTGCAAGGAAAATAAAAATTAGAAATGCATTTTTGCTTTCACATGATTAGATGATGGAAGTCAGCAGCACTTCTGCTCATTTACTAAGCTCTGGAGCAACTGCCCTTCTAGAATGCAAATGCAAAGTGCACAGTCTATTTGCCTTTAGTAAATCAACTGCTTGTGCTTACAAGTGTTTTTGTGTTTTTTTTCCTCCTTTATTTGATAAGTTTGCTATCAGTTTTTAAAATACTTTTTTTCCCTCCTTTTTCTGACACTTTTTAAACAGCACATTTTTTCACCTCTGCTAATTAAGGGGAGTGGTTATTTTATTACAGGTGTATATCCTAGTGTCTACACAAACTCCCATAAGAGCTGGCTCCCTGCTAATGCTGGCTTGATTCTGCAATTTGTGAACATAAGTGCAATTTTAAACTAAATTGGAGAGTTAATAACTAGGAGTTGAAAACAGGAGTTAAGACAGAAGTCTTCTAACCTGTAAGTAACATCTTAAACTTCCTATTAGTAATTATATTGTAACTGGGAAATGAGTGCTAGCAGGGTTGAAGGTTTTGCTCAGTGCACAGTGTGCCACATGTATGCAAAATTGGTGAAACAGCTCCAGGATAGATACCGCTGTGACAGATGTGAGCGGGTTGCCCTTCTATAAGCTCGCAGCAGAGATTGGAAATTATAGTGCCATTTGTAATACTAAACAAGATATGAAAAACACCAGAGCAAAATGTAATAATGAATTAAAGTGTTTGTTCACCAATGCCAGAAGTCTTCTGAGCAAAATAGGTGAGTTGGAAGCTCTGGTGCACGAGGAGAGCTGTAATTGGCATTGCTGAAACTTGGCTTGATTCCTCACATGACTGGGCTATTAATATTCCTGGCTATGCACTCTTTCAGAGTGACAGGGTAAAAAGGAAAGGTGGCTGGGTCTGTCTCTATGTGAGAAGCAATCTCAAATCGAGTGTGAAAGAGGACCTGGTTGATGGAGAGTGTGATGAGTTTGAAGCATTATGGGTGAAACTACATATAGATATGCGTAATTCAAAGTTAATAATTGAAGTTTGTTATAGACCACCCAATGTTAATGAGCAGGTGGAGACTCAGCTCCTTGCACAGATGGAAATTACTTCAAGGGCTGGGACAGTGATAATAATGGGGGATTTTAACTACCCAGAAATCAACTGGAGTAATGGCACTGCTGGGACAGTTAAAGGGCAAAAATGTATAAACCTAATACAGGACAATTTTATGGTCCAGTTTATTGAGGCCCCAGCTAGGAATGATGCTCTGTTGGACCTGGTAATCTCAAACCATGCAGAGCTTATTACTAATGTTCATATAAAGGAACATATTGGTAGCAGTGACCATAACATGATTTCATTTGATGTTAGCTGTAAGCAAAAAACACATACGGGAAAGATAAAAACACTTAACTTCAAGAGAGCAAAATTTCCAAGGATGAGAGCTGCTTTCCAGGACTTGGACTGGGAGGGAATATTGGCATCAATGGGCACAGAACAGAAATGGGAATTCTTCAAAATGACTGGTTGTGAACTCACTGCAATGTATATTCCCATGGGCAATAAGTTTAAAAGGCTAAAAATAAAACCTATGTGGCTCTCGGCCAAAGTTAAAAAAGCTATAAACAATAAGAAAAGAACTTTTAAAAAATATAAAAATGAAGGAATGATAGTGTTGTTTAAATGTTACAAAGAATATAACAGAATATGTAAAATGGAAATCAAGGATGCAAAAACTCAAAACGAACGTCAGATTGCAAAACATAGTAGGACAAACCCCCAACAATTCTCCAAATATATTAATAGTAAAAAGGTTAGGTGTGAGCATGTAGGCCCTTTACAAAATAATCTTGAGTGGGTGACAGGGGACAAAGAGAAGGCAAATATATTAAATACTTCAGCTCTGTGTATACAAAGGAGCATGGGGGAGCTCATGTCCAAAATGGGGGTGGTAGTGACACAGCCCCAAATGATCCACAATGGCTCAAAAGGGATATGGTCCAGAAAAATTTAGACAGAATAAAGATGGATAAAGCACCTGGACCAGATGGCATCCACCCACAGATCCTAAAAGAATTGAGCTCTGTAATTTCAAAACCATTGTATCTAATTTTTAGGGACTCATTAATGACGGGAATAGTACCACTGGATTGGCGTAGGGCCAATATGGTGCCTATATTTAAAAAGGGAACAAAGTCTTTACCAAGTAACTATAGACTTGTTTAACTTCAATAGTCGGGAAGAAACTGGAGAGTTTAATAAAAGACCACATAGATGAGTTCTTGCTGGAAAAAATATTTTAAGCAACAGACAGCATGGATTCATGAAAGACAGAAGTTGTCAAACCAACCTGATTTTTTTTTATGAGGAGGTAAGTAAAACCTTGGACAGAGGGGTGGCGGTGGACGTGGTATTTTGCAAAAGCGTTTGACACAGTGTCCCACACACAGCTCACGTGTAAGATAAGGGCTACAGGCTTGGTAATATCAATTTGTAAATGTATAGAAAACTGGCTAAAATACAGAATTCAGAGAGTAGTGGTTAATGATTCTTACTCTGAATGGTCTAAGGTTATCATTGGTATACCCCAAGGTTCAGTGCTGAGACCCTTACTTTTTAATATCTTTATAAATGACATTGGGTCTGGGATTAAAAGTAACATTTCTGTCTTTGCAGATGACACTAAGCCATGCAGTGGAATAACATCCTTAAAGGATGTCTCCAATTTACAAGCCAACTCAATGCATTGTCTAACTGGGCGACTATGTGGCGGATGAGGTTTAATGTTGATAAATGTAAAGTTATGCACTTGGGGGCTAAGAATATGCATGCATCACACATATTACGGGGAATACAACTAGGGAAATCAATGGTGGAGAAGGATCTGCGGGTTTTGGTAGATCATAAGCTCAATATTAGCATGCAATGCCAAGCTGCTGTTTCCAAAGCGAGCAAAGTCCTTTCTTGTATTAAGAGAGAGAGAGATATAATTTTGCCCCTGTAAAATCATTAGTAAGACCTCATCTGGAATATGCAGTTGAGTTTTGGGCACCAGTTCTCAAAAAGGATATTGGGGCACTGAAGAAAGTGCAGAGAAGGGCAACCAAACTGATAAGAGGCATGGAGGAGCTCAGCTATGAGGAAAGATTAGAGGAACTGAATTGATTCACTCTTGAGAAGAGGAGATTAAGGGGGGATATGATCACCATGTATAAATATATAAGGGGTCCATATAGTGAACTTGGTGTTGAGTTATTCACTTTACGGTCAACACTGAGGACAGGGGGGGACACTCTTTATGTCTAGTGGAAAAGAGATTTCATCTCCAAATATGGAAAGGTTTCTTTACAGTAAGAGCTGTGAAACTGTGGAATAAACTCCCTCCAGAGGTGGTTCTGGCCAGCTCAGTAGATTCCTTTAAGAAAGGCCTGGATTCTTTCCTAAATGTACATAATATAACTGGGTACTAAGATTTATAGGTAAAGTTGATCCAGGGAAAATGCGATTGCCTCTCTGGCATCAGGAAGAAATTATTTCCCCTGCTGTAGCAAATTGGATCCTACTTTTCTGGAAGGTTTTTTTTAGCCTTCCTCTGGATCAACTGTGGGTATAGGATTGGGTATATGGGATTGTATGATATGTTTTTATTTTATCTATTTATTTTTTTATGGTTGAACTAGATGGACTTGTGTCTTTTTTCAACCTGACCAACTATGTAACTATGTAACCCCATAGTTCCAATTTGTCCACAACTTCAGAAACTGGCAAGCAATGCAGTAGGATGCATTTTTGCAATACAAGTGGTTACCAGGTACTAACACAAAATAGTTAGTCTGATTGAAAAAAAGACACAAGTCCATCTAGTTTAACCAATAAATTCAGTTCCTCTAATCTTTTCTCAAAGCTGAGCTCCTCCATGCCTCTTATCAGCTTAATTTGCCCTTCTCTGCACTTTCTCCAGTTCCACAATATCCTTTTTGTGAACTGGTGCCCAAAACTGAATGAGGTCTTACTAATGATTTGTACAAGAGCAACATGATATCTCTCTCTCTGGAGTCCATACAAGAAAGGATTTTGCTCACTTTGGAAACTGCAGCTTGGCATTGCATGCTATTATTAAACTTATGATCTACCAAAACACCCAGATCCTTCTCCACCATTCATTCCCCCAGTTGTACTCCTCCTAGTATGTGAGAAGCATACATATTCTTAGCCTCCTAGTGCATAACTTTACATTTATCAACATTAAACCTTGTCTGCCACATAGTTGCCCGATTAAACAGTGCATTAAGGTCGGCTTGTTAATTGGATTCTATTAATGTGGTATTGATAGATATTTTAGACAAGGCATAAGCCACATCCTGCCAGTCAGGCAATTCCCAAGTAAAATTCAGGTCCCGCTCTCATTGGATTATATATGACATTTTGGTAGTCGGGTCCGAGAGGGAAGCATATACTGTATCACAGAAATTTGTCCCTGCAGGAGACCTCTTGCTTGACAAGACAATTCAAAAAAAGGTAAGGATAGAAAAGGAAGAATATAAGTTGATAATATTGAAAGTTTCACTAGATGGCATCTGTAACTCATCTACAAAATATTGCAAGGAGCATGATTTGTCTCTCATTAAGATATTCCCCAATCTGCAAAAGGCCCTTGTTAAGCCACCACTGGAGTGAAGTAGGTACTAACACTGGGACAAACTCTTGGTTGCAAAAAACTGGAGCTAATGGGGTATGTGAAGATGCTAGTGGTTTATGATGCCGTATCCTATCTCAAACATCCAAGGAATGAGTCAAACCAGAGGAAGGGAGTACAGGGATTATGGCGGTGCCAAGAGAAACACAGTATATTCGATTTTAAAGTTAAAATAAATTTTTATTATTTGACAAAAATTGTTTAAAAATGCACATCAGAATCACAAAAACATGGTGTGCATAATTACTAAAAACATATCTGTAGCAAGCGTCACATCACTTGGCCTGAAAAGCGTAGCGGCCAATTCAGTGGGTAGGTATTTTAGATGCCCGACATGTTTCGCCAGTGATGGCTTCCTCAGGGACAGATTATTGATACCTAAAGCGCTACAGTGCACTCTATAGAGAGAAATATAACAATCAATATACATGCTAAGACAGATGATACATTAAATACAAAAAGGATATAAAGGATATAAGTGTACACATGTTTGCGAGCCGTCAGGGTAGACCAACCCCCACCAACCAAATTATGCCACAGAAGACCTCCCCACAACACCAGATAGCCAGGAACCCCAACCAGGCATTCTAAAGATGGAGAATATGTACCTGCAAATCACCAGGAAAGGTGCCACACACCTCCAAAGCAGGGCCTCCAACAAAGATCACAATGGTTAGCTGCAGGGAGCAATAGGAAAGGCCTGGCCGAGTATATATCTAAAAAGTACAATTATTTGTAGATGAGTTCATTATAATGGGTTCTAGAAGGGTCTTATGGCCCCCCATTAATTAAAGAAAAAGAAAAATATAGGACTAACATAGTCTCTAAATAATGTACTTACAGAAAATACTCTTTATAATGAGTAACAGGACACCGATAGGTCACCAATGTTGAAAGGAGTTCAACAACGGCAGAGAGAGTATCTCTATAAATTAATAAAAATGAGAAATTTTGTGGCATATGATATTATCTAAAGGATAGTGCGGTTGCAGATTGCACACTGACTGTGTCAATAAATGGACTAGACCAACAATAAGCAGAGTTAGTTTAACACTCACCACTAAGTAGATATTGAATGAAATAGTAGGCTGAGAGAGAAACTGCAGCCGGTTACAGCGCCAGATGAGGCAAGCTGAAGGGCAAGAGACAATGTCAGCATGGAATAAATCTTTGGAAAAGATAAACCAACTATCCCATGCACAGATGGTCAACAAAAATACCTACCGGACCAGATGGCAGTGAATGCAACAGTGTCCTGTACATCCCTGGCGTGTGTACTGGCTTGGGATGCCGGCGTTCTTATGCCCCCCACACACGAGCGGCGTCTGACGTCACTGCACGTGTGAGCGGACGAGGGGGAGCCACTGCGCATGTGCCAATCGCAATTCCGTCCGGGCCTACAAGGTCCAGAGAGCATTGCGGTGGTGTCTATGGTGATGTGTAAACACATCACAGACAGCCCGCAGTATCCAAACGCCGCAACTAGCAGCGTGATACCCGGAAGATGGTATTAATTTCCAGTGTGCCGTGGCTGAGGTGGGCAGAGGAGAATCCAGTGCCCTTGGGTGTCCATGCAGCTAAGGTGTATCTATTGCACAAGGCTGAAAGCACCAGACCGAGTGTGCACCCACCACTGTGAAATACAGGGGCCCGTAGGCAATTGAGAAGCTGGAGGGGGAGGGAGAAGGGGGGGAGGGGGGGCGAAGGGAGAAAGGGGGAAAGAAAGGAAGGGAAGGGGGAGGTGGGGGGGGTTGGGAGAGATGGGGAAGGGATTAGGCATCCGGAGGTGCAAAAGTGCCACCAGGGCACGAAGGAGGCGGAGGTGGGTGAGAACAAGCCAGGGATACAGATGAAGCCCCAAAGAAGGGCCTGCACACACGGCACGAATAAGAACTGGGACAGAACTCAGGAGGAAAAAGTAGAAGGGGGCTAGGTCCCTGGGGTGTGCCCACACAGATCACCCTGACAGCTCGCAAAGAGCGACATCAAATGATGGCACAGAATATTCATCAACTACAGACAAAGTGGTTATAACCAAGGCATACACTTAGTAAAGTAGTATATATATCATGGTAAATAAAAGGATATATCCTGGATATGTGTATGTCATGTACAATCATAAAAGTAGTAAATGGAAGGAATGAGATAAAGTAGAGAATAATATAGGAGGGTGCAAACAGCTAAGGATTCACATCAAGGAGCCAATTGCAAAAAGCATGGCAAGAAAGAGCTTTGATAAAGACCCATAAAGGTGTGGGACCCTTTAGCTGTAGAAGCTATAGTATGAGAAAGCTGAGTTATTTGAGCCGCCTGGTAATATGCCTGTAGATTCGGGAGACCAAGGCCACTTTTAGGTTTGGAAGCATATAATGCCATTCTGTTCATTTGAGGTCGTTGATTGCCCCAGATAAAACAAATCACCTCAGTTTTTAGTCTTAGTAAGTCCCCCCTTAGGAGCCGTTATAGGCAGAGTTAAAAAATAGTAAAGAATACTAGGTAAAAAGGTAATTTTTTTTTAAATTAATTCTACCAAACCAGGGCAAGGAATAGTCTGCCCAGATCTTCACAAAGACACCTAAAGATTGGGGCATAATTATCCCTTTAGTGGTCCACGACCGAGGACATTAGTTGAATCCCTAAGTAAGAAAGGGAACTCTTTTCCCATTGAAAGTTATAAGTAGCCTGGAGGTCTTGTAGAATCAAGGTGGGAAGAGAAATGTTAAGGGCCATCGTTATTTGGGAGTTGAAGGTAAGCCCTGAGAACTTGAAGGTTAGAGATATACATAAGCACGTCATCAGCAAATAAAGCATATTTGTGCT
This sequence comes from Lithobates septentrionalis, assembly GCA_037952835.1. NCBI lineage: Eukaryota > Metazoa > Chordata > Amphibia > Anura > Ranidae > Lithobates > Lithobates septentrionalis. The sequence goes on from JBBDGP010000214.1 coordinate 229,611, forward strand.
CTTGTTGACCACAACTAAGACCATGTACACCAGAATGAGAGTGAATTGCAATCACCAATGATTCAATTGCTAATGCAAAAAACACAGGAGAGGGTGGACAACCTTGTCTCATACCACGCTGAATAGGAAATGTGCAGCCCTGCACTGTCGGTGTCGGTGTACCCCTGAGACACATCGCATCACTGACAGGGGTGAACAGCCATTGGGAATGGCTGTTTACCATGTGATTGGCCGTGATTAAGTCACGGCCGACCACAACTGGTACTGCTCACTTGCAGACAGCGCATTGCGCGATCAGGAGTGTGCTGCGTGGGCATGTCATGGCAGCGTGTTCTCAGGAACACTGCTCGTCACCGAAAATGGAATTGGCTGGCGGCTGTTTACCATGTGATCGGCTGTGATCCATTCACAGCCAATCAAAAAATGTAAACACAGACCGTTGACTAGCTGTTACTGGCTCTTCCCTCCTCACACACCGTTTCCAGTGTGAGAAGAGAAAAGCCAGGAGCAGTGAGTTAATGATCTGTGTGTGTATTGTATTGTACCAAGCACCACAGTAAAGAGAACCTGCCACATTGCCCCCCCATTGCAATTGTCACCCAACAGTCACCACATCAGTGCCCATCAGTGCTGATAAAAGTGCACCTGTCACCCACCAGTGCTCATAAAGTGCACCTGTCACCCATCAGTACCCATAAGTGCACCTGTCACTGTCAGAGACTGCCATCAGTGACCATCAGCCATGCACCCATCACCCATCAGTGACCATTGCCTGTTCAGTGACCGTCATCAGTGACCCATCCATGACCCTCATCTGTCACCTATCAGTCCCATAAAGTGCACTGGTCACCATCAGAGACTGCCACCAGTGACCATCACCTGTTACCCATCAGTGACCATCACCTGTCACCCATCAGTGACCGTCACCCGTCAACTATCAGTGAATGTCACCTGCCACCCATCTGTCACCCATCACACAGCCCATCAGTGACCGCCAACTGCCATGCATCGCACAGCCCATCAGTGACCATCACCTGCCACCTGTTGCACAGCCCATCAGTGACCATCACCTGCCACCCATCGCACAGCCCATCAGTGACCGTCACCTGCCACCCATCGCACAGCCCATCAGTGACCGTCACCTGCCACCTGTCACACAGCCCATCAGCAAAATGTCCAAAAAAGTTTCTAACAGTGAAGAGACTTTCCAGATCCTCTCCTTGACTGATGAGAGCAGCGGGGAGTTCTCATCCGATTCAAATGCCAATTACGATTCTGAATCAAATTCAGCATTTGAACCGATCGATAGTAGTTGATAGGCAAATTAATCAGAGGAAGAATGGGTCCTTCCTAAAAGGGCACGGTGGTCTGGAAACCAGGTAGCTCCCAGCAATAGACCCAGGGATCAAATTCCCAGGCCCAGTACCAGTGCTGCCTCCAGCAATAGACCTCAAGAACAAAGGCCCAGTACCAGCGCTGCCGCCAGTGAAAGGCCCCAAGAACAAAGGCCCAGTATCAGCGCTGCCACCAGCAACAGAGCCCAAGAAGTGCTCAGGCCCAGTACCAGCGTTGCCGCACCACGCCCAAGTACCAGCACAGGAACTTCAAATCCCCCAACTACCAGCACTGGAGTGTCACATCCCCCAAGAGCCAGGACCTCTACATACCTAACAGATGGTCTTGCCAACCAAACATGGCTGCCTTCCGACTCAGGATCAGCAAGACTTCCCCCTTTCACTGCACAGCCAGGTGTGCAGGCCAATACTCAAAATTTCACAGAAATTGACTGCTTTTATCTGTTTTTACCAGACACTTTGTTGCAATTCTTCGTGCACCAGAGCAATTTATAAGTCCAGCAGCATATTGCCAACAATCATAATATGCCCGTAGTTTGAGTGGAGAGATTTGACTCTGGAGGAGTTAAAATTGTTTATGGGCCTCACCATAAACATGGACATGCCTACTGGTCCACCAACCCAATCCACCACATGCCCATTTTTTTTGCCGTGATGTCCAGGTCCCCATACGAGATGATTATGCGCTTCCTTCACTTCAGCGACAACACCCAGAGCCCTCCCCGCAATCATACAAATTATGATAAATTATATAAAATTCGCCCACTCATAATTTTTTTTTCAAAACATTTGCAGAACTCTATGTCCCCAAACAACATATATGTGTAGATGAGTCCCTGGTACCCTTTTAAGGCCGGCTAGGAAAAAACAATATATTCCTAGGATAAAGGCCAGATACAGAGTCACATTTTACAAGCTTTGTGAGAGAGTCATGGGATATCTGTATGCGTTCCGCATATATGAAGGAAGAGATTCTTAGCTCCAGCCCCCTGAGTGCCCGGACTACATGGGCAAAACTAGTAAAATTATATGGGACCTGGCATAACCACTGCTGAACAAAGATTATCACATATACCTGATTAACTTTTATACCAGCTTGCCCCTTTTTAAAACATCTATGCATTGCTAAAACCCTAGCCTGCTGAACCTCCAGAAAGAACACGAAGGGCGTCCCACAATCCATAGTGCGTAAAAAACTGCAAAGGGGAGAAAGAGCAACTTTGAGATGCAACGAAGTGCTGGCCTTGAGGTGGTAGGATAACAGGAATGTGTACACGATGTCCACCATCCATGATAACATTACAGTCGAGGTTCAAAGAAGAAGAGGTCCCATTGAAAAGCCAACATGTGTCCAAGAATACAATCTCCACATGGGGGTAGATTTCAATGACCGAATGCTTCAGCTCTATTTGTCAATACGGAGGTCCCGTTTCTGGTACAAGAAAGTAGCAATTTATGTAATTGATTTGGCCATTTATATTGCATACATAATTTACACCAAATCCAAGCCCCTCACACTTCTTATAATTCTTCGAAGAAGTTGTCACGTCCCTCATCTACCAACAAAGAACCCCTAGAAAACCTTTGCTCTGATGCTGTTAGCCGACTGCATGAGCGCCACTTCCCAGACAACATTCCACCATCTGAAGCAGGCCAAAGATGCCAGCAAAAGAGGATTTCAAAGAGATACCTGTTACCATTTTCCTCAGTGCCCCTCCCAAACCAGCCTTTGCATTGGTGAATACTTCCGACTTTTTTACACATCCCTAAAATATTAGCCCATATTTTTAACCATTTCCCCATTTTCATCATCTATGCTGACCATTTTCCATGCTTCCTCAAATACCCATGCCACTGCCTTCAACGTGAACTGACCCTGGCCTTTTTTTGACTATGACTCTGCCTACTGCTTGGATTGCTGACAGGTGACCCGATCCTGGCCTGTTTTATCGACTACGCTTCTGCCTCCCGCTTAGACTGCTTGCACGTGAACTGATCCTGGCCTGTTTTATCAACTATGCTTTTGCCTACCGCTTGGACTGATCTGTTGCCCGACTACTGTAGTACACGGGGTCTCACATTTGTGAGGGGCTCCAGGATTGTTTTTCTGTATGGAGAACACAAATTTATTTGTTTTCTCTGGGTTATGTAATTTCCAGATTAGGATCTGAGATTTGGGTGGGTGAAGCCTCTACCCCTGTGTCCCTGTGCATAGGTCTTACCTGATTGAGGCGCTCAACCTGCTGCTGACTTACTGCCATCATGCCCCTGCCTGCCACATGAACTGACCACCCCAATGCCTGCTACTTGGACTATGGAAATAATTAGCTGTAGCAAGAGGCAGTATGTTTATGAAGGGCTGGAGAGTGGTGCAATAATGAGTTTCTGCAGGTAACAGTGTACAGGGACCAATATTATGTCTGTGCTGGCTGTCTCTTCCTGGACAATTCCTGTGGAAAAATGCTTTGGCTGTGTTGAAAATATCCTTGTGCTGACTATAGACAATATTCCTGCTTGCTGCCTGGATAAATTACTATTGTTGTTGCTTTTTGTAATTTAATCTTTTATTATAGGTTTTATAGATATACATACAAAAATCATATAATCACAACTTTACATTATACAATATGTCTCATATATCAATTTTCCCCCTTTCCCTCCTTTCCTCCCTTATTGATCTGTTATCCTTACATCTTACTACATTAACCTGTTTCTATCATTGCCTGCGAATATTTTTCTGACATTTTAAACATTCTCCATTTCTTCCAGGTTTCCCTATGATTTTCAATCCATATTGCTAATGTGATCTACTCTGTATAACCACTCTTTAATGCTTGGCTTCTTAATGGACAGCCATTTTTTAGGGATAAGGCCTTTAGCAGCGTTGAGCAGGAATGGAACCAAGGTTTTTTATATTGTTTCCTTGTTTTAGTTGTTCCATGGAACAAACAGTTCCAGGGTTTTTGAGGAATCCTTTCTCCTCTTATTGTCTCTATATGATCTAATATACTTTGCTAATATTTTATTATCTCAGGGCATTCCCACCAAATGTGCAGTGTTGTTCCTTGTTGTTTACAGTCCCTCCAACATTGCGAGGACTTATTTGGATGGATTTTATTGATTCTTTCTGGCATTAAATGCCAGCGGACCATGTACTTATAATTTACCTCTATCGAGGTTATATCAGATGCATAGTTGCAAACTGCATTTATTATTTGTGTTTCATCTAGTTTTAGGCCCATTTCCTTTCCCATTTTTCAATGAAAGGTCCCTCTAATTCTGTTAAAATTTCATATATTTGAGATATGGCATGTTTTACAGGGTTTTTTACATTACAGAGCTTTTCCATTGATGTTAATTATTTCTCCTCTCTAATTGGTTGAGGGATTGTTTTTACAAAATGTTTTAACTGTAGGTACTCCCAATCTTTTAAAAATTCCCAAACTTTTATTAAATCTTGCTTTGTCATAATTTCCCTGTGTATTATAATGTCTTTTAATTGTGCGTTTTCCATTTGTTTACCCAATTGTGATCCGTTCCCTGGTTTGAAAAAGTTTGTGCCCACTAGTGAGATTAATGGAGAATTGTATTTCCATTTTTCTTTATGGTGAAGTGCATCCCATATTTTGAATACTATTTGAGTTATCTCATGAGTCGTTTTACTCTGTGTTCTATATTTCAGTGGTATCAAAATGATTTTTTGAAGTTGTTTACCATATAGTGTGTCTTCCATCTTCACCCATCTTTTTTTAGTGTTTAGATTGGCCCATTCAACTAATCTAGCTAAAGTTATTGCTTTATAATATCTACCCACATCCGGGAGTGCCATTCCCCCTTTCTTTTTTTTTTCCTAGTTAACAAGTTGTTATTCACCCTAGGTTTTTTATTCTGCCATATATATTTTCGAAATATTGTTTTTAATACCATAAAGAAACTTGATGGAATTCCTATCGGGAGCATCTGAAATTTGTATATTATTTTTGGTAATATCACCATTTTTAAAATACTGCATTTATTCTCCCTATCCAGGATATTGGTCTCCTTGCTATATTTTTTATCTCTGTTTTAATTTCATTAAGTAACGGGATAAAGTTGGCTTGGTATAATTTGTCTTCAGTAGATGTTATTTTAATTCCTAAATATGTTATTTCTTCTTTTTCCCAAGTAAAGGCGAATTCTTGTTGTAATATTTTTTCCTCTTTTTTTATTTATTCCTAAGTTCAAAATTACAGTTTTTATGGGGTTTATTTTAAAATTTGAAAGTGCTCCATAATCTTTCAATTCTTTTATTAGACAAGGTAATGACAGCTTTGGTTTAGTCATATATAGGAGTATGTCGTCTGCATACGCTGCAACTTTATGCTCTTCTTCTCCCAGTTTTACTCCCCCAATGTCCGGATTATTTTGAATTTTTGTTAGTAGTGGTTCTAATGCGATTACATACAGGAGTGGCGACAACGGGCACCCCTGTCTTGTCCCATTGAACATCTCAAAAACAGACAACATACTCCCATTAACCCCTACCTTGGCTGTTGGGTGATTATATAAATTGCTTATCCCTCTCATTATTTTTGGTCCCAGCCCTCCGGAGTGATTCCATCATGAAATACCAATCTACTCAATCATATGCCTTTTCAGCATTGATCGATATTAAGATCACTGGGGGCCTACACTCATTCTCTTTTTTCATTAACAGCATAGTTCTTATGCTATTATCCCTCCCCTCTCTTCCTGGTACAAACCCGGCTTGATCATTTATCAGTTATCAGATACATTTATCAGTTCTGGCATAAAGTTTTTTAACCTCGATGCCAACACTTTAGCGTATAATTTTGTGTCGGTATTTAATAGTGCTATGGGCCGGTAATTAGAGTAAATAGTTCTGTCCTTCCCTGGCTTTGGTATGACAGAGATATTTGCCAGGAGGGATTCTTTTCTTATTTCCTCACTATCCCCTATTTTATTCAAATAATTACATAATTCTGGAACAAGTTGTTCTTTGAATCTTTTATAGTATTTAATTGTGAAGCCATCTGGGCCTGGGCTTTTTCCCCCTGGTGTTTCCTTTAATGCTTTGTAAATTTCTTCCTGAGTAATTGGGCCATCCAATAACACTGCACTTTCTGCTGGTAATCTTGGTAGGTCCACTTCCGCTAATTATTCCTGTATTTTCGCTTTTCTAATTTCTTCCTCTTTTCTTGTCCCATTCTTTCTAATTGCATATAGAGCACTATAATATGTTTTAAGGTGTTAGCTATATCTGTTGTTTTATATTTGATTTCCCCTTTCTCACTTTTCATTTTTTCAATATAATTTAGCTTTTTTTTTCCTTAGATATTTTTGCTAGGTATTTCCCTGGTTTATTCCCCCACATGTACCTTTCTTTCGCCACATTCTTAAATACTTTCCTAGTTTCCTGTTCCATCATTTGTTTTAGTTGGCTTCTTTTTATGATAATCTTCTGGTACTGTATGGGTCTGTGTCTAGTTGTGATTTATGCTTTTGCTCCCGTTCATATAATTCCTTTTTTATATTTTTCATTTTTGCTTCTCTTTCTTTTTTTTTTCCCAGCTCCAATGGAAATCAATTTCCATTGGATATAGGCCTTATATGGGCCTCCCGGGTTGTTGCCTTTGACACATCAGGTGTGTCATTTATTTTAAAAATATTGTTCAATCTCAGTTGTTATTATACTTCCTATCTCTTCATCGTCGATGAGGTCTTCATTTAGTCTCCATAAGCCTTTTCTCTTCTCCATATCTCTGAATCTTATTTTTACAAATACCGGAGCATGGTCAGAGGCAGAGATTATTCCAATCCCCGTCTCCGTAACATACTCCAGTATTTCTTGATCTCCCAAAATATAATCCAGTCTCGCATACATGTTGTGGACTGTAGAGTGAAATGTATAGTCCTTTTTCTTTGGATTATTTATTCTCCATATATCAAGAAGTTGATGGCTATACATTTTTTTCTTAATTGTTCTTAATTGCTTATTTTCTCGACATGGAGCATGTGACGTACTATCTAAGTCATGGTCCATCAAGGAATTGAAATCTCCTGCTAGGATTAAATGACCTTGTTTAAATTCAGTTAGAGCGTTCAGGATCCAATTTAAGTATTTTTTTGGGCTTTTATTAGGGCAGTATACATTTGCTAATGTGTACCTTAATCCTTGAAGGGTCCCCTTTAGGAACAAAAAGTGGCCCTCTGGGTGTACCTTTCTTTCTTCTACTGTAAAACTAATGCTCCTTGATATACCAATGGCGACTCCTTTTGATCTCTTATTCGGGGTATCCACATAATACCAAGTTGGAATCGCACGTGAATACAACTTGGAATTAGAATCAAGCGATATGTGTGTCTCCTGTAGGAAGATTATATCTGCAGAGTACCTCTCCAACTCCTTAAGCACAGTGTATCTTTTTTCAGGGGAATTCAAGCCTCTCACATTATATGTAATAAACTTAATGTCTGTAATTAATTGGGTTACCAATATTTCTTATTTTCGCAGATAATTGAGGACAAACAGAACTTCTATCCCACCCATCAACCTCTCCCTCCCACCTTCCCCCTCTCACCCCCCACATCGACCTTCCCCTCCCGCCCCCACTTCACCCATCTCTCCTCCCCTACTGTCTGATGGAATCTTGACCCCTTGGTCTGAAGCCCTTTCCTAGGGACCACCATGTCCCTTTGCTTCCTTTGACCTGAGGTGGAGTTCTGTTTGGCGTCATCAGAACTCATCTCACCAACTGCCAGTGAGATGGTGCTAGAACCTGCCAGGAGTCAGGGTCTCAAATCCCCTTATATTTATTACATTTTATATTCAGTTTAGTCTTTTCATGGTTCCTTATAGATCCTCCCCTCCCGCCCATCCCCCCCACCTACCCAGCTCACCCCCCGCCACCCCAGTTTTTTGTAGGGGAAAAAAAAACATTTAAGGGTGATGTATGCTCTTGCAGCTTCTTTAAACTGATTTTCTATACTGTCTTTCGGTATGGGGATCTCCAATTTTCTACAAAATTCCACAGTGTCTTCTATAAATCTCAACCTAGCTTTGCGTCCGTTTTTCCTGCCAATTAGGCATGCAGGGAAGTCCCAGTTATACTGGACATCATTCTCGTGTAGAATTGCTAACAAAGGTTTTAATGTTCTCCTTCTTTTCAAAGTTTCCTGTGATAAATCTTGGTAGAATTGGATGCGATTTCCTTCATGTTCTGTTGGTGATTTCCCTCTCAGGTTTCTCCATAGAAATTTTTTGTCTTCCCAGTTCGGCTTTTTTTATCCTATGGGCTCTCTCAATTTTTATTGGATTTGTTATTTCTTTATCCATCAAGGGGTTACAGATCTTTTTCATAACTTCTGTTAGTTCTTCTTGAGGGGTTTCTAGTACACCTCGTATCCTTATATTTTTTCTTCTATCCCTATTTTCTTGGTCTTCTAATTTATATGCTTGTTCTTGTGCTTTTTTCAAGGTTTTAATTTCTACTTATAGTCTCCCCATGTTGATACTATTACTTTTGATTGTTTTTTCCACTTCTTCCACTCGCTCTAAAATATGGCCGAGATTTTTATGGATTCTTGCCATTTCAGTTTTCAGGGATTTTTCTAAAGCGGCAAACACAGATGCAATTTCATGTTTAGTCAGAAAGGAGGGGTTATCTTTCTGCAGCTGTTCATCTCTTGGTTCTGGGTCAAGTTCTAGCTCATGTTCAATTCTAGATTCTGAGAGTGTATCACTCTCATGTGTTGTTTTATTTTGCAATTTTTTCTTTTCCTTCTCCTTCTCCCTCTTCTTATTATCTTTCTGGCTGCTTTTAGTAGTTTGATGTTTTTCCATCAGCTGCTTCTCTGTATTTCCCACTTGTGTGACATATTTATTCATTGGACCTGGGCTAGTAGTCAGACTTAGGCGGGGTGATTTAGGAACTGCACCTCCTCTGGCTGATCCTCTTAATCCCTTTCTTTTATTTTGGGTCCGGTTACAATATATTCAGGTCTCGTTTATAATCTTCACCTGGCTACATCGAGGGGCTTATGGTGGGATGGTGGGGCTCTCTTACTTTCTTCCCTCTTACTATCTTGATTTCCTTTTTCTTCCTTCCCCTCCAACTCCCCCTCCTTGCTCACTGCTTCCGTTATTATCTTGCCTTTTACTAGTGGAGTGCTCATTATAGTTTATCCAATACACTTATAGACCCATCCTACTCCCTTCTGGGATCAGAATTAGTTATGCAGCGAAAGTACACTCCAATAAGACTATAAATTCATGAAATCTTTTGCGTATAACTGTCCCAGGAAGGATGTTCCATGCGAAAATTTATAGTATAGTGTAATTTATATAACGTGATGTTCTTGCTTTATGATGTTCATGCAGGAGAAAACATTCCTTATACTTGTAGTAAGCTTAAAGTTTGAAGCGTTTCACAGCAATGCATTCCTTAAACAGTTTTGTGATGTACTCACCGCTTTGCTGCTTCTCTAGGCATGGGTCTTTCTGCTTCACTCCACTTCACTGCCTGTAAGTTCTAGGTGAGCAGATGGACGGTCAGAGGAGCTAGGGTGGGAGGGGGGTACGTGCTGTTCACGGGGAAGAAGAGACTATTACTTGTGAGGAGATGTAGGTAGATAGCTAACTCCTTCTGTTTCACCCAATCTCTCCTCGGTCTGATTAATAGTCCGGTTTCAGTGTTCTGAGAGCGGGCTCATCTGGGGTTACTGCTGTGCGTCATCTGTCTCGCTCTTCTTCCTACGAGATATCCACCGGCTTGAGCCGCAGCCTTTCACCTGATCCAGACCAGAGGGAAGCTCTGGGCTCTTACGGTGAATATACCTTGGTGGCTTCAGATGTCTCCCGTCTATCTACTGAGGCATTCAAGGTGCAGCCGAGAGGGGGGGAAGGTATAGGCGGACTCCAGCGGGCTCAGGCGGGCATGGTCGGATCCACAAGCAGGGAGTGAGACCTGGTTCTCCCCTGTACGCTCTAGGTAGAGGTGCACGCCATTAGTAGGCTACTGACTATTGTTGTTGCTAAGCACATCACTGCCTGCTGCCTGCTGCCTTCTGCCTGGACCAATTCTCTCCTCTGTGGGCACTACTAAAACCACAGATAATACTTTTTTTACCCTTTCCTCAATAGAATTTATTTTGGAGAGTAATTCTTGGTATGTACATGCTATGTGTTAGAAATATGAAGGGCCTTAAAAAATGATAGGTTGTCAAGAAATTAGATGTGTAATTTATGCGCCTAGAATGCCAGAAAGTGCTATTTGAATGTTGGGCCTCTGTATGTAGCCAGGCTGTGTACCACACGTGGTATCGCCATACTCAGGAGGAGTGTGAGAATCTATTTTGGGGTGCAATTTTTGCTATGTATATGCTATGTGTTAGAAAAATTGTATCAATGGACAACTTTTCATTTTCTTTCCACATTTTCCAAAAACTTGTGGAGAAAAATGACATGTTCAAAAGACTCATTATGCCTCATAGATTATACATTGGGGTGTTTGCTTTCCTAAATGGGGTCATTTTGTGGGTATTTCCATTGTCCTGGTGCTCCAGGGCCTTCAAAAGAACGCCTGATGGTGCTACTTGGATGTTGGGCCTCTGTATATGGCCAGGTTGTGTAGAAGTCTTACATATGTGGTATCACCATACTCAGGAGGAGTAGCAGAATGTATTTTGTAGATTCGGGAGACCAAGGCCACCACTAGGTTTGGAAGCACATAATGCCAATCTGTTCATTTCAGGTCGCCGATTTCCCCAAATAAAACAAAACACCTCATTTTGTAGTCGTAGTAAGTCCCCCCTTAGGGGCCTTTGTAGGCAGAGTTAGAAAATAGTATAGAATCCTAGATAAAAAGGTCATTTTTTTAAATTAATTCTACCAAACCAGGGCAAGGAATAGTCTGCCCAGATCTTCACAAAAACACCTAAAGAGTCGGGCATAATTATTTCTTTGCATAAAAATTATTGCGGCGCTGAAAAGTTCAAAAATGAAATTGAAGAGTGGGAGGAATCCAATCACCAAATATATTGTGCAGATGTAGAAAGAGTCACTCGTCACCACGTGGTAATGTAGTCTGCTTACCAGAAGGTGTTAAGGATTAGGCATAGATGATAACTTCTCAATAGCATCCAGCAAATCCAGCCCACTGGAACCCCTCATCAGACCACAACATCCGTGGGGTTTCCTTCACATATAAACATCTCCCAATGGTCACTTCAGAATTAGGCATTCAGGCATGTAGTCATCATATATCCGAGAAAAGAAAATGAAGGACCCATAGTGAAGCCCGTAATGATAGATAAAAAAAAACTTTTATCATAGTAACTTACAGTTGAAGCTTAAAACAGCATCCATCAATGATAGGAACAAACGGCTGCAGCAATCAGCGTACGGATGTTAGCCTGCCTGACATGTTTCATCGTAACAGATGTCTTCAGAGACATGGCTACAGCTACAACCTGTCATGCGTTAAGGCCTTTGATCTATACTGCATGACAGGCATTAATCTCTTAGCTTATCTGTGCGGGTGTTAATTCTTTTCCATTTTTTTTTTATTGTGTATATTGAGTTATATGATATCAGGTTTTTGTCTGATCATTTAAAAATACATTTTTAGCCTTTTTCATGTCCCTGAGCCGGACCGCACAGCCGGCGCTCTTCCTCGTTGCCTGTTCATGCTTATCTGGCATTTTTAAATTTTTCTGTTCACTGAGAGATAGGTTAACCAATGAGGTGGCACTGAGTCATCTGTTGCCATCCTCTTTTTGTTCCTATCCTCTCTTTTTTCTGATTGGCCGTGCGCTGTCGCGTCATCAGTTTCTAACCAGGTTTATCCTGTTAGCACCAGGGTGCTCTGCACAAGACACACATCCTACCCAGCTGTTAGTGATGAGTTTGATTATATCCCCTCTGATCCACCCACTAACCATACCATATATATAGCGTGCGGTTGTAGCTGTAGCCATGCCTCTGAAGACATCTGTTACGATGAAACATGTCAGGCAGGCTGACATCCATACGCTGATTGCTGCAGCCGTTTGTTCCTATCATTGATGCATGCTGTTTTAAGCTTCAACTGTAAGTTACTATAATAAAAGTTTTTTTATCTATCATTACGGGCTTCACTATGGGTCCTTCATTTTCTTTTCTCGGATATATGATGACTACATGCCTGAATGCCTAATTCTGAAGTGACCATTGGGAGATGTTTATATGTGAAGGAAATCCCACAGATGTTGTGGTCTGATGAGGGGGGCCAGTGGGCTGGATTTGCTGGATGCTATTAAGAATTTATCATCTATGCCTAAGCCTTAACACCTTCTGGTAAGCAGACTACATTACCACGTGGTGACGAGTGACTCTTCCTACATCTGCACAATATATTTGGTGATTGGATTCCTCCCACTCTTCAATTTCATTTTTGAACTTTTCAGCGCCGCAATAATTTTTATGCATGTGACTTTTTGTTTGTTATCTACGAACTTTGCTGGCCGCTTGCTTTTTTCAGTTCAGCGCAAATTTTTACTTGTTTTATGCCATAATTATTTCTTTAGAGGTCCACAACCAAGGACATTAGTTGAATCACTAAGTAAGAAAGGGAACGCTTTTCCCATTGAAAGTTATAAGTAGCCTGGAGATCTTGTAGAATCAAGGTGGGAAGAGAAATGTTAGGGGCAATCATTATTTGGCCATTCAAGCAAAGCACAGAGATTTGAGAAAAATAGTGTAGCAAAAATAGTAAATTAGGCATGGTAACTTAAAGAGGAGTTCCACCCGAGGTCCAGTAAAAAAAAGAAAAATTAAAAGTCATCAGCTACAAATACTGCAGATGCTGAATTTTAATTGGACACTTACCTGTCCCAGGGTCCAGCGATGCGGGGGATCGAAGCCCCGCTCGTCTCCCCCTCCAATCAGCAGGGCCGGCATTGCAACTGTGGGCGCCGGGCTGTGGCTTCACAGCCTGGCACCCACTGTGAACGCTCGAGCGGCGCCACACGCCGTGATTGGCTGCTCAGTCACCTGGGACATGTAATGGGTCCCAGATGATTGACAGGAGGGAGGGAGCAGAGCTGAGCCCTAACTGTGCCGAGGGGGAAGTGATGTCACCAGCCCAGGCACTGGAAGAGGCAGACTACGAGGGACCAAATATCCAAATTTTTTTTGTATTTTTTTTTTTAATTTTTCATGTATTTTTTTTTTTTTGGGTAGAACCCCACTTTAAGGGTTAGAGATATACATAAGCACGTCATCAGCAAATAAAGCACATTTGTGCTCTTGTTGACCACAACTAAAGCCATGTACAGCAAAGTCAATTGCTAATGCAAAAAGCACAGGAGAGAGTGGACAACCCTGTCTCATACCACGCTGAATAGGAAACTCTGATGACCTATCACCCTGTATAGAGACTTGAGCAGAAAGGATGCTATATAGGGTCTTTAACCAGTTACCGCCCGCTCACTGTCAAATGTTGGAGGGGCGGTGAGGCTCTCATTCTGGGCACACGTCATATGACATTGGCCCATTCAAAACAGGGCATGCACGCGATCAGGGGCGCACAGCCCTGAACAGTCGGTGGTGGCGTGTCCCCGAGACACAGCGCATCACCGACAGGGGTGAACAGCCATTGGGCATGGCTGTTTACCACGTGATCGGCCATGATTAAGTCAGGGCCGATCACAAATGGTACTGCCCACTTGAAGATGGTGCATTGTGCAATCGGGAGCTCGCTGCATTTGCACGTCGGTGGCAACATATTCCCAGGAATACTGCTCGTCATCAACAATGGTAAACAGCCTATGGCTCGTGGCTGTTTACCATGTGATCGGCTGTGATCCATTCACAGCCAATCACAAAATGTACACACAGACCGTTAACTAGGATTTTAACTAGAATGTTTCCAGTGTGATGAGAGAAGAGCCAGGAGCAATGAGCTACCAATCTGTGTGTGTATTGTATTGCACCAAGCAACACACAGTAAAGAGAACCGGTCACATCGCCCCCCCCCCCCCATTGCACCTGTCACCCAACAGTGCCCATCAGTGCTTAGAAAAGTGCACCTGTCACCCATCAGTGACCATAAAGTGCACCTGCCACCCATCAGTGCCCATAAGTGCACCTGTCACTGTAAGAGACTGCCATCAGTGACAATCAGCCGTGCACCTGTCACCCATCAGTAACCACTGCCTGTCACTCATCAGTCACCCATCAGTGACCCATCCATGACCCTCATCTGTCACCTATCAGTCCCAAAAAAGTGCACCGGTCACCATAAGAGACTGCCATCAATGACCGTCACCTGTCACCCATCAGTGACCGTCACCTGCACCCATCAGTGACCGTCACCTGTCAACTATTAGAAAAAGGAGAACAGTTGGGACTTTATATGTGGCGGTGACCTGGTAAGGTCAATTGCCTCCATCCCTATCTATATGTAAAAAAAAAGAGGGGAAAGGGGTTTGGGACTTTGAATGAAGCACGTAGGTATAAAGAATTCAGTTTATTTTATAAATTAACATACAAACGCATAATCATGAGTAAGTGTATATCCAATACAATTATAATAACTGGTACAATTCATAAAAATGTATATCTATACATACAATGTAGACAGATTGCCACATGATTATAAACACTTAATATCAAAAATTATACATACTGATAGATATCAATTGAATCATAGGGACAAGGCATATAATAGCTCTATGCATTTCGTTGATTGATCCACTCTTCAGGAGCATGCGCGTGAGTTCAATAAAATATAATAGAAGGAGTTGCTGTATGATCTAATCCTACCCAAGGAAAAAAGAAAAATCATAAATACCGTATTTATCGGCGTATAACACGCGCCGGCGTATAACACACACCCCAAGTTTAGGAGGGAATTTTAAGGAAAAAAGCTTTTAGGAGTAAAGTTTAAGGAAGAAAAACTTACATTAAAATGCCCATCAATGCAGCGTTATCGGTGTCCATCTGCAGCCTTTTCAGATTCAGTGCAGCCTTGCTCCAGTGTCTATTGCAGCCTTTTCAGTGCAGCTTTGCCCCAGTGCAGAATTGTCAGTGCAGCCTTGTCAGTGCCGCTTTGCCCCAAAGCAGAATTGTCAGTGCAGCTTTGCCCCAGTGCAGAATTGTCAGTGCAGCCTTGTCATTGCAGCTTTGCCCCAGTGCAGAATTGTCAGTGCAGCCTTGCCTCAGTGTCCATTGCAGCCTTGTCAGTGCAGGTTTGCCCCAGTGCAGCCTTGTCAGTGCAGCCTTGTCAGTGCAGCCATGTCAGTGCAGCCTTGCCCCAGTGCAGCCTTGCCCCCGTGCAGCCTTGCCCCAGTGCAGCTTTGTGGGATCGCCGCGATCCCTGCCGACATACACAGCATATGTGTAAATTCAAATATGGCGCCGAGACTGCAGGGACTCGGCGGAGCCGAGATACACATACCCGAGAGTCCTCGGCTTTTCTCGGTGCCGCTTACAGTCCCGCCCAGTCCAGCCCATATGTCATATATATATATATATATATATATATATATATATATATATATATATATATATATATATATATATATATATATATATATATATATATACACACTGTATTCAGTTTAGCTAGATCGGTTCCTGTTATTCTCTTCCTACTACTGACAGGCAGGCAGGTGTTTTTACAGTATTTACAGCTACCTGAAGAAAATTGCTGGTGTTCTTCTGATCCTATTAGTCCTATTAGCTACAGTATTTACAGTGTAGTGCATCCTCTGCACAGTGTGCTCCTAAAGCTACCTGAAGAAAATTAGTGGTGTTCTTCTGATCCTATTAGTACAGTACCGCAGGCAGCTGCAGTATTTACAAGTTAGTTTAGTGCGTCCTCTGCACAGTGTGCACCTAAAGCTACCTAAACAAAATTAGTGGTGTTCTTCTGATCCTATTAGTACAGTACTGCAGGCAGCTGCAGTATTTACAAGTTAGTGTAATGTGTCCTCTGCACAGTGTGC
Organism: Lithobates septentrionalis; assembly: GCA_037952835.1. NCBI lineage: Eukaryota > Metazoa > Chordata > Amphibia > Anura > Ranidae > Lithobates > Lithobates septentrionalis. The sequence goes on from JBBDGP010000214.1 coordinate 245,954, forward strand.
ACCTAAAGCTACCTGAAGAAAATTAGTGGTGTTCTTATGATCCTATTAGTACAGTACCACAGGCAGCTGTAGTATTTACAAGTTAGTGTAGTGTGTCCCCTGCACAGTGTGCACCTAAAGCTACCTGAAGAAAATTAGTGGTGTTCTTCTGATCCTATTAACCACTTCAGCTCTCATTTGTTTTTGAAAATGAAGAAAGAAAAGAAAAATGTATTTTTTTTTCTTTTTTCAATTTTCAAAACTTTGTGACAAAAAGCGAGGTCTGCAAAATACTCACCATACCTCTCAGCAAATAGCTTGGGGTGTCTACTTTCCATAATGGGGTCATTTGGGGGGGGGGGGGGTTGTGCCATCTGGGCATTCCATGGCCTCCGAAACTGTGATATGCAGTGAGGAGTGAAATCAAAAATTTACACCCTTAGAAACCCTGAAGGCGGTGATTGGTTTTTGGGGTCCCGTATGCGGCTAGGCTCCCAAAAAGTCTCACACATGTGGTATCCCCGTACTCAGGAGAAGCAACAGAATGTATTTTGGGGTGTAATTTCACATATTCCCATGGCATGTTTGAGCAATATATCATTTGGTGACAACTTTGTGCAAAAAAAAATAAAAATTTGTCATTTTCCTGCAACTATTTGCGCAGCGATTTTTCGAACGCATTTTTTGGGATGCCACAAAAGCGTGCCTCCATCCCTATATTTTTATTACCGTGTTTACATCTTGTGCATATATGTAACAAATGAAATTTAATAATTTATACAAATAAAACTTTATATATACCATCACCTCTGCATTTCAACCGCTTCAATTCAAAGTCCCACCTTCCTTTTGATGCATCCAAATATAGGGATGGAGGCACGTTTTTGTGCCTCATTTAAAGTCCCACATTCCCCCTTTTTTTCTCCAGTACAGTTAGGGATGGAAGCGGTAGAAAAGTTGGATTAGCAGTGTTCCCCTGCTATCCACGCGTGAGGTGCATTCTCAGATGTTTATATTCCCCGCATAGGGACTTGCACATTTGAGCCAGCCAAGAAGTACTGGGTACATTGGTGTACGTATTTACCTGCTTACTAGTGACAGCAACATTTTGGCATTCACGGCACAAACTTAATTGGTTTAAACCCCTTTTTCTACTTTGTCTATTTATACAACTTCTGATTTCAATATCCATGTGTTCTTGCCGCACTGGTGGTGCATGCGGGTTTGGGGGGTTTTTGAGCTTGTTTGTGGTGTGTGGGGGGCTCTTTTCCACATTCACGGGAGCTGCGATGCGCCTCGTGGGTCCTCCCCTTTCTCCCTGCACTGTTGTGTCCTGAGAGTCGGGCGGACGCCCCTTCGCGCATCGGCGCCACGGTCCTCACGTCCAGCGAGTGGCGTCAGACATGACGTCATCACGCTGCCGCTGAGAGCACCAACTGCGTGACGCATGTGGGGGCGTTTCGGCGCCAATCACCGAGCGTTCTGGCTTGGGTGCGGACGCAGCCTCTCGCCCCCCCCCATGTTCACGCACGTGGCGTTGGCGGCGTATATACCCTACACCTTCAGTCGGAGCCGGCTATTCACTTGGCTGGTCTCCGCCTGGAGCTCCTGCACACCAGCCACTCCATCGCTTGGTGTTGCATGGTCTGCTACTTGGGTAAGTGTCCTTTGAGTCAGGTCCATTTTTGTTCGCCCTGAATGCCATTGCACGTTTGTTAATTTCACCTTTACTCTTAGGTTTTTGTTTGTATCAATAAGTTAATTTTTCACAGTGAAACTTACATTCAGGTCAGCTCACCTCATTCACACATAACCTCTTCTCACTCACCCATTACATTCTTCTTTGCCACCACTAGGGATGAGCCGAACACCCCCCGGTTCAGTTCGCACCAGAACCTGCGAACGGACCGAAAGTTCGCACGAACGTTAGAACCCCATTGACGTCTATGGGACTCGAACGTTCGAAATCAAAAGTGCTCATTTTAAAAGCTAATTTGCATGGTATTGTCCTAAAAAGGGTTTGGGGACCCGGGTCCTACCCCAGGGGACATGTATCAATGCAAAAAAAACTTTTAAAAACGGCCGTTTTTTCGGGAGCAGTGATTTTAATGATGCTTAACCACTTGACGACCGCCTCACGCCGATGTACGTCGGCAAAGTGGCACGGACAGGCAAAATCACGTACAGTGTACGTGATTTGCCTTCCGCGGGTGGGGGGTCCGATCGGACCCCCCCCCGGTGCCCGAGGCGGTCGTCCTTTGTGCCCCGGCGATCGGTGGTGAGGGGGAGACCATCCGTTCGTGGCCCCCCCCTCGCGATCGCCGCCGGCCAATCGAATCATTCCTTTGCTGCTGTATGCTAAACAGCAGCAAAGGAAATGATGTCATCTCCCCTCGGGTCGGTAATTTCCGTTCCGGCCCGAGGAGAGAAGACATCAATGTGAGTGCACCAACACACACACACACAGTAGAACATGCCAGGCACACAAAACACCCCGATCCCCCCCTGATCGCCCCCCGATCCCCCCCCCAATCACCCCCCCCCCCCGTCACAAACTGACACCAGCAGTTTTTTTTTTTTTATTTTTTTATTTTTTTTTTCTGATTACTGCATTGGTGTCAGTTTGTGACAGTTAGTGTTGGGACAGTGAGTATTACCCCCCTTTAGGTCTAGGGTACCCCCCTAACCCCCCCTAATAAAGTTTTAACCCCTTGATCACCCCCTGTCACCAGTGTCACTAAGCGATCATTTTTCTGATCGCTGTATTAGTGTCGCTGGTGACGCTAGTTAGGGACATAAATATTTAGGTTCGCCGTCAGCGTTTTATAGCGTCAGGGACCCCCATATACTACCGAATAAATGTTTTAACCCCTTGATTGCCCCCTAGTTAACCCTTTCACCACTGATCACCGTATAACCGTTACGGTTGACGCTGGTTAGTTTGTTTATTTTTTATAGTGTCAGGGCACCCGCCGTTTATTACCGAATAAAGGTTTAGCCCCCTGATCGCCCGGCGGTGATATGCGTCGCCCCAGGCAGCGTCAGATTAGCGCCAGTACCGCTAACACTGACGCACGCAGCATACACCTCCCTTAGTGGTATAGTATCTGAACGCATCAATATCTGATCCGATCAGATCTATACTAGCGTCCCCAGCAGTTTAGGGTTCCCAAAAACGCAGTGTTAGCGGGATCAGCCCAGATACCTGCTAGCACCTGCGTTTTGCCCCTCCGCCCGGCCCAGCCCAGCCCACCCAAGTGCAGTATCGATCGATCACTGTCACTTACAAAAGACTAAACGCATAACTGCAGCGTTCGCAGAGTCAGGCCTGATCCCTGCGATCGCTAACAGTTTTTTTGGTAGTATTTTGGTGAACTGGCAAGCACCAGCCCCAGGCAGGGTCAGGTTAGCGCCAGTACCGCTAACACCCACGCACGCAGCATACGCCTCCCTTAGTGGTATAGTATCTGAACGGATCAATATCTGATCCGATCAGATCTATACTAGTGTCGCCAGCAGTTTAGGGTTCCCAAAAACGCAGTGTTATCGGAATCAGCCCAGATACCTGCTAGCACCTGCGTTTTGCCCCTCCGCCCGGCCCAGCCCACCCAAGTGCAGTATCGATCGATCACTGACACTTACAAAACACTAAATGCATAACTGCAGCGTTCACAGAGTCAGGCCTGATCCCTGCGATCGCTAACAGTTTTTTTGGTAGTATTTTGGTGAACTGGCAAGCACCAGCCCCAGGCAGCGTCAGGTTAGCGCCAGTACCGCTAACACCCACGCACGCACCGTACACCACCCTTAGTGGTATAGTATCTGAACGGATCAATATCTGATCCGATCAGATCTATACTAGCATCCCCAGCAGTTTAGGGTTCTCACAAACGCAGTGTTAGTGGGATCAGCCCAGATACCTGCTAGCACCTGCGTTTTGCCCCTCCGCCCGGCCCAGCCCAGCCCACCCAAGTGCAGTATCGATCGATCACTGTCACTTACAAAAGACTAAAACGCATAACTGCAGCGTTCGCAGAGTCAGGCCTGATCCCTGCGATCGCCAACAGATTTTTTGGTAGCGTTTTGGTGAACTGGCAAGCGCCAGCGGCCTAGTACACCCCGGTCGTAGTCAAACCAGCACTGCAGTAACACTTGGTGACGTGGCGAGTCCCATAAGTGCAGTTCAAGCTGGTGAGGTGGCAAGCACAAGTAGTGTCCCGCTGCCACCAGAAAGACAAACACAGGCCCGTCGTGCCCATAGTGCCCTTCCTACTGCATTCGCCAATCCTAATTGGGAACCCACCGCTTCTGCAGCGCCCGTACTTCCCCCATTCACATCCCCAACCAAATGCAGTCGGCTGCATGAGAGGCATTTTCTTTATGTCCTCCCGAGTACCCCTACCCAGCGAACGCCCCCAAAAAAGATATTGTGTCTGCAGCTAGCGCGGATATAGGCGTGACACCCACTATTATTGTCCCTCCTGTCCTGACAATCCTGGTCTTTGCATTGGTGAATGTTTTGAACGCTACCATACACTAGTTGAGTATTAGCGTAGGGTACAGCATTGCACAGACTAGGCACACTTTCACAGGGTCTCCCAAGATGCCATCGCATTTTGAGAGACCCGAACCTGGAACCGGTTACAGTTATAAAAGTTAGTTACAAAAAAAGTGTAAAAAAAAAAAAATATATATATATATATATATATAAAATAAAAAAAAATAGTTGTCGTTTTATTGTTCTCTCTCTCTCTATTCTCTCTATTGTTCTGCTCTTTTTTACTGTATTCTATTCTGCAATGTTTTATTGTTATTATGCTTTATCATGTTTGCTTTTCAGGTATGCAATTTTTTATACTTTACCGTTTACTGTGCTTTATTGTTAACCATTTTTTTGTCTTCAGGTACGCCATTCACAACTTTGAGTGGTTATACCAGAATGGTGCCTGCAGGTTTAGGTATCATCTTGGTATCATTCTTTTCAGCCAGCGGTCGGCTTTCATGTAAAAGCAATCCTAGCGGCTAATTAGCCTCTAGACTGCTTTTACAAGCCGTGGGAGGGAATGCCCCCCCCCACCGTCTTCCGTGTTTTTCTCTGGCTCTCCTGTCTCAACAGGGAACCTGAGAATGCAGCCGGTGATTCAGCCAGCTGACCATAGAGCTGATCAGAGACCAGAGTGGCTCCAAACATCTCTATGGCCTAAGAAACCGGAAGCTACGAGCATTTTATGACTTAGATTTCGCTGGATGTAAATAGCGCCATTGGGAAATTGGGGAAGCATTTTATCACACCGATCTTGGTGTGGTCAGATGCTTTGAGGGCAGAGGAGAGATCTAGGGTCTAATAGACCCCAATTTTTTCAAAAAAGAGTACCTGTCACTACCTATTGCTATCATAGGGGATATTTACATTCCCCGAGATAACAATAAAAATGATTAAAAAAAATAAAAATGAAAGGAACAGTTTAAAAATAAGATAAAAAAGCAAAAAAATAATAAAGAAAAAAAAAAAAAAAAAAAAAGCACCCCTGTCGCCCCCTGCTCTCGCACTAAGGCGAACGCAAGCGGCGGTCTGGCGTCAAATGTAAACAGCAATTGCACCATGCATGTGAGGTATCACCGCGAAGGTTAGATCGAGGGCAGTAATTTTTGCAGTAGACCTCCTCTGTAAATCTAAAGTGGTAACCTGTAAAGGCTTTTAAAGGCTTTTAAAAATGTATTTATTTTGTTGCCACTGCACGTTTGTGCGCAATTGTAAAGCATGTCATGTTTGGTATCCATGTACTCGGCCTAAGATCATCTTTTTTATTTCATCAAACATTTGGGCAATATAGTGTGTTTTAGTGCATTAAAATTTAAAAAAGTGTGTTTTTTCCCCAAAAAATGCGTTTGAAAAATCGCTGCGCAAATACTGTGTGAAAAAAAAAAATGAAACACCCACCATTTTAATCTGTAGGGCATTTGCTTTAAAAAAATATATAATGTTTGGGGGTTCAAAGTAATTTTCTTGCAAAAAAAAAAAACTTTTTCATGTAAACAATAAGTGTCAGAAAGGGCTTTGTCTTCAAGTGGTTAGAAGAGTGGGTGATGTGTGACATAAGCTTCTAAATGTTGTGCATAAAATGCCAGGACAGTTCAAAACCCCCCCAAATGACCCCATTTTGGAAAGTAGACACCCCAAGCTATTTGCTGAGAGGCATGTCGAGTCCATGGAATATTTTATATTGCGACACAAGTTGCGGGAAAGAGACAATTTTTTTTTTTTTTGCACAAAATTGTCACTAAATGATATATTGCTCAAACATGCTATGGGAATATGTGAAATTATACCCCAAAATACATTCTGCTGCTTCTCCTGAGTACGGGGATACCACATGTGTGAGACTTTTTGGGAGCCTAGCCGCGTACGGAACCCCGAAAACCAAGCACCGCCTTCAGGCTTTCTAAGGGCGTGAATTTTTGATTTCTCTCTTGACTGCTTATCACAGTTTCGGAGACCATGGAATGCCCAGGTGGCACAAACCCCCCCCAAATGACCCCATTTTGGAAAGTAGACACCCCAAGCTATTTGATGAGAGGTATAGTGAGTATTTTGCAGACCTCACTTTTTGTCACAAAGTTTTGAAAATTGAAAAAAGAAAAAAAAAATGTTTTTTCTTGTCTTTCTTCATTTTCAAAAACAAATGAGAGCTGCAAAATACTCACCATGCCTCTCAGCAAATAGCTTGGGGTGTCTACTTTCCAAAATGGGGTCATTTGGGGGGGTTTTGTGCCACCTGGGCATTCCATGGCCTCCGAAACTGTGATAGGCAGTGAAGAGTGAAATCAAAAATTTTCACCCTTAGAAATCCTGAAGGCGGTGATTGGTTTTTGGGGTCCCGTACACGGCTAGGCTCCCAAAAAGCCCCACACATATGGTATCCCCGTACTCAGGAGAAGTAGCTAAATGTATTTTGGGGTGCAATTCCACATATGCCCATGGCCTGTGTGAGCAATATATCATTTAGTGACAACTTTGTGCAAAAAAAAAAAAAAAATGTGTCACTTTCCCGCAACTTGTGTCAAAATATAAAATATTCCATGGACTCAATATGCCTCTCTGGAAATAGCTTGGGGTGTCTACTTTCCAAAATGGGGTCATTTGGGGGGGTTTTGTGCCACCTGGGCATTCCATGGCCTCCGAAACTGTGATAGGCAGTAAAGAGTGAAATCATAAATTTACGCCCTTAGAAATCCTGAAGGCGGTGATTGGATTTCGGGGCCCCGTACGCGGCTAGGCTCCCAAAAAGTCCCACACATGTGGTATCCCCATATTCAGGAGAAGCAGCAGAATGTATTTTGGGGTGAAATTCCACATAGGCCCATGGCCTGTGTGAGAAATATATCATTTAGTGACAACTTTTTGTAAATATTTTTTTTTTTTTTTTTTTTGTCATTATTCAATCACTTGGGACAAAAAAAATAAATATTCAATGGGTTCAACATGCCTCTCAGCAATTTCCTTGGGGTGTCTACTTTCCACAATGGGGTCATTTGGGGGGGTTTTGTACTGCCCTGCCATTTTAGCACCTCAAGAAATGACATAGGCAGTCATAAACTAAAAGCTGTGTAAATTACAGAAAATGTACCCTAGTTTGTAGACGCTATAACTTTTGCGCAAACCAATAAATATACGCTTATTGACATTTTTTTTACCAAAAACATGTGGCCAAATACATTTTGGCCTAAATGTATGACTAAAATTGAGTTTATTGGATTTTTTTATAACAAAAAGTAGAAAATATCATTTTTTTTCAAAATTTTCGGTCTTTTTCCATTTATAGCGCAAAAAATAAAAACCGCAGAGGTGATCAAATACCATCAAAAGAAAGCTCTATTTGTGGGAAGAAAAGGACGCAAATTTCGTTTGGGTACAGCATTGCATGACTGCGCAATTAGCAGTTAAAGCGACGCAGTGCCAAATTGGAAAAAGACCTCTGGTCCTTAGGCAGCATAATGGTCCGGGGCTCAAGTGGTTAAAGTAAAAAAAAAAAGTGAAATATTCCTTTAAATATCGTACCTGGGGGGTGTCTATAGTATGCCTGTAAAGTGACGCGTGTTTCCCGTGTTTAGAACAGTCCCTGCACCAAATGTCATTTTTAAAGGAAAAAATCTCATTTAAAACTGCTTGCGGGTTTAATGTCATGTCGGGTCATGGCAATATGGATTAAAATCAGTGAGACAAACGGCATGGGTACCCCCCAGTCCATTACCAGGCCCTTTGGGTCTTGTATGGATATTAAGGGGAACCCCGCACCCAAATTAAAATAAGGAAAGGCCCTATATACTCTGAACAGCAGTATACAGGCGGTGCAAACAAGACAGGGACTGTAGGTTTGTTGTTAAGTAGAATCTCTTTGTAATTTTGAAGGGGTACATTTTTAACGTGTTTAGCTCCAGCCAAAAAATCTTTTTTAAGTTTTTTGGAAAACATAGAGAAGGGTTATCACCCCTGTGACATTTGTTTTGCTGTCTTTCCTCCTCTTCAGAAGATTTCACCTCACTTTTTGTCCCAATGAAAAATGTTTTTTGAAAATTTGGGTTTTTTTGTGGAACAAGGATTGGAAAGCATCAGTGGAAAGGAGAAATTGTTTTCCCATATTAACTCTTACAGGAGAGAATTTCCCTTCCTAGGGGTAGATTTCATCTCACTTCCTGTTGTCTCCTTCCGTTTGCAAGTAGGAGTCGTTTGTAAGTTAGATGTTTGAAAGTAGGGTCCTGCCCTATATACTCAGCAGAAATTTGGGCCTTAGGTGTTGCTGTGGCCACAACACTGTAAGCCCTCACAGGGCCCTGCTGTGAAATATTAGATCAAGAATTGTAATTACATGCCCCTGTTGAACAGGAGCTGAAAAATTAGGCCTTAGGCACTGGTGCTGGTGCCACAACACTGCAACCCCTCACAGACACTCTAGTTGGAACGCAGGAACGAGCCCTGCTGCAAAGTATTGCATCAAAAATTGTAATTACACGCCCCTGTTAGACAGGGGCAGAAAAATTGGGCCTTAGGCACTGGTGCTGGTGCCACAACACTGCAACCCCTCACAGACACTCTAGTTGGAATGCAGGAACGAGCCCTGCTGCAAAGTATTACATCAAAAATTGTAATTACACGCCCCTGTTAAACAGGGGCTGAAAAATTGTGCCTTAGGCACTGGTGGTGGCGCCCAGAACCAAAAATGTTCTTACAAGCTATCAGCGTGATGATTGAGGAGGAAGAGGATAATTACTCAGGGATAGTCACTCAGCATCAGCATAGGCAGTCTTTGAAGGGAGCTGAGATTTCAAAAAAAATTATTCAGTTACATCAGCATCAGGTGCTTGGTAGCTGGTGGTGATCCAAGACTGATTCATTTTTATGAAGGTCAGTCGATCGACCGAGTCGGTGGACAGACGCACCCTGTGATCGGTTACCACGCCTCCAGCAGCACTGAATGTGCGTTCCGAAAGAACGCTGGATGCAGGACAGGCCAGTAGCTCAATTGCATACTGTGCAAGCTCTGGCCAGTGATCCATCCTCAAGACCCAGTAACCCAGAGGATTTTCGGTGGGAAAGGTGTCCAAGTCTGATCTTGCCCCTAGGTATTCCTGCACCATGTAAAACAGACGCTGGCGATGGTTGCTGGAATCGATCATACCTTGGGGCTGCGGACCAAAAAATTGCCTGAACGCATCGGTCAGACGGCCACCTTCTCCACCGCTCCTTCTTTGACTGACCGAAGCCTCAGCAACACGTTGTCCAGAAACAGGAGTTTGTAACCTCCCAGTCTCTGGGAACGCATTGCACAGACCTTTCTGCAAGGCCTCCCGAAGATGTTTCATCCTCTGCTCCCTCTGCGATGGCAAGATAAGGTCCGCAACCTTACCCTTGTAACGTGGATCAAGGAGGGTTGCCAGCCAGTATTGGTCCTTCTCCTTGATACCACGAATACGAGGATCCTTACGCAGGCTTTGCAGGATCAGGGAGGCCATGCAGCATAGGTTTGCTGAGGCATTCGGTCCGGAGTCCTCTGGGTCACTAAGGACGACAACGTCCGAAGCCACCTCCTCCCAGCCACGTACAAGTCCATGTGTTTCTTGGGACTGATCCCTTAAAGACTGCTGCTGATGCTGAGTGCCAGGCTCCACCTCCATACTGACACAATCTTCCTCCCCCTCCTCGTCCTCTTCCTGTGTGATCGGCGGGCACGCAGGAACACTGTCTGGATAAAGGGGGCCTTGAGAGCTAAGGAAGTCCTCCTCTTCCTGCCTCTGTTCTGCCTCAAGTGCCCTGTCCATTATTCCATGCAGCGTGTGCTCCAACAGGTGGACAAGGGGGACAGTGTCACTGATGCATGCACTGTCACTGCTCACCATCCTCATGGCCTCCTCAAATGGTGACAGGACAGTGCATGCATTCCTGATCATGGCCCACTGGCGTGGGGAAAAAAAACAAGCTCCCCTGACCCTGTCCTGGTGCCATAGTCGCACAGGTACTCATTGATGGCCCTCTGCTGCGTGTGCAGCCGCTGCAGCATGGCCAACGTTGAGTTCCACCTGGTGGGCATGTCACAGATTAGGCGGTTCTTGGGCAGGTTAAACTCCTTTTGGAGGTCCGTCAGCTGTGCACTGGCATTATATGACCGGCGGAAATGCACACAGACTTTCCTGGCCTGCCTCAGGACATCCTGTAAGCCCGGGTACCTGCCCAAGAACCGCTGCACCACCAAGTTAAGGATGTGAGGCAAACAGGGCACATGGGTCATTTGTCCCTGTCGGAGGGCAGAGAGGAGGTTGGTGCCATTGTCGCAAACCACCATTCCTGCCTTAAGTTGGCGTGGCGTCAACCACCTCTGAACCTGCCCCTGCAGAGCTGACAGAACCTCTGCCCCAGTGTGGCTCCTGTCCCCCAAGCACACCAGCTCAAGCACCGCATGGCATCTTTTGGCCTGCGTACTTGCGTAGCCCCTTGAACGACTACGGAGCACCGCTGGTTCCGAGGAAGAGGCCATGGAGGAAGAAGAAGAGGAGGGGGTGGAGGAGAGAGGTGTGTCACAATCATTAGCATTTTGGAGGCGTGGTGGTGGAACAACCTCCAACACTACTGCACCTTGTCCTGCATCCTTCCCAGCTGCCAGCAGAGTCACCCAATGCGCCGTGAAACTTAGGTAACGTCCCTGTCCATGCCTGCTGGACCATGAGTCAGCGGTAATATGCACCTTACCACTGACCGCCCTGTCCAGCGAGGCATGGACATTGCCTTCCACATGCCGGTAGAGAGCCGGAATCGGCTTCCGTGAGAAAATGTGGCGTTTGGGTACCTGCCACTGAGGAACCGCACATTCCACAAACTCACGGAAGGGGGCAGAGTCTACCAACTGAAAAGGCAGCAGTTGAAGTGCTAGCAATTTTGCCAAGCTAGCATTCAACCGCTGGGCATGTGGAGGGCTGGGAGCAAACTTCTTTCGGCGGTGCAGCAGCTGGGGCAGGGAAATTTGCCTGGTACAATCTGACGTCGGTGTACCAAAAGCAGATTGCCCACAAGTACTTGGCTGTGACACACCTAATTCTACACCTTGGTAAAAGAGAGAGGGGGAGGTGGTGCTGCGCTAACCAGAGATGTCTCTACTAGTGGAAATAAATATTAAATCCTGATATTCAAAGATCACGGGAAGATTAAATAGTAAAAAACATCAGCAAATCGCATAGGATAAAATTATGTGAATCCAATTAATACTTATATATATAAAGATAGGTACTAGTGTAAGGTAAAAACAAATAACAACAGATTGAATAGTAAGACTCAGTAAATCGCATAAGTAGATATGGTGAAAAATAAATATATGAATCCAATCAGTGCTTAAAGATGAAAAATAAAAATAAAAAATAAATACTGGTGTACGATTAAGACAAATATTAGCAACCAATTAACATATATTGAAATGTGTAGAAATCCAATGTGACTAATAGTGCTCGTGCTCTTGTGACTAGAAGCTCAAAAATTCATTTGTTAAGGTGCAACAATAGATGAAGGCAAACAGTCATAAATCAAGTGGTAAATGACAACTAAGTGAGATAAACAAAGCAAACAAAATGGTCGCTTTATCCTAATATTGCGACCTTCTGCAATAGTGCGACTATAATGTGAGTGATCATATATGTGGCTAAACCACTCTGATCATTGGGTGACCAGAAAAAATAATTATAAAAATAATTCAAAGTGTCCAAAGCAAAACAGTGTTCAGCAAGCCAGTGTTTTAAAACGCAATCCCTCCAATGACAGTGAGGTGTTATTTCTAAAACATTCTCTATCTTCTTCATGCAGCATGCACTAGGGTAGACAGTGGCCCCTTACCTAGCGGTGCTAGGTCAACCGCATATGAGTTGTTAACTCTCGTGGTCCAGGGTCTCTCCTGTATCTCTGTGTCCAGACTTGCTGACTCTACAAGATCCTGTATGGGGCTGGTATGTGTCTAGCTGAGGTCCTGGGACAGTGCCGCTCCTAACTCCTCCTCCACATCAAATCTCTTACTAAATAACTTGGAATCCGTGGTCAGGTCTGTCTGCCGATGGAGCACGTTATAAAGCAGCTAAAACAGGTTTTTCTTTTTGGATACCTGAACAGCTCAGCTAGACACGTCCTGGACACAGAGATACAGGAGAGACCCTGGACCACGAGAGTTAACAACTCATATGCGGTTGACCTAGCACCGCTAGGTAAGGGGCCACTGTCTACCCTAGTGCATGCTGCATGAAGAAGATAGAGAATGTTTTAGAAATAACACCTCACTGTCATTGGAGGGATTGCGTTTTAAAACACTGGCTTGCTGAACACTGTTTTGCTTTGGACACTTTGAATTATTTTTATAATTATTTTTTCTGGTCACCCAATGATCAGAGTGGTTTAGCCACATATATGATCACTCACATTATAGTCGCACTATTGCAGAAGGTCGCAATATTAGGATAAAGCGACCATTTTGTTTGCTTTGTTTATCTCACTTAGTTGTCATTTACCACTTGATTTATGACTGTTTGCCTTCATCTATTGTTGCACCTTAACAAATGAATTTTTGAGCTTCTAGTCACAAGAGCACGAGCACTATTAGTCACATTGGATTTCTACACATTTCAATATATGTTAATTGGTTGCTAATATTTGTCTTAATCGTACACCAGTATTTATTTTTTATTTTTATTTTTCATCTTTAAGCACTGATTGGATTCATATATTTATTTTTCACCATATCTACTTATGCGATTTACTGAGTCTTACTATTCAATCTGTTGTTATTTGTTTTTACCTTACACTAGTACCTATCTTTATATATATAAGTATTAATTGGATTCACATAATTTTATCCTATGCGATTTGCTGATGTTTTTTACTATTTAATCTTCCCGTGATCTTTGAATATCAGGATTTAATATTTATTTCCACTAGTAGAGACATCTCTGGTTAGCGCAGCACCACCTCCCCCTCTCTCTTTTACCAATTTTGTTTTGGGCTGGTGTTTGAGCCCTCTGTTCCGGTGCATGCAGCTTTCCAACAAGAGAAGTTGCACACAGTCTCAATTAACTGATTAGGAGACCGACTTCCCCAACTGGTAGCGCAGGAATAACTCCCGTTTTTAATTCTACACCTTCATTCCTCTCACTGCAGGTCTCAGAGAGGACTGGAGGTCTAGTGGGGTTGGAAATCTCAGCTGATGAGGAGCAAGGAGAGATCCTCTTTGTTCTTTGGTGTGGGTCTTTTAGATACGCTTGCCAACGAACTGCATGGCAGGTCAACATATGTCTGGTCAAGCATGTGGTACCCAAGCGGGAGATGTTTTGGCCACGCGAGATACGCTTGAGACATATGTTGCAAATAGCAGCGGTGCGATCTGATGCACTCGTCTCAAAAAAGGCCCACACCAAAGAACTTTTTGAATAACGCGCAGAGACTGCAGCGCCCTGCACATGTGGAGCTTTGGGGTGTGATGCAGTCAATGTGCTGCCCTTAGGCTGGCCCCTGGAGGGCATCCTGCCTCGTTGGTGATGTGCCGCCTCCTCCTCCTCCTCCTCCTCCTCCTCTCTCCTATCAGGCACCCACATTGAGTCAGTGACCTCATCATCCCCTCCCTCCTCATCACTGGAGCAAACCTGGCAGTATGCTGCAGCAGGGGGAGCATCACTGCCAGATTGCTGTCCTTCTTGGGCACCCCCTCTGTCCGTGCTCATGTTACTGCCTTCATCGAGCTCAGTATCATCATCAGAGCCTTCCAAATGATGGGCATCCTCCTGGAGCATGTACCCAACACTGTGGTCAAAAAGTTTGAGGGAATCCTCAGGAGGACATGGTGGAGCTAGGGAAGGAGTCACTGATGACATTGAGCCGAGGGAAGAGGCCGCTGCTTTGCCAGACAAAGCACCCTGGGCATGGGTGAGAGAGGATGAGGAGGATGAGGACGGCTTGGTCATCCACTCGACCAAGTCTTCCGCATGTTGCGGCTCAACACGGCCAGCTGCCAAAAAAAAGGCCAAGCGTGTCCCATGGCCACGTGCTGATGAGGATGCACCGTCTCCACGACCAGCACTAGACACAGAGCCTGCTTGCCCTCTCTTATTGGCTTGTGACTGTCTGCCTCTCCTTCTTGGCCTTCCAGACATACTAATGGCCTGTAGCTGCACTAAGCTGGGATATATATATATATATATATATATATATATATATATATATATATATATATATATATATATATATATATATATATATATATATGTACTGATACTGCAGCTAGCAAAATCAACTGCTTGCCTGTAGTATGAGAACACCACCAACCTTCTACAGGTAGCTTTAGCTGAACACTGTGAGGTGGACGCACCCCACTAACTTGTAGGTTTAGCTGAACACTGTGAGCAGGACGCACTGCACTAAATGTAAATAGTCTAGCTGCCTGACCGTGGTACTAATAGGATCAAAAGAACACCAGTAATTTTCTTCAGGTAGCTTTATATACTGTAACAAGACAAGCCTGCCTGTCAGTAGGAAGATAACAGGAACGGATCTAGCTGAACACTGTGAGCAGGACGCTCTGTACTAAATGTAAATAGTCTAGCTGCCTGACCGTGGTACTAATAGGATCAAAAGAACACCAGTAATGTTCTTTAGGTAGCTGTTAATACTGTAACAAGACAAGCCTGCCTGTCAGTAGGAAGATAACAGGAACGGATCTAGCTGAACACTGTGAGCAGGACGCATTGTACTAAATGTAAATAGTCTAGCTGCCTGACCGTGGTACTAATAGGATCAAAAGAACACCAGTAATTTTCTTTAGGTAGCTGTTAATACTGTAACAAGACAAGCCTGCCTGTCAGTAGGAAGATAACAGGAACGGATCTAGCTGAACACTGTGAGCAGGACGCACTGTACTAAATGTAAATAGTCTAGCTGCCTGACCGTGGTACTAATAGGATCAAAAGAACACCAGTAATTTTCTTTAGGTAGCTGTTAATACTGTAACAAGACAAGCCTGCCTGTCAGTAGGAAGATAACAGGAACGGATCTAGCTGAACACTGTGAGCAGGACGCACTGCACTAAATGTAAATAGTCTAGAAGATAACAGGAACGGATCTAGCTGAACACTGTGAGCAGGATGCACTGCACTAAATGTAAATAGTCTAGAAGATAACAGGAACTGATCTAGCTGAACACTGTGAGCAGGACGCACTGCACTAAATGTAAATAGTCTAGAAGATAACAGGAACGGATCTAGCTAAACTGAATACAGTGTATATATATATATGCAACACCTGGGATGCATATATATACACAATACACTGTAAGTGCAGCTAACTGACTGACTGTTCTGCCTAATCTATCTAACTCAAATCAAATGACACTGTCTCTCTGTCTATCTCTTTCAACTACGGAACACACACTACACAGGGCCGCCGTGCAGGCGGCCTTATATAGTGTGGGGCTTGTACTAAATCCCCTGAGCCATAATTGGCCAAAGCCTCCTTGGCTTTGGCCAATTACGGCTCTCTGTTCAGGCGGCGCTGTGATTGGCCAAGCATGCGGGTCATAGTGCATGCTTGGCCAATCATCAGCAAGCAATGCACTGCAATGCCGCAGTGAATTATGGGCCGTGACGCGCCACACGAATTTGGCGCGAACGGCCCATATCGTTCGCAATTCGGCGAACGGGCGAACAGCCGATGTTCGAGTCGAACATGGGTTCGACTGGAACACGAAGCTCATCCCTAGCCACCACCAACACATATAGACATATTGGATCACACACATACCACCCAATTCACCACTTCACCTCACACACACTTCAATTTGTTTTTTATTTGTTTTTTTTTTCACACTTTCATTACTCCATTCCACACTTTTCATCTCACACTACAATTCTTCATTTGTTTCCAGATATCCTCAATTGCAGAATCATATGCCAGCACCCTTGCACATGGAAACCCTCACAGGCACCCTTACATCTCCCCAAGTTAGTCGTGTATTACCACGCCGCCTCAGCTCCCGTGATGTGGTCTATGCTCCCGATTCGCCATGTCTCGCTCGCCCCATGCTGCGCTTACTACCGGGGTTGGTGAGTGTACTGGGTTAAATCTTTTAAATTTAATTAATAGTTTTCACCTTCAAACAGAGTGTGGTTTACCTCATTTACTATATTTACAGGGATCCAGTGCATCTGCTCCTGACGAGTGGAAACAAATCCACGAAACGCGTAGAGCTACGTGATGCTACAGACACAATGGCCCATGATGTTACCTTTATGAACCCAGCTACCTTAGATTTCTATCATGTGATCATTTACACAGGTGCCGGGCATGCTGTGTTGGGCTTGTTTAGGCCGTCTTGCTGTCACACACTATCTACTTGATTGTCTTGAATTTTATCCTATTTAGTTATATGTTTTGCACCCTTGTATTACCGTGTTTACATTTTGTGCATACATGTAACAAATGAAATTTAATAATTTATACAAATAAAACTTTATATATACCATCACCTCTGCATTTCAACCGCTTCAATTCAAAGTCCCACCTTCCTTTTGATGCAATAAAACAACAAATATTTTATTTTATTTTATATTTTTGTATGTGTTTTTTTTTTTTTTTTTTACACTTTTGTTTGTAACCAACTTTTATAACGGTAACCGGTTCCAGGTTCGGGTCTCTCAAAATGCGATGGCATCTTGGGAGACTCTGTGAAAGTTTGCCTAGTCTGTGCAATGCTGTACCCTACGCTAATACTCAACTAGTGAATGGTAGCGTTCAAAACATTCACCAATGCAAAGACCAGGATTGTCAAGACAGGAGGGACAATAATAGCGGGTGTCACGCCTATATCTGCGCTTGCTGCAGACACAACATCTTTTTTGGGGGGGTTCGCTGGGTAGGGGTACTCGGGAGGACATAAAGAAAATGCCTCTCATGCAGCTGACTGCATTTGGTTGGGGATGTGAATGGGGGAAGTACGGGCGCTGCAGAAGTGGTGGGTTCCCAATTAGGATTATCGAATGCAGCAGGAAGGGTAATATGGGCACGATGGGCCTGTGTTTGTCTTTTTGGTGGCAGCGGGACACTACTTGTGCTTGCCACCTCACCAGTTTGAACTGCACTTATGGGACTCGCCACGTCACCAATTGTTACTGCAGTGCTGGTTTGACTACGACCGGGGTGTACTAGGCCACTGGTGCTTGCCAGTTCACCAAAACGCTACCAAAAAAACTGTTAGCGATCACAGGGATCAGGCCTGACTCTGCGAACGCTGCAGTTATGCGTTTAGTGTTTTGTAAGTTACAGTGATTGATCGATACTGCACTTGGGTGGGCTGGGCTGGGCTGGGCCGGGCAGAGGGGCAAAATGCAGGTGCTAGCAGGTATCTGGGCTGATCCCGCTAACACTGCGTTTGTGGGAACCCTAAACTGCTGGGGACGCTAGTAAAGATCTGATCGGATCAGATATTGATCCGATCAGATACTATACCACTAAGGGAGGTGTACAGTGCATGCGTGGGTGTTAGCGGTACTGGCGCTAATCTGACGCTGCCTGGGGCGACGCATATCACCGCCGGGCGATCAGGGGGCTAAACCTTTATTCGGAAATAAACGGTGGGTGCCCTGACACTATAAAAAATAAATGATCTAACCAGCGTCAACTGTAACGGTTATACGGTGATCAGTGGTGAAAGGGTTAACTAGGGGGCAATCAAGGGGTTAAAACATTTATTAGATAGTATATGGGGGTCCCTGACGCTATAAAATGCTGACGGCAAACCTAAATATTTACCTCCCTAACTAGCGTCACCAGCGACACTAATACAGCGATCAGAAAAATGATCGCTTAGTGACACTGGTGACGGGGGGTAATCAAGGGGTTTAAACTTTATTAGGGGGGGTTAGGGGGGTATCCTAGACCTACAGGGGGCTAGCACTCACTGCCCTACCACTTCTAACTGTCACAAACTGACACCATGCAGTAATCAGAAAAAAAAATACTGCTTGGTGTCAGTGTGACAGGGAGGGGGGAGGGGTGATTGGGGGGTTATCGGGGGGGGTTGATCGGGGGTGTAATGTGTGCCTGGCATGTTCTACTGTGTGTGTGTGTGTTGTGCACTCACATGTCTTCTCTCCTCGGCGCCGGAACAGAAACTGCCGAGCCGAGGAGAGATGACATCACATCCTCTGCCTGTGTATACTACACACAGGCAGGGGAGGATTCCCATTGGCTGGGAGCGATCGCGAGGGGGGGGCCACGATCGGATGGCCTCCCCCTCGCCTCTCAATGCTCCCAGACAAATGCCGACCGCCGCTGGCACCGAGGGGGGGTCCAATTGGACCCCCCGCCCGCGGGAGGCAGATCACATATGGGTATGTGATTCTGCCTGCCCGTGCCATTCTGCCGACGTATATCGTCCTTAGGCGGTCGGCAAGTGGTTAAGTCATGTAGTGGACAACCACCTAAAACCATTTGTTTTTTTTTTAATAATCAAAATTGTATTTGTTTATATAATACATCATTTATACAACATACTATACCCCTACATTCAATCCAATAACAAAACTACAAATTACCCCACCTATCCCATTTAACCGAGTTTTATAAATTACAACAACAAACAAAAAAAAAAAAAAGGAAAAAAAAAAAATTCTTTATTAAAGTCTAAAGTTCCTCCCTCCACCCCTATCCTTGGTATTAATTACTCCAACTCCTTCCCCCCAACGTACAAACGTGATTAAACAGTATTATAAAGTGACTTCCCCAAATTATAAAGTGAAAACAAAAAAGAAAAAAAAATTACTATCTGTGATATCCCCTCCCCCCCTCCTTAATATTAATTTACTCCAGCACTTACTCCCAACATGCAAACATAATTACATGAGATTATAGAGTGGTTTACCCCCTTATTCTAATTTGTGTCATAAATCCCTATAATTCATAATTATATAATTTGTGCATATGAGAAAGGGGAAAAAAAAACCCTTCTATGATTCTCCCCCCCCCCATCCTTAATATTAATTTACCCAACTCCTCCCCCCCTATCATATGCTTAAATAAAATTATAGAGTGAATTTCCCCCTTATTCAATTCGTGTCATAAATCACTATAATCCGTAATTAATAAATTGTGCATTTTTCCCTCCACCCCCATCCTTAGTATTAATTTACCCCAGCTCTATCCCCCCCACGTACAAACATAATGAAACTAAATTATAAAGTGAATTCCCCCTTCTTCTAGCTCATATCATAAATCAATATAGTTCCTAATTATATAATTTACGAAGGAAAAAAAAAACACACACAACCCTACCCCGCATCACCCTCACCACTCAGTGTTTATTAGGGGAATCGGGGTGGATGGAAGAACAAAAAAAAAAAAAAAAACCCGGAAAATGAGAGCATGTAACCATACATTATCTTACCCCCCACCCCCTTTACTTATTTGGCATTAGAGAAGTCATGTCAATATTTAACTCTCTCTTTCTGGGCTCATCTTCTTATTTCTTAATTCTTAATGACTATACCATTTCTACCTCCATTACCCATTGATGTTTCCCTCTTCCATTATCTCCCTGGCGCACTGTTCCCATTTTGCCCGTGTACTTTCAAATTTCTCTTTTTGGTTTTTAACCATATGAACCCACCTCTCCGCTTCCTTTATTATGTTAACCTCATTTCTCCACTCCAAAACTGACGGACTCCGATCCTGCCTCCAATACTTCGGGATTCATTTTTTTGCTGCGTTTAATAAATGTGGGGTTATATTTTCCCTATACCTTTTGACAGGTCCGGGATTTCCGTGAAACAAATATTGTATAGGTCCGAACTCCAAGGAGTCCACTGTTAGTTTCTTAATCCATGGGGCCACTGATTCCCAAAATGACTTAATTGTTGGACATGTCCACCAAAGATGAAGAAAGGTTCCCCTCTGTCCACAACCCCTCCAACACCTATCGCTAGATGCTGAGGTGATTTGTGCTAGTTTTACTGGTGTCCTGTACCATCTCGCTAGGAACTTATATGCCATTTCTTGCACCTTTGAGCTTATGGAAGTTGTGAATGTTAACAATATCATTCTATTAATTTGTTTATCTGTCTAGACTTGGCCCAGCTCCCTCTCCCATTCTTTTACAAAGTATGGGGGTGTCCTTTCTTGTTCCCTTAGGATCATTCTGTACATTCGAGATAGCATTTGCCCAGATTCTGATATCTGTGCACACTGCCTCTCAAATGCCATAAGTGAGTTCATGGGTCTTAATGGTTTTGTTTTTTGAGAAAACTCTTCATTTGGTGGTGTTTCCATTCTGCCATTCGTGTCTCTCCAAATCTCATGACCATCTCTGTCAGTGATAATAGGGCTCCATTAGGAGCAAAGTTACCACATCTAGTATTCCCATCCTGGCCCCATGCCCCCAGACTTCCCATCTCCTCCCCCGGAGGGAACCAAGGGAATCCCTCCAAAGGAGCCAGAGGGGAGGTCTGGGGGGCATATCTACCCTTACTGTTCATTCTATCCCATACTTCCAGTGAATTCAGGGTCATCGGTGATGTCCATTGTGACAACCCTCTCAATGACCCTTGGATCCATGGTGCTCCTGCCAGATTTCTCCCCGCCATTGACATTTCTGCCTGTACCCATGGTTTTCTCTTTAGGTCATGGCACCAGTCTACTATTCTTACTAGAGTCATGGCCTTATAGTAGGATGTTATGTCCGGGAGTCCTAGGCCTCCCTCAACTCTGCTTCTCCTTAAGATATCGTAAGCCAATCTAGGCCTTTTATCATTCCACACAAAGGGCACAAACAGCCTACGCACTTGCCTGAAGAGAGTCGCTGACAACCTGATTGGCACTGTGTGCAGTACATAAACCATTCTGGGCAGTATACTCATTTTTATGGCATTGATTCTCCCGAACCAGGTCAGATATTTACCCTTCCATTTCTTTAGCTCTTCTGTTATTTCTTTCAGTAATGAGCCATAGTTACGTTCATACAATAGTTCATAGTCTGCGCTAATTTGTACCCCCAGGTATGTCAGCGACTCCTTGTTCCAAATAAATGGGTATATCTCTTTCAATAGCCTCTCCATCTCCGCTGAGATATTACTAGGAAAGATGACTGATTTCTCAAAATTGATCTTGAAACCAGACACCCTTCCAAATCTCTGTACCTCCGCCATCAATGCGGCTGTAGACGCCTGAGGAGCGGAGAGGAAAAATAACAGGTCATTTGCATACGCTGCTACTTTATGTTCCATATGTCCTATGTACGTCCCTACTATCTCCTCATTCTTTCTAATTCTGCGCAGGAACAGTTCCATTACTATCGCAAATATCAAAGGGGACAGTGGGCACCCTTGCCTGGTACCGTTTTGTATGTTGAAACATTCGGATACTGTCCCGTTGACCTTAATTCTTCCTCTTGGTTTCCCATATAGTGACATAATCCACCCTAATATTTTTCCCCCCAGACCTATCCTCCCCAATACTCCTCTCATAAAGCCCCAGTTCCCTCTGTCGAAGGCCTTTTCGGCGTCCATCGACAGAGTGATTCCTGGGGCTCTGTCCGGACCGTGTCACATCCATTGCAATACATGGAGAGCGCGGATGGTATTATCCCTAGCTTCCCGTCCCTTTATAAACCCCGTCTGGTCTGGATGTACCAAATCGCCTACATGTTCCTGAAGTCTCAAGGCCAAGATTTTTGCCAATAATTTGGTGTCAGAATTCAGCAGAGAGATAGGCCTGTAATTAGCACATACCTGGGGATCTTTTCCCTCTTTTGGTAATACCGTTATATATGCCAGTAACGCTTCTGGAGAGAGTGGATTTGCAGCATTAATAGAGTTAAAATAACTGCAGAGTGGTTTTACCAAAACTGGGAGAAATTTCTTATAATATGAGTTTGTCAGCCCGTCTGGCCCTGGACTTTTCGCAGAAGGCAGGGTTACTATCACTCTGCTCAACTCTTCAACCGTGATTGGACGTTCCATATCTTCAGATATTTCTCTAGGTATTATAGGCATGGCAGCGCTCTCCATATATTCATCTATCTCATTCCTCCTTTGACCCTCGCTTTCCCCTCCTTCAGATGGTTCTGTTTTGGCGATGTTATATAGGGCCTCATAGAAATTATCAAATTCTTTAGCTATAGCCTCTGTATCCATTATTTTCTTGCCTTGCACTAATAAGCTATGCACGTGTCTAGAGTCCTGTTGTTTTTTGAGTTGTTTTGCCAATAGCCTTCCACATTTATTTCCTTGTTCGTATGCTCTATTAGCAAAAAACCTAATTTTGTTCTTCGCTCTATGTTCTAGGCATTGTGAAACCTCTGCTCGTAAGCTCTCCAGACATCTGCCATCCATTTGGTCAAGATTTTTCTTGTGCTTTATCTCTAGGGCCCTAATCTTCTCTAGTAGTTCGTCTATCTCTCTTTTACCTTCCTTCTTCATGTGCGCACCAATGGCGATTAGCTCCCCTCTTATAACAGCCTTATAGGCTTCCCACACCACTTGATCTGACATTTCTTCTGTTTTATTTATTTCAAAATATTCCTTTATTCTCCACTGTGTCCTCCTTATCCAACAATGACTCGTTCAGATGCCATATTCGTTCCGGACGCGCCATTTGTGTTGGTCGGAGGGTCAGAATTATTGGGGCGTGGTCGGATATAGTTATTGGTTCGATTGTACTTGTGTTAACATTACCCAGGTAGAATTGGTCCACCAGAAAAAGCTCCAACTGCGAGTACATATCGTGTGTTTTAGAGTAGTAACTAAAATCCCTAGTCCCTGGATGTAGAGCTCGCCAGCTGTCCACAAGATGTTGTGAGCGTAAGGTTTGTTTAACTTGCTTTATGGCTCCAAAAGATAGAGCGGTTCTACCCAGAGATGTATCCATACTCGGATCTAGCACCCTATTGAAGTCTCCTCCAACCACTACACATCCCTCCTTAAATTCTTCCTTTTTTTAAACATTTTAACCAAAAAATTAACAGTCCCTTCATTGGGTGCATATATTGAAGCAAAGGTATATCGTCTCCCCTGTATTACACCTTTTACAAACAAATACCGACCTTCTGGGTCGCATTGTACGGCCTCAATTATCCAGGGGCATGATTTCTTAAATGCAATTGTAACCCCTCTTGCCCTTGCTACTGGAGATAACGCATGATACCATTGCTTCAATATATTCTGGGGCAGGCCTGAAATCGAGCTGCTCCCGAAAGGGGTCTCCTGCAAGAGAACCATGCCAGCTCCCAAGTGTTGCAACTCCACCCACAGTCTCCCTTTCTTATTTGGTGAGCTCAAACCCCTCACGTTGTATGACAATATTTTCAATATGGCTGTCATTTTCTTTTGTCCCAGGAACCCCCTGTTCTCTTGCCCATAGTCTCTGTCTTCCCCTCTGCCGTTCCCACCCCCCCTATTACCTCCCCATTTCCAACATTCAATACCCCATTAAACACATACCTATACATAACATAACAAGAAAGCAGAAAATACATCACATTTGTGTTATAGACATAAACCTTAGATACTCTTCCCCCATACCAAAAACCTCTCTTTAGGGGTATATCTAAAAATCGGGTCCTCATTTTCCCTCATGTCCCCCCATCTATTCCCCCTCCTCCCGGGCTTCACTCTATAGAACCCTTCCCAGGTGGAAGAACAACAAAAAAAAAAGGGGGGGGAACCCCAAAAAAAGTCCTTTAAGTCCTTCTTTGGGCTCTACCCCTGTTAACCCTTGCCGGTACCTCTTGCCACTTATCTGCTCGTTGCAGGGGGGCCCTAAAGAATTTATTCTCCAGTCCGTAAAGTCCACCATTGGAAGGTCTAATTTCTCTATAAATGATTTTAAATCATCTTTTGTTCACAAAGTTGCAGTTTTTCCATTCCTGGAAACTGTTAGACTAAAGGGGAACCCCCGCCAGTATTTGATCTTAGCCTTTCGTAGGATTTCTAACAGTGGACGGACCGACCCTCGCTTAAAAAGAGTTCTTTTTGAGATATCTGGATACAGTGCTATGTTTGAGCCTTCAAATGTAATTGTAGGAATATTACATGCTGTCTTCATTATATTTTCGTTCACGGTGTATTTGTGAACTTTACAAATTACATCTCTAGCTACGTCAGCTTTTGTGTTCTGGGGAGGGACCCGATGTGCCCAGTCTATTTCAATAACATTTGGGGCTTGATCCCCCAAAATCTGTCCAAAAATTTTTTGTACTGCTGGGGCTAATTCTGTCGCTGTAATTGACTCCTTTAATCCTTTTATAAGTATATTTTGTCGCCTGTCCCTGTTCTCGTACTCATCAAGCTGTTCTCTGTATGAATTTAATATCTCTTCATATTTTTTCATGGACTCTTGAACATCTACCACTGCCTGTGTGATAGTTTCTTGTTCTTTTTCTGCCCCTTCTACTCTGTGTCCCAGATCCCTGATGTCCTCTTTTAAATTTGCCACTGCTTGCATACAGGATTGCTCAAATGCTTTTATTAGTTGCTGAATATAATTTTTGGTGGGGAGGGTCTTCAACAATTCCCAGATGTCCATTTCTGGGTCTGCATTTTGTCCATTCTGCCCCTGTGGGTTCCCCTCGCCATCCTGAGTGTTCTCCTGTTCACACTCGTGTCTATGTGGTGACCCGCTTACTCCCATATCCCCCCTTATTATTTCTGGATGTTCCTGTCGGATAATTTGATCCATATCAGGGATTGGGTCTTCTCCTCCTCTTCCCATCATAATCTCTGTGTCTATGGACTGTGCCTTCTTCTAATGACCACCTGTTATCTTCCCATTGCGTCACTGATTGTAACCCGGCTCTCTACCAGTGGGCTTTGTATATCCACTGGTAGATGTCCATTACCAGGGATGAGTTGGCCCTTATTCTTAGCCCCTATTACCTTGGGGCTCTCACCACTTCCGGGGGGGGGGGGGGGCTTGGCTCTGGGGTCTTCCTCCCTCTCCCTGCTGTAGGGGATCTCTTACCGTTTGCCACGACACTGTCACTTGTCCTCTGGGTACTCGCCTGCTTTATCCGGGACTCCCGCTCTGCTGTTTCTGCACAGTCCATGATGTTACCTCCGCTTCGCTTCTTTGTATCTGACCTTCCTGTTTGCTCAGGTATGCGGGGGGATAGGTACGCTTTGATGCCATCTATCGATTTTCTACCTCTCCCTGCTGTTGGTTGCAGGGCTGCTTGTCTGCTTGTGGTCATCCTCAAATTTTTATCACACTCTGCTCGTATAGAATAGAATAGAGACGTGGGGGGGAGGCAGCCTGTGAGAGCAGCCGCTCCTCTCTCCACCTCTCTCACTCTCCCACTCCAGCTGGCCGCCCGTCTGCTTTCAGAAGAATGCCGGTGTGTATTTGCTTTGCTGCACGGAGAGGTTATAAACAGGCAGGCAGACTAACAAAGACCTCTCTCCCATACACCGCTTCTCCACTTTCTATCACACTGTGGAGCCTGCCTGTGTAGAGTGGATTAGTGAAGTGGGGAAGTAGCCATTCCTCTGTCTCTCTCCACCTCAGCTGGCCGCCCGTCTGCTATCAGGGAGAGCGCCGGCGTGTGTCTGTCTTGCTGCACGGAAAGGCTGAAGACAGGTAAACAGGCTAGCAAAGCCCTCTCTCCCGTACACCGCTTTTCAGCTTTCAGCTCTCTGTCACTCTTTGCTTTGCTCTGCTGCACTAGCTGTCTGTTTGCTGTCAGGAGAGCGCCGGCATGTGGTCGCTTTATTGCCCCGGGAGGCTGATTTGGAAAATAGCCGGAGAAAGCAGTCGCCCCCCTCCCTCTCGAATGCCGGCGTATCCTTGCTACTGCACAAGGGTGGCTGAAGACAGGCGAGTTAGCAAAGCCCTCTCTCACGTGCACCGCATCTCAGCTGTGTCCATTAGCCCTGGATCGTGGAGGGGGGGAGGAGCACTCACTTACTCACACACACACCCATTCTCCGACTGAACTAAATTCCACCTAAAATCATTTGTAATGTGCATGCCATCCTATCTACAAGACACAATTAATTTGTTACAAATCATTGAGGACATCCACGTGGGTGAAAACACACAACTTTTTGCTATAGATGTCGAAGCACACTATAGTGCCCCATGACAAGGGCCTTGTAGTGGTACGTTGTGTACTCTCTCAACATAATGTCTTCTCCTTCAATGGTTCCCACTTCCTCCAGGTGCAGGGTGTGACTATGGGTACTTGCTGTGCACCCTCTTATGCCAACCTGTACCTGGGGGAGTGGGAACATTCACTACTGGCCGATGACACATTATCTGTATATGTGAGCCATATCCTCGCGTGGTATCACTATACTGATGACATGTTCATGTTATGAGATGGACCCAACACTCTTTTGTATGAATTTATGACATGTATCAACAAAAATTAAATTAATTTACATTTTACGATATCACATAGTTCAAGTGAGATCACCTTCTTGTAAGTTCTCATTCAGAAACAACCTAATGGTAGTCTGTCTAGCGAGCTCTACCGCAAACCCACAGCAGGGAACTTGCTACTACACGCTTCGAGCTTCCACCCCAAACCTTTGTTGGCATCTCCCTTTAACCAATATTTGAGGACACGACGCAATTCTTCTGACGAGGTAAGATTTCAGAAGGAGGCTGACGTTCTGAGGACAAGGCTCTTGGAATGTGGCTATTCCCAGGCCTCTCTCAAAAGGGTATACAATAAAGTATTCAAGTTACCTCGTCGTGATTTGCTCTTTTCCCCAAAAAACCCAAAGGTGATGATACCACAGGCATTGGCCCCCTTTGTATCTGGCAAGCTGGCTGTTGGCGACAGACTGACATCAAGAGGTGTTCAAACTCATTAGAGGAGATGCATTTAGAATGTTGGGTACCTTTCCATGTGGAGGTTGCACATACTGTGAATATATGGACAGACGTAGAAATATAAAATTGCCCAATGGATGTATTTTTAATCCTAAGCATTATGTTAACTGTTAGGACTCCCGGCATAGTATATCTACTCTCTTGCGACTGTGGATGTTACCATGTTGGGAAGACAGTGAATGAGTTCTGGAAAAGCATTTTTGAGTATGCGTAAATGTGATCCATCTTTACCCATTGGTCGACATATGGTCCTTGTTCACACAGACTCAATTCCTACAGTTAAATTTCTAGCATTGGACCATATCCATCTAAACCAAAGAGGAGGTGACTTTAACAAACGTCTATTGCAATGTGAATTAAGGTGGATTTTTGACCTACAGGCGACCTCACCACCTGGGCTAAATGAGACATTCAACCTCAAGCCCTACCTCCTAGGCTTTAAATCAGGAGGTTGTGAACTCAATTTATAAACTATTTCCATCTTGACATTTAATCCTGTGCCATCTCTATTTTACTTTTATTTTTCTTTGATTTTACTTATCATTTTCCACCTTCCCCCTACACATGCCCTCTTTTTTTCTTATTGTGCTCTCATATTATAGATTTTTTGCTTGTTTGGTTTTTGTTTTCATATTTTTTCCTTTTGTGATTGGCCATTTATGTTGCATGTTCCCATTGCTGTCCATTCTGTGGTTATTGTCTCTACCACCATTACAAATGGCTGCGGTTCCAGCACTGCCCGATGGGTGTCCTCAGCGTGTGCTCTCTGTGGGGCTCTTCTGTGCACCACCCAGTAGTTAAGCTCCACCCATCTGGGCTGGCTTTTGATGCCGATGCATTGCACCTGATGTTCCCATGGTCCTCATTGGGGAGGAGCCCCTCCTGCACCCTGTCTGTGCGGTATCTGTCACTGCGGCCGGGGGACTCTCCCGCCGGTAATGCACTGACGCGTGACAACACCACGCCCCCTGGGCGTGGCTACGCCGCATGCCGTTGCCTCGCACAATCATCCTGGGTTTGGCACCAGCTGCTCTATTAGCAGCTGTTGGTGCCAAATGTCCAGCACCCCTCCCACTGGGGCTCGGCTCCCTTAGTGTGAACACACTTATAAACACAGCTTCAACACAGTGCATGTCAGTCACATTTGAGCCCTGCTGGTGTGGATATCTGTGAACGCTAAGCTGTCTAAAGGTATATACATTTCATCCACCCTTCCTGTCTATGTTCAAGACCAACCTAGTTCAAAAAATACAACCATTTTTACCACTCTTCCCCTTTTTTCTTTGGTTGCAGATGGTTATATATACATACTTTCTTGCTGGTATAGTCCATGGGGAGCTTCTTGCGGATGCACATTTGTATTCTCCGCAGCAGATGAGTGCCTGTTCACACGGTGGGCATGTGCTGTTCTGCTCATAGTTCAATCCACTAGTTTGTCCGGCAATTATATGTTGTCTTTTGTCCTTTATGTAAGTATATACATTAGCTGTGATTATACCTTGAATTGCCTGATGAAATGAATGGTCTTGCTCACATAAGGTGTTGCAATGTGACTATTATGCCCTGTACACACGATTGGACTTCTCGTCGGAAAAAGCTAAGATGGTTTTTCCAACGCAATTCCGCTCAAACTTGTCTTGAATACACACAGTCACACCAAATTCCGATCGTACAACACGAATGATGGGACTAGAAAAGGGCAGTTCAATAGGAAGTGCACCACCCTTTGGGCTCCTTCTGCTAATCTTGTGTTTATCTTGTGTTAGTAGAAGTTTGGTGAGAGACGATTCACGCTTTTCAGACTCGTGATTTTTATCAGATTGTTTTACTGCTGTTCAGTTTGTGCTTGTGGGTTTGTATCTGCCTTTCAGTGCATGTAGACAGTTTGTATTTGGTTTTCAGTGCATTCTTGTCCGCTCGTTACTGATTTCCAGCTTGCTCTTCACAGGCCTTGCTGTTCTTCAGTGCGTTCTGTTAGTTTGTTCAGACCAACTGACCCTTTTGAAGCCATTTATGTGGGGATCTTGCGAGCCACAAGTGGACCAATGCCTCTATAGCGTAAGTCAACTATTTATAAGCAGCAAACACTTCACCACGTTTCATTCCGTGTATTTGAAATATATAACCAATTGTGCCTGCGCTAAAAAGTATATAAACTAAGAAGGAAAATAGTGCAAAAATATTACTAATATACTAAAAACGTAATTATTGTGCCAATAAAGACATATACATATGAATATATATAAAATAAGTGCAATCCTTAAATATAAAAAAATAAAAATTTTCAAAAGTGCATCATGCAAAAAGAGAAAGATGTATAAATATAATTATAAACGTAAAATCCAAGTGCTATTTCTTGTGACAATGAAGTGTCCAATCAAAACATAATCGGCTGATTAAAACCGAAACAAAAAGTGCAAGTATTCAGTGTCCATAAATTAAGTGTCCATCATGCTTCTCCTGAATGGTGTCCAAATCACAACATGCTTAATGTGCTCTCCTGTGGTCACCCAATTGTGCTTGCGCTCACCTCTAATCGTGTGACACGGTAGTTAAACAGTGTCTAACACGCATTGGAGCCACTCCTGGGCTCACTCAGGGTATGTTGATGTGTATTCCAATCCTCTTAGGTAAAGCCAAATGCCATTCATAGAAAAGAAAGAGAAAGCTCCATGCTGTAATACAGTAAGGGATTTATTTAAAAGTAAAAGATATTCCTCCAGGAGGGTACTCACAATTTGCGGGTGCTTCAGTGCACCAAACTACTTAGGTATGATGTATAAACCACGGCTCGTATGGCGTTCGGTGTGGTGTGTATTCACCTCCTTCTCTGCTGACAGCTCCGTCCTACCCCTCCCCGACACGTATTCGGCACAGGGATCACGTGCCTTCCTCTGGGGGATCTCATTGGACGGACGCTCTATGTGAATTTTATATGCTGACGGCGGCCATTTTGCAGAGGGTTTCCGAAAGCCCTAGTGATAAGCTACTGCTGCAATGTGCGGACGGTGGCCATTTTGCCTAGGACCGCCGACCGCTAATATAATGGGATCCAACTGTGTTCAGTGATTGGCATGTAAAGCCATATCTCCCATCATCCAATAGAGCTGTAGCGGCGGCCATTTTGCCTAGGACCGCCGACAGCTCCAATAATGGGCTACAACAATGAACAGCTTAAAGAACATAGTTAGATAAATCAGCCACTAACAATACTGTAAAATATTTAAATCTATCGCCAAATGCTATTAACCGGCTATGAATAACAAAATAAACGATGATGGTATATGTAAATAACTAAAATGTATTTAATATTCAAGGATGGAGCTGTGCATCCAGGGGTCACCATACCGCACCTCATATTCCATTAAAAGGAGCCTGAACATAATAAATGAATCTGTACTGCCTTAATTAAAATAACATTAGCAAGATATTTAATTTATGATTATTAAAACATAAACTCCTTATAATTAAAATAATGCCAGCAAATAGTATATCATAAAATAATAGGGAAAATTAAATACTCCGTATTATTTCTCCATGGAGTTTTAAAAACCCATTCTGAGGAGACCTCAGACCCATAATGTTAAAATAAAATAAATTTTAATAAAATATGTATTAAAATCAATTTACACCCCTAAACCCTATCCATACCAGTTTTGAAATTAAAATTAATATAAAATTAGTATAAAATTTAATGTAAAATTATTATAATAATATTCTTAATATAAAAAATACCTATGTTAAGACTAAATATGATACCCACATAGTCGGGTATCCAGAGGGAATATATACTCCAAAATGTGTGACTAACCAAAAAACACCCTAAATAATATAATTCATCAGAAAAAACCATACAAGTATATAAATCAATAATTTCGCCGCTACCCTAGTATCATGATGCAAAGTCCTCATATTCAAAACACCATGGTTAATCAGACAATCATGTAAGCCTGATCGTAATTAGGGATGAGCCGAACACCCCCCGGTTCGGTTCGCACCAGAACCCGCGAACGGACCGCAAGTTCGCACGAACGTTAGAACCCCATTGACGTCTATGGGACTCGAACGTTCGAAATCAAAAGTGCTCATTTTAAAGGCTAATTTGCATGGTATTGTCCTAAAAAGGGTGTGGGGACCCGGGTCCTACCCCAGGGGACATGTATCAATGCAAAAAAAACTTTTAAAAACGGCCGTTTTTTCGGGAGCAGTGATTTTAATGATGCTTAAAGTAAAAAAAAAAAAGTGAAATATTCCTTTAAATATCGTACCTGGGGGGTGTCTATAGTATGCCTGTAAAGTGACGCGTGTTTCCCATGTTTAGAACAGTCCCTGCACCAAATGTCATTTTTAAAGGAAAAAATCTCATTTAAAACTGCTTGCGGGTTTAATGTCATGTCGGGTCCTGCCAATATGGATGAAAATCAGTGAGACAAACGGCATGGGTACCCCCCAGTCCATTACCAGGCCCTTTGGGTCTTGTATGGATATTAAGGGGAACCCCGCACCCAAATTAAAATAAGGAAAGGTCCCTATATACTCTGAACAGCAGTATACAGGCGGTGCAAACAAGACAGGGACTGTAGGTTTGTTGTTAAGTAGAATCTGTTTGTAATTTTGAACATTTTTAACGTGTTTAGCTCCAGCCAAAAAATCTTTTCTAAGCTTTTTGGAAAACATAGGGAAGGGTTATCACCCCTGTGACATTTGTTTTGCGTCTTTCCTCCTCTTCAGAAGATTTCACCTCACTTTTTTGTCCCAATGAAAAATGTTTTTTGAAAATTTGGGTTTTTTTGTGGAACAAGGATTGGAAAGCATCAGTGGAAAGGAGAAATTGTTTTCCCATATTAACTCTTACATGAGAGAATTTCCCTTCCTAGGGGTAGATTTCATCTCACTTCCTGTTGTCTCCTTCCGTTTGCAAGTAGGAGTCGTTTGTAAGTTAGATGTTTGAAAGTAGGGTCCTGCCCTATATACTCAGCAGAAATTTGGGCCTTAGGTGTTGCTGTGGCCAAAACACTGTAAGCCCTCACAGGGCCCTGCTGTGAAATATTAGATCAAGAATTGTAATTACATGCCCCTGTTGAACAGGAGCTGAAAAATTAGGTCTTAGGCACTGGTGCTGGTGCCACAACACTGCAACCCCTCACAGACACTCTAGTTGGAACGCAGGAACGAGCCCTGCTGCAAAGTATTGCATCAAAAATTGTAATTACACGCCCCTGTTAGACAGGGGCAGAAAAATTGGGCCTTAGGCACTGGTGCTGGTGCCACAACACTGCAACCCCTCACAGACACTCTAGTTGGAATGCAGGAACGAGCCCTGCTGCAAAGTATTGCATCAAAAATTGTAATTACACGCCCCTGTTAGACAGGGGCAGAAAAATTGGGCCTTAGGCACTGGTGCTGGTGCCACAACACTGCAACCCCTCACAGACACTCTAGTTGGAATGCAGGAACGAGCCCTGCTGCAAAGTATTACATCAAAAATTGTAATTACACGCCCCTGTTATACAGGGGCTGAAAAATTGTGCCTTAGGCACTGGTGGTGGCGCCCAGAACCAAAAATGTTCTTACAAGCTATCAGCGTGATGATTGAGGAGGAAGAGGATAATTACTCAGGGATAGTCACTCAGCATCAGCATAGGCAGTCTTTGAAGGGATCTGAAAAAAATTATTCAGTTACATCAGCATCAGGTGCTTGGTAGCTGGTGGTGATCCAAGACTGATTCATTTTTATGAAGGTCAGCCGATCGACCGAGTCAGTGGACAGACGCACCCTGTGATCGGTTACCACGCCTCCAGCAGCACTGAATGTGCGTTCCGAAAGAACGCTGGATGCAGGACAGGCCAGTAGCTCAATTGCATACTGTGCAAGCTCTGGCCAGTGATCCAGCCTCAAGACCCAGTAACCCAGAGGATTTTTGGTGGGAAAGGTGTCCAAGTCTGATCTTGCCCCTAGGTATTCCTGCACCATGTAAAACAGACGCTGGCGATGGTTGCTGGAACCGATCATACCTTGGGGCTGCGGACCAAAAAATTGTCTGAACGCATCGGTCAGACGGCCACCTTCTCCACCGCTCCTTCTTTGACTGACCGAAGCCTCAGCAACACGTTGTCCAGAAACAGGAGTTTGTAACCTCCCAGTCTCTGGGAACGCGTTGCACAGACCTTTCTGCAAGGCCTCCCGAAGATGTTTCATCCTCTGCTCCCTCTGCGATGGCAAGATAAGGTCCGCAACCTTACCCTTGTAACGTGGATCAAGGAGGGTTGCCAGCCAGTATTGGTCCTTCTCCTTGATACCACGAATACGCTGTCCATTATTCCACGCAGCGTGTGCTCCAACAGGTGGACAAGGGGGACAGTGTCACTGATGCATGCACTGTCAGTGCTCACCATCCTCGTGGCCTCCTCGAATGGTGACAGGACAGTGCATGCATCCCTGATCATGGCCCACTGGCGTGGGGAAAAAAAACCAAGGTCCCCTGACCCTGTCCTGGTGCCATAGTCGCACAGGTACTCATTGATGGCCCTCTGCTGCGTGTGCAGCCGCTGCAGCATGGCCAATGTCGAGTTCCACCTGGTGGGCATGTCACAGATTAGGCGGTTCTTGGGCAGGTTAAACTCCTTTTGGAGGTCCGTCAGCCGAGCACTGGCATTATATGACCGGCGGAAATGCACACAGACTTTCCTGGCCTGCCTCAGGACATCCTGTAAGCCCGGGTACCTGCCCAAGAACCGCTGCACCACCAAGTTAAGGACGTGAGCCAAACAGGGCACATGGGTCAGTTGTCCCTGTCGGAGGGCAGAGAGGAGGTTGGTGCCATTGTCGCAAACCACCATTCCTGCCTTAAGTTGGCGTGGCGTCAACCACCTCTGAACCTGCCCCTGCAGAGCTGACAGAACCTCTGCCCCAGTGTGGCTCCTGTCCCCCAAGCACACCAGCTCAAGCACCGCATGGCATCTTTTGGCCTGCGTACTTGCGTAGCCCCTTGAACGCCTACGGAGCACCGCTGGTTCCGAGGAAGAGGCCATGGAGGAAGAAGAAGAGGAGGGGGTGGAGGAGAGAGGTGTGTCACAATCAGCATTTTGGAGGCGTGGTGGCGGAACAACCTCCAACACTACTGCACCTTGTCCTGCATCCTTCCCAGCTGCCAGCAGAGTCACCCAATGCGCCGTGAAACTTAAGTAACGTCCCTGTCCATGCCTGCTGGACCATGAGTCAGCGGTAATATGCACCTTACCGCTGACCGCCCTGTCCAGCGAGGCATGGACATTGCCTTCCACATGCCGGTAGAGAGCTGGAATCGCCTTCCGTGAGAAAAAGTGGCGTTTGGGTACCTGCCACTGAGGAACCGCACATTCCACAAACTCACGGAAGGGGGCAGAGTCTACCAACTGAAAAGGCAGCAGTTGAAGTGCTAGCAATTTTGCCAAGCTAGCATTCAACCGCTGGGCATGTGGATGGCTGGGAGCAAACTTCTTTCGGCGGTGCAGCAGCTGGGGCAGGGAAATTTGCCTGGTACAATCTGGCGTCGGTGTACCAAAAGCAGATTGCCCACAAGTACTTGGCTGTGACACACCTAATTCTACACCTTCATTCCTCTCACTGCAGGTCTCAGAGAGGACTGAAGGTCTAGTGGGGTTGGAAATCTCAGCTGATGAGGAGCAAGGAGAGATCCTCTTTGTTCTTTGGTGTGGGTCTTTTAGATATGCTTGCCAACGAACTGCATGGCAGGTCAACATATGTCTGGTCAAGCATGTGGTACCCAAGCGGGAGATGTTTTGGCCACGCGAGATACGCTTGAGACATATGTTGCAAATAGCAGCGGTGCGATCTGATGCACTCGTCTCAAAAAAGGCCCACACCAAAGAACTTTTTGAATAACGTGCAGAGACTGCAGCGCCCTGCACATGTGGAGCTTTGGGGTGTGATGCAGTCAATGTGCTGCCCTTAGGCTGGCCCCTGGAGGGCATCCTGCCTCGTTGGTGATGTGCCGCCTCCTCCTCCTCCTCCTCCTCCTCTCTCCTATCAGGCACCCACGTTGAGTCAGTGACCTCATCATCCCCTCCCTCCTCATCACTGGAGCAAACCTGGCAGTATGCTGCAGCAGGGGGAGCATGACTGCCAGATTGCTGTCCTTCTTGGGCACCCCCTCTGTCCGTGCTCATGTTACTGCCTTCATCGAGCTCAGTATCATCATCAGAGCCTTCCAAACGCTGGGCATCCTCCTGGAGCATGTACCCAACACTGTGGTCAAACAGTTCGAGGGAATCCTCATGAGGACATGGTGGAGCTAGGGAAGGAGTCACTGATGACATTGAGCTGAGGGAAGAGGCCGCTGCTTTGCCAGACAAAGCACCCTGGGCATGGGTGAGAGAGGATGAGGAGGATGAGGACGGCTTGGTCATCCACTCGACCAAGTTTTCTGCATGTTGCGGCTCAACACGGCCAGCTGCCGAAAAAAAGGCCAAGCGTGTCCCATGGCCACGTGCTGATGAGGATGCACCGTCTCCACGACCAGCACTAGACACAGAGCCTGCTTGCCCTCTCTTATTGGCTTGTGACGGTCTGCCTCTCCTTCTTGGCCTTCCAGACATACTAATGGCCTGTAGCTGCACTAAGCTGGGATAGAACACCTGTAATTTTCTTCAGGTAGCTTTATATACTGTAACCAGACAAGCCTGCCTGTCAGTAGGAAGATAACAGGAACGGATCTAGCTGAACACTGTGAGCAGGACGCACTGCACTAAATGTAAATAGCAGGAACGGATCTAGCTGAACACTGTGAGCAGGACGCACTGACTGCACTAAATGTAAATAGCAGGAACGGATCTAGCTGAACACTGTGAGCAGGACGCACTGCACTAAATG
The DNA here is from genome assembly GCA_037952835.1 of Lithobates septentrionalis. Lineage (NCBI taxonomy): Eukaryota > Metazoa > Chordata > Amphibia > Anura > Ranidae > Lithobates > Lithobates septentrionalis. The sequence continues at coordinate 282,199 of JBBDGP010000214.1, forward strand.
TAAATAGCAGGAACAGATCTAGCTGAACACTGTGAGCAGGACGCACTGCACTAAATGTAAATAGCAGGAACGGATCTAGCTGAACACTGTGAGCAGGACGCACTGACTGCACTAAATGTAAATAGCAGGAACAGATCTAGCTGAACACTGTGAGCAGGACGCACTGCACTAAATGTAAATAGCAGGAACGGATCTAGCTGAACACTGTGAGCAGGACGCACTGACTGCACTAAATGTAAATAGCAGGAACAGATCTAGCTGAACACTGTGAGCAGGACGCACTGCACTAAATGTAAATAGCAGGAACGGATCTAGCTGAACACTGTGAGCAGGACGCACTGCACTAAATGTAAATAGCAGGAACGGATCTAGCTGAACACTGTGAGCAGGACGCACTGCACTAAATGTAAATAGCAGGAACGGATCTAGCTGAACACTGTGAGCAGGACGCACTGCACTAAATGTAAATAGCAGGAACGGATCTAGCTGAACACTGTGAGCAGGACGCACTGACTGCACTAAATGTAAATAGCAGGAACGGATCTAGCTGAACACTGTGAGCAGGACGCACTGACTGCACTAAATGTAAATAGCAGGAACGGATCTAGCTGAACACTGTGAGCAGGACGCACTGCACTAAATGTAAATAGCAGGAACGGATCTAGCTGAACACTGTGAGCAGGACGCACTGCACTAAATGTAAATAGCAGGAACGGATCTAGCTGAACACTGTGAGCAGGACGCACTGCACTAAATGTAAATAGCAGGAACGGATCTAGCTGAACACTGTGAGCAGGACGCACTGACTGCACTAAATGTAAATAGCAGGAACGGATCTAGCTGAACACTGTGAGCAGGACGCACTGACTGCACTAAATGTAAATAGCAGGAACGGATCTAGCTGAACACTGTGAGCAGGACGCACTGCACTAAATGTAAATAGCAGGAACAGATCTAGCTGAACACTGTGAGCAGGACGCACTGACTGCACTAAATGTAAATAGCAGGAACAGATCTAGCTGAACACTGTGAGCAGGACGCACTGCACTAAATGTAAATAGCAGGAACGGATCTAGCTGAACACTGTGAGCAGGACGCACTGCACTAAATGTAAAGAGCAGGAACAGATCTAGCTGAATACTGTGAGCAGGACGCACTGCACTAAATGTAAAGAGCAGGAACAGATCTAGCCTAATCTAGCTCTCAAATCAAATGACACTGTCTGTCTCTCTCTCTATCAGCACACCGGAACACACTACACAGGGCCGCCGTGCAGGCGGCCTTATATAGTGTGGGGCGTGTACTAAATCCCCTGAGCCATAATTGGCCAAAGCCACCCTGGCTTTGGCCAATTACAGCTCTCTCTACTGACGGCGCTGTGATTGGCCAAGCATGCGGGTCATAGTGCATGCTTGGCCAATCATCAGCCAGCAATGCACTGCGATGCCGCAGTGAATTATGGGCCGTGACGCGCCACACGAATTTGGCGCGAACGGCCCATAACGTTCGCAATTCGACGGACGGTCGAACAGCCGATGTTCGAGTCGAACATGGGTTCGACTCGAACACGAAGCTCATCCCTAATCGTAATCAACACCAATGTGGGTCTGTACCTGGGGTTTGCAACTGGATTACAATATAATACTTAAAAGCTAATTAAAAATTACTGAGAAAACATCTCAAATCAAAATCCTTATTAAGCCCACCAGGGGATAGAGAACCCAGCTGGTGTATCCACCAAGATACAAAATTGGAGCCTCTCCAGTGGCGTTTGGGAGCCTCTATCCCACAAAATTTCATCCCAACCGTACTCTGATTGTGCACATTCTTAAAATGGATGGACAAATGGTGCTTGTCTGACCCTTGGCTCCCAAACGCTACTGGAGAGGCTCCAATTTTACGAGAGAAATCAGCAAGCGAGAATCTTGGTGGATACACCAGCTGGGTTCTCTATCCCCTGGTGGGCTTAATAAGGATTTTGATTTGAGATGTTTTCTCAGTGATTTTTAATTAGCTTTTAAGTATTATATTGTAATCCAGTTGCAAACCCCAGGTACAGACCCACATTGGTGTTGATTACGATCAGGCTTACATGATTGTCTGATTAACCATGGTGTTAGCTGCGAAATTATTGATTTATATACTTGTATGTTTTTTTTCTGATGAATTATATTATTTAGGGTGTTTTTTGGTTAGTTACACATTTTGGAGTATATATTCCCTCTGGATACCCGACTATGTGGGTATCATAATTAGTCTCAAAATAGGTATTTTTTATATTAAGAATATTATTATAATAATTTTACATTAAATTTTATACTAATTTTATATTTTAAATTTCAAAACTGGTATGGATAGGATTTAGGGATGTAAATTGATTTTAATACATATTTTATTAAAATTTATTTTATTTTAACATTATGGGTCTGAGGTCTCCTCAGAATGGGTTTTTAAAACTCCACGGAGAAATAGTACTGAGTATTTAATTTTCCCTATTTTATGATATACTATTTGCTGGCATTATTTTAATTATAAGGAGTTTATGTTTTAATAATCATAAATTAAATATCTTGCAAATGTTATTTTAATTAAGGCAGTACAGATTCATGTATTATGTTCAGGCTCCTTTTAATGGAATATGAGGTGCGGTATGGTGACCCCTGGATGCACAGCTCCATCCTTGAATATTAAATACATTTTAGTTATTTACATATACCATCATCGTTTATTTTGTTATTCATAGCCGCTTAATAGCATTTGGCGATAGATTTAAGTATTTTACAGTGTTGTTAGTGGCTGATTTATCTAACTATGTTCTTTAAGCTGTTCATTGATGTAGCCCATTATTGGAGCTGTCGGCGGTCCTAGGCAAAATGGCCACCGCTAAGGCTCTATTGGATGATGGGAGATATGGCTTTACATGCCAATCACTGCACACAGTTGGAGCCCATTATATTAGCGGTCGGCAGTCCTAGGCAAAATGGCCGCCGTCCGCACATTGCAGCTGTAGCCTTATCACTAGGGCTGTCGGTGACCCTTGGCAAAATGGCCGCCGTCAGCATATAAAATTCACATAGAGCGTCCGTCCAATGAGATCCCCCAGAGGAAGGCACATGATCCTTGTGCCGAATACGCATCGGGGAGGGGTAGGACGGAGCTGTCAGCAGAGAAGGAGGTGAATACACACCACACCGCATGCCATACGAGCCGTGGTTTATACATCATATCTAGGTAGTTTGGTGCACTGAAGCACCCGCAAATTGTGAGTACCCTCCTGGAGGAATATCTTTTACTTTTAAATAAATCCCTTACTGTATTACAGCATGGAGCTTTCTCTTTCTTTTATATGAATGGCATCTGGCTTTACCTGTGAGGATTGGAATACACATCAACGTACCCTGAGTGAGCCCAGGAGTGGCTCCAATGCGTGTTAGACACTGTTTAACTACCGTGTCACACGATTAGAGGTGAGCGCAAGCACAATTGGGTGACCACAGGAGAGCACATTAAGCATGTTGTGATTTGGACACCATTCAGGAGAAGCATGATGGACACTTAATCTATGGACACTAAATACTTGCACTTTTTGTTTCGGTTTTAATCAGCCGATTATGTTTTGATTGGACACTTGATTGTCACAAGAAATAGCACTTGGATTTAACGTTTATAATTATATTTATACATCTTTCTCTTTTTGCATGATGCACTTTTGAGAATTTTTTTTTTTTTTATATTTAAGGATTGCACTTATTTTATATATATTCATATGTATATGTCTTTATTGGCACAATAATTAAGTTTTTAGTATATTAGTAATATTTTTGCACTATTTTCCTTCTTAGTTTATATACATTTTAGCGCAGGCACAATTGGTTATATATTATACCTTTTGAAGCCATGTTGCGGGTATGTGCTCATCCTAGAGTTTGTGCTATGTGGGGGCTTGGTGTTGGGCTTCTAGCTTTGACCCAAGCCCAGTCCATGAACAGGGTGGGGAGGAGTTCATGGACCAAGAATTGGTTGCTTCAGCATGACCAATTCTCTCACATACCTTTGCTGTGGGAGATCCATGAAAATAACGCTGATGATTTCAGGAATTTTCTCAGGATGACGGACCCCATTTTTCACCGTCTGTTGGCTTTCCTGTCCCCTTATATTAACAGGCAGGACACCTGCATGTGGCAAGCCATAACTCCGGAGCAGAGGTTTGTCACCACCTTGCGGTACTTGGTGATGGGGAGAAGTCTGCAGGACCTCAAGTTCTCGACAGGCATATCCCCCCTGGCTCTGGGGTTCATTATCCCAGAGACCTGTTCTGCCATCATCCAGGTCCTGCAGAAGGACTATATTAGGGTAAGTTTTCTCCTTTAACATCACATTATATGTATTTAATGTTTGCTAATGTATTGTATTTCTTTCATCATTCCCTAATTACCATGATTGTAATATGCTGTGAATGTCCCCTTTGTTCTCATGCATGCTGGAAGCTTTTAATGCTCCTTTTTTGTCCTTCATGCATATTTGCCTTCACTAACCTCCCCAGCATGCTATCCTGGGCCCATATACACCTAGCCTAGTCACTTAACAATGTATTTTGTCAGCTCCATTGTAGTGCTTTACCCTAAACACCCCCTAAAATGTGTACAAATGTTTATTTGTGTCCTAAAATTCAGGCAGAGTGCCAAATGCTTTTTTTGGGGTCCCAAACTCATTTGGAACCCTCCCTCCCACCAACCGCTAAGTCAACCCATACCAATCCTCTATCTGCTGACTTTGCCAAACCCATACACACTACACCCCCCTATTTTGTGGTCATATTTATGGATGAATTCCCCAAAGCATGTAGTGAAAGGGCCTGCCTGAATACTTTCAAATGGTACTGTTCAAAGTTTTGTTCTCCTATTATTATCTTGATAGGTAATTGCAGAATGTAAAAATGTGCTTCAATTTGGACAGTGTGTATTTAGATTTTTCTATTATGACACTTCTTACCTGTCTAGTGGGCTGCCAATAGTGTAAGTAAGGAGGGGCTGGCCAAAGTAAAACACATTATTTATGCATTCAGCTCTCAATGAAGTGGAGAGGGTTACCTGTCCAAAACATCCCCCCCCCAAATTTTTACAATGGGCCATCAGAGGGGGTGAGGAATATGATAAGTGGACCTTATATTTTGGCCTTTAAATACCCATCAAATAAATGTTATACTGATATTGGCCAAGAATGTTTGTATCTAATCTGCTTGCAATGTTTATGTGCAAAATGACAATTTTTTTTTTCTTGTTTGACTCCACAGTTTCCTGCAATGCCAAAGAATGGCAGACTGTGGCCTCCCAGTTTGCCGAGCGGTGGGACTTTCCCAACTGTGGAGGGGCAATCGATGGGAAACACGTCCACATCGTCCCACCACCCCATTCGGGGTCATACTATTACAATTACAAGGGGTTCAATAGTATCGTGTTGATGGCGGTGGTGTCGGCAACATATGAGTTTTTATATGTGGAAGTGGGGAGGAATGGCCGGATGTCGGATGGTGGAGTATTTGCCCAGACCAAGTTCTACCGACGTCTTGAGAGTGATGGCTTGGGATTGCCACCTCCGGAGGAGATCGTGGAAGGACTGCCATTTGTGATCATTACAGATGAGGCATTCGGTCTGGGTGACCACGTGATGAGGCCATTCCCCCAGACGACCCTCACCCCAGAGAAGAGGGTTTTTAATTATCGGCTGGCCAGAGCAAGAAGAGTCGTGGAGAATGCGTTTGGGATCCTGGCCAGCCGGTTCCGCCTATTTCAAACAGCCATAAATATGGCGGAATACAAACTGAACCGTATAATTTTGAGTTGCTGCATCCTGCACAATTTTCTTAAAAAACATAATGCTAGTTATGTTGCCTCTGTTGGACCTGAGACCGGACTTTCAGAAGTTCCAATGACGGCCCTGGAAGCAGGCCGTCCTGGCTTACCCCCCCAAAGTGCCCGTGAAGTGAGAGAAAATTATCTCCAATATTTTACGGGTAGGGGGGCCATTGCTTTGCCACCAAATTTGGAAATTTTTTTATTTTTTATCAGATAAAATTTTGATTTTTTTTTAATGCTTGGGTTTATTTTTGCTGTCTCCTAGGTTCTCCTAGTGCACTTGTAGTGCCAAGTGGTTTTTCCATTATTAAATAACACCCATTGTCACTGTAAACACCAACTTAACACAAAAACTGTTATTGATCATTGAAAGAAGAAGCCACACATTGTTGAGTATAAAATCTTTTATTCTGTGCACTTGTACATGTGCGTTGTAAAACTTATTTTTGGTAAAAACACCAAATCTTGTTTTCATTTTTTTTTTTTATATTCTTGAGGGTACATAAACAGGCATGTTTAAAAACATAACATACACAACTCTGGAACTTACAAAGTTAAACATTGAAACACTGAAGGCAATATCAGACATTATAGTGCAAAAAAGGTGTTGATATTGCCTTCATCAGATGGGGTGATTTCACCCCTGTAAAAGCCAAATTTGGAAGATGCACATAAATTGGGAGTCAAACTGGGGATTTCCCTCCTGATCCCATACCTAATGTCAACATGTGCTATCTCCCATCATGGGGGGTCAATGGACGTGTTTTGGGGGTGCAACCCCTTCCTCTCACCTACTTGAGTTTCAAGGAAGGGGTTGCAGCCACAAAATGCATACATTGATATCTTCTGATGGCGGATAGCACATGTTGACACACTGTGTGCATCTTCCAAATTTGGCTTTTAAAATTTGACAAAAATTTGTGCTTAAAAAGAAACAAATTGTGGGATTTTTTGGGTATTTAGATTCTTCCTAGCACATCAATCATGTTCTTCAGTTTTTGTCCAATCTCAATTGTTTTTTGCTTTATACAGTCTAAATCCTGAATACAACACATTATCTCTTGGATTAGCCTTTGGCCACTGTCAATGGTAAAATGATAAGATTGTTCTTCCACAACCTGTACTTCACCTAAAAAATAAAATACACACCATGTATTATAATTATACAGGCATACATCTATTACCTGCATTTGTGATGTCAGACACTCACCTGTTGTGGTGACAAACTCCACTACCTCTCCTTCCTCCACATCCTCAGGTTGTGACTTCTGGTCCCCTTCTTCAGGAGATGGGGGGTCCCTGGTGTCCAATGATGTCCCGAGTCTTTGCTCCTCTATGAGAATGAAACAAAAAGGTATACTTAGCACACAGATATTTGAGGCCAGAAATAGTAATATGAAACATTGCTGGGAAGTGGGGTACAATTGTCTGTTTGGGCAGAGTTCCAAGTTGAAGACATGATTAATACCCTTAACTAAGCTGGAATACTTACCTTTTTTGGCCAATTTTCACACATGTAGACACTCCAAGTATCCACTGGAACAAATGTGTGGGACCCCCTGAAAAGTTTGTTCTTGTGTCCCACACTACTGCTCCTGAGTCCAGATGTGTAAACAGCTGCTGAGTGTACTCTACTTACATTACACTGAATCAAGTTTGCATTTCATTCTAGTTACAAACACATCTAGACAGCAATGTACAAAACTTATTTTTATACAAATTATCATGATCAAATGTAGTTAACCCTGTATCTGGCAAAAACATTGTATTTAGTTGGCAAACGAACAATGTTTACTACGATCGATTACTATGCCGCCCACGAACATGAAAGTAGCCATTTTTTCTTATTGTGCTCTCATATTGATTTTTTGCTTGTTTGGTTTTTGTTTTCATATTTTTTCCTTTTGTGATTGGCCATGTATGTTGCATGTTCCCATTGCTGTCCATTCTGTTGTTATTGTCTCTACCACCATTACAAATGGCTGTGGTTCCAGCACTGCCCGATGGGTGTCCTTGGCGTGTGCTCTCTGTGGGGTTCTTCTGTGCACCACCCAGTAGTTAAGCTCCACCCATCTTGGCTGGCTTTTGATGCCGATGCATTGCACCTGGTGTCCCCATGGTCCTCATTGGGGAGGAGCCTCTCCTGCACCCTGTCTGCGCAGTATCTGTCGCTGCGGCCGGGGGACTCTCCCGCCGGCGATGCGCTGACGCATGACATCACCACGCCCCCTGGGCGTGGCTATGCCGCATGCCGTTGCATCGGAGAATCATCCTGGGTTTGGCACCAGCTGCTCTATTAGCAGCTGTTGGTGCCAAATGTCCAGCACCCCTCCCACTGGGGCTCGGCTCCCTCAGTGTGAACACACTTATAAACAGAGCTTCAACACAGTGCATGTCAGTCGCATTTGAGCCCTGCTGATGTGGATATCTGTGAACGCTAAGCTGTCTAAAAGGTAAATACATTTCATCCACCCTTCCTGTCTATGTTCAAGACCAACCTAGTTCAAAAAATACAACCATTTTTACCACTCTTTCCCTTTTTTCTTTGGTTACAGATGGTTATATATACATACTTTCTTGCTGGTATAGTCCATGGGGCGCTTCTTGTGGATGCACATTTGTATGCTCCGCAGCAGCTGAGTGCCTGTTTACACGGTGGGCATGTGCTGTTCTGCTCATAGTTCAATCCACTAGTTTGTCCGGCAATTATATGTTGTCTTTTGTCCTTTATGTAAGTATGTACATTAGCTGTGATTATACCTTGAATTGCCTTATGAAATGAATGGTCTTGCTCACATAAGGTGTTGCAATGTGACCTTAATGCCCAGTACACACGATCGGACTTCTCGTCGGAAAAAGCTATGATGGTTTTTCCAACGCAATTCCGCTCAAACTTGTCTTGCATACACATGGTCACACCAAATTCCGACCGTACAACACGTATGATGGGACTAGAAAAGGGCAGTTCAATATGAAGTACGCCACCCTTTGGGCTCCTTCTGCTAATCTCGTGTTTATCTCGTGTTAGTAGAAGTTTGGTGAGAGACGATTAACGCTTTTTAAACTCGTGATTTTTCAGATTGTTTTACTGCTGTTCAGTTTGTGCTTGTTGGTTTGTATCTGCCTTTCAGTGCATGTAGACAGTTTGTATCTGTTTTTCAGTGCATTCTTGTCCGCTCATTACTGATTTCCAGCTTGCTCTTCACAGGCCTTGCTGTTCTACAGTGCGTTCTGATAGTTTGTTCAGACCAACTGACCCTTTTGAAGCCATGTTGCGGGTACGTGCTCATCATAGAGTTTGTGCTATGTGGGGGCTTGGTGTTGGGCTTCTAGCTTTGACCCAAGCCCAGTCCATGAACAGGGTGGGGAGGAGTTCATGGACCAAGAATTGGTTGCTCCAGTGTGACCAATTCTCTCACATGCCTTTGCTGCGGGAGATCCATGAGAATAACGCTGATGATTTCAGGAATTTTCTCAGGATGACGGACCCCATTTTTCACCATCTGTTGGCTTTCCTGTCCCCTTATATTAGCAGGCAGGACACCTGCATGTGGCAAGCCATCACTCCGGAGCAGAGGTTTGTCACCACCTTGCGGTACTTGGTGATGGGGAGAAGTCTGCAGGACCTCAAGTTCTCGACAGGCATATCCTTCCAGGCTCTGGGGATCATTATCCCAGAGACCTGTTCTGCCATCATCCAGGTCCTGCAGAAGGACTATATTAGGGTATGTTTTCTCCTTTAACATCACATTATATGTATTTAATGTTTGCTAATGTATTGTATTTCTTTTATCATTCCCTAATTACCATGATTGTAATATGCTGTGAATGTCCCCTTTGTTCTCATGCATGCTGGAAGCTTTTAATGCTCCTTTTTTTGTCCTTCATGCATATTTGCCTTCAGTAACCTCCCCAGCATGCTATCCTGGGCCCATATAAACCTAGCCTAGTCACTTAACAATGTATTTTGTCAGCTCCATTGTAGTGCTTTACCCTAAACACCCCCTAAAATGTGTACAAATGTTATTTGTGTCCTAAAATTCAGGCAGAGTGCCAGAGGCTTTTTTTGGGGTCCCAAACTCATTTGGAACCCTCCCTCCCACCAACCGCTAAGTCAACCCATACCAATCCTCTATCTGCTGACTTTGCCAAACCCATACACACTACACCCCCCTATTTTGTGGTCATATTTATGGATGAATTCCCCAAAGCATGTAGTGAAAGGGCCTGCCTGAATACTTTCAAATGGTACTGTTCAAAGTTTTGTTCTCCTATTATTATCTTGATAGGTAATTGCAGAATGTAAAAATGTGCTTCAATTTGGACAGTGTGTATTTAGATTTTTCTATTATGACACTTCTTACCCGTCTAGTGGGCTGCCAATAGTGTAAGTAAGGAGGGGCTGGCCAAAGTAAAACACATTATTTATGCATTCCGCTCTCAATGAAGTGGAGAGGGTTACCTGTCCAAAACATCCCCCCCCCCCAAATTTTTACAATGGGCCATCAGAGGGGGTGAGGAATATGATAAGTGGACCTTATATTTTGGCCTTTAAATACCCATCAAATCAAAAAAGACACTCAGATTAGCAATTGAGGGGAAGGGCGTGACCGGATGTCGGTGATGGTGGTGTGGGAGCGTGGAGAGTGAGCAGTGAGATGTGAGTTCCCCTCTCTACTTCTAGCCGACTATAGTGCTTTGTAGCTTTGTACCTGGTGTCCTGTGCCTGGGTGGATAGGAGCGGTGGCGGCGTTCGGCCGGTGAGTCGCCTGAATCCTTCCCCTGTATCTTAGTTCCTCTGTTGGGGCGGCTGCTGATACTGCGCCTGTGCAACTGGAGTCCGGGAATTGCCGAGTCCACTCGAAAATAGCAGGCTGGTGAGAGGAGAAGTCAGCGTCCCTCGATCCAGGGAGAGCCCGAACGGACGCTGCTGAGAGACAGCTGAGGAGTCCCTGTGGTGGCTGGACGGAGCAGAGATACCCCGTTGCAGAAGTACGGCGGCAGGAGATTGCAGGTGAGCGACCTGAAACAGCAGGCTGGGACTATTATTGGCAGCAGGTGGGCTGCAACAAGCACTGTAAAACAGCGTGGAACGCTGTGGGACTTTGGGACAGGGTACAAAGCCTATACTGTTTACTGGCTGTATCATCAGGAGAAGCCGAGCAAGTAATCCTGTATTATAATACAAGGGAACTAAGGATAACCCGGGTACAGGCTATATAGCTCTTAAAGGACAGTGTAAAATAATATAGCACGATTTAACACATTATAGTGCTACTATCACTGCTAACTCCAGTGCTTCTTCCCACTCCTTGTCCTTCCCCTCTTTTTTGTTCTTATTTTTTATACTAAAATACAGTCATGTCAAGAAAAAGAGGGGATGAATCAGTCAATCTGGAGAATGTGGGGCTCCAATCACTGCAATCCGCGAAGGAGAAAGGAAATCAGGCGGCAGCGGCAAAATTAGAGAAATATGCACACACTCCCGAACAGACTCCCGCAAAAAATGGACAATTAACACAAGTAAAAGCACCAGCGGATAGGAAAAGCCATGGGCAGGTAACAACAGCCCCAGTAGGAGCAGGGCCTAAGACCGCGAATAATAATAAGGGTGCAGGGATGGCGGAAAAAGATCATATATTGACATCAGTTATCATCCCCCCTATGGAGGTAGAACCCACACTGGAGGGAAGTACTGCAAGCCGTCAATTCATGTAAAACATCGCTTGAGGGTCTATGCTGTCAAGTTAAAGAGGTCAAAGAAGAATTGTCACTAATGAGGCAAGAATTACAAAAAGCAGTAGAAAGGATAACAGCCCTGGAGGGAAGGGTAAGCCAAGTGGAAGACGATGTATACCCCTTAGAGCAAGAAGTTAAAACCATAAAGGATCAACTGGGCAGAGTCATTGAAAAAATGGATGAAATGGAAAACCATCTCAGAAGGGACAATGTGAGGGTAGTGGGGTTCCCAGAAGGGAGTGAGGGGCCCAATCCTATTCCTTTCTTGGAAAAATGGCTTACAGAAGTATTTGGAAGAGAGACATTTTTCTTACAGTTCTCTATTGAAAGGGCTCACAGAGTCCCTTTTAGGGCTCCTCCCCCAGGAGGACATCCTAGATCATTATTACTGAAGTTTTTGAATCACAATGATAAAATAACTTTACTGCGCAAAGCCAGAGAGATGGGACCCACCCTCTATAAAGGATCCAAAATTTAATTTTACCCAGATTTCTCACCAGAACTACAGAGATGTAGGGGGGGGGGGGGGGGGTTTGGAGGTAAACGTAGCCTACAAAAATTTGATGTTAAGTATGCGCTACTGTATCCAGCGTGGTTGCGGATAGAGGCGATGGGGGAAATTCTCTTTTCTGACTCTCCGGCAGGAGTAACCCGGTGGCTTGAAGGAAACATACAGAAGTTGAAACTTAAAGCGGAGCTCCACCCTATTTTACATGTTTTGCTCAATCACATGCCATGAATGTATTTAGTTATAAACGGATATATATATATATTTTTTTCTTTTGTACCTGTTTTTTTCCCAATTTCCTTCTCTGCTTCCTGTCTAGTTATCTGCGGATATGGGCGGGTCAACTGCGGCTATTACGCAATTTCCTTTTTACGTGCAATGCCTCCTGGGAGCTCCTATCATCATTCCCAGGGGTCATTGCGGAGGACTGCCGCGAGTTCTCGCGTGATTTCGACGATGACGCCCGCACGTTGTCATGGCAACCCTGAAGTTTATGGCGCTGCTCACAGTAAACACTGAGCATGCGCGGGAAATAGCGGTGAATGCTGGGAGCTCAGCATTCACCGTATCCTGGAAATCCATGCTTGTGGGCTTCACATGCCCACAAGCAAGATGGGATTGGCCACAATCGATTTTTATAAATATTTATTGAAAACGAAAACGGACAGCAGCAGCTTAAAAATGCCAAACTAATGAGTTTCAATTTAGATTTGTACATGTGTCTGAATTAATACAAAAAAAAAAAAATAGGAATGGTCGCCGGAACCCCGCTTTAAAGAGAGGAACCTCGCATGTTAACGATATCTAGGCTGAAGACATGGAACACTGGGAAGAGTCATGGACTCGGCAAAGAATAGAGTGAGGATGAAGGATCTCACATATTAGAGTAGAAATGAATGAAGGGGATAATATCACATTTAAAATTCTAGATATTTGCATGTTTTCAGTATGGGTGTGGTGTATTATGGTAGGAATGGGTACGGTATATGAAATGTATGAGGCGGTCACAAAGCCCTTTGGGCGAATCTGGTAAGGTGGGGGAAGGGAGTGGGGGGGAGGGTATCGGGGAGGTTGGGTTGGGGGGGAGGGGGTGGTGTGGTTGATGGGGGGTGGGGAGCAAGGGGTTTATTGGGCTTAGGGCAGAGTAATATTAGAGTGTACACATTAGCTGCGGTGAGTTATTGGGTAGAAGGGAAAAGAAAAGCAGGTCTGAGCACAAGAGTTAAAAAAAGAAGAAGAGGAGAGAAAAAAAAAGAAAAGAGAGGAAAAAAATGTTTGGAATTGCCACAAGTAAGAATAGAGGGAAAAGCCCCACGGGCATTAAAGCACAGAGTGTAATCAAGGTTTTCTATATAATGCACATTATTGATTCTGAAGCGGGGCCCTTGGCCATTTACCTCATGGGTATGGAAGCACAGAGTGTAATTGAGGTTTTTTTTATATAACGCACTTTATTGATTCTGAAGCTGGGTTTTTTTTTTTGTTATGTTTTTGATGTTCCTTTTTTTATTTTTTTTTCTATTATGCAGCCTAAGGTTTTTAATGGAATGTCCGGGGGATGGGGAATCCAGATAAGAGATCTACTATTTTTTAGATGTTGGAAATGAGGGGGGTGGGCTTGGTCTGCTTGCAGGAGATCCACCTGACAAAGGTCACCACGACCTACCTTCAAAATAGGAGGTTTTGAAGCCCAATATCATTCGGTTTACTCCTCATATTCCAGAGGGGTGGGCATAATGGTGAAAAAAAGGAGTGGCTTTCTCCTGCCGGCAGATCAGCATAGATGGTATGGGCCATTATATATTTTTTGTATTGCTCAATAGAGAATAGAATGTAAGTTTAAGCAAATATTTATATTCCCCCGCCATTTAAACTTGAAGTTATGTATAAGTTAATGGAATTTATGCTGGATAAAGTGGACACCCCGGTAATAGTAGTAGGAGATTTCAAAAAGGTTATTAATAAAAGTCTGGATAGATTCCCAACGGGAGCCCAACTACATAATGTAGCAGAAGGTCGCTTGAGACAGTTTTTGGCAGAGGCAGGGCTGTTGGATGTATGGTGGGTTCGGAACCCTGAAAAATGGCAATACTCTTGTTTCTCGGCCTCCCATCCTACACTCTCTAGGATCTATATGATTCTGGGGAATGTGGAATCATTGCCAATAATAAAGGATATGGTTTACCCTCCAAGAGGGGTCTCGGACCACTCACTGGTAGTGGTATCAGTGAATACAGGGGGAAGGAGTCTCGAGGATTTTGGAAACTGAGCCCTTACTGGTGGGAGTTAATGGGAGAATCAGAGAGGATAATAAAAAAGCTAGAAGAATTTGTAATATCCAATGAAGGCTCAACTGCAGTGGGTGTACAGTGGGATACCCTGAAGGCATTTCTCATGGGTATACTGATCCAGGGGGTGGCAGGAGTCAAGAAGAGATCAAGAGAATGGGAGGAAGGAAAGACCTGAAGATGGGAGAGAAACAATACATAGAAGACCCAACGCTGGAGAAACAAAATGTATGGTTGAATAAACAAGAGATCTATAGAATAGCAGTATTAAGGAAAGGGGAGAATAAGCAACTTTTTCAGAGACAACGGGCCTTTGGAGAAGGAGAAAGCGTGGGACGAATGTTGGCCTATTTAGTGAAAACCAACTCCTCTTCCTCGACAATTCCCGCAATCAGGACCACAAATGGTGAGATTTCCTCCCATACATCCGAGATTATGGATATATTCAAAAACTATTTTGAATCCCTGTACAGGTCGCAGGGGAGAGCCGGAGAAGAGGATATGGATACTTTTTTAAAGAACATATTAATACCAACCTTTACAGGAGAGGATAGAGAGGGATTGGAGGCCCAAATAACCTTAGTTGAATTACAGCATGCTGGCAAATCAAAAATCTCCGGGGCCAGACGGTCTCCCGATTGAAATTTATAAGCGCTATGGGAAAATATTGCTACCAGAATTACTTAAAACACTGAACGGGGCGCTGAAGGTGGGGAGATTTCCTAACTCAATGACTGAAACTACCATTGTCATGCTACATAAAGAAGGGGGGGACCCGCAGGAATCGTCGGCATATAGACCAATATCTCTGCTATGCGCTCCACCAGTATGAACATAAGGAGGGTATACCTGAACTTGCAGACCCCGACAGAGAATATGGGGTCAAGAGCCATTATGACCCTGGACATAATTTAGGCTTTTGATAGCCTGGAGTGGGGCTATCTCTGGCGGGCTCTGGAAGAATTTGGATTTGGCCCTATCTTTATAAAATGGATAAAAATACTGCACAACGGCCCAAGCGCGAGGATCAGGGCTAATAACGAATATTTCGAAAAAATTTGCTTAGAAAGGGGAACGAGGCAGGGGAGCCCTCTGTCCCCCCTGCTCTTTGCTCTCGCAATGAAACCGTTAGCAATTAGTATTAGGTCTTGTGCAAATATGAAGGGGTTCCTAAGAAAATCAGGAGAGGAGAGGATTGCTCTATATGCCGACGATGTCCTCCTCTTTTTGGGGGACACGGAGAGCTCCCTTAAGCAGGTAATGGACATGGTGGAGAGGTTTGGTAACCTTTCGGGACTAGTGGTAAACTGGAGGAAGTCAGCACTCCTACCAATAGACACTCTTAACAACCCCCTGAGGTTGGAAATTCCCCAATTGAAAGTTGTTTCAACAATACGGTATCTGGGTATAAACTTGACAAAAGATCCAAATCAGTACATAGAAGACAATTTAGTCCCACTATTGTTTAAATTCAAGCGTAAAAATGATATATGGAACCGATTACCCCTAACAGTGGCTGGGAGATGCAACCTAATTAAGATGGTATGGATGCCCCAACTACTGTATTTGTTACATAACACACCGGTGTGGCTACATAAAAAATGGTTTAAGAAAATTGATACACTATTTAGGGAGTTGGTATGGAGGAGGGGTAAGGCCAGGATTGGCCTCCAGAGTCTACAGCTGACAACCAAAGAGGGGGGAATGGCAGTCCCTCATCCAAGGTGTTACTTTCTGGCGGCACAACTGCAGCATATAAGAGGCGGAAATGCCGACAGGGGCCTGTTGACTCTGGAGGCTCCACATAAGACAGTGGTGGAGGTATTAGAGGCAGACACCTTTACCATTAGAAATCCCACAATTAGGATGATAATAAAAGTATGAAAGGTAACAAAAAGTTTAATTGGATATGATGGGTTCAAAGAGTACGCCCCTCTGTGGCACAATAGAAACCTACAGGAGGTGGCTGCTATGGGGGAGTTTAAAGAATGGGAAAGGTGCCGCATAAATAGACTATCGCAATTATACAAAGGGTATGTATTAAAATCTTTTGGTGATCTCCAAATTGGAAACGGGATTCCAAGACAAACATTTTATAGATACCTGCAAATGAGATATGCTCTGAGTGCTCAATTTAAGACACAGCCTCTAGTTTGGAACAACGCAACACTGCTTCAAAAAGTGGTCAAATCGGACAACGCAAAGGGATTTATCTCAGAAATATATACGCAGCTGTGTAGTAAAAACATTGTAATGCCCCGTACACACGGTCGGATTTTCCGACACACAAAGTTGGAGAGCAGGAGATAAAATTTTCCGACAACAAAATTCGTTGTCAGAAATTCCGATCGTGTGTACACAAATCCGTCGGACAAAGTGCCACGCATGCTCAGAATAAATAAAGAGATGAAAGCTATTGGCCACTGCCCCGTTTATAGTCCCGACGTACGTGTTTTACGTCACCGCGTTTAGAACAATCGGATTTTCCGACAACTTTGTGCGACCGTGTGTAGACAAAACAAGTTTGAGCCAACATCCGTCGGAAAAAATCCTAGGATTTTGTTGTCGGAATGTCCGAACAAAGTCCGACCGTGTGTACGCCCTATAAGGCCGGAGCATCTTGGATGTAGGGAAGGATGGGAGGAGGACATTGGGAAAATAACAGATGTACAGTGGAAAAAAAATCCTGGAGCTGGGACATGTGGCATCGGTTTCTCCTTCACAGAAAGTCTCTCACCTAATGCTGATACATAGAGCATATTATACTCCTAAGAAATTATTTAGATTTGGTCTAAGATTAGATGCCAAGTGCCCTAGATGCCGTGAAGTGGGTGACTTGATCCACATGGTCTGGAGATGTCCCAAATTGGTTCGGTACTGGACGGGGGTAGTAGAAGTTATAAATGGAACGTTTGGGACGGCTTTAGAGACAGACGTTAGATTATGTATCCTGGGATATGGAGTATGGGAGGGGGAGGAGGCAATTTTAAAAACTGCGATTGTAAGGTGCCTGTTTCAAGCCCGGAAACTGATTGTGTAAAGATGGCAATCAGTTCTGCCCCCTACGGTAGAGGAGTGGTTAAAAACTATAAATGAGACAATATGGAGGGAAAGAGTTTTGTACATTAGGAGAGGGAACCTTAGGGAATTTGAAAGAATGTGGAATCCCTGGTTGGTAAAATTAGGATATAATGGTTAGCAGAGAATGTGAGAGAGCCTGCCCGTTGGGGGAGGGGGGGAAGGGGCGGGAGGGAGGGGTAGGTTAAGGATACATTTTATTTAATTAATATGCAACGTATTGTCAGTGTGTTAAAAAATCAAAGCTGTCAATAGCAATTTTATTATGCAGCACTGCCTTTTTTTTCTTACCTTTTTTAAAATGTGTTTAAGATGTGATGTAAATCTAAGAAATATTAATAAAGAATATAAAAGATTAAAAAAAAAAAAATACCCATCAAATTAATGTTATACTGATATTGGCCAAGAATGTTTGTATCTAATCTGCTTGCAATGTTTATGTGCAAAATGACAAATTATTTTTTCTTGTTTGACTCCACAGTTTTCCTGCAATGCCACAGGAATGGCAGACTGTGGCCTCCCAGTTTGCTGAGCGGTGGGACTTTCCCAACTGTGGAGGGGCAATCGATGAGAAACACGTCCACATCGTCCCACCACCCCATTCGGGGTCATACTATTACAATCACAAGGGGTTCAATAGTATCGTGTTGATGGCGGTGGTGTCGGCAACATATGTGTTTTTATATGTGGATGTGGGGAGGAATGGCCGGATGTCGGATGGTGGAGTATTTGCCCGGACCAAGTTCTACCGACGTCTTGAGAGTGATGGCTTGGGATTGCCACCTCCGGAGGAGATCGTGAAAGGACTGCCATTTGTGTTCATTACAGATGAGGCATTCGGTCTGGGTGACCACGTGATGAGGCCATTCCCCCAGAGGACCCTCACCCCAGAGAAGAGGGTTTTTAATTATCGGCTGGCCAGAGCAAGAAGAGTCATGGAGAATGCGTTTGGGATCCTGGCCAGCTGGTTCCGCCTATTTCAAACAGCCATGAATATGGCGGAATACAAACTGAACCGTATAATTTTGAGTTGCTGCATCCTGCACAATTTTCTTAAAAAACATCATGCTAGTTATGTTGCCTCTGTTGGACCTGAGGCCGGACTTTCAACAGTTCCAATGACGGCCCTGGAAGCAGGCCGTCTGGCTTGCCCCCCCCAAAGTGCCCGTGAAGTGAGAGAAAATTATGTCCAATATTTTATCAGATAAAATTTTGATTTTTTTTTTACTGCTTGGGTTTATTTTTGCTGTCTCCTAGGTTCTCCTAGTGCACTTGTAGTGCCAAGTGGTTTTTCCATTATTAAATAACACCCATTGTCACTGTAAACACCAACTTAACACAAAAACTGTTATTGATCATTGAAAGAAGAAGCCACACATTGTTGAGTATAAAATCTTTTATTCTGTGCACTTGTACATGTGCGTTGTAAAAACCTATTTTTTGGTAAAAACACCAAATCTTGTTTTCATTTTTTTTTAATTATTCTTGAGGGTACATAAACAGGCATGTTTAAAAACATAACATACACAACTCTGGAACTTACAAAGTTCAACATTGAAACACTGAAGGCAATATCAGACATTATAGTGCACAAAATGTGTTGATATTGCCTTCATCAGATGGGGTGATTTCACCCCTGTAAAAGCCAAATTTGCAAGATGCACATAAATTGGGAGTCAAACTGGGGATTTCCCTCCTGATCTCATACCTAATGTCAACATGTGCTATCTCCCATCATGGGGGATCAATGGATGTCAATGGACGTGTTTTGGGGGTGCAACCCCTTCCTCTCACCTACTTGAGTTTCAAGGAAGGGGTTGCAGCCACAAAATGCGTACATTAATATCTACTGATGGCAGATAGCACATGTTGACACACTGTGTGCATCTTCCAAATTTGGCTTTTAAAATTTGACAAAAATTTGTGCTTAAAAAGAAACAAATGGTGTCATTTTTGGGGTATTTAGATTCTTCCTAGCACATCAATCATGTTCTTCAGTTTTTGTTCAATCTCAATTGTTTTTTGCTTTATACAGTCTAAATCCTGAATACAACACATTATCTCTTGGATTAGCCTTTGGGCACTGTCAATGGTGAAATGATAAGATTGTTCTTCCACAACCTGTACTTCACCTAAAAAATAAAATACACACCATGTATTATAACTATACAGGCATACATCTATTACCTGCATTTGTGATGTCAGACACTCACCTGTTGTGGTGACAAACTCCACTACCTCTCCTTCCTCCACATCCTCAGGTTGTGACTTCTGGTCCCCTTCTTCAGGAGATGGGGGGTCCCTGGTGTCCAATGATGTCCCGAGTCTTTGCTCCTCTATGAGAATGAAACAAAAAGGTATACTTAGCACACAGATATTTGAGGCCAGAAATAGTAATATGAAACATTGCTGGGAAGTGGGGTACAATTGTCTGTTTGGGCAGAGTTCCAAGTTGAAGACATGATTAATTCCCTTAACTAAGCTGGAATACTTACCTTTTTTGGCCAAATTTCACACATGTAGACACCCCAAGTATCCACTGGAACAACTGTGTGGGACCCCCTAAAAAGTTTGTTCTTGTGTCCCACACTACTGCTCCTGAGTCCAGATGTGTAAACAGCTGCGGAGTGTCCTCTACTTACATTACACTGAATCAAGTTTGCATTTAATTCTAGTTACAAACATATCTAGACAGCAATGTACAAAACTTATTTTTATACAAATTATTATGATCAAATGTAGTTAACCCTGTATCTGGCAAAAACATTGTATTTAGTTGGCAAACAAACAATGTTTACTACGATCGATTACTATGCCGCCCACGAACATGAAAGTAGTCATTTTAAACTGTACAACAGTAAAGAAAAGCACATGGCACAGCATGCAAGTAATAATAATAATAATAATAATAATAATAATAATAGGAACACATGACAACTACTTACTTTTTAGAAGAACTCTCTTGATCCTTCTATACTGATTCTGCTCCCTCAGTTTCAGGTCTGACCAACGCTTCCTCAATTGCTCCTTGGATCGTCGTACCCCAAAATTCCGGCGTAGACTCTTCACAACTTTAGTCATTATCTTGGCCTTTCTCACATTTGGGTTTAGGTACGGTCCATACTTTCCATTATAGTTGGCCCTTTTAAATATGTCGACCATCTCCACCATCTCTTCAAAGGACATATTTGAGGCCTTCAATCTCCTCCTCCTGGATCGTGACGTTTCTGGCTCCGGCTTTTCTCCTCATTACTGCTATTAAGCACTTGCTGTGTCATCTCCCACTGCAAAGAAAGAGAAGAGGCGGGGAATATTCTAGAAAGAACGTCAGGGGCGGGCGACGCGGGCGGAGTTTCACGCATGTGCAGTGTATATAAAGCGGAACATGCGTGTGTCGTACGTATGATATGTGAGCGGAGTAAGGTGTAGCAGAAGCAATGATCGTTATAACGAAGGTACAATTTGAAGTTGGTGCCTCAGTGGCCTATACTGCTTATAGATTGAGGCCTATATTGGGTCAAGATTAGGAGAGTTTAGCCTGACATTAGGGTTTGTCTTGTGTTGTGTCTTGCAGAGAAAATGGATCTCTTCAATGATAGGGAACTTCTAGGAAGATTCATTGATATGTTCAGGGAGCTGCCCTGTCTGTAGCAGCTGAACTACCTGTTTTTTTAATAATCAAACAAAGAGGAAGGCAGCGCTGGGTCAATTGGTGGAATTAGTGAAGCCGGTGATCTCCACGGCAGACATCCCCTATTTGAAGGCCCTAATTGGTGGCATGAGGAGCACTTATATTAGGGAGCTCAAGAAGGTACAGGATTCCCTGAGATCAGGAGCTGCAGCAGATGACATCTATGTACCCAGGCTGTGGTACTATGACAGGCTGCATTTTCCTGGCAGGCCAGAATGAACCCAGGCCAGCACTCTCCAGTCTTCCTTCAACACTTCCTTCCACCTCAGCTGAGGCTTCAGACGCCCAACCTGGGCCTTCCAGGCAGCAACATGTGAAGGAGCCCAGCTTGAGCCAGGTATAGCATTCTTCTAAATATTTCTGGTTGTCAAATTAATTATGTTAAATATATGTTAGTTTTGATTACTAATTTCTGATTTCACAAAGTGTTTTACATATCAATAGACAGTAGTGGCTACAGATGATTGAGACAAGAATGAAAAATGCTGGGGTCAGAATGATAGTCTTTTCTATTTATTAACATTCAATTTGCAGCAGTCATGAGCTGAAAATTGTGTGGTTGATGAACCAAAAACTAAAACGATGTCCCTTTTTCATACACAGGAAAGCCTCAGCCAGGCTGTGGAAAGTGGAAGCCAGCAGGTGGCCGGGCCAAGTAGCCTGCCAGAATCGCAGGTCCCTCTCCTCCGCCTTCAACCAAAAAGTGGCAGGAAGAGGAGTAACGTGAAGGTGGCAGCAATTGGCCTATTTATGAAGGCTACTGCGGCCCTCAAAACCCCCCCACAGTGTTCAAGAGGACTTTTTCAAGAGGACTTTGCATACATTAAAGCATGCAAAATGCTGGAAATGGAGGAGGGCCAGTGCCTCATATGTGAGGAAATCATCTTGAAAGCCCTAAATAAGGGGTTGAGGGGCCAACTCACAAGACAAACCCACATTTGTGAGTTGAACCATGGTCCTCCTCCTCCTCCAAGTCCTCCTCCTCCAAGTCCTGCCACACCTCCAACACCAGACCCATAGCCTGGAAGAAAGCGTCTAAGGAAGACCAGAGAGTGATGGCCTGGGTTCAGTCTGGTCTGACAAAAGATGCAGGCTGTTGTATGACCACAGCCTGGGGACAGATATGTCATCTGCTGCTGTTCCTGAACCGGATTGTGCTCACTATTATAAGGACTACTCAGGCCATCAATTTGGACTGTAAAATTATTGATGTCTGCTCTGGGGTACAAAGGCTTTGCAAATCTCACCAGTAGGGATGAGCCGAACACCCCCCAGTTTGGTTCGCACCAGAACCTGCGAACGGACCGAAAATTCGCACGAACGTTAGAACCCCATTGACGTCTATGGGACTCGAACATTCAAAATCAAAAGTGCTCATTTTAAAGGCTAATTTGCATGGTATTGTCCTAAAAAGGGTTTGGGGACCCGGGTCCTGCCCCAGGGGACATGTATCAACACAAATAAAAGTTTTACAAAAACGGGGAGGGGCGTGGCCTGAACTGACACGAAGATGGCTGCTTAATTCCTCTGCTCCCGCCATCGCACGACCTGAGCTTAACTTACAGGAGGCTCTGCCGATCCAAATCCGCCTTAAAACATGGGGACCGTGTCCAGGAACACCTCAGCCTCCCGTTCCCGTTCCCCGAGGGGAAACCCGGAACACACGGAACACAATATCCCCGAAATGTTCCGGACGGGCCGAGGCAACATGGCGTCATCCCGCCATAGGAGCTCACAGGCCGCAATCTCCTCTCAGCAGGGAGCGCCGTCCCTCGCTCCACCGGTCGGCTACCAGGGGGAACTTTTGCCGGAGGAACAACCCCACCACCAACTGAACATGAATGACCTGCGGATGATGACATAAAGGACACACTGTCGGTGGCCATATCAGAACTTCGTTTGGAATTCCGTACCTTGTCTGACAGAGTTACTACGGCAGAACACACGGCTGAACAACAAAGCCTTCAACTGCGCAAAACTACCCGCCATGTCGATGCACATACCCTACAGATGAGGGATATGCAGAGACACCTCGAGGATCTCGACAATCGGGGCAGAAGACGTAACCTGAGGGTCCGGGGGCTCCCGGAGTCGATTGAAGGAGATCGACTGACCCCATCAGTTATCAGCCTATTCAATGGCATTTTACACAGGCCCCTTCTGACACCTGTGGAGTTTGAAAGAATCCATCGCGCACTACGACCCAAAGGAAGGGACACTGACCCGCCCAGGGATATAATATGCTGCCTGACCGATTACAAAGTCAAAGAGGATATTCTCAGACAGGCAAGAGGAATCCCACAGCTAATACATGAAGGAAAACCTATCCAGATATTCCAAGATCTGTCTGGCATCACTCTTCAGCACAGAAGGGATCTAAAACCCCTATTAGATACCCTTCGCGCCAAAGGTATTAACTATAAATGGAAGTTCCCCTTCTGTCTGGCTGCCACTTCGCAAGGTCGCACTGCTTTCCTCAAAGTGCCTGAGGATCTTCCCTATTTCTGCGAGACCCTCAATATCCCCGCTGTGGAAGTACCTAACTGGTACGCGGACTTTCGCCGCTCAGCTGCACGGAGAGAACAGCACCATGAAACACCTATGGACACCGTGACTACAGGACAAAGAAGGAGAAGATCACCCTCCGCCTCAGCGTATCATGGCACCCGCCGCTCTCAGCACCGTGATCTCGGAACTGCCGACTCCCCCACATCCAGGAGAGCCAGAAGAGATCGCTAAGGCCTCAAGGCAGTGCTCCATCTCACTTTACAGTTTTATTCTTTGTCTATGGGGCCTCGTTAGGCTCTCTCTGTTTTCCACTACAGTTAATTGATGTTAATTTTCGGAAGTGTCTCTCAATTACTTATCAATCCCTAATGCTGAAGTCTTTCACAAAGATAAACAGTGAGTACACTTGCCCTGTGTTAAACATGTTTAATGTTGGGTCTCAAAAGAAACTCTAGCTAATGTGCCTCGTTCGCGGGCATCTCATAGAGCGAGCGGCAGACTACAACAACCACAATGCAATGCAAACCGGAAGTGTGAGGGGACCCTCATACCGGATACGGAACCTTCCATGCCCGCGCACAGCTATGGTCTCAGCTCATCCCACCTACCTGACACACGAACTCGCAACCGCTGATATCGGCCGGGTACAGAAGGACGACAGACGGAACCATCTCACCGATCCTCACGACCTACGTCATCATCAGTCGCCTGGCACCACACTACGTCACCCGGATTCTACAGACGACTTGCTCTTCAAGGTAGACTGCCTCAGAGATACCACCCGCAGAGATGCTCACCATACACATCTACAGCAAAAGGACCTCATTGTTACAACGGTATCTTACTGTTCAGCAGCCTGCTTGGTAACTGTTGGGACACCCCACTCACTCCGGTAGACCACCAGGACCCACTTTTATCCACCTTAACCCTTAGGCCCTAAGTAGGAGTGAGCACCGGACTATAAGAGGTATTTGGTCATCCCTCATACACTCCCCAGAATGGCTCACAGGTCACATCTAAGGGCTTTAGATATGAATCTCTTATGTGTAAGTAATGTGTCCTAGATTCTCCCATCCCAAGGGATACAGGGAGGGAAGGGGTATGCTACTATGTACCGGGTGACACTCTGCAGTATCCTCGGCCCAGAGCACCTTTAAGCTACGGAGCTTGACCTACAGGTATACCCGGAGTTTAACTTTTTGTGTGCCTGTGTGCTCATCATCCTAAGCAATTGTTGGTTATTCCACGTTTGTTCTGCAATCTTTGTTGTTCAAACAGTGGAATCCTCGTAACTTCCTCAGTACTAGCAACCCTGCATGGTATGCCGTACCGCGCTCCTGTGATTACCCAGGACATCTTCCCACCGATGCGGGCGTGACCCCAGTAGTCTGACTAGCATTCCGCAGAGGTTGTTACTGACGAACTTGCCCGTACTGTACCTCCTTACTGGAGCAGTTATTGATGTTATAACTATTACATTTATAGATTGTTGTTTGTATGCACATTCACGTTGGCAGCATTCATACACTAATTCCATATAGGTTCTTCTCACACCTCCCTATTTACCCTCAATCTGCCCAATGGTCGTACGGTGGCGGGACACTCATTCCTTCCTATCCCTTACCAGCTCTCTCGTGTCGGGTATACTCCAACCCCCACACAGCTTCGGAGTTGTGTGCCGACCCGTGCACAACGGGCTGTGCATGACCCCGGGGCTGTACACTACCGATCCCTTACTGTACAGTGAGGACACGGGATATTTTAATATCCCCGTGGACTCATCGGTTATTCTACAGAGTTCCTAAAAATCAAACATAACCTGAGCTCGTCTAAAAACATACAAGAAACTCTTCGCAGACCTCACCTCCCCTCCTCCGCTCATCTTCCCTTATAAATTAATTTTTTTTTTTTTTTTGTTCCTCTCGGTCCTTTGTCTCTAACCCCGACGGCAATAATGGACATCACTCCTACAACAAACGCTGAGACGATATCACACCCACCCCTGAATCTCCAATCCATCAATATTAGGGGCCTAAATACGCCTGAAAAACGCTCCCTCCTACTTGCCTCACTACGTAAGTCTAAAACACATATAGTCTTAATTCAGGAAACACACTTCCGAACTGACGCTATCCCCAAATTACACAACAAACAATTCCCCACAATCTATCATGCCACAAACGATGAAGCAAAGTCAAAAGGTGTCTGTGTGCTCATTGCAAAAGACTGCCCATTTACTGTCTCAGACACACACAACGACCCACAGGGACGCTTCCTCTTCTTAAAGGGTACCCTATACGGGAAAAAAATTACAATTGCCAATCTCTACACCCCAAATGCACACCAAGTTTCCTTTTTCCGAGACACATTGCAGCTTCTCACGGCCTTTAGCTCAGGCATGCTAATAATCGGAGGCGATTTCAATGTACCCCTCAACCCAGCCCTCGACACCTCTAATGGCCATTCCTCCATCACATATAGAGCCCTCCGTGCCATAAAACAACAACTTAACGACCTACTAGTGCATGACACCTGGCGCACCATGAACCCTAATGAAAAGGATTATACGTTCTTCTCTGCGCCACACTCTAAATACTCTCGAATCGACTATTCCTTTATATCGCAAGACGATCTCCCACTGCTGAAACACACCACTATCGAGCCGATGGTTCTATCAGATCATAATCCAATTACACTGACCCTTCACCTTCCCGAAAAGCCGAGGCGCTCCCACATATGGAGACCAGACAACTCCTTACTTACGGATCTGGATACCGCAAGTAAGGTTTCCCAACACCTCACAGATTATTTCACAAACAACGAACCGGGTGATACCTCACCAGACGTGGTATGGGCCGCACATAAATGCGTTATAAGAGGCACACTTATCTCGATAGCAGCACACCGAAATAGGCTCAGGAAAGCTAAACTGGAAGAACTGACTACACGCATTTCTCAACTTGAACAAAAACATAAAAAATCTCTGGCGGCTGAAGCACTCACAGCGCTGACACATGCTAGAACTGAACTACTGAACGAATTACACACCAGGCTTAAACGAAAATATACGTTGCAACAAAAATGCTTCTATGAATACGGCAACAAATCGGGGAAGCTCCTAGCGAGGGCCCTACAAGCTAAACGTGCGGCCCACACCATACACACGATCAAAGACCCTACAGGCAAACCATCCGTGACTTCGGGAGACATAGCGAAACAATTCGTGAACTACTTCACAGACCTCTATAATCAACGATCCACCCCACACACCGTTACCCCAGAAGATAGACAGACAACAATCCAAACATTCCTCTCCCAATACGCTCCCACACCCCTCACAACAGAAGAATCCGACGCACTAGACTCCCCATTGACACCAGAAGAAATCACTCTAGCACTAAAGCAGATGAAACCAGGTAAAAGTCCGGGACCTGACGGGCTTACTGTAGCGTACTATAAATCTTTCTCTGACATACTCATACCCCCCTTAGTTAAAGCACTGAACAACCTCTCGCCCCGTAGTATAGTGTCTAAGGAAATATTAGAAGCTCATATAACACTTATTCCCAAACCAGGTAAGGATGCTACCATGGTCTCCAACTACCGACCAATTTCCCTTCTGAATGTTGATATTAAAGTTTATGCCAAAGCTATTGCCAACCGTCTGTTACCAATAATTCCCAAACTAATATCCACAGATCAAGTTGGCTTTGTCCCGGGAAGGGAGGCCCGGGACAACACCACTAAAGCCCTAGACATACATTACTGGATGACCACCAATAACATCAAAGGTTTTTTCCTATCGTTGGATGCGGAGAAGGCGTTCGACAGGGTTGCATGGGACTATATGGAAGCCACTTTACACTCTATAGGCCTCCCACTCCAACTGATCCATATGATTATGGCTTTGTATTCCTCACCCACTGCGAAAATAAGAGTGAATGGGCACCTGTCGGACGCCTTCTCCGTCTCCAATGGAACGCGACAGGGCTGCCCCCTGTCCCCCTTAATCTTTACCCGCACGATGGAACCACTCCTTCGCAAACTCAAAGAAAACCCTAACATCAAAGGGGTGGAAATAGACCGTAAACAATTTAAACTTGCGGCCTATGCGGACGATGTCCTGTTATTCTTAACGGACCCAATCACCACTTTGCCTAACCTTCTTAAAGACCTTGCTATATTTAAATCTCTATCCAACTTGCAAATTAATCTAGCTAAGTCCAAAGCCCTTAACATCTCCTTATCCACCGACGTAGTCACCCTATGCACGCAGAATTTCCCTTTCAGTTGGGAAACCCAGGCCCTCACGTATCTAGGCATTAAAATACCCACCAAACTGACAGAGATCTATAAATTGAATTTCCTACCTATCCTAAATACTATACGAACAGACCTACAAAAATGGACCTCGGGGCCGTTTTCATGGTTTGGAAGGGCAGCTGTCCTAAAAATGAACGTGCTCCCCAGACTGCTATACCTATTTCAGACTGTACCCATACAAATTCCCACGGCCTTCTTCTCCACCCTCAAAAGGCTCTGTAGAAATTTTATTTGGTCCTCCAAACAGCCCAGGTTAAACTGGAAAAGATTAACAAACCCCAAGCCACAAGGGGGATTAAACATTCCAGACATGCAAAAATACTACTGGGTGTGTCACCTAGCCAGAATTGTAGACTGGCACGCCAACAATACAAGCAAAGATTGGGTCTACATTGAGAACGCTTCCACCCCGCTACCGATATGCACGTTACCATGGATCAACCACAAAATAGTACCATCACAAGCCAAACTAAATCCATTCATCAACTCCACATTAACAAATTTTACAGCAGCTTGCAAACCACTCAAATTGAAACCTTTCCCCGGCCCCATGACACCTCTGGAAAACAACCCAGAGTTTACCCCAGGAGTACACACTCTCTACCCGGCGACAGATCCCAACAGATCACGACTAAAGATACACCAAATGTTCCACAATGGACATTTCCTGACGTTTCATTCCCTTACCTCCACGTTTCCAGACTACCACATCCCCTTCCACAAATACTTGCAAATACGTCACTTTGTCTATAGCCTCAAACCCACGGTAGCCCTGCACAGAGATCTTACGCATTTTGAACTATTGTGTAACAATTCTGAACCCCAAAGACACCTCATCTCATCAATATATAAACTCCTATTTCCAACAGACGAACTCAAAACTGATGACTTAATTAGAAGATGGGAGCAGGACTTGAACATAGACCTCTCCGTAGAGGAGTGGCAGCGAGCTCTTTATCATATGCACAAAGGTTCATGCAACATATCAACTCAAGAAAATCGATACAAAATCTTTACAAAATGGTACAGGACCCCAGACAGGATTCACAGATATCAACCTGACTTCCCTCCCCTATGTTGGCATTGCAAAGCATCGAGAGGCACACTACTCCACATATGGTGGGACTGCCCTCTTATCCAGAAATACTGGATTGACATCCACCGGTTGATTACTCAGATAACGACATTCACCCCTGACTTCACCCCGGCACAATATCTGCTCCACCATACCTCTCTCCCACAACGCACATATAGGAAATCACTGGTTCTACACCTCATCAACGCGGCAAACCTATGTGTCCCAGTACACTGGAGAACCACATCTCCCCCCACCATAACAGAATGGATTCAGCGGGTTGATAGGGTGGCTGAAATGGAAAGCCTTATTCACCAAACAGCAGATACACCAACCAAATACATGAACATCTGGGCTTGTTGGACCCACTTTAAATCGTCCCAAATACAGGTTAGTCCAACAACCCCCCACCCCACAGACTCAAGGGGTTCCACAAACACACAAACGCCTGCATAAGTCCATAAACTAACACTTAACTACCATTACTTTCCGTCTCCCTCCCCCTCCCCCCAATCCCCCCCCCACATCACTACATCACCTACACCCTAAAAACTTTAAATCTTCTGAGGTAATACAAACGCGACCCCATACATTGGGGAGATAACACTACATCATAACCAGTTCCCTGGCCTGAAGTATTGCACCACTGACTAACATTTTTCAGGTACTCCTCCACCCGGGCACAGCTAGTGCCCATATGGGGGTGCTCGGGTGGGAGTGGAGATATTTCGGCTGGGAAAAATCTCAATTAGACGTGGTATCTTACACCATAGGGATACCTTAGACATAACGCAACTTTCACTCACGATTCTCATTCTATATGCATTGGGTTTATTTTATTTTTTATTATTAATATTTTTCAATTTTATTTTTATTCCGACCCCTATATACGGACCATAACAGGTTCATTATATGCCGATTCCTGCTGCCTTTAATGTTATGCTAAGTGATATATACAATAGCCAAATATGATGTAACTATCAACTTTACTCATTGCCAACATGTAACATGTGCATATATCTGTTTCACTTGTTATACTTTTGTGAAAACTTAATAAAATACTTTAAAAAAAAAAAATAAAAAAAAAAACGGATGTTTTTTCGGGAGCAGTGATTTTAATGATGCTTAAAGTAAAAAAAAAAAAAGGTGAAATATTCCTTTAAATAAAATCAGTGAGACAAACTGCATGGGTACCCCCCAGTCCATTACCAGGCCCTTTGGGTCTTGTATGGATATTAAGGGGAACCCTGCACTCAAATTTAAAAAGG
The DNA here is from genome assembly GCA_037952835.1 of Lithobates septentrionalis. NCBI lineage: Eukaryota > Metazoa > Chordata > Amphibia > Anura > Ranidae > Lithobates > Lithobates septentrionalis. The sequence continues at coordinate 312,532 of JBBDGP010000214.1, forward strand.
AAAGGTGTGGGGCCCCCAGTCCCTATATACTCTGAACAGCAGTATACAGGCGGTGCAAACAAGACAGGGACTGTAGGTTTGTTGTTAAGTAGAATCTGTTTGTAATTTTGAACTGGTACATTTTTGACGTGTTTAGCTCCAGCCAAAACATCTATTTTAAGCGTTTTGGAAAACATAGGGAAGGGTCATCACCCCTGTGACATTTGTTTTGCTGTCTGTGCTCCTCTTCAGAAGATTTCACCTCACTTTTTGTCCCAATGACAAATGTTTTTTGAAAATTTCTGTTTTTTAGTGAAACAAGGATTGGTTATAAAGCATCAGTATAAAGGAGAAAAGTTTTTCCCATATTAACTCTTACAGGAGAGAATTTCCCTTCCTAGGGGTAGATTTCATCTCACTTCCTGTTGTCTCCTTCTGTTTGCAAGTAGTAGTCGTTTGTAAGCTGGATGTTTGAAAGTTTGGGCCTGCCCTATATACTCAGCAGAAATTTGGGCCTTAGGTGTTGTTGTGGCCACAACACTGTAAGCCCTCACAGGGCCCTGCTGTGAAATATTAGATCAAGAATCGTAATTAAATCCCCCTGTTGAACAGGGGCAGAAAAATTGGGCCTTTGGTGGTGGTGGTGGTGGTGGTGCTGATGCCACAACACTGTAAGTCCTCACAGTTACTCTTTGTGGGCGCAGAAACGGGCCCTGCTGTGAAATATTAGATCAAGAATTCTAATTACATGTCCCTGTTGAACAGGGGCTGAAAAATTGGGCCTTAGGCACTGGTGCTGGTGCCACAACACTGCAACCCCTCACAGATACTCTAGTTGGAGCGCAGGAACTAGCCCTGCTGCAAAGAATTGCATGAAAAATTGTAATTACACGCCCCTGTTAAACAGGGGCTGAAAAATTGGGCCTTAGGCACTGGTGGAGGCGCCCAGAACCAAAAATGTTCTTACAAGTTATCAGCATGATCATTGAGGAGGAAGAGGATAATTACTCAGCATAACAGGATAGTCACTCAGCATCAGCATAGGCAGTCTTTGAAGGGATCTGACATTTCAAAAAAAAAAAATTTCGGTTACATCAGCTTTAGGTGCTTGGTAGCTGGTGGTGATCCAAGACTGATTAATTTTTATGAAGGTCAGTCGATCGACCGAGTCGGTGGACAGACGCACCCTGCGATCAGTTACAAAGCCTCCAGCAGCACTGAATGTGCGTTCTGAACGAACGCTGGATGCAGGACAGGCCAGTAGCTCAATTGCATACTGTGCAAGCTCTGGCCAGTGATCCATCCTCAAGACCCAGTAACCCAGAGGATTTTCGGTGGGAAAGGTGTTTCTAGTCAGATCTTGCCCCTAGGTATTCCTGCACCATTTAAAACAGACGCTGGCGATGGTTGCTGGAACCAATCATACCTTGGGGCTGCGGACTAAAAAATTGTCTGAACACATCGGTTAGACGGCCACCTTCTCCACCGCTCCTTCTTTGACTGACCGAAGCCTTAGCAACACGTTGTCCAGAAACAGGAGTTTGTAACCTCCCAGTCTCTGGGAACGCGTTGCACAGAACTTTCTGCAAGGCCTCCCGAAAATGTTTCATCCTCTGCTCCCTCTGCGACGGCAAAATAAGGTCCGAATGCTGAGGCATTCGGTCCGGAGTCCTCTTGGTCACTAATGACGACATGAACCGCAGCCACCTCCTCCCAGCCACGTACAAGTCCATGTGTTTTTTGGGACTGTAAATGATCCCTTAAAGACTGCTGCTGATGCTGAGTGCCAGGCTCCATCTCCATACTGACACAATCCTCCTCCTCCTCCTCCTCTTCCTGTGTGATCGGCGGGCACACAGGAACACTGTCTGGATAAAGGGGGCCTTGAGAGCTAAGGAAGTCTTCCTCTTCCTGCTTCTGTTCTGCCTCAAGTGCCCTGTCCATTATTCCACGCAGCATGTGCTCCAACAGGTGGACAAGGGGGACAGTGTCACTGATGCATGCACTGTCACTGCTCACCATCCTCGTGGCCTCCTCAAATGGTGACAGGACATCGCATGCATCCCTGATCATGGCCCACTGGCGTGAGGAAAAAAAACAAGCTCCCCTGACCCTGTTCTGGTGCCATAGTCGCACAGGTACTCATTGATGGCCCTCTGCTGCGTGTGCAGCCGCTGCAGCATGGCCAACGTTGAGTTTCACCTGGTGGGCATGTCACAGATTAGGCGGTTCTTGGGCAGGTTAAATTCCTTTTGGAGGTCTGCCAGCCGAGCACTGGCATTATATATAGTTACATAGTTACATAGTAGGTGAGGTTGAAAAAAGACGCAAGTCCATCAAGTCCAACCTATGTGTGTGATTATGTGTCAGTATTACATTGTATATTCCTGTATGTTGTGGTCATTCAGGTGATTATCTAATAGTTTCTTGAAGCTCTCAATGCTCCCCACTGAGACCACCGCCTGTGGAAGGGAATTCCACATCCTTGCCGCTCTTACAGTAAAGAACTCTCTACGTAGTTTAAGGTTAAACCTCTTTTCTTCTAATTGTAATGAGTGGCCACGAGTCTTATTAAACTCTCTTCTGCGAAAAAGTTTTATCCCTATTGTGGGGTCACCAGTACAGTATTTGTAAATTGAAATCGTATCCCCTCTCAAGCGTCTCTTCTCCAGAGAGAATAAGTTCAGTGCTCGCAACCTTTCCTCATAACTAAGATCCTCCAGACCCTTTATTAGCTTTGTTGCCCTTCTTTGTACTCGCTCCATTTCCAGTACATCCCTCCTGAGGACTGGTGCCCAGAACTGGACAGCATACTCCAGGTGCGGCCGGACCAGAGTCTTGTAGAGCGGGAGAATTATCGTTTTATCTCTGGAGTTGATCCCCCTTTTAATGCATGCCAATATTCTGTTTGCTTATTAGCAGCAGCTTGGCATTGCATGCCATTGCTGAGCCTATCATCTACTAGGACCCCCAGGTCCTTTTCCATCCTAGATTCCCCCAGAGGTTCTCCCCCCAGTGTATAGATTGTATTCATATTTTTGCCACCCAAATGCATTATTTTGCATTTTTCTACATTGAACCTCATTTGCCATGTAGTCGCCCACCCCATTAATTTGTTCAGGTCTTTTTGCAAGATTTCCACATCCTGCGGAGAAGTTATTGCCCTGCTTAGCTTAGTATCGTCTGCAAATACAGAGATTGAACTGTTTATCCCATCCTCCAGGTCGTTTATGAACAAATTAAATAGGATTGGTCCCAGCACAGAACCCTGGGGAACCCCACTACCCACCCCTGACCATTCTGAGTACTCCCCATTTATCACCACCCTCTGAACACGCCCTTGTAGCCAGTTTTCAATCCATGTACTCACCCTATGGTCCATGCCAACGCACCTTATTTTGTACAGTAAACATTTATGGGGAACTGCGTCAAATGCTTTTTCAAAATCCAGATACACCACGTCTACGGGCCTTCCTTTATCTAGATGGCAACTCACCTCCTCATAGAAGGTTAATAGATTGGTTTGGCAAGAATGACTCTTCATGAATCCATGCTGATTACTGCTAATGATATCATTCTTATTACTAAAATCTTGTATATAGTCCCTTATCATCCCCTCCAAGAGTTTACATACTATTGATGTTAGGCTAACTGGTCTGTAATTCCCAGGGATGTATTTTGGGCCCTTTTTAAATATTGGTGCTACATTGGCTTTTCTCCAATCAGCTGGTACCATTCCAGTCAATAGACTGTCTGTAAAAATTAGGAACAACGGTCTGGCAATCACCTGACTGAGTTCCCTAAGTACCCTCTGATGCAAGCCATCTGGTCCCAGTGATTTATTAATGTTAAGTTTCTCAAGTCTAATTTTAATTCCGTCCTCTGTTAACCATGTAGGTGCTTCCTGTGTTGTGTCATGAGGATAAACACTGCAGTTTTGGTTACTGAAGCCCCCCGATTCACTTGTGAAGACTGAGGAGAAGAATAAATTCAATACCTTTGCCATCTCCCCATCCTTTGTAACCAGATGTCCTTCCTCATTCTTTATGGGGCCAATATGGTCTGTCCTCCCTTTTTTACTGTTTACATACTTAAAGAATTTCTTGGGATTTTTTTTGCTCTCCTCCGCTATGTGTCTTTCATGTTCTATCTTAGCCGTCCTAATTGCACCCTTACATTTCTTATTGCATTCTTTATAAAGTCTGAATGCTGAGGATGATCCCTCAACCTTGTATTTTTTGAAGGCCTTCTCCTTTGCTTTTATATGCATTTTTACATTGGAGTTAAGCCATCCAGGATTTTTGTTTGCTCTTTTAAATTTATTACCCAATGGGATACATTGGCTAATGCCCTTATTTAATATGCTCTTAAAGCAAACCCATCTCTCCTCCGTATTCTTTGTTCCTAATATTTTATCCCAATTTATGCCTTTTAGCAAGGTTTGTAGTTTAGGGAAGTTGGCTCTTTTGAAATTCAGTGTCTTTGTGTTGCCTTCATGTTTCCTATTTGTGTGATTTATACTGAAACTAATTGACCTGTGATCGCTGTTACCTAAATTGCCCCGTATTTCCACATCTGTGATCAGGTCTGTATTGTTGGTAATCAGTAGATCCAGTAATGTTTTATTTCTAGTTGGTGCGTCTACCATCTGACCCATAAAATTGTCCTGCAAGACATTAAGGAACTGGCGAGCCTTAAATGAATGCGCGGTTCCCTCCGCCCAGTCTATGTCTGGATAATTAAAATCCCCCATTATGATAACACTTCCCATCCTTGCTGCTAATCCAATTTGTGATAGGAGATCCGTCTCCACTTCCTCCCTCAGGTTAGGGGGCCTATAGCATACTCCCAGTATTATTTTCCCCTTAGCTTCATCCCTTTGGAGCTCTACCCATAAAGATTCCACCTCCTCCCTAGCTCCCTCAGTGATGTCATCTCTCACATTCACTTGTACATTATTCTTGATATATAGGCATACCCCTCCCCCTTTTTTATCCTCTCTATCCTTGCGGTATAGGGTATACCCTTGAATGTTTGCCAGCCAATCATGAGAGCTGTTGAACCAGGTCTCTGAAATTCCCACAAAATCCAAATCCTCCTTGTAAAACAGTATCTCTAGTTCACCCATCTTGTCCGCCATGCTCCTGGCATTAGTGAACATGCCACATAGTTTAGACCGGTCGCATATTGTCCTCGTATTGGGTGTTTCAAGATTGCAACTAGGACTTGCTACTATACTCACCTTGTGTTTTTGTGCTTTGGTTAACCTACCACTAATGCCCCCAATACTACCCTCTGGAATATCTTCCACGCTGGCTATCACTGTCTCTGGACCCTCCCCCCATCGCCTAGTTTAAAAACCCCTCTAACTTTTTGGCCATCTTCATTCCCAGCAGATCTGCACCCTCCTCATTTAGGTGCAGTCCGTCCCTTCTATAGTACCGGTTACCGACTGAGAAGTCGGCCCAGTCCTCCAGGAACCCAAACCCCTCCTTACTACACCAGCTCTTCAGCCACTTGTTTACTTCCCTAATCTCCCTCTGCCTTTCTGGTGTGGCTCGATGTACCGGTAGTATTCCTGAGAACACTACCTTGGAGGTCCTTTTCCTCAATTTAGCACCTAAATCCTTAAAATCGTTCCAGCGGAAATGCACACAGACTTTCCTGGCCTGCCTCAGGACATCCTGTAAGCCCAGGTACCTGCCCAAGAACCGCGGCACCACCAAATTAAGGACGTGAGCCAAACAGGGCACATGGGTCATTTGTCCCTGTCGGAGGGCGGAGAGGAGGTTGGTGCCATTGTCGCAACCCACCATTCCTGCCTTAAGTTGGTGTGGCATCAACCACCTCTGAACCTGCCCCTGCGGAGCTGACAGAACCTCTGCCCCAATGTGGCTCCTGTCCACCAAGCACACCAGCTCAAGCACCGCATGGCATCTTTTGGCCTGCGTACTTGCGTAGCCCCTTGAGTGCCTATGGAGCACTGCTGGTTCCGAGGACAAAGCACAGGAAGAGGCCATGGAGGAAGAAGAAGAGGAGGGGGTGGAGGAGAGAGGTGTGTCAGAATCACTAGTAGTGGCATTTTGGAGGAGTGGTGGCGGAACAATGTCCAACACTACTGCACATTGTCCTGCATCCTTCCCAGCTGCCAGAAGAGTCACCCAATGCGCCATGAAACTTAGGTAATGTCCCTGTCCATGCCTGCTGGACCATGAGTCAGCGGTAATATGCACCTTACTGCTGACCGCCCTGTCTTGTAGCCTTAGCTGAACACTGTGCAGAGGTCGCACTACAGTAACTTGGAGCTTTAGCTGAACAATGTGCAGAGGTCGCACTACACTAACTTGTAGCTTTAGCTGAACACTGTGCAGAGGACGCGCTACACTAACGTTTAAATAATGTAGCTGCCTGCGGTGGTGATAGGATTAGGAAAACAACACCAACCTTCTACAGGTAGCTTTAGCTGAACACTGTGCAGAGGTCGCACTACACTAACGTGTAAATAATGTAGCTGCCTGCGGTAGTGATAGGATCAGGAAAACAACACCAGCCTTCTACAGGTAGCTTTAGTTGAACACTGTACAGGGGTCGCAATACACTAACGTGTAAATAATGTAGCAGCCTGCGGTAGTAATAGGATCAGGAAAACACCACCAACCTTCTACAGGTAGCTTTAGCTGAACACGTGTCTGTTGTTTTACCCCTGAAGAAGGAAATATACATAATTTAAAAATCGCTCTCGGAAACATGTTGGGTTTTTGGTATATATGTCCCACTAGTCGAACTTTACATTTTTGACCTGTGGTGCATTTCCAGCTCAGTGGCTGTTTTATTTCCTACAGTTTCTATTGTTCATTGTTTTTAGGTGATTTTTGTACAGGATAATTTTGTATTGTTTATTACTACTTTTGTATCAATAAAATTTACATATTTTTTATTTATGGTGTAAGATTGGGGTATCAGACTCAAACGGTAGGTGCGTTGTCAGTGAGTACTCCAGTACAAAACTGTATTTTTAAGGGCCTGGTAGCCCACTTTTATTTAAAAACATGGAAAAGTTCACAAAGCACAACAAACAATGGGTTCCCCTCAGGTGGGATTTTTAAGGCATTACCAAAAAAGCGTTCATAGTATGTATGAAAAAAGAAAATTTATTCCAAAATACACACACATAGTACAAAAATACCGAATGACAAAGTAAATTCAAGCATGAAAAATATACATATATACAAATGCATCAAAAACAGCATGTGGGGGACAGAAAATAATCACAATGGACAAACATATAAGCATGGGATGAGATGGGTCTCACTAAACCGACGCGTTTCGGAAAGTCCTTCGTCAGGGTTTGACAAGTGAGGTTTATCATCTGTTTAATATTACAGAAGCAAAAAACACAAAGTAGTTAGCATTCCATATACATGTGACATAATATGTCCCCCATACCTCATATGTGAGAATGGACTCACTTACCCGATGCAAGTGTTTACAAAGAGATTCAAAGCAAAAGAACAGCTCTGCTGTGGTATCCCAGGCCGTATCCCAGGGTGGTATCCCAGGGGGGCGTGGCGCGGTCCACTCCCAGGGGGCCCACCATTGGACCAGGATGACAGGAGATCTGCCTAGGGGCGGATCTCCTGTCAGCTGGTGCCGAATGGGAGGAGGGAGCCCAGGGTGTACATGATGCACACAGCTGTTTGCTGTTGCAATCAGCTGGCCTCACCTCTAGTGGAGATAAGTAGCGGAGCTCATCCACTCTGACCCTGTGATCGGAGGAGGATGTTGCACGCACGCTGGGCTCCTAGCTGTTAAGGTAAGTCATCTGTCGGTTTGGGGGTTTTGCTGGGAAGCTTTTTGCTCCTTTGACTGTTTGGGGAGCTCTCTACCCTTCTGATCATTTTCATTTTCTGTGGACCCCAGCCCACGCACAGACGCTGCGCCCTAATTTGGACGTGGCGTGTTTCAGCATCTAGGGATAGTGTGTCCTCCACATGAACCCCTTCTAATACTCCGTTTACTCTCAATTGGATTGGCTGGAGACACATACGGCCTGGGATACCACAGCAGAGCTGTTCTTTTGCTTTGAATCTCTTTGTAAACACTTGCATCGGGTAAGTGAGTCCATTCTCACATATGAGGTATGGGGGACATATTATGTCACATGTATATGGAATGCTAACTACTTTGTGTTTTTTGCTTCTGTAATATTAAACAGATGATAAACCTCACTTGTCAAACCCTGACGAAGGACTTTCCGAAACGCGTCGGTTTAGTGAGACCCATCTCATCCCATGCTTATATGTTTGTCCATTGTGATTATTTTCTGTCCCCCACATGCTGTTTTTGATGCATTTGTATATATGTATATTTTTCATGCTTGAATTTACTTTGTCATTCGGTATTTTTGTACTATGTGTGTGTATTTTGGAATAAATTTTCTTTTTTCATACATACTATGAACGCTTTTTTGGTAATGCCTTAAAAATCCCACCTGAGGGGAACCCATTGTTTGTTGTGCTTTATTATGGGATGCGGCATACCTTCTCTGTTCGCTACTCCGGGTCAGACCCCTTCTTGCTGCGTCTTTCCATGGTAGTAGATACCAATCCCCGTTTTTTCTGACACGCAGTAGCGAACTACTAACATTATCTTTTTTGGGCTATTTGGCCTGTATACATTGAATATACTCATATTGTTTACATTGTACTGTACTAGCTTTTTGGTTCATTTCTTTTTTGTTTTGTGCATTGTTTCATTAGAAATTTGTAGATCATGGCCAATTACATGGGGAGCAATTGGGACAATCTTATGTCTGGCTATCTCGATGAGTACGGTAAGAATGAACACATTGAATCAGAAATCAAAGGCCTTTTTTTGAAACTCACTAAACTCCTTGAGAAAAAATCATCCCTGTACTGGCACATCAGATCCTTTCGGGATTATATTAATGACAATATGAATCCATTGGGACTCAGGGTCCAGATCTTCCCCAACCTAGAGGGCCTGGACACTGAGTTCAAAAATGCCTGGGAGAAGATCCTACGCACTTGTTCCAAAGACATGATGGAACTTCTTATTACTGAATATCACAAACGGTCCGATGCGCTGGATGGTGACATTCAGACCATATGTCTAAAACTTCAACCACTCCAAACCCATAAGATTTATTTAGACAGGGAGACCAAACTTAAAAAACATCTTGAGGACTTTAATAAAGATATTCTTATCAAAAAAGAAAACAAATTCAGTAGGGACCGCGGTGCCTTTGAAGAGAACAGGGCCTATCGATGGAATCAACCACAGTCCCAAAACTATAATAGATTTAGGAACCGGAGGGATCATTACTCTGCCATCTCTAATTCTTCTTCCAGTGTTTCCTCTATCTCCTCACAGGTTTCATCTAAAACCAAAAAGGGAATACTTCCCAACCAGAGTGAAAGTAGATCTCAGGGACCAAGGACCCATAACACGAATACATTGGATGGCTCACAAAACACATCTGTGATGGCAGGCAGATCAGTAGGAGGGCTCAGTGGCTGTCCCACTGTTCCCCCTTTACCTCTGGTGAACAACACCAATTCACCCCCGGTCACTAGATCTAAAACCACTCATCAGGGAACTGACAGACAGGATGTTGTCCCTTTAGTAGAGACACTTCTGAGCAAACCCACAAACAAAACCTAGATGGGGCTGGGGGGGTGGGCTTGTTGGACGGTGCTGTTCGACCTCACAGGTCTTTCAGCATTGTCAACCTCTCCTCCCATGTCCTCACAGAAGGGGAAGAACGCATACTCCAGAAGGGACTGGGGTTCTGCCCCAATGAAAACATGGACAGATTCGAGGTCGTCAAAGACCTCAAACTGTTCGCACGAAAATTAATGTTAAAAAACATGTATCATAAACCTCAGGGATCCACAGACCTCACACCCCAAGAAAACCGGGCCATCGAGCAGCTGGTGTCACTCTTGGAAGAGAGCGACACGACTGATCTCATAGACCGGATTGATTTACCATCTGTACTTTCCCTTCCTTTATCCAACAGGGAGGAGCCGGCTCAGAAATCGGCCCAGGGGTCTAAACTTAAAAAGAAATCAGTCCAGTTTCCACCCCCAAGTTCCAACCCAAATATCGCTACGTTTCTCAAACTGGTCCACAAAGACATTGAGAGGTTGCGTGTCCACACCCCTGGACGGACCAATACCAACCTGGCTGACAGACAGGCACTTAAGCAACTTGGGGACAATAAATCTATAGTCATTAAGCCCTCGGACAAGGGGGGGAACATTGTCCTGATGGACAATGCCCAATACATCTCAATGTGCCATAAAATACTTTTGAATAAGAACTGGTATAAACAAATTTCCAGGGATCTCATCAACAGGTTCCACCAGGAATATTATTCTCTAGTGGACACTGCATACAATAACAAAGTCATTAACAAGACGGTTTGGGAGTACATCAGGGTGAAATTCCCTGTTGTACCAACCTTTTACTCACTACCAAAAATCCATAAAGACAGCCAGAACCCCACAGGGAGACCAATTGTCTCAGGTAGAGGGTCCATTAGTGAACATGCAAGTCGTCTGATAGACGAATACCTTAAACCTCACGTCACGAGTCTACGCTCATATGTAAAAGACACCATACACTTTTTGAAGATCATAGACAATCTTACTATACCAGAGAATGCATACTTAGTGACGATTGACGTAGAGGCTCTATACAGCTCCATTCCCCATGCAGGTGGACTGAGAGCTGTTAAAAAGGCTATCTTTCAGAGACAGGATGGAGACTGGACCTATAATGACTTCATATTACAACTGTTGGAATATATTTTATATCACAATGTTTTTTCCTTTGATGGTTCCCACTTCCTCCAGGTGCAGGGGGTGGCGATGGGGACGTGTTGCGCCCCGTCCTACGCCAACCTGTACCTGGGGGAGTGGGAGACCACCTTTCTCAGTGATGAGGACTCGTCGATGTATACGAACCACTTCCTGTTGTGGTTCAGATACATCGACGACATTTTCACAATTTGGGACGGCCCTATAGAGTTGCTACAATCATGCCTTCTGCACATGAATAAAAATCGATTCAATCTGAACTTCACCATGGCATCAAGTCGCAGGGAGATCGCATTCTTGGATGTCATGGTTTCCAGGGACGGGGATGGTGGACTCAGCAGTGGCCTTTTTCGGAAGGCCACTGCTGGGAACACCATCCTGCATGCCTCTAGCTTTCATCCACCCAGTCTCATTAAATCAATACCCTACAGCCAATATTTGAGGGTACGTAGAAACTGCACCGATGAAGCGACTTTCAGGATAGAGGCCAATAATCTGCGTGCGAGACTTCTTGAGAGAGGGTATTCGCGCACCTCCCTCAAAAAGGCCTACAAACGGGCCATCACACATACCAGGCAGACCTTAATCTATTCACAAAAAAACAAAAGTCAGGACAAAGCTCTACGTATTATCACTAAGTATTGTAACCAACACATTGAAATCAAGAGAATTGTGTCCAAGTATTGGCACATTCTCACTATGGACCCTAACCTACAGATACTTCTCCCTGAAAGCCCCCTCTTTACTTTTAGGAGGGCCACCTCTCTATCCTCTAGACTGGTGAGAAGCGAATTTAGGGATGCCAAGTTTGCCCAGCATTGTAAGTATAGGGGCACCTTCATGTGTGGAGCCTGTGGATACTGCAGATTCATGTTTACTACTAAAAACCCCACGTTACCTAACGGTAGCGTTTTCAGGCCCAAACATTTTGCCAACTGTAAGACGAAGGGAGTGGTCTACATGCTCTGGTGTGATTGCGGATGTTTCTATGTCGGAAAAACCAAATTGGAATTCTGGCATAGGGCATACCGCCACATCAGAAGCATGCAGACATGTGACCCCGACTTACCACTGGGGAGACATACGGCCCTGGTCCACCAGGGAGAATTCCCAAGAATCAAATTTTTGATCTTGGATCGGGTCCACCCAGGCTGGAGAGGAGGAGATTGGAACAAGGATCTCCAACTTGAACTGAGGTGGATCTACAATTTAAAGGCGACCAGACCCCCTGGACTCAATGACTCCACTTGTTTTAAGCCCTTTTTGGAGGGCTTTGACTCTGGGAGCATGGAAAGATAGATTCTTTCTTGAGTCTCTGGCTGTGTGCATGCCCCAGGTCCTGCCATACGATTTGTGGGTTATCTGACTTTAGGCCCTTGACCTGTCTCCATCTTTGCCCTTACAACTTTTATGCTCTACTTACCCGTACGCTATGTTCATAGTAGGAACTCAATTTGGGGCTCTAGATGAGAGGGACCTATTTGTATGCCCAGGTTTCGGGTGTGGCAGGTCACTGGGGTTATCCCTTGCGATGTTTATCGTGCCCCAGGCACGCTGGAGTATTGGGTTCTGTTCCCCCTTTTATTTTATTTTATTTCATTTATTTATTCATTTATTTGCTCAGGAGTTCTATGCTCTTTTTTTCCCCATGTCAAGGCTCTGCTGTGTTCTCCCACGCCCTCGTGGCACCAATTGACATCCAATATGCTGATGTGACCTTGGCTTGTATAAAAGTGTAAGCCTGCAACCTTTTGTACTGTTGTTGGCACATGCGTTTTTTCCCCTTTTTCTAGGCACCGCCCTTTGCTGTCACTGTGCGTGGACCCAGCACGGTAAGGCTGTCCCTTTTTGGGACACACTAGGGGAACGGATCCTGTCCCCCTCGTCCTGACCGGGTTCAGCGTCAGCTGTTTCCGGTCCTGGCTTCCCGTGCTGGTGGGAGTGGACGGCGGCGCGCGCCTCCGGGACGCGGCGCCGTGACGTCAGCCGCGACGATGCGCTCCAGCATCCCTGGTGCGCATGCGCGGTGTGGGGTCAGTATCGGCGCCGTTCGTTCCCTTTTTGGGGGGGCGTGGCGCGGTCCACTCCCAGGGGGCCCACCATTGGACCAGGATGACAGGAGATCTGCCTAGGGGCGGATCTCCTGTCAGCTGGTGCCGAATGGGAGGAGGGAGCCCAGGGTGTACATGATGCACACAGCTGTTTGCTGTTGCAATCAGCTGGCCTCACCTCTAGTGGAGATAAGTAGCGGAGCTCATCCACTCTGACCCTGTGATCGGAGGAGGATGTTGCACGCACGCTGGGCTCCTAACTGTTAAGGTAAGTCATCTGTCGGTTTGGGGGTTTTGCTGGGAAGCTTTTTGCTCCTTTGACTGTTTGGGGAGCTCTCTACCCTTCTGATCATTTTCTCTTGTGTGGTGTGGTTGTATATACCACAACCCATGTACATATATCTTTTGCATTACGGGCCTTTTTAAACAATGATCCCCCGTTTCCTCCCAACACCAGATCCCTTTCATGATGTCTGCTTGACGGTCAGCAAGGTACCCTTCGTGCCCTCCTCCCTTCCCCCTACGGTACATCCTGTAGGTGTTTTTTGCGGCTCCAGATCTCAGGTATGTTCCTTTTTGATCCTTAGCCTCTACACACAGATAGGTTTTTTTGTACCAGTCCTATGGGGGTGCTCACCCCCAACTCTTTACCACTCCTCATGATACTGTTTGCTTGGTCTTAGGTCCGAAGATTTCTGTGGACCCCAGCCCACGCACAGACGCTGCGCCCTAATTTGGACGTGGCGTGTTTCAGCATCTAGGGATAGTGTGTCCTCCACATGAACCCCTTCTAATACTCCATTTACTCTCAATTGGATTGGCTGGAGACACATACGGCCTGGGATACCACAGCAGAGCTGTTCTTTTGCTTTGAATCTCTTTGTAAACACTTGCATCGGGTAAGTGAGTCCATTCTCACATATGAGGTATGGGGGACATATTATGTCACATGTATATGGAATGCTAACTACTTTGTGTTTTTTGCTTCTGTAATATTAAACAGATGATAAACCTCACTTGTCAAACCCTGACGAAGGACTTTCCGAAACGCGTCGGTTTAGTGAGACCCATCTCATCCCATGCTTATATGTTTGTCCATTGTGATTATTTTCTGTCCCCCACATGCTGTTTTTGATGCATTTGTATATATGTATATTTTTCATGCTTGAATTTACTTTGTCATTCGGTATTTTTGTACTATGTGTGTGTATTTTGGAATAAATTTTCTTTTTTCATACATACTATGAACGCTTTTTTGGTAATGCCTTAAAAATCCCACCTGAGGGGAACCCATTGTTTGTTGTGCTTTATTATGGGATGCGGCATACCTTCTCTGTTCGCTACTCCGGGTCAGACCCCTTCTTGCTGGAAAAGTTCACAAAGACATCAGTAGCCCTCGCAGGGGGTTCCACCATTACTGTATCTTGCACACTCAATACTTTAGCCTCCTGGCGTACATTCTTGCCATATGGCTGATTCAGGCCTTTAGCCTAGGCCTTAGGACTGCTCCTCAGACCCAAAAGAGTTTCCTAGAGTGAAGCTCTCTCCTAGCTTACTCCTGCTGCTTACTACTTGCTGCTCTGTCACCAAGTACATCTGCCTCCTGCAGACATGCATACCCTGGCTGCCTCCTGCAGCTTCTGACTCCTCTCAGAGGAATGGGAGTCCACCTGACTCCTATGCACAGACTTCCTGTCTGTTGGGTGGAACCCTGAGCCATAGCCAGGTCACAATTAAATAGCCCAGCACACAGCTGTGCAATGAGCGTGCCTTTCTCTCCAAAATCTGGCGTAAACCAGCGATCTTCCAGGTAGCACAGGGTCCTACTGCCACATATCCTCCCCCCTTGTTTCAAACCGGAGGGAGGAACACATAAACCCGTCACTAAGAATGGGACACCTCTGTGCCAGCCATTAGCTGCGTAGGCCCATTTCTTGTTCCGGGTATGTTTCCACCAGCACTTCACCTTGGCACCTCTGTGCCAACTATCAGCAGCAGGAGTCCTAATCTGCCCAACCTTTTCTCTAAAGGGGCACTCCACCCACATCTTCTTCCGGGTGTGCTTCCACCAGCACTTCTTCCTGAACCGTGGGCTCCCACTATTCTCTCTATCCCCTCCACCTTCTGGCCACGGGATCCTCCTTTTTCCTCCCACAGACCTACTCTCCTGGGACTGTTGGGGACCCACTTCCATGAAATCTGTCAGGGACTGACCCCCCTCACTACCTGATGCAACACTAACCAACAACATCCGTTTATCAGGTTCACTAACCCCTGTGTGTTTACCCTTGGCAACCAAATCATCTGAGATCAACGCCACATACTTCTGTTTAACCTCAATAGCAATGTTCCCAAAGGGGTTATTCAACTCAATATTATTATCATCAAGACCTCTTGTCACCTTGTTTGCTAGGACAGTGTCTAGGGAGGGACCATCTACAGGCAAGCAGTTACTCCCTATGGGACATTCCTGCAGTTTCACATCGCTCCCTGTTGTCCAACACTCCAATAGCAACTGTCCTACCAACGCACATTTTTCGCCACATTTTTCCACATCAATCTCTTTAACCATTTCTGTGTCCATTGGTACCTCAACCAATACCTCTGAGCTGTCCAATAGTGCTCTACAGTGCTTTTCATACACTTTTTTATTACAGTTACCAACACTGTCATTTCCTGTCAAAGTGTCTCTGGGTACCTCAAACTGCACCTCCCTGCAAGTGATGGATTAAATTCCCACTACTGCCGCGTCTTTTCCGGGCCCTTCCTTTACATGAGGTCTAGCGGGTGAGACAGAACATGCGCCATGTACCAACCACTGCTCAGCTGCACCTCGGACCGCACCAGCAGGAATGCACCTCATCACACCAGCATACGGAGAGACTTCCACTGTCTATCATTTTTGATTCCTCTAGCAGTTCCCCTGAACGCCTTCCACACATAACTGTCGCTGGAAGCACTCTCGCAGAGAACTGCAAGACCACTTTCCGCAAAAGTAACCAACATTGCAGTAACCAATTTTTATCAACACTGCTTAACATCGCCTGTACCACGTGTCTCCACTGATTGGTACTACGCAGTACCAGGTCACCCATCTGCGGTGGATACATGCAGGTATACAGCGGAAAGATTTTCACCAATTGCAACAACATCTCAGTTATTTCTAGACATGCCACATCTAAACACAGAACTCTAGGGACTTTTGCCTTACTAACGACGTGGAGGGGCTCATTTGCTAAGGCTTGAGAGGCCGAGACACTCAAAGAGACCTCCACCTCAGAGGCCACTGACAAAACTTGCAGCTCCCCATTAGCACCGCTAAATGCATGTGTCACACTCATCGTCTCATTTTCAGCAACACTGAGCCCTTCCAAGTCCCTATCCATTATCCCATCATCCTGACACTCAACATTACTCATCTCTTTTGCTGTGGACAAAACTTCTGCTATATATGCGCCCTTTTCCGATCCTTCCGCCTGGAGGGGGTTAAGTTCTGCAACAGCCAACGCACCTGTGTCTACTGGCTTTGCAGCCTCTCCATTTGTCACAGCAGCAATAGTGTCCAGCTTACTATTACCTTCAGAAATTTCTTTCCACCACGCTATCACCTTAATGGCGAGACTATCCCAGTCTATCCTGTCTGTGCTCCAGTCATCAGCACTCTGTAGTACTGCTCCCTCTGCCCATGGAGACACAGGTGGACAGAGTGGTTTAGCAGCAGACAATCTGCACCAGTCACTGTCAACCACATCAGATTGTGATAATACATACTCCCTCATTTGAGCTATTTTCCCATTGTTTTCCACCTGAGCAGTATCAGAGCTGTCCTGGACCCCCGTCGGCTCCAACACTGGGAGTCCTCCTGAGATTTCCTGGGACAACTCTGCTGCACTACCTGTGGTTACCATGGGAGACACCAAACCATCAACATTGTCAGTAATACACTTTTCAACATCATCATTATCCACCTGCCTGCCTTGTATAGGCTGCGTTATCACATTAGCAGTTTGAGATTGTAGGATATTTAGTACATTGCTTTTCACCTCATGTGAAACACACTTGTCAGTCGGTGTGGCGACACAGTTGTCCTGGGAAACTCTGAGCTCAGACACCATGAGCTCCTGGGCGGTCTCCAGGGACACCTCTGCTACACCTGCCATGGTTGCTAGGGGCAACAGCACAGATTTCTCAGTGGTCACCCCTGACATTTCTGGATGCAATATCACATTTTTAATCGCATTAGCAAGCAACATATCTTCATTTTTACCACTTGTCTTCCTGCTAAACAATACACTGCCTGAAGACAAGTCCTTACCAGTCCTCAAGCTTGCTGCAGGTTCAGCTTCAAACTGGGCTTTGTTACTACACAGGGTATTCACTTGCAAGTCTCTGAAAGCAATTTTTCTCACTGGACTTATTCCCACTTCACAGGGAATAGTCCCATAACCAGTCTCTCTCACATTTGTAACTGCAACAGTCTTACCATTACATTTGGAAGGTGTTGAAAGCTTCAATTGAGGGCGTTGTCCCTTCTTTGCTGTGCTCTCACAAGCTAATGCCCCCACATGACACAGGGCAACATTGCATCCTTCTTGGATTTTCCAACATCCCCTGCAGGCCAAACAGGTTTTCTGTTGCCAGGGGTAACAGCAGACTTACACACATGGTCATACCCCTTGCAGGATGCTGGATACTGTGCTCTCTTCTCTGGGCTGACCACTTCACACAAGCAGCCATAACTTAAAACCATTGATTTCTTGTGCTCTCCATCACCCCCTGCAGGCTGAACAAAATTTCCTTCACGGTTGCCAGGGGTGACAACAGACACTTTTGCACAAACCTCTTCATTTAGAATTTGAGCCACATCTCCGCTGTAGCTCCTCCTTTCTGCAAACAGACTTTCTCCGGTTGCCATGGGAGACCACTTTCTCCCTGTTGATCTTTTCCAGCGCTCTCTAGATTGGATTGCTCCTAGGAAATTGTCGTAGTCATCTCGGTTATGATACATCCCGCGGTACACCTCTTGGTACTCCTCCATCAAAAAAGGTTGCACCAACTCAACCCAGCGACTTTTAGGCCATCCTCTGTAGGAAGCAATCATCGCAAAATCATCCAAAAAGTCTATAACATGTTCAGAAGGCAGCATAGGCCGTATGAAGTCAGCTGTATGGATTTCTGCTTTGTTGCCATGGACAACCGCACCCATCTGCTCACTCTTTGCACTAAAGGACGGCTTGCTTTCCTTTTTCCTTTGCTCCAGTGCGGCCAAATGCATCTTGCACCAGTCTGGGGCTTGTTCTGTCGGCAACAACCCCTCCAACCACAAGGTTCTGTCTCTCATCTCAGCAAACATTGCCCCATCTCTGCAGTCAGGCACACAACGCTTTTTAACACAGTTCCTTTTAACACAGGAAAATTTTGTGTACCGTCTCTTTAAGACTTGCAAACAGCACACTTTCACATGCAGACTCCACTGGTTCACATGAGCTGCTCCTCACAGCATTGCTGCAAAACACAGTTTCTTGCTACTCACTGTTTTTGGTATGCGAGGATCTGGAACTCTTCCAAATATGCCCGAAGCAATATCTCCACCATATGTAAGATTGGGGTATCAGACTCAAATGGTAGGTGCGTTGTCAGTAAGTACTCCAGTACAAAACTGTATTTTTAAGGGCCTGGTAGCCCACTTTTATTTAAAAACACGGAAAAGTTCACAAAGACATCAGTAGCCCTCGCAGGGGGTTCCACCATTACTGTATCTTGCACACTCAATACTTTAGCCTCCTGGCGTACATTCTTGCCATATGGCTGATTCAGGCCTTTAGCCTAGGCCTTAGGACTGCTCCTCAGACCCAAAAGAGTTTCCTAGAGTGAAGCTCTCTCCTAGCTTACTCCTGCTGCTTACTACTTGCTGCTCTGTCACCAAGTACATCTGCCTCCTGCAGACATGCATACCCTGGCTGCCTCCTGCAGCTTCTGACTCCTCTCAGAGGAATGGGAGTCCACCTGACTCCTATGCACAGACTTCCTGTCTGTTGGGTGGAACCCTGAGCCATAGCCAGGTCACAATTAAATAGCCCAGCACACAGCTGTGCAATGAGCGTACCTTTCTCTCCAAAATCTGGCGTAAACCAGCAATCTTCCAGGTAGCACAGGGTCCTACTGCCACAATGGGTATACCCTTATTTACTTCTCCCTGTATCCGCAATATCCTTGGGGCTTGCTTCTTTTCTCCAGACATTTATAAAAATTTATAGCAAGCTCTCAAACTTTGTGTGTCGGAAATTCCTATGGAAAATGTGTGTTGGAGCCAACACATGGTCGGAATTTCTGACAACAAGGTCCTATCACACATTTTCCATCGGAAAATCCTATCGTGTGTACAGGGCATTTATTGATGAGTATAAGAAAGGTTTGACTGACATCAATTGTAACATTGATAGAATTTATTCTAAAAATAAACCACTACAGGCTCATCCCTCATTCCAGGAGCTGAATGAAAAATTGAAAACCCATATAGAACTGTTTAACAAATCCATTCTCTCCAAAAAAGAACTCAAATACATGAGGGACAAACATGTCTTTGATGAGGGAAGAGCCTATAAATGGTCATCCAAAATGCAGAGTACCAATAATAAAGGCAGTCCACGCAAACTTAAGCCAATACACTATACCCCTTATACAGACATATCAGATAGTTCATCTATCTCTTCCATGGCTTCTTCACGGTCTTTCAAAAATCGACGCACTAGACAACCCAAAAGGAGACTCGATAATGATAATTCTTCCATCACAGGCACTAATAAACGCCCACCTAAACATCACTCTGACACACCTTCCTCAGGGGCTAGAAATGACCCAATGCCACAAGATCCAACGGATACTGGCGCGAGGTCAGGACTGGCAACCAATTTAGATGCACCTGTCCCTATCACCCACAAGATCCCAACAATGTTTATCCCTAAAAATCAGGGAAACTCCCCCACTCCAGCACCACAAATGCCACTTTAGCATCCCATGGCTCTATTAATTTAAATATTGTCAATCTCTCCTCTCATATCCTCACACCAGATGAAGTTTTAGTCCTCTCTAAAGGCCTCACTTTTGTTCCAACAAGTAAAACTGACAAATTCAAAGTGATCAAAGATCTCCACCTATACACATGCAAACTCCTTTTAAAAAGTAGGTTCCAGAAGACCAGTCCGGACATGGAGGGCTTCCGAACCCTTAGTGAGAGACGTGCTTTGGAGAACCTCAATTATAGCAGAGAATCTAACCCCCAATGAAAAGGTTGCTCTTAGGAACTTATCTAGTCTTCATGAAATCACCATCAAGGCATCAGATAAAGAGGGAAACATAGTCCTAATGGACAATGACCAATATATCTGCATGTGCATGAAAATTTTGACCAACCGTTATTGGTACCGTCCAGTTGGATCTGATGTCATTCAGGCATTTAATAACAAATTCTATGCTTTAGTAGATGAGGCATTTCAAAACAAAGTCATTTCCAAACAAACCTTTGAATTTATTCGTACTCCCCATCCTAGGCTTGATACTTTTTACGCTCTCCCTAAGATCCACAAAGACACTAGTGATCCTCCAGGGAGACCAATAATTTCTGGCAATAGTTCGATCACTGAAAACCTATCACGCCTAGTGGACGAACACATCAGACCTTTCGTCCTCTCCTTACCCTCATATGTACGTGACACTATTCACTTACTACAGATTATCGAGGGCGTGCAGGTCCCTGGAGGGTGCATTCTTGCCAGTATTGATGTAGAAGCACTTTATAGTTCTATACCAAATTCAAAAGGACTTGCATGCGTACAAAAAATTCTTTCACAAACCAGTCATCATGAAAGTTCTTTCAATGACTTTGTACTTCTCTCTCTAGACTATATTTTGAGACACAATGTCTTTTCATTTGATGATCGATTGTTCCTCCAGGTACAGGGCATAGCCAGGGGCACCTGCTGTGCCCCTGGCTATGCCAATCTGTACCTGGGGGAATGGGAGCGTTGCGTTTTCAGCGATGAGGACCTCTCTATGTACCTGTGCCACATCGTTATGTGGCACAGGTACATAGATGACATCTTCATTGTATGGGATGGATTGTCCAAGTTATTGGACAAATGTCTAACAGCATTAAATACAAACGATTTCAATTTAAAGTTTACTATGATCTCTAATCCATCCAAAATTACATTTTTGGATGTTGAAATATTTAAGAGTGATACAAATGTTATCCTGCAAACTGTACAGGAAAACTACTGCAGGTAACACTATTCTTCACTCCTCCAGTTTCCATCCCAGACCCTTGGTTGAATCCATTCCATATGGACAATACTTACGAATCAAGCGCAACTGCTCCAACCATTCAGATTTTAAGCGTGAGGCTAATAACCTCAAGCGATGCCTCTTGGAAAGAGGATACAGCCACAAATGCCTTAAAAAGGTCTTTAAGCGTGCAGAAAACAAAAATAGACATGACTTGTTGATCACTAAAAAGAAACCCTCGGAGACTCATAGCCGAATCATTACCACTTATTCTAGTGATCACACATCCATCACACAGATCTGCAGGAAATACTGGCACCTCCTGACATCAAACCCCATGGTGGGACCTTATGTGCCCCCGGCTCCAACCATCACATATAGACGTGCCACATCCCTAAATGATCTATTAGTCAAAAGTGAATTTCAGAGGTTGGGGAGGGGAGATCCGTGTAAAACAATGGGAACATTTCCCTGTGGCTCATGTGCGTATTGCAATACATGGACCACAGAAGCAACATTTACTTACCTAATTGAATGTGATTTATGCCCAAACATTTCTCCAATTGTCAGACAAATGCAGTTGTCTATTTAATAATATGCAGCTGCAATTGCTTCTATGTGGGTAAGACCGTACAGAAACTTTGGCAAAGACTTTATCGCCACATCAAAGCCATGCAGACGAGTGACCCAGATGTACCTTTAGGCAGACATGTCCGACTTGCTCACAATGGCACTTGCCCCAGGATCAGAGTTTTGGTTTTGGATAGAATACACCCTAGCTCTCGGGGAGGAGACCTTGACAAACTCCTCCTACAACGAGAGCTTAGGTGGATATTCAACCTTAATGCCACAGCGCCCCCCGGCCTCAATGAGGCTTTTAATCTTAAACCCTTTTTAGCTGGTTTTATATTGCGCCTCTTCGATAAAGATCAATAAATTTAGGCAATCCATTAACAACAATTTTCTTTCTCTGTTATCACATTTTCCTGCAATTTTTACCTATTTCCTTCTCCCTGTCCCCTTCCCCTCGCCAAATTTATTAGCACAATGTGATGTCATTTGTACATGTAATATTTGTTAATTGCTTTATTCATACTGTATATGCTTGCCGGCCTATTATTTGATAATGTCCAGTAATGTATTGGAAACCTGCATTTGCTGTATGGTAATCATTTTTTTTTCCCCAAATAGATGACTGGAATTTAATTTCAATCGTCTAGACAATAGCCGATGGACTGGATCGCTTACAACTGTATTAAAATATTTTTAATTTTTTTCCGAGGTTTTGTTGGTGCCCTTGATGGTCCACCGAGGCTCCCCGGCATGGGGGGCCCCATGGTGGTGAGCTTTGTGTGCCGCCTTGGGGCAGTTTCGCCCCCTTCCATGGGGGTGTCTTGGGTGAGTACACCTGTGGAGACAGTTGTTGTCTGCAGTTGCGCACTGGACTTCCTTCTGTCCAGTGCACCCGCCCACTTCCGTGCCGGAGGCCACGTCGACGTCTGACATCACCGCGCAATGCGCAATCGGCCAGAGGATTCCCATTGGAGACGAACGTGGGTCTGGATTCAGCAGCACAGGTGATATGGGGAGACGTCGGTTGACGATCCCCAACACCTGTGTCTGTCTGTCTTTTTCTTTCCCTCCTCCAACTACCTAAATACCATGGCCCCAATTGGCCCGCTTTCGATCCCTGGGCGTATATATGCCTGACTGTGTGAGCAGCCATTGCTACACAGCCAGGGAACGCTGGGGATCTTTGTGGACACTGACCGACATGCTTACCGCAGGTATTGAACACTATACTTATTGTTATCTATTCCCTGCACCGCTATCAGTATATTTTTACTTTGGGGCAGTGATGTCTTTTTGGCTCACTTAACCCCACACTTTCAGTGCATGTAGTCTTATTACTATCCACCCATTAGGGATATCCCCGTGAGCATTGTTTTTTTTTTTTTTTCTTTTTGTTTTTTGTTTTTCCACATCAGTGAGCACCACCGACTGGCCTAATCAGCGTAATAATCATTTATTGTCGCCGACTTAGATTCACATCATTGTGGTTTTCTTTGTTTATTTGTTTATTTATTTATTTATTTATTTATTTATTTGTTTATATATTTTTTTTTCCTTCTTACTTTTATCAAATATGAGACAAGAAATTATATACAGCTTAAATAAGTACCCTATTAAGGGATTTCTTAGTCCGCTTATTCTCAACTACTTAAATAGCCTGGTTATATAAATCTTATTTCTCCCTGGGTGACATCTACACTCGCGACCCAGCGCGGAGCAAAGCAGACGACAAAAAATAAATATAAAAAAAACACTACCCATCAATGAAATCTAGGAGAATCACATGTATGAAGCTGGGCTAATGGGGTCCCCACACCCGTAGCCCCCTATTTAGACCACTAGTGAACTGTTACGTATTTGTGAAAACCCTCCACCCCTTCCCCCTACTCTCACCCCCCTCCACCCCCATACCCCTTCTATACAAAATCCAACCCAAACACAGAGTTTACTGTTTATTATTGTTAGCTAATGTTTCCTACTTAAATCAAAACACCAATAACCCTACATTACTTTGTGTAATACACCGGTTCTGTATTTCTCTAGTGCATATATATCTTGGCTATTAACTTAATCCCTTACACTCCAAACTTTCCCCTTATGCAGGCCGCCTTATCCATCCACGGCTTCCATATTTTGTCGAATTCCTGGAGATTCCCCCTTTTTATATACTCCAATCTCTCCCTGTCAATGGAGTCACCGAGTGTATCTATCCAATCATTCACTGTCGGGGGCTCCTTTGATTGCCACCTTAGCGTTATCATTTTTCGAGCCTGAAATAAACCTCTCAGGATTGCCAGAGTAGTACCCCTCCTCTCCCCCTCTATCCTTCTGTATCCCAGGATGCATTCCACCGCCTCCCTCATTACTAACGTGTGATAGGTATCACCCAAACTGCTAGCCACTCCCTCCCAGTATCGATGCAGCTTGGGACATCTCCAGAGCAGATGGATGAGGTCCCCAGACTCCTGGCACTTAGGGCAATTATCATTAGGCCTTCTACCGAACCTAAAGAGCCATTTTGGAGTATAATAGGCCCTATTAAGCAGCATCAGATGAGAAATCTTCTGCGAAGGGGTTACTGACACCGGAGGTGCCATCTCTAAAATTCTCCTCCATTGTTCCTCAGAAATTGCCCCTAGTTCCTCTTCCCATTTAACTCTTACCTTCTGAAGTATTTCCTGTCTGTTCTCTGAGTTACTTAGTTGGTCATAGATTTTAGTTATTAGTCCCCTAGTTGGTTCTACTTGTAGTAACTGACGAGCAAAGGGCATTTCCACCCATCTCGGAGGCTGATCACCAAATTGGGCCCTGAGAGCATGCTCTATCTGCCGGTAAAGGAACAAGGAGCTCTGAGGGATCTTAAATTCCCTAATCAGCTCAGGAAATTTTTTAAGGGTGTTACCTGAGTAGAGCTGTCTTAGCTTTTTAATACCACCAGCCTCCCACCCCCTACTCTTTCCAATTTTTAATATTTCCTGTAGATTCCGGTTGTTCCAAATAGGGGTGTGATCTGTAAAACCCTCATACCCCATTAATTTCTTAACAGACTTCCATATCTTAATTAGCAACCTAATTGTCGGAAATTCATGGTAAAACATATCTGCCTCTAATGCCTCGATAAGCGTATTTGGCCGAGCGCTTAACAAGATTAGCCTGCCATTCGGAGTGCCCCCCTCTGGGATTCCACAACCCGTTAAGTGCTGTAGTTGTGATGCAAGGAAATAACGCTCCGGGTGGGGAAGGGCAAACCCCCCCTCCTTAGTAGGAAGCTGGAGGACTTGCAACCGTAACCTAGCTTGCCCACCTTTCCATATCAAATCCCTAAATAGAGCCTCTATTTTCCTAAACCAGCTCTTGTTAATCCATACTGGGGAGTTATGCATGATGTAGAGCAATTGAGGCATCCAGATCATTTTTATCAGGGTACATCTTCCTGCTACTGATAGGGGGAGGCGTCTCCAAATGCTTGTTTTTTGTTTAAATTTGGCCAGAAGAGGTACTAAATTCTTACTAATGTATTGGTTGGGGTCTTTAGTTAGGACAATTCCCAAGTACTTTAGTGCTTCCACAATTGCCACCTGGGGAAGCCCAGGTACAGTTGGTACTCCTAGGGGGTCAAACGGTAAGAGTTTGGATTTCTCCCAGTTTATTTCCAGACCGGAGAATTTACCGAATTCCTCCACTATTCTCATTGCACCTGCCATTGATCCCTTACAATCGTCTAAAAATAACAGGATGTCGTCTGCGTATAGGGCAATTCTTTCCTTAATTGACCCCCTCTGGAACCCTTTAATCTCATGGCTCACTCTAATAGCCATAGCCAGTGGCTCCATTACCAGAGCAAAAAGCAAAGGAGATAATGGACACCCCTGTCTTGTCCCCCTCTCAAGCACAAACCAGTCTGAAAAATAGTTATTTATTTTGACTCTTGCCTTAGGATTATTATAAAGCATCTTAATCCATCCAATAAATGATGGACCAAAGCCAAACTTTCCCAGCACATACCACATGTAGTCCCACTCCACACTATCAAAAGCTTTGGAAATATCTAGGGTCAACAGGGCTCTTGAGCTCTCGTTTTCCATAGGAGACTGTAGGTTCAGGAAAGCCCTTCTGATATTTAGGCTTGTAGATCTATTAGCCATAAAGCCCGCCTGGTCCTCATGAATTAGTTTATGTATGACTCTGCTCCCGTGAGCATTGTTGGACCGCCCAGGTGCATCCACTAATCCCAGTCATACTGACTTAGTTCGGATTTCTCAGCTTTCATTTTCAACCATATGAGAGTGTTTTCTTCCCAAACACGGACATACTTCGAAAATACGGTCAAGTAATATCCAAGTCCCGACGCTCTGTCTGTTAGTGTGTAAAGTAAAAATATAAATACTGTTATGTAAGTATAGACTAACTTTATTTATCTTACATGTACCATTTTGTTGCCATGAACCAACTGGTTTGTTATTAACATACACTAATACACACATTATGTATTATATATGTTTTTTCTTTTAATAGAAATGAAGCAGCGTGTCTGTTGTTTTATCCCTGAAGAAGGAAATATACATAATTTAAAAATCGCTCTCCGAAACATGTTGGGTTTTTTGGTATATATGTCCCACTAGTCGAACTTTACGTTTTTGACCAGTGGTGCATTTCCAGCTCAGCGGCTGTTTCATTTCCTGCAGTTTCTATTGTACATTGTTTTAGGTGATTTTTGTACAGGATAAATTTGTATTGTTTATTACTACTTTTGTATCAATAACATTTACATATTTTATATTTATGGGTATACCCTTATTTTCTTCTCCCTGTATCCGCAATATCCTTGGGGCTTGCTTCTTTTCTCCAGACATTGTTGTTTAGGATATGATACAGGGTGTTGGGTTCCCCATATATCCCTGGTTGGTCTCCCCCCCTTTTTCTTTCATACTATATTTAGCTGAACACTGTGCAGAGGCTGCACTACACTAACGTGTAAATAATATAGCTGCCTGCGGTAGTGATAGGATCAGGAAAACAACACCAACCTTCTACAGGTAGCTTTAGCTGAACACTGTGCAGAGGTCGCACTACACTAACTTGTAGCTTTAGTTGAACACTGTGCAGAGGTCGAACTACACTTACTTGTAGCTTTAACTGAACACTGTGCAGAGGTCGCACTACACTAACGTGTAAATAATGTAGCTGCCTGCGGTAGTGATAGGATCAGGAAAACAACACCAATCTTCTACAGGTAGCTTTAGCTGAACACTGTGCAGAGGTCGCACTACAGTAATGTGTAAATAATGTAGCTGCCTGCGGTAGTGATAGGATCAGGAAAACACCACCAACCTTCTACAGGTAGCTTTAGCTGAACAATGTGCAGAGGTTGCACTACACTAACTTGTAGCTTTAGCTGAACACTGTGCAGAGGTCGCACTACACTAACTTGTAACTTTAGCTGAACACTGTGCAGAGGTCGCACTACACTAACTTGGAGCTTTAGCTGAACACTGTGCAGAGGTCCCACTACACTAACTTGGAGCTTTAGCTGAACCCTGTGCTGAGGTCACACTACACTAACTTGGAGCTTTAGCTGAACACTGTGCAGAGGTCGCACTACACTAAAAAATAATGTAGCTGCCTGCGGTAGTGATAGGATCAGAAAAACACCACCAATCTTCTACAGGTAGCTTTAGGTGCACACTGTGCAGAGGACGCACTACACTAACTGTAAATACTGTAGCTAATAGGACTAATAGGATCAGAAGAACACCAGCAATTTTCTTCAAATACTGTAACTACACCTGCCTGCCTGTCAGTAGGAAGACAATAACAGGAACGGATCTAGCTAAACTGAATACAGTGTATATATATGTATATATATATATATATATATATATATATATATATATATATATATATATATATAACACCTGGGATGCATATATATACACAATACACAGTAAGTGCAGCTAACTGACTGACTGTCCTGCCTAATCTATCTAACTTAAATCAAATGATACTGTCTCTCTGTCTCTGTCTCTCAATGCCGGAACACACTACACAGGGCCGACGTGCAGGCGGCCTTATATTGTGTGGGGCATGTACTAAACCCCCTGAGCCATAATTGGCCAAAGCCACCCTGGCTTTGGCCAATTACAGCTCTCTGTACAGACGGCGCTGTGATTGGCCAAGCATGCAGGTCATAGTGCATGCTTGGCCAATCATCAGCAATGCACTGCGATGCCGCAGTGAATTATGGGCCATGACGCGCCACTCGAATTTGGCCCGAGCGGCCCATATCGTTCGCAATTCGGCGAACGATCGAACAGACAATGTTCGAGTCGAACATGGGTTCGACTCGAACACGAAGCTCATCCCTACGCACCAGTTTCTCCAGTGTTGCCTTCCTCTTTATTTTGTTATGACCCAGAACAAATGGATATTTTGTTTTCAGAAATACTTGGCTATGTGTTTTTCTTCAAACAGGACAGTTTGTTTGTGAGTAGGCAGGTACATTTCTAAAACACAATGTCAAATTAACAAGGGACACCAACCAGCCTCCTTGAGATTTAGTAATACAAGATAATAATGGTGTTGTGGAAAGGTGACATACAAACAAATTGGAGATCACTATAAAATAATAAAAAAAAAAAAAAACAGGAGATCTTGATTAAAAAAATAACAAATAAAAAAAATTGATTCTAAACATGATTATGGAGATCTGGCAGTAAAAATCAAAAAGATTATTCATGAGATCACAAGAAATAATAAAGAAAGAAGTTTGTGAGAACTCTGCGTGAATATGAGCAGCAAAACAACTTCATTCTTCTAGCATTCTAAAGAAGAAGAGAATGCGCTGTATTGAAAGATTTAAAAATTCTCTGTGTGACGAATGTGCCATCTCCATTGAGAACGGTAGTTTTACCAGACCGAGCGGCTCGGTCTCGTACTTGATTATGAGCATGCATCGTTTTTGCGCGTCAGAATTGTATACACACAAACGGAATTTCCAATAGAAACTTTTTCCATTGGAAAAATTGAGAACATGCTCTCAAACTTTTGCTTGCGGAAATTCGGCATACACACGATCACATTTTCCGACCAAAAGCTCTCATGGGTCTTTTGCTGGCTGAAATTCCAATTGTGTGTACGGGGCATTAGTAATTTTTTCTATATTTCTGAGATTACAATCACCTAGTATTTAAACCTCCCTGAAGAAGGAATATAAAGCAATACATTCTGAAACATGTTGGGTGCTACAGGATTCCTTTTGTAATGACCACAGCATGATTCTGGCAGCTCATATGAATGCCTGTACCAACTGGGTTTGATTGCAATTTTTCAATGTGCAACATATATTCTATGTATATAGATATTTTGCTTTTATTACTGCATGGCTTTGTTTGCCTGTTTAATTACGTATTGTATTAATTAAAGTGACGTCACTGCCTTTTAAACCAATTTTACTGTTTACTACTCCCCTTTCTGCTGTTAAAGTCCAATGGGATCATTACAGTGCATTGCACACTTCTCTCTATATATGTATATGTATAAAAATCCGCGCTTAGGACAAGCTAAGGGCTGCTGCCTATATCAAATTAGTGCCCCTAAGGGTCTAATTATAGGGATCAATAGATAATTAAGGAGATAAAAATGGCGCTGCCCTCTAAATTGATGAAATAATAATCTAAGGCCTAAGTAAGGCTAGGATATATAGGAATTATATCACTGAAAATAATTTACAAGGTAGACAATCTATATATAAAGGCAACTGGAATGATATAAATTGGAACTATGATGCAGGTGTAATGCTTCTGCATGTATCGTAGTGCCGGGAAAATAAAATCAATATGTGAAAGCAAGAAAGAAAAATTATTTGAAAAAGATACACCTATAGTGCAAAAGTATTGGGACAAAATGGCGCCCCCCGTGAAAATTTTTTTTTGAAATAGACCAAAAACCATATGTGAAAAGTGTTATCAGTGCAATATTAGTGAAGCTACCACAAATAATAAGAAAAATGATGAAATACAGTGAGAAATATCCTCAAAATTCAAAAGTATTGTGACACTGAGCGCCTATGGTGGGTTCAGGGTAAAGAGCTATTTGTTGTGTATCTTATGCTAAATACTCTCCAGGCGTACCATACATTGTAAATAATAAGCCCGGATTTCTCATACACAAAATATAAAATCAGATATTATATAAATCATAAATGGTGGTAGTTAATTTCTAGCGAGTAGGTGATTATATGCATAAACTCCGTGTAAACAATAAAAAAAATTTTTTCAACCAAAACAAAACTGAATAAGTTCAATATTGTATATTTTTTCACTCCTTGGGAATTAATATCCGTGACTTCTGTGCTTGTAGTTCAAAGTGGTGACTTGAGGTGCTCACCCCCCAGTGCTCCCCCACTCACCAGAATTAATCACCCCTGCAAGGGTACCGAGCGATAAAGTGGGTGCCTTGGGGTAGTTGGTGGTCTCTCCTCTTGAGTTGCTGTTGCTTTATTCAGTGCGATCCTTTATAAGTATTCCTGGTTGAGCTGTGTACTTCAGCGTGACAAAATCACTCCATACCTCCTTATCTGTAAACCTCTCCGGGATACCGGAGCCAAGAGAGAGACAAAGAGGCTTCCTTCGTGAAGTATGTCAAAAAAGTTTTATTAAATAAATCTTAATCCAGTCCAATAGATGATGGTAAATTATAGCAAGTCTGAGCAGAGAATTAAAACGGAACCGCTGTATGCAAGGATGGGACCAGACGCAAGCTGTAGGCGTGCGTTCCACCTTGCGTTCCAGCATCCACTTCCTGGTCTGACGTGTGAGCGTGACTATTTCTCTCTATATATATTTAGGATCTTATCAGCTTTCCATACGATTACAATAAACATATATTTCTAATCATTTTTCACATAATTTCCCAATTAAACAGTGCATTGAGGTTGGTTTGTAAGTTAAAGACATCCTGTAAGGATGCTATTCCACTGCATAGCTTGGTGTCACCTGCAAAGACTGAAATGGTATGTTTATTCCCAGACCCTATATAATTTTTAAATATATTAAAAAGTAAGGGTCCCAATTGCTAACCCATGGGTTTACTAAAGGCAAATAGATTTTCCCCTTACTTAGTGAATGAGGTGAAACTCTGTTGACTTCAGCATCCAATTATGTGCAAGCAAAAATACTTTTTTTCAAATATTTTCTCTGCATACGATTGGGTATTCTTTGCAAACTGAACTTTTACAACATTCACAAGCTACAAGAAACTTTGTTTGCAAAGTGAACAGTCTTTAGTAAATCATCCTCAATGTATTGTGTCAAATTTCTCAGCTCCTTTAAATCAGCCTCACTATCTCAGAATACCTAGATGTATTAAAGCAGTTGAGAATTTTCACACAATAAATAACTTTCTCTGTAAGTGTCTTTTTTTTTAAGCGCTAACCCAAAGCATAAATTATTTTTTTCCATTAAACTGGGATTACATTTCATTTAGAGTAATTCAGTAGGTCAATGATTCTTACTAAATTTGAAACTGTAAATGGTGTAACCTATCCAGAGCATGTTTTACAGTACCTAAACTTTTAAGTGATAGGTCTTGCAGTTTTAAGACAAATGCATCATCATAACCTTATAAATATTTTATTTTCACTTGCTTAGAACACATGCAATTGTGTTATTTGAGCTGTCTTCTACTCACAGTACATTATTATTGTTGTGAAAAATCAGAATGAAACTGTAAACATATGATAATGGAATTGATAAAAAAATAACAGTCAGCATAAAGATTGCAAAAAGATAGGTTATTGACAATTTTGCCTGCTTTATTCAACACGTCCTAAAATATATTAAAAAAGTATAACTACACAAAAAAATAGTCTCATACTAAAAGGTATGCAGTAAATTATGGATGTATTGTGTGCACTATTAAATGAATTATGCAGCATACTCATTACATATTTATGCAATTCAAATGTATCTTTGTCTAGCTAATAAATGTTTTTTCTTTTTTTCTTAAGACGTGGATCTATAGTAAGTGTTATGTCTTTTTGAGCTAAACGCATATTTTTCTTTTACAGCTGTCTACCATAAATAAAACATTTACATTTTAATATTTGGACTTAGGATAGACAATTTTCACTGTCATAAATCCCTGACCTATTTACCTCTCACTGATGTACTCTTATTAATATAAATACTCTTGAAGTTATAAAAAGTACTGTTTTTTGTGAAGAATCCCACACAATTTACTTTTTTTGAATTTTGTGACACTCCTGTGAACTTCTGTGATATTCACTATGGCTCATAAATATGCATTGCAGTGTCACACATTTCTCAGAGTCTGCTGGCTGAGCTACAGGGGTGCTGAGAGAAGAAGTTTCAAGAGACACAGTCAGTATAGGAATCATATATACCCAGGTAGACTGCGCTAGCAACTTACTAAAAATAAAACATAACAAACCAAAACCTGAATACACTATACGAGAAATAGTAAATATAAAATGTTTCACAAGTATAGGAATCATGGCTGACCGACAGTAAGATACCAAAAGATATGTAATCTTTAACAGCTGAAGATAAACCAAAAGATTTAGCAGAGAAAAAACTAGAAAGCATGCAGAAAATCCAGAAAGGTGTGAAAAAAGATGGCCAGCAGATAGGCAGCAATCACAACACGAAAGGAGATTTTTAAGGTTATATTGCCTTAAGGAAGATAACTAAAATGTATGTTGCTTTTAAAATGCTAATGTTATAAAAATAAATTGTATGTTGTCACTGTATATCTCCTTAAATTATTATATAAATACTCCTTTATCATTGAAATATGTTTTAATAAAGTAGTTTATATAAATCTCTAATTTTAAACATAATCTATAAGTCTGCTTTTTGCAGACGATGGGGTGACAATAACTAAAGTGTCCTCAAAGAAGATGAAACAGCTTATGTCTAAAAACAGGGTGTGAATAGTATACATATTTTTTCATTTATACATTTTTATTGAGCAAAAAGATAAAATAATAACAGACATATCATAGTAAATTTTCCAAAATAGTGTGAAAAATATCAAAACCTGGGCTATACAGATATTACAGTTCAACATTAAGTAAACTACTTATCAAAGTCCTTTTACCTTTATTGCTAGAGAGGGTAGTAATTGTCCATATAATAAATCAGATGTCAGTAACGATCAAGTGATGAATCAAGGTTGTCAGAGGTTCACCCCTAAAAGGACCGTTGATGGTGTCCTATGGAGCAGTCAACAAGCTGTCCGAGAGGCCCCGTACACCCTACCCCTTTGGGAACACACTGTGAGAGTGTATGGTGTCCCCTCAGGTCAGCCCGCCGAACCAGCCCCCCCCGGACTTAGTTTATCCGGAAGTAAATTGCTTAGGGAGAGCACTCCTGATCCTGACATACACACCCTCGGAGTATCTGGCCGAACGGCCTAAGTGTGATGAGTTCTTCCCCCGGCACCCTGCCCCAGAGTGACCGAGGGAATTGTATATTGGGGTTATTTCCAGTTATTGATAAGTCGGGTGAGGCAAGTGCTGAACACCCTAAGAGGAGGGGACAGAAATGTGTGAAGGAAAGAGAAAAGGGTATAGTTAAAGAAGGGGTTGAGAAGGGGAAGTGTCTTTCCCTGTCGCTGCTCTTATACCTGAAATGAGAGATATGTTACAGTGAGTAGCCCAAGGGTCCCAGGTAGCATTAAACCGCTCAATTTTGTCATTGAGTTTTGCTACAATGCATTCTTGAGCCATAATCCATGAGACTTTTCTCTTACAAACCTGGAAGGAGACAGTCTGTTTCTTCCATGCCTTAGCTATGGTCATTGTTGCTCCCAGTAAAACAAAGGAGAGGTCTTGGAGATGCCTGGATAAGTTGGGTATATATTGATTAAGCAAGGCCACCTGGCAGTTAGGAGTAATTGTTTCCTCCGTAATGGAGCTAATAGTACGAAAGATTTTCCTCCAGAAGGACCTAATGTGGGGGCAAGTCCACCAAATATGAAACATAGAACCCTCCAATTCACAGCCCCTGAAGCATAGTGGTGATGTCCCTGGATAAATCAAGGCTAGCCTTAATGGAACATAATACCATCTGGTTAGGACCATTAGGCTAGCTTCAATTAGCGAGACATTGTAAATACCTTTAAAGGAGCGATTCAAGGCCTGGAACCATTCCGCTGCAGTTCGCATGCTGTCTTTGTCCTCCTCCCAGACCCAAGCATGAGGCGGTTTGTCCAGGTTCCTTTGTAAGGCTGTGTAAATCAGGGAGATGCCTCCCCTCTGGTTCATAGCATTGGAGCACCAATGCTCATAAAGGGTTATAGCGGGGGGTTCCATCTTGTTATTCCAGATGGTGTTTAAAAAATGGGAGATTTGAGTGAATCTGAATCTTTCTGTGTCAGGCATGTCTAGTTTCATCCTGCAGTGTGAAAGGGTAATAGGGCCTGTTGGGGATAGGAAGTGACCTATGCGGTAGAGACCCTTATCCATCCACCATCGAAAAGCTTTTATGTTAAGAACTGGAGGGAAGTTCACATTATTGGAAAGATCGGTTAGTGGTTTCAGTGGAGAAATCGGTGAATGTTGTGCAAAAAGGTTGGTGCATAAGGCAACAGAGTGAGATAGGGAAGGGGCCATTATGGCTGTCCTATTTTTAGGATTGGTCAATAAGAGGAAATCTATGGTGTGTTGGGGAATTGCTTTCCTTTCCATAGAGAGCCAATCAGGCTTTGAGCCCTTTGAGAAAACTAATGAAATTTATGATAGTTGTGCAGCCCGATAATACCCCCAAAGATCTGGCAGCCCTAGCCCTCCCTGGGATTTCAGGCGTAAGAGGGATCTGGTTGGGCACCTATATCCCTTGTTGCCCCAGACAAAACAAATAATTTCAGATTGAAATTTGCTGAGGAAGTGCTTCGTGATTGGAACTGGCAGGGAGTGAAAAAGATATAAGAGGCATGGGAGGAGCATCATATTCACTGCATGCACCCTACCCAGCCAGGACAGACCACATCTAGACCATTTGACCAGGTCCTCTTTACATTTGAGAATCATGGGGGGTAGTTTGCTTTAAAGATGTTATTAACGTCAGGAGTTAGGTTTATCCCTAGATATGGAATCGTAGCTGGAGCCCATGTAAAGTCAAAGTTATTGGAGAGCTGTGTAAGTGTATCGCTAGGGACTGTTATGTTTAAGGCCAGTGACTTAGTCATATTGACCTTCAGGCCAGAAGTTCCACTGAAATCCCTTAATACTTGACAAATCACGGGAATCGAAACAATGGGGGAGGTTATATAGAGGAGGAGGTCATCTGCATAAAGCGCACATTTGTGTTCCTGTTCTCCACATATAACCCCTTTAACATCTGAGCTAGATCTGATTGCAATGGCCAGCGTCTCAAGTGCCATTGCAAAAAGGAGGGGTGAGAGTGGGCAACCCTGTCTGGTACCCCTACGGATGCTGAAAGTGCTGGAATATCTGTCCATCAGGTGCACCTGCGCTGAAGGGTTAGAGTACAATGATTGTATTAGATTCATAAAATATTTGCCACCACCTCTGAAGGATGTCAGACAGGTACTCCCAGCCCACTGAATCAAAAGCTTTATGTAGGTCAATTAAGAGGAGGAAGCCCTTTTGAGGGGGTCCTCCATCCCACTGGAACTTCAGAAGAGAAATGATGTCGATGGTCCGGCGGATCTGGTCTGGGCCTTGTCTCCCAGGTATAAAACTAACCTGGTCTTTATGTATATATACAGGGATGAAATTAGCGAGTCTATTGGCTAAAATTTTTGTCATCAATTTGATGTTGTTATTTATCAGGGAAATCGGGCGAAAATTACCCACTTCGCTCGTGTCTTCGCCTGGTTTGGGTATTACCGAAATGTACGCTAAATTTAGGTCAGCATCTAGGGGGGTTTCCTCCCTAAGTGTGTTAAAAAACCTTGTCAAGTGTGGGGCCAAACAGGAACCAATTTTTTTATAGTAACTGTTAGAGAAACCATCAGGGCCTGGTGAGGAACCCACCTTAAGTGATTTGATCCCCTCCAAAACCTCCGTTTGTGTAAAGGGTTCCTCCATGAGATCCTTGTGTTCAGGTGACAGGGTGGGGAGAGATAGGGAGTCTAGAAAGGTGTTCTGCGTTCAGCAGGAGGAAGGGGGAATCAGTTTGTACAGGTCTAAGTAAAACTGTAGAAAGGTTTCCATAATTTTGACTGTGATAGGTCTCCCGAGGGAAGTCTAATTTTGTTTGGGAAATGTCAGGGAGCCGGGTTTGGGGCTCAGTTTAACAGCAATTCTCACACCAATGCTGTGCTTCTGGGAGTAAAACTTTGCCCCAGTCCATCTGAGGTGTTTTTCAGCCGCCGTAGTTAATGACAGGTTAAGAAGGGCCCGAGCTTTGTCCAATCTTGCAAGGGATTCTGGTGTAGGGTGCTGTTTGTGCGCCTTAGCTAAAACCCGAAAGTCCTCCGATAATTTAATAGAGTCTGCTCTATGTTCCGCTTTAAGTTTGGATGTCATTTGAATCAGTTGTCCTCTAATCACTGATTTATGTGCTGCCCAAACCGTCACCGGGGAAACATCACTCGTCGTATTAATTTGGAAGTATTCTTTAATGGCTGATTCCAGCAAAGCACACTGGACCGGGTCGCTCAGAATGGATTCCTGCAAGTGCCAGCGATGAGGACCTCTGACGCCATTGGATCTTTGTGTAGTCAGTGTCACCATCAATGATCAGACAAGGGCATATCGATTATCTTACAGCTGCTAATTAGTAGACATGTGCATTCGTTTTTGTCCCAATGCATTTTCGTCCGAATTTCAGGTATTATCGTTTTAACA
Organism: Lithobates septentrionalis; assembly: GCA_037952835.1. Classification (NCBI taxonomy): domain Eukaryota; kingdom Metazoa; phylum Chordata; class Amphibia; order Anura; family Ranidae; genus Lithobates; species Lithobates septentrionalis. The sequence continues at coordinate 349,098 of JBBDGP010000214.1, forward strand.
AATGATAACGAAAGTGCAGAATCCGAAAAACGAAAGTTCCGACATAAACAAATGCTTTATTTTCGTTTTCGTTGCTACAACAGTTCGATATAGATAGGAGATTCGACATGATGATGACAATAACATTTTGTGTCCATCAAACCTGTAGTCGAATGTGCCTAACCTTAACTTTATTGGTTCAAGATTATTCTACATAGAGAGAAAGGATTCGACATAGAGAGAAAAGATTTGATGTAGTGGAGAAAAGATTTGACGTAGGGGAGAAAAGATTCTACGTAGGGGAGAAAAGATTTGACGTAGGGGAGAAAAGATCACTGCTGGAATTGGGTGGGGGAAGTAAAATAAAAATAATGATGATGATGAATGTTATTGGCTGAATGTAACCAAAGAGGAGGAGCAGTAAAATAGCTAGAACTAAGTACACACGTACTTTGGCTTATGGTGTCTGTTGAAAGTTCTAAGAAGATTCGACGGAGCAGGTAAACTATACGGCGTCGCACAGTTTAGCTGCTCCGTCAAATCTTCTTTGAACATTCGACAGACACCATAAGCCTTCAATGACAGATTCGACCTTAATTTGGATTTTCGGACGAATGCAATTTTTAACGAAAAATGAAATTGTCTGTAAAATTCTATTCTCTCACTGATCAGTCAACTCCGGTCATGTTGATTAGAAGACAGATTTAATACAAATGTATTGATACATAAGGGTGAACTCTGTTCACAGCAAGGAGTTCCAGCAGAGTCACACAGGAACCCTTTTACACATGTCATTTTATAGCAGTATTTGGCAAGCTGCCATTGGCTAAGGCACACTGGTGACTCATGGTGCGTTGTCAGCTTTATTGTCAAAAAAACAGTGTCCTTTTACAATATTTCCTAATATGGTAAACTTTTGCTAGTTCTTTTAAGTATTGTTTAAGGCGTTAGTCGGAAATAAGCAGGTTGCATAAACAATAAGTCAGCGCCATTTTAGCTAGAAAGAAAGCATATAAGGAACAAGGCAAATGTCAATATCACTTGTAATTCTTTACATATTTCTTATCATTCCCTGCTCTGATATCTATATTTGCTTCCTCAATTTATTACTTCAGTGCAGGTCCGTTTCACAACTGGGTTTTCAGACCTTAGCAAGTCCTTGACCTTGGCAAGTCCAGTCCATTTCCCAAACCAACCTTCAAGCCAATTTGTGAATTGATCATCAATACCCGAGTTTTCCGCTAATTCATTCGATAAAGCTGTTAATCCTTCAAGGGCTCTAGTCACGGTTCCTCCAGGAGCTGTAATGTTAGAAATAAAGGTGCAACACATACTGCCAAACATTTTACAGACCCCTCCTCTTTCTGCTAGGACCATATCTAATGCCATCCTATTCTGCCATGCCGTCAGAGGTAGGGGCTAATTGCTCTGCCAATCCCTTAACTGCATCCCTGGTGTAGTTTACAAACCTTTGTTGGTTACAGTATATATAGTTAATCCAGTCAACATTTTTGTTTCCTGTCACCCACCAGAGAAGAGACTCAAATCCAGCTGCCACTTGGTTCCTAGCTTTAAACTCGCTCGGCACTCCACGCGGAACCCCAATCTCATCTATATAGATCTGGGGGTCAAAAGACCCCGCAGGAGAGGTGTCCCTTCTGCTCCTCCGGTGACCCTTCTTCCAAGGGGACTCTGACAGTAAGCACAGAGGCATTGCCAGCTGTACCAGGGCACAATCCCCTCGGGAATTGGCTGGGATGCTCGCTCTGAGCCTCTTGTCTCCGCATAACCACCAGACGTCTGCCCTCTGGGTGTCGTGCTCAACCCAGTTGTCACCCTCTCCCTTTACAAATTTGTTAATCCTCTCCATGCAGTAGTCATCCGGTAAAGACCCCAAATCTGTGCCACTCTCAATCCCCGGAAGTGCAAAACAAGTAAAGTTGTTAGGGTATGCCGTGACAGCAGGGGGTATCTGAGGTCTCTGAACCTGGGGAAACAACAAACTTAACGTGTGACAGGGAATGTTGGTGTCAGGTTTGTATGTTTTTTGATATAGCTTTAGCATACACCCTAAACCATCTGGATCTATATTTTTATTTAAGGGAAAAGGCACTGTAGCCAGCTGGGGTCTGGCCCCTGAACAGACCAAGCAGTTCTCTTTTTTAAGGGTGTTAGCAGTATAGATTAACCATTCAAGCCATTCATTCCTATCCTGGTATCCTGTTTCTAATGTAATACTGTAGCTTCTTCCACTGTGAGATTGGTGAATCTCACTGTGGGTCCTAATACCTCTACTTTAAGTCGGTCCTCATTATCTAATTCCTTCTTCTTGTTTGTCTCATTCTTTGGTTTGACTTCAAGGAAGAATTTTCCCAAAGGGTCAGTTCCTGATATCCAAGCTCCTATATGGTATAACCTATTTTTTTCTAGTTTGGGATCCTTCAGGGAAATCAATAATATATTGCAATTCTTTGGTTCTGTACAGGGAGAGTGGGCTGCTTTCGTTATGGTTAATCTATTATTTAAATCTCCTGCTGCTGGGATCTCATATCCCCAATCCTGGGCTGCAGTTGTCCACATGACTGAATCCCAAGTAGTACACCCGGTAGTTCCAGCCAGGTAGCACACGTATTTATCTGCCCAGGTCAACTTACTTGCTTCTACCTTATCTCCACAATCTGTCATCTGGCAGAAATCCACCTGTATAGTACTGGTGGTTCCTTCAACAAAGGTGAGGTTCAATGCTCTTCCTGTCTCTTCCCAATTGATTGGTTCCACTATCCTCCCGTGTCTCCTACCTCCCCGTATAGAGGCCTCTCCTAGAGTAACCAATGCTCCCACGAGGAACAAAATCCCTACCATCCTATCTGAAGTGAGGGGGGCCTAAATAGGGCCTTTTCTTCACCAAGGTTGAGACAAGCAGACATTTTATCTGCCTCCCTTTGTAGTTGGACTTTCCCCCTCCTTCAGTCTTTCTGTCCCTACTCTGCCTAAATGTACCTTTTTACAGTGGGATTGGTGAATCCAGATAGTCCTTTCAGCAATTCTTACTGCAGTGGGAGTAGTAAGGAGTACTTGGTATGGCCCGTCCCACTTAGGGGAGTGCCAATGCTTCTTTCTGATCACCTTGATGAGCACCCGATTTGTACTTTGTCTTCTCCTATGGGCTCTCCTTCGGGAATGGAACACTCTCTTAATTTGTTTCTGTTTTAATAAGCTTGACATGTATTCTGCTAAGGTTCTCTCCCCTTCCTCTGTGTGGGTTTCATTTGGTAACAAAGGTATTTTATAAGGTCTACCATACAGCATTTCAAATGGACTCAGCCCCTCCTTAGTGGGCGTGATGTGCATGCCTAAAATAGCTAGTGGGAGACAGTGCATCCAATTTTTCCCTGTCTCTTCCATAGCCTTTTTTATCTTGCTCTTTAATATCCCATTAAGTCTTTCTACGAGCCCTGCTGACTGAGGGTGATATGCACAGTGATTCTTTACTTCTATACCCCTCACTTCTGTTAGGTGTTTTATAGTATGATTTACAAAATGTGGACCATTATCGCTATAAATATTCTCTGGTATCCCAAATTGTGAAATGATATCTTTTAGTAAGGCTTTGGATACTGTTAAGGCGTCAGCACTTCCTGTGGGGAATATCTCTACCCATGTGGTCAATGCATCAATGATTTCCAAACAATATTTCTTCCTTTTCACATTTGTCTAATTCAATAAAATCCATGCAAATGTGTTGGAATGGATATTGCGGTGTGGGGGACTTCCCTTTCCGTGGTCTTATGCCTCCCTGAGCATTGTGTCTTGCACATATAATGCATTGAGAACAAAAAGTTTTTTAGTAGTTTGTGAAGCCATAGGCTGTACATACCTTATTTAACATCTCAGTCATCCCTCTGTTTGACACATGAGTTTCTCCATGTGTCAATACTGCTGCATACCTAAATAAGGATTTTGGCAATAGCAGCTTTCCTTCAGGTGATGTGTAGATGTTATCTATTATTGTGCAACCTTTTGTTTTCCAATATTGCTTCTCCCCAGGGGATACATTCTTCTGTATATCAGTAAGGACTGTATGATCTATCTCTATGATTTCCTGTTCTGTCATGTGTCACTTCTGCATATCCAGTTACACTTGTGCCATCTGGATTTTTCGTACTGGAGCCATCAACAAAAAGTGTCATGTCAGGGTTAGATAACGGTACATCTTTCCAATCACTTCATGGCAGTACCTTTTCAGCGTTGGCAGCAGTACAGTCATGTTTATGACCATCAGTAGGAAGTGGTATTAGTGTGGATGGGTTTAATGTAGTATTGTTAAGTGAGGTTGTGTCAAAAGTATTGTCATACAGGAAAGGTGTCGTGCTGGGCTCAAATGTATGGACCAACGGGGCGCGGTCAGTATTGAATACTCGGAAATCCAAGCTCTACATAAATTTGTCATGCCCAAAAAAGACATCATTTGTTTCTTTGTTTCTGGCTTCGGCACCTGGTGGAGGGCTCAAATTCTCTCCTCATCCAGGTGTCGATCTTCTTTTGAGATATTATACCCTAAGTATTTGACCTGCTGTTGCCACAACTGGAGTTTAGTTTTATTTACCTTATGCCCTTGGTATAACTGCCTGGTTAACAGCTTGTAAATCCTGTACCATTCTCCAGCCTGTAGAAGGTGGAGCCTTCTTAACAGGAAAAAGAGGGGTATTGCAGGGGCTATACCCTCCTCTGCTTCCTTCTTAAGGGGGTATCTCCTTCATCACCTTGCACAAAAACCTTTGCTTTCACATTTTTTTCCATCACTTTCAAATACTTCTCAGCATGCTTAACATATTGCAAAACCTCTAAAACTGATGCAGTTCGGTAAGTAACCCTGTTTTTAACAATGTAATCCTTATGATCCTGTTTTAATCCATTAACAAAAGCTATCTTTAGCTGTTGTTGATATGCTCTATTCACATCCTCAGCTTCGGGGAGCCCAGAGAACACTTTAAAAACTTCTCGTAGTTTATTTAGATAATCTCTGACACTTTCCTTGTCTTCCATTTACAGTCATATTAATCTTTTGCCAGTCAGTTCATTATACCCATCGGAGATTGCATCTCTGATAGAGGGCAGTCAATCTGTCTGTCAAATCTTGGCTATCAAGGGCCAGTGGTTCCCCTCTTTGTTGAGGGGGCACTGTGGCTTCACAGGGGTCCCAATTTCCCTTTACTGATGCCCAATCTGATCCTAGAACCCTCCTTAAGGCCCTTTCCACTTTGACCCCGTTTAGCCTATAACTGTTCCTCAGACCTTCCATATTTTCAATGATTTGGTTTGGGGCCCCAACCTTAGGATATTTAATATGCTCGGTAGCCTTCTGCACGTCACTCTCAGTCCATGGTCTAAAAACAGTCATAGTTAGGGGCTGACCATTTTGTCTGCCTCTTTGTCCACTAGGGGCAGTTGGGCTTGGCATTTCTCTTTTGTTCTCATTCCTTCTACTCTAATTCTAGCGTGCTCAAACCAGTATTCCGCCATTTCTAATCCATACTTTTTTTTTTTGAGTTTAGAATACAAGACTGGTAATTCTACTCTTGAACTTTGCCAAAATCTATATAAAACAGCAAACAAAGTCCAAACTCTCCAAACAGGAAATAAACATATATATATATATATATATATATATATATATATATATATATATACACATATACATCCAGATACACACACACACACACATACATATATATATACAAATACATATAAAACAACTTATACCTTTACCTTATTTACTACAAAGTACAGTTGGTCAAAGCAAACAGTATTCTTAGCGTTCTGATCAGAATTTTTTTTTTTTACACACACTCCCACAAAAGAGGAAGTGCACTTAGGTGTCTGTGAGGGGGGGGGGGGGAGAGGAGTGAGTAAGTCCAGTTTTTTTTTTTTAACCACAAGTTTGCAGCCAGACAGATCATAAAGCAGGCCTTTTATCAACCTGTAAACCACCAGACTAGCAACCCTTGGATCACGGTAACAGTAAGAATATAAGAAAAGCAAAAATATCAAGACTCCCCACACATAAAGTTAGCAGTAATGTTAAACATGAGGAGGAAAGAGCGAGAGTTAGTCTCATGATTTAACAAATGCAGCAAAAGGAACAGTGCAGGAAATATTGCTCTTGAGAGAAAAAGAGAAAAACAATCGATCTATGGGGGAAGTGTTTCTGATCAAGTTAGATTGATTCCTGCTCGTACATTCAATTCCTGTTTGTCCCAACCACCACTCAGTTAGAAAAAAACCTGAAATGGCCACTGTGACTCTCTGTAATCTATCCAGATTAGTTGTAGTCACTATTCACAACAATTATCAATCATCTATCATCTTTCAGTACCTTACATTTTTTGTAATCTGTCTCGGACAGCGGGCTACGTCTATTTACCATAGGCAACATCCCCAAGTGCCTCTGTCTTTGGCCCCTGTGTCACCTAGATCTTTTACGATCAATACAGTGCCGGCATACTCAATAAAAACCTAAATCACCTCGAGTAGAAGAGAAAAGAAGAGAAAAGAAAAGATCTGTCTTACCTTTCACAGACTCAGAGGACTGGATCAGAAGTCCAGGAGTAGAAGTCAGGTGTGGATCCCGGAACCGACCAGCCTCTTTTTACCACTTAACTTGAGTGGGAGGACCTAGGTCTCGGCGAGTAGTAGTCTGATACTCACCGATATTTTGGACGGAACCGTTCGATCCACCACCTAATCCTTACTTCCGGCTTGAAAGGACCATGATGTCTGTAAAATTCCATTCTCTCACTGATCAGTCAACTCTGGTCATGTTGATTAGAAGACAGATTTATTACAAATGTATCGATACATAGTGGTGAACTCTGTTCACAGCAAGGAGTTCCAGCAGAGTCACACAGGAACCCTTTTACACATGTCATTATATAGCAGTATTTGGCAAGCTGCCATTGGCAAAGGCACACTGGTGACTCATGGTGCATCGTCAGCTTTATTGTCAAAAAACCAGTGTCCTTTCACAATATTTCCTAATATGGTAAACTTTTGCTAGTTCTTTTAAGTATTGTTTAAGGCGTTAGTCGGAAATAAGTAGGTTGCATAAACAATAAGTCAGCGCCATTTTAGCTAAAAAGAAAGCATATAAGGAACAAGGCAAATGTTGATATCACTTGTAATTCTTTACATATTTCTTATCAGAAATAAATAAAAACTAATTTTGGGAGTAACTAAATAAATTTATTTTTCGGATGAAACAGAAATTCCGAAACAAAATATTTCAGTGTGCACATGTCTACAAATTAGGGGAATTGAGGAGGGTCATGTAAAGATGTGGTCTATCCTGGCCAAGAAATTATGAGGTGCTGAATAGTGGGTATATTCTTTAGTGTGCGGATTGAACTCTCTCCAGATGTCGATCAGTGCCGCCTCATGAAGCAACTTCGCAATTTTAACGCTTTGTCTTAAGGGGCGCCTAGGTTTCGGTTTTCCCCCTACATATTTATCAATAGAAAAGTTGAAGGCCGTGTTGGAGTCTCCGCCTACAAAAATTGTGCCCTTCTGGTGCGGTTGTAATTTATGCAATAGGGATTCAAAGAAGGATTACCGCCCCTTATTAGGAGTGTAGTAGGAGACAAATGTGTATGGTTCCCCTTCTATATAGCCACAAACCAGGCCGTAACGGCCCAGTGGGTCAGCTACAACCTCCGGTTGTGATAGGTTAATGTGTTTGGTAATGCAGATTGCCACCCCTTTTGTTTTATTAACAGCGGACGCTAAGAAAAATTGAGGGAAGCGTTGATGGAGGAATGTGGGCTTTTTTACTAGTAATGGTGGAAATCTGAAATTTTTATCATGACTGCGATATTGTGATGGACACTTTTGTCACTATTTTGGGACCATTGACATTTATACAGCGATCAGAGTTAAAAATAGCCACTGATTACTGTATAAATGTTGCTGGCAGGGAAGGGGTTAAACACTAGGGGGGGTGATCAAGGGGTTTAGTGTGTTCCCTAGATGTGTTCTAACTGTAGGGGGGATGGGTTCACTACAACATGACAGAGATCACTGCTCCCGATGACAGGGAGCAGTAGATCCCTGTTATGTTGCTAGGCAGAACAGGGAAATGCCTACTTTACATAGGCATCCCCCCGTTTTGCCTCTCCTTACCGCAATCACGAGCCGCCAGCGAACATCGAATTTGCGGGACCCACTGGCACGCTCCCACAGCGTGCGGCAGGTGTGCACCCGCGAGGCGGGGATTTCAAAGGGACATACGAGTACGTCCTTTTGCCTGCCCGTGCCATTCTGCTGAAGTAAATCGGCGTACGGCTGTCGGCAATTGGTTACAGACAGGGAGGCCGGCTTCCTGGCCAGATCCTTAACAACCAGCTATTCTTCTCAAAGAATTTTAATAGGTTGGAATTAATTCGAAAATTAATAAATAAAACTAAACTAAATGAATTCCGAAATGAATCAACAAAAGAAAATTAGGAACATAACAAATCTATCAGAAATGAGACAAAACATATTTTCCCATTATTATTAGACATAAGGAGGTCAGAAGCAGCTTACTAGCAATGTATTAACCACACGCTTTAAAAAGATATATAATAGTAATAGAAAACGATAATTTTAGGTAAAGTGTAAGTTACACAAAAAGTAAGTATATGTTTTTTTTTTTTTCCAAAATACTAAACATATGAGCAAATGAGAAGCTACAGACATGAATTCATTTGTATAAAAATCATGATCATGAAGCACTTTGCTAAAAGTCTAGCTTTAGAAACATCTGTGCATAGGAAAATGACTGACAAAAATACATATTTTTTTCCTCAATGACATTTGGCTCAGAATAACTGTTAATAAAGTGACTCATGTGCCACAATGCTGAACAACAATTAATTCTTTAGAAATAACAAGCAAAACTGCCTACTATGTGTATTAATGATCACATATACACCATTTTGGTAAAATAAACAGACCCTCAAATCTGAATTCTAAGCAAAGCAGTTCACACAGTATTGTACAAGACATATAATCTTACCTGATTTTTTTTTCATATACTGTAGCCTAAAAACTAAGGGTAGGATTTAACCCTGCTGCATCTTCTCTAGTATTCCTAGCTGGTAGTTCTTAACAGACAGTACTGTTATCCAGAATAGGTGGAGCTTTTATCTCAATTTCGTGAGACATGCTTTGATTGGCAGTACACTCAGATCAGAAGCTGGAACATATTTTATGCTGTCACATTACCTAAATCCCACCTAAACACAGTCAATTAATTATGCTACACTAATGCTGGCAGGCTGTTGTATCACAAAAATTTGAATTTACAAAGCATGGCAATGTTAACAGAATATAAAATGGAGCACAGGGATTCAGCCTACAAGCTACTACTGTAAAGGACAAATGCAAGTTGACATCATCAGTATTTTAAAAAGGCATAATCTACATGAAAAAAGAAAGAAGAAGAGACATGCTTATGCCATTTAGACAATGATGGAACATAGCAATATTTAAATACTTGTGCCCAGAATTCAGCTTTAAGCTATGGAACAATTTTTTCAGCATTCTATGGTGACTAATAAGTGTTTGGCATTCACAGAGTGAACATTAAAGTACATCTAAATCCAAATAACAAAACTGTAATATTCTGCAGCCTACCTGTCCTTACATGTGGTGGCTGCATATGTTTGAATTTTTCAGGCTAAGTATATTTTCTGCAAGCATAGAAAAATCCCTGTTGATCTCTTCCCAAAGCAGACACTGATCAGTGTATTTTGACAGTGGGGAGTTTTTCTCAGAATACACTGTACTGGTGGTGGTGGTGGTGGGGTTGCTTTTTGTTTGTGTAAATTGAGCATTTTTTTTTTCAGCTTGTGAGAAAACAAAAACTAACAGAGTATGGACAGCTTACATGTTATTAGATTTCCCAAATATTCTCTGTGAACTATAAAATCTTTCTGACCTGCGTAATGGAGATAAGGAGAAGATGAGTTGTGTATAGCATAAATCCAGAAAGCAGCCTTGAGTGACTACTGGATGAGCATATCAACTGGGTTCAGGAGGTCATCCACCCTCCCTCACTATTATCTGCCTTTACTCCCTACTAAATCCGCATTAACATGAGAATAATTTTTTGGAATGTGAAGGGTCTTCATTCCCCAATCAATTGCTTGAAAGTTCTTATGCCCCGTACACACGGTCGGACTTTGTTCGGACATTCGGACTACAAAATCCTAGGATTTTTTTCGACGGATGTTGGCTCAAACTTGTCTTCCATACACACGGTCACACAAAGTTGTCAGAAAATCCGATCGTTCTAAACGCGGTGACCTAAAACACATACGTCGGGACTATAAATGGGGCAGTGGCCAATAGCTTTCATCTCTTTATTTATTCTGAGCATGCGTGGCACTTTGTCCGTTGGATTTGTGTACACACGATCGGAATTTCCGACAACGGATTTTGTTGTCGGAAAATTTTATAGCCTGCTCTTAAACTTTGTGTGTCGGAAAATCCGATGGAAAATGTGTGATGGAGCCTACACACGGTTGGAATTTCCGACAACAAGGTCCTATCACACATTTTTCATCGGAAAATCAGACCGTGTGTACGGGGCATTAAACACCTCAAAGGTCTGCAAGTAAACATATTACAGGAAACACATCTTTAGTCTTCAGATTTTTGCCGCATGAAAAAACCTTGGGTAGGCTCAGTTGTAGGATCTGAAACAATCAGTCACATCTCCAGTGTCATTATCTTACTCCACAAAAATCTCTCTTGCCAGATCAAATTTATAGTTGCTGATAATCAGGCACATTTTGTCATCTGCTTCTAGCATCCCTAGATATCAAACTCAGTAATGTGTATACCCCAAACCCCAATACCCTAAAAAGTTCTTCTGCCTCTTGGCTACCCAACTTGTATGGTGTCCTCCCTTCCTTCCACATATACAGTAGTTGGCAGGGACTTTAACATGGGTATGCACCCTATTAGAAATAAATCACATCCATAAAAAGCTTCCGTGCAGACACTCATCCAACTATCCTTGCAGCCACAAAGGACTCCCTTAACATGGTGGACATCTAGCGGCACCTACACCCAGCATATAGAGAATCCATCTTTTTTCCTGCCCCTCATAATAGATTCACTAGGCTAGATTATTTTTCCTGTACTGATAAATCGATTGAGGCCACTATTTATGTCCATCTCGGATCATAGCCCAACTGCAGTGACCCTATATCACCCAGACAGTCAGGGAAAACCTCCGCCTTTGGCGATTCCCCTCTTTTCGCACTTAAAATGACAGTTTCCATTGCACCCTCAAAGAAAGCTGGTCCGAATATGAATTAAATAACGCCTCTAATAAAGACAACTCCAACCTCTACTGGAAAGCAAGCAAAGGCGTTTCTCAGAGGACATTTAGGTTATATATACCTTGGCACGCTATTGAGAAGATTGCACATGCCTCAGAAAAGATCAGTGTTCTCCAGACCCACAACACCCCTGAATATAGAGCTAGCAATTTGATCATTGGGCAGAACAGTTGGAGCTGGCTAAATGTTCCTATGCATATTTATTACTATATACATTTGGCAACAAAGCAGGAAAATGGTTTATTGAGATTATGTAAGGGCCCCGTCAACCAACCTACATTGCTTCTCTCGATGATCGTAAGGGGACCGTATGATCCTCTTCCAAAGAAATCAACAACATTATGGAGCATTTTTTATGCTTCACTTTATGCACTTTATGCCCATGAACCAACTGATCGATCATGTGCTCAGGCCTTCCTGGACAGGCTCCAGCTACCTAGCATTACATATTCCTAACTTGAGTCTTTGAATGCTCCTATATGCTCAGGGGAAATACATACAGTGATTTAGCAATTAGTAAATAACAAAGCTCCGATGATTTATTTGCTAAGATCTTTAAATTGTTCAGAGAAACCCTTCAGTCAGCCCTGTTAGAGGTTTATATAACGGGATCTGGTCAGGTGGCCCTATTTTTCAACTGGGAACCAAGCCTACATTAAATTATTAGCCAAAAAAGGCAAGGACCCCTCAAACCTCAGCCCTATCAATCCATCTCTTTGTTAAACCTAGATGTAAAAATCCACTTCAAGATCGTTTAGCCAATATACTACCATCTCTAATTCGCCCTGTACACTTGAGTTTTGTCAAATGGAGGACAGCCTCAATAAACATATGTAAGGTTCTCATGGTTCTAGAATGCACTAAATGAAATCCATCGGGGGACTATGCGATTATTTCTCTGGACATGATAAAGATTTTAATGATGTTAGCTTTGATTGGCTTTTGTTGATCCTTAGTAGGATGGCCTTTTCTGGTCCTTTTCTTCACCTTATCAACAGCATGTATGCTTCTCTGGTGGCCAGGGTGGTGGTTTTTGGTTTCCTGTCTCACAACATTAGACTCTTCAAGGGAACTAGACAAGGGTGCCCCCTATTTCCTCTACTGTTCAACCTAGCTTTTAAACCTTTATCTTGATATTTGTCAGAGGTACCTCCATTGCACGGTGTGTGTATATAGGCAGAGTTGAGATGTGTATTGCCCTTTTTGCTGATGATGTTCTCATTTTCACCCCCAACCCTGCCTTCGACATGGCTATTATAAAAAAGTACAATTACAATAGAAGCAAGATACTTACTTTAGGTGTCTCTAGGGTTAGATCCTGGTACTGGGTGTCCCCTTTCCCTATAGCCAAAAGCAGTATCACATACCTGAGCATTAACTTTCCACCTGTAATATAGAAAATTGGTAATGAATTGGAAATTTGGATGGATTTGTGCATTTCACTTCTGGGGAGATGTCACTTGTTCAACTCGGTCAGTTTTACCAGATTGCTGTACCCACTACAAGCTATCCCTCTCTTGTTAAAACATAAAAATGCTACTCTGTTGAATAAGGTATTTACTTTCTTTTTTGTGGTGGAACAAGAAACCACAAATAGTTTAAACTAGAATGTATCTGCCCAAAAGTGAAGGGGGTGTGAACCTTCCCAATATTAGGGTGTACAATTTGGCTTTTCTGCTCCATACAGGAGTAAACTGGATGTCTTCCACTGTTCAGATTGGATGGTTGAATTGGAAATGACATCCCCTTATTCCCTGGGGGTGTTGTTACATGGCACATTGAAACAACTACAAACCCAACGTCAACATAACTGTCAGGAAACATATCCCAGACAGAGAAAGAAAAAAATCACTGAAAAAATGGCAAAAATAACACAGTTCAGAAACTTAGTCAAAAAACAAAAGCCATGGTTTGGATGCCAGAGTGAGTAATCAGAAGAGCCGGGGTCAGGAAAACAAAAGTCAGCCTAATCAGGAGCAAAAATCAGGAACAGGAATCAGAAGGGAAGTCAGCCAGGCAAAGGCATACACAGGAGCACAGGAAGGAAGCACTTAGAGATCATAGACCATGCAAGGGCAGTGAGAAAATGAGATAAGCTGTTTAAATAGCAAAAAGAATCTGGCTGTAGGCTGGACTAATGAAGAAGGTTAAAGATAACCAGTTCGGTCACTGTGGTAACAACGAGTGACTGCTAATCAACCAACAACTAAACAGCTCGGAGCACTATAAGCAGCTCGGAGCAATAAAAGATCTGCTCGTTAAATAGCAGGAGCCCATCCCTGACAATAACTTATTATTAGGGGCACTATTCTAGCATGGAGTGAGATCCGCAAGAAATAAGCCATCTCACCATTTATTTCTAGTTATTTACCCTTACAGGGTAATGCAATTTTTCCTTCAGGAATACAACTTGAGGGATTCACAATATGGAAAATAAAAGGACTAACGTTAGTCTCCCAATTATTTGGCTTGGACTCTGGTAACCCACAAATTTTTCTGCATCTCTTCCTTCACATCATCCTTTCCATTATTGACATAATTGTGAACTATGCACAATTATGTTGCCATGACAGGGACAAGAGGTTTCCCGTTATCTCTGATTGGTCGTCATTTTCATACTCGAAAATACTCAATTTCAGACATCTACTTGCCTCTTCACCTGCACTGTATGAAAACCTGCTTGTCCTGAGCAACAAATTAGGGCAAGGACTTTGGTCCTTAATCACTCACTGATAAACTGCTAAGCAGGTTTAATAGAGTCTCCCACCTGATCACCAACTAAATATGAAGAGAATCCCAGCTCAAACATATACACAGAGCTTATGTTCCATTTCTTTCTGCTAAACCCAATCTGTTGCCTGCTTTGCCCCTTATGTGGCTCACCAAAACCAATACACACACATCGACTATTGCTATGTCATCTCATTGCAGCTTTTTGGGACCAGGTGATCAATTTTATATATAGAATAACACAAAGCCATATCCCCCAGGACCCCCTTTTGCTTCTATTTGGTTATAAAAGTCAGAAACGCCAATTACCAACATCTCATTCCATTTTGACCTTAATATCTTTGCTGGTGGCATGTATGACCATTTTGAAGAAATTGACAACCTCTACTACTTCGGCCACAACACATATTAAGAGAAAGTTAATACCCCTCCATATCAGGAAAAGCTGGACATTCAATTGTTCTACAATAGCTCTGAAAGACATTTTACCTCCAGGGGAAAAGCTTTTATCAACTCCCCTTTTTGTAGCTCTGAAGTAATATCTCTCTCCACATATCACTGTTATAAGAATGGATTACATTACCTGCATATGCTTTTCATTAGAGACTGATTTGGGGCTTTTATCATACTCAGCCTCAATAGGTTTATATTGCACTTCACTGACTTGCTTGGATCATTAATGTAATTTGTGTTGGATTGGTTCTAGCCTCTTTGGTTCACCTTCTGTAGTTCCTTTATAGAGTTTAGCACTTTCTCTGAGTGTTTGCTGCCCCATGCGGTTATGACCGCCATCGATCATAGCTCGAATGTGAGACCCTTTTTTGCGATGGGTAGCAACCTCTCTGACACAATCCATCCATGTTTCCTTACCATCTAACCTTTGAATCCTCCCCCTTATCATATCTCCTCTATTTTGTACTGTCATTTGTTTTTAAATAGAATTTATTAAAAAAAAAAAAAAAATGTCTCTTGTAAAAACATAGAAGGAGACTACAGCATGAGTGCCAGTCCGCAGATGTGTGTGTGTGTGTCCTGATAACTTGTTAGATTTTTGCATTTAATAAAAGAAGTTCCAGTAGTCCCCCTTCATCTGGGATACAGCATATCACAAAAAAAATATTATCAGTACATGGTTGCATACTGGATACATATTATTAGTGGGAATGCTTTAGCAGTCCCACTATTGTTATTCGTTTTTTTATTATTCTTTTTTTTCTTCTTCTTATTCCGTACGTTTTTCGGTAATGCGTAACTTCTGCATACTTTCAGCTATTAAAACCATTCAACTATCAAAATGTTCGTCTCTTTTAGCTGAGGTGTGCTCTTTTTCAACTTTTTTTCTACCATTTATACTTTTTAAAATATTAAGCTTTTTATCACTTTTTTTAACATTGAAGTCAATGGGAGCATGCTTGAAATCCTTAAATTTTTCTTCCGCTCCCAAAAGTTTCAGCTCCTTCATACTTTCACCTAGAGACACCAAACAAACTTTAAAATGTTCACAAAATATTCAGCTATCTGGCTATAGCTTTTCAGTTTTATATCTTTTACAGTTTTTGAGAAAAAGCTTTTTGTTTAGAGGTCATTTCAAGAAATTTTAGCCATTAATCAGAGTGTACTGTGTATGTTTTGTTGCCATGGTTACCAAAGCTTCTGTTATACACAGGGGGGGGGGGTGGCTGGAGCATCTCAGCTCTGATTAGAGCCCAGGGGAGAGGACAAAAGCTGAAAAATCAGAACATGATTTCTAAACTGCCGCCACTCCCTCATTTTCAAGCCCACCTACATAAATCTTATATCAAAACGTTCAGCTATCCCTGCTGCCACTAAACATGTCCACGGCTAAGCCATAGTCCTGATAGTTTTCACAATATGACCATTTGTTTGCAACTCACGCCGTCCATTGACATTCATTGAAACTACACTCTAGCCCCTTCAAATTTGAAGGGCAATTTCTAAACTGCGACCGTGCCTTCAATTTTAATATTTCAGAGACATACTATGTATCAAAATCTAGGTCTGGGTCTTGTGATTCTCACAATATAAAGATCTTCGCTGTAGGATGTATAGTTTTTAAAATACGGCCATTTGTTTAGAGGTCATTTCAGGAAATTTTAGCCATTAATCAGAGTGTACTGTTTGTTTTGTTGCCATGGTTACCAAAGCTTCTGTTATACACAGGGGGGGAGGTGGCTGGAGCATCTCAGCTGATTACAGAGCCCGGGGGAGGGGACTGACACACCATGTACTGATTTATAATAGAGGAATATGATGGGGCAGTTTTGATGGGGTAATTCTGATGGGGCAGTTTTGATGGTGGCAATATGATGGGGCAGTTTTGATGGTGGCAATATGATGGGGCTGTTTTGATAGGGCAATTCTGATGGGGCAGTTTTGATGGTGGCAATATGATGGTGCAGTTTTGATGGGGCAATTCTGATGGGGCAGTTTTGATGGTGGCAATATGATGGGACAGTTTTGATGGCAATATGATGGGGGCAATTTTGCTGGGGGCCGTTTTAGCAATTCAGCATTCCCACGCATTTTCCCCAGGAAATGCATTTTCTAGTTAATGGGAATGCTTTAGCAGTCCCACTATTGTTATTCGATTTTATTTATTATTAGTGGGAATGCTTTAGCAGTCCCACTATTGTTATTCGTTTTTTTATTATTTTTCTTCTTATTCCGTACGTTTTTCGGTAATGCGTAACTTCTGCATACTTTCAGCTATTAAAACCATTCAACTATCAAAATGTTCGTCTCTTTTAGCTGAGGTGTGCTCTTTTTCTACTTTTTTTCTACCATTTATACTTTTTAAAATATTAAGCTTTTTATCACTTTTTTTTAACATTGAAGTCAATGGGAGCATGCTTGAAATCCTTAAATTTTTCTTCCGCTCCCAAAAGTTTCAGCTCCTTCATACTTTCACCTAGAGACACCAAACAAACTTTAAAATGTTCACAAAATATTCAGCTATCTGGCTATAGCTTTTCAGTTTGATATCTTTTACAGTTTTTGAGAAAAAGCTTTTTGTTTAGAGGTCATTTCAGGAAATTTTAGCCATTAATCAGAGTGCACTGTGTGTGTTTTGTTGCCATGGTTACCAAAGCTTCTGTTATACACAGAGGGGGGGGGAGGTGGCTGGAGCATCTCAGCTTTAATTACAGAGCCCGGGGGGAGGGGACAGACACACCATGTACTGATTATAATAGAGGAATATGATGGGGCAGTTTTGATGGTGGCAATTCTGATGGGGCAGTTTTGATGGCGGTCATTTTAGCAATTTAGCTATTCAGCAATTATTTTTGAAAAAAAAAAAAATATTTTTGAAAAAAAAAAATATTTTTGAAAAAAAAAATATTTTTGAAAAAAAAAAAATGTAAAAAAAAAAAATCATTTTTGAAAAAAAAATTTTTGAAAAAAAAAATTTTTGAAAAAAAAAATTTTTGAAAAAAAAAATAATTTTTGAAAAAAAAATTATTTTTGAAAAAAAAAATTATTTTTGAAAAAAAAAAATATTTTTTGATGGGGCAGTTTTGATGGTGGCAATATGATGGTGCAGTTTTGATGGGGCAATTCTGATGGGGCAGTTTTGATGGTGGCAATATGATGGGACAGTTTTGATGGCAATATGATGGGGGCAATTTTGCTTGGGGCCGTTTTAGCAATTCAGCATTCCCACGCATTTTCCCCAGGAAATGCATTTTCTAGTTCGTTTTTTTATTAGTGGGAATGCTTTAGCAGTCCCACTATTGTTATTCGATTTTATTTATTTTTAATTTTATTCCGTACGTTTTTCGGTAATGCGTAACTTCTGCATACTTTCAGCTATTAAAACCATTCAACTATCAAAATGTTCGTCTCTTTTAGCTGAGGTGTGCTCTTTTTCAACTTTTTTTCTACCATTTATACTTTTTAAAATATTAAGCTTTTTATCACTTTTTTTTAACATTGAAGTCAATGGGAGCATGCTTGAAATCCTTAAATTTTTCTTCCGCTCCCAAAAGTTTCAGCTCCTACATACTTTCACCTAGAGACACCAAACAAACTTTAAAATGTTCACAAAATATTCAGCTATCTGGCTATAGCTTTTCAGTTTGATATCTTTTACAGTTTTTGAGAAAAAGCTTTTTGTTTAGAGGTCATTTCAGGAAATTTTAGCCATTAATCAGAGTGTACTGTGTGTGTTTTGTTGCCATGGTTACCAAAGCTTCTGTTATACACAGAGGGGGGGAGGTGGCTGGAGCATCTCAGCTTTAATTACAGAGCCCGGGGGGAGGGGACAGACACACCATGTACTGATTATAATAGAGGAATATGATGGGGCAGTTTTGATGGTGGCAATTCTGATGGGGCAGTTTTGATGGCGGTCATTTTAGCAATTTAGCTATTCAGCAATTATTTTTGAAAAAAAAAAAATATTTTTGAAAAAAAAAAAAATATTTTTGAAAAAAAAAAATTATTTTTGAAAAAAAAAAAATTATTTTTGAAAAAAAAAATATTTTTGAAAAAAAATGATTTTTAAAAAAAAAATATTTTTGAAAAAAAAAAATATTTTTGAAAAAAAAATTATTTTTGAAAAAAAAAATTATTTTTGAAAAAAAAATTTTTTTGAAAAAAAAAATTATTTTTGAAAAAAAAAAATCATTTTTGAAAAAAAAAAATTTTTTTGAAAAAAAAAATTTTTTGAAAAAAAAAAATCATTTTTGAAAAAAAAATTATTTTTGAAAAAAAAAAAATATTTTTGAAAAAAAAAAAATATTTTTGAAAAAAAAAATATTTTTGAAAAAAAAAAATATTTTTTGATGGGGCAGTTTTGATGGTGGCAATATGATGGTGCAGTTTTGATGGGGCAATTCTGATGGGGCAGTTTTGATGGTGGCAATATGATGGGACAGTTTTGATGGCAATATGATGGGGGCAATTTTGCTGGGGGCCGTTTTAGCAATTCAGCATTCCCACGCATTTTCCCCAGGAAATGCATTTTCTAGTTAGTGGGAATGCTTTAGCAGTCCCATTATTGTTATTCGATTTTATTTATTTTTAATTTTATTCCGTACGTTTTTCGGTAATGCGTAACTTCTGCATACTTTCAGCTATTAAAACCATTCAACTATCAAAATGTTTGTCTCTTTTAGCTGAGGTGTGCTCTTTTTCAACTTTTTTTCTACCATTTATACTTTTTAAAATATTAAGCTTTTTATCACTTTTTTTTAACATTGAAGTCAATGGGAGCATGCTTGAAATCCTTAAATTTTTCTTCCGCTCCCAAAAGTTTCAGCTCCTTCATACTTTCACCTAGAGACACCAAACAAACTTTAAAATGTTCACAAAATATTCAGCTATCTGGCTATAGCTTTTCAGTTTGATATCTTTTACAGTTTTTGAGAAAAAGCTTTTTGTTTAGAGGTCATTTCAGGAAATTTTAGCCATTAATCAGAGTGTACTGTGTGTGTTTTGTTGCCATGGTTACCAAAGCTTCTGTTATACACAGAGGGGGGGGAGGTGGCTGGAGCATCTCAGCTTTAATTACAGAGCCCGGGGGGAGGGGACAGACACACCATGTACTGATTATAATAGAGGAATATGATGGGGCAGTTTTGATGGTGGCAATTCTGATGGGGCAGTTTTGATGGCGGTCATTTTAGCAATTTAGCAAATTCAGCAATTATTTTTGAAAAAAAATATATATTTTTGAAAAAAAAAATATATTTCTGAAAAAAAAAAAATAATTTTTGAAAAAAAAAAAAATATTTTTGAAAAAAAAAATTATTTTTGAAAAAAAAAATATTTTTGAAAAAAAAAATATTTAAAAAAAAAAAATCATTTTTGAAAAAAAAAAAAATATTTTTGAAAAAAAAAATTATTTTTGAAAAAAAAAAATTTTTGAAAAAAAAAAAAATTTTGAAAAAAAAATTATTTTTGAAAAAAAAAATTATTTTTGAAAAAAAAAAAATATTTTTTGATGGGGCAGTTTTGATGGTGGCAATATGATGGTGCAGTTTTGATGGGGCAATTCTGATGGGGCAGTTTTGATGGTGGCAATATGATGGGACAGTTTTGATGGCAATATGATGGGGGCAATTTTGCTTGGGGCCGTTTTAGCAATTCAGCATTCCCACGCATTTTCCCCAGGAAATGCATTTTCTAGTTCGTTTTTTTATTAGTGGGAATGCTTTAGCAGTCCCACTATTGTTATTCGATTTTATTTATTTTTAATTTTATTCCGTACGTTTTTCGGTAATGCGTAACTTCTGCATACTTTCAGCTATTAAAACCATTCAACTATCAAAATGTTCGTCTCTTTTAGCTGAGGTGTGCTCTTTTTCAACTTTTTTTCTACCATTTATACTTTTTAAAATATTAAGCTTTTTATCACTTTTTTTTAACATTGAAGTCAATGGGAGCATGCTTGAAATCCTTAAATTTTTCTTCCGCTCCCAAAAGTTTCAGCTCCTTCATACTTTCACCTAGAGACACCAAACAAACTTTAAAATGTTCACAAAATATTCAGCTATCTGGCTATAGCTTTTCAGTTTGATATCTTTTACAGTTTTTGAGAAAAAGCTTTTTGTTTAGAGGTCATTTCAGGAAATTTTAGCCATTAATCAGAGTGTACTGTGTGTGTTTTGTTGCCATGGTTACCAAAGCTTCTGTTATACACAGAGGGGGGGGAGGTGGCTGGAGCATCTCAGCTTTGATTACAGAGCCCGGGGGAGGGGACAGACACACCATGTACTGATTTATAATAGAGGAATATGATGGGGCAGTTTTGATGGTGGCAATTCTGATGGGGCCGTTTTGATGGCGGTCATTTTAGCAATTTAGCTATTCAGCAATTATTTTTGAAAAAAAAAAAATATTTTTGAAAAAAAAAAATATTTTTGAAAAAAAAAAAAATATTTTTTAAAAAAAAATTTTTTTGAAAAAAAAAAATATTTTTGAAAAAAAAAAAAATATTTTTGAAAAAAAAAAAAAACATCATTGTTGAAAAAAAAAAAATTATTTTTGAAAAAAAATATATATTTTTGAAAAAAAAAATTATTTTTGAAAAAAAAATATTTTTGAAAAAAAAAAAAATATTTTTTTTAAAAAAAAAATCATTTTTGAAAAAAAAAATATTTTTGAAAAAAAAAAATATTTTTTGATGGGGCAGCTTTGATGGTGGCAATATGATGGTGCAGTTTTGATGAGGCAATTCTGATGGGGCAGTTTTGATGGTGGCAATATGATGGGACAGTTTTGATGGCTATATGATGGGGGCAATTTTGCTGGGGGCCGTTTTAGCAATTCAGCATTCCCACGCATTTTCCCCAGGAAATGCATTTTCTAGTTAGTGGGAATGCTTTAGCAGTCCCACTATTGTTATTCGATTTTATTTATTTTTAATTTTATTCCGTACGTTTTTCGGTAATGCGTAACTTCTGCATACTTTCAGCTATTAAAACCATTCAACTATCAAAATGTTCGTCTCTTTTAGCTGAGGTGTGCCCTTTTTCAACTTTTTTTCTACCATTTATACTTTTTAAAATATTAAGCTTTTTATCACTTTTTTTTAACATTGAAGTCAATGGGAGCATGCTTGAAATCCTTAAATTTTTCTTCCGCTCCCAAAAGTTTCAGCTCCTTCATACTTTCACCTAGAGACACCAAACAAACTTTAAAATGTTCACAAAATATTCAGCTATCTGGCTATAGCTTTTCAGTTTGATATCTTTTACAGTTTTTGAGAAAAAGCTTTTTGTTTAGAGGTCATTTCAGGAAATTTTAGCCATTAATCAGAGTGTACTGTGTGTGTTTTGTTGCCATGGTTACCAAAGCTTCTGTTATACACAGAGGGGGGGGAGGTGGCTGGAGCATCTCAGCTTTAATTACAGAGCCCGGGGGGAGGGGACAGACACACCATGTACTGATTATAATAGAGGAATATGATGGGGCAGTTTTGATGGTGGCAATTCTGATGGGGCAGTTTTGATGGTGGCAATATGATGGGACAGTTTTGATGGCAATATGATGGGGGCAATTTTGCTTGGGGCCGTTTTAGCAATTCAGCATTCCCACGCATTTTCCCCAGGAAATGCATTTTCTAGTTCGTTTTTTTATTAGTGGGAATGCTTTAGCAGTCCCACTATTGTTATTCGATTTTATTTATTTTTAATTTTATTCCGTACGTTTTTCGGTAATGCGTAACTTCTGCATACTTTCAGCTATTAAAACCATTCAACTATCAAAATGTTCGTCTCTTTTAGCTGAGGTGTGCTCTTTTTCAACTTTTTTTCTACCATTTATACTTTTTAAAATATTAAGCTTTTTATCACTTTTTTTTAACATTGAAGTCAATGGGAGCATGCTTGAAATCCTTAAATTTTTCTTCCGCTCCCAAAAGTTTCAGCTCCTACATACTTTCACCTAGAGACACCAAACAAACTTTAAAATGTTCACAAAATATTCAGCTATCTGGCTATAGCTTTTCAGTTTGATATCTTTTACAGTTTTTGAGAAAAAGCTTTTTGTTTAGAGGTCATTTCAGGAAATTTTAGCCATTAATCAGAGTGTACTGTGTGTGTTTTGTTGCCATGGTTACCAAAGCTTCTGTTATACACAGAGGGGGGGAGGTGGCTGGAGCATCTCAGCTTTAATTACAGAGCCCGGGGGGAGGGGACAGACACACCATGTACTGATTATAATAGAGGAATATGATGGGGCAGTTTTGATGGTGGCAATTCTGATGGGGCAGTTTTGATGGCGGTCATTTTAGCAATTTAGCTATTCAGCAATTATTTTTGAAAAAAAAAAAATATTTTTGAAAAAAAAAAAATATTTTTGAAAAAAAAAAATTATTTTTGAAAAAAAAAAAATTATTTTTGAAAAAAAAAATATTTTTGAAAAAAAATGATTTTTAAAAAAAAAATATTTTTGAAAAAAAAAAATATTTTTGAAAAAAAAATTATTTTTGAAAAAAAAAATTATTTTTGAAAAAAAAATTTTTTTGAAAAAAAAAATTATTTTTGAAAAAAAAAAATCATTTTTGAAAAAAAAAAATTTTTTTGAAAAAAAAAAATTTTTTGAAAAAAAAAAATCATTTTTGAAAAAAAAATTATTTTTGAAAAAAAAAAAATATTTTTGAAAAAAAAAAAATATTTTTGAAAAAAAAAAATATTTTTGAAAAAAAAAAATATTTTTTGATGGGGCAGTTTTGATGGTGGCAATATGATGGTGCAGTTTTGATGGGGCAATTCTGATGGGGCAGTTTTGATGGTGGCAATATGATGGGACAGTTTTGATGGCAATATGATGGGGGCAATTTTGCTGGGGGCCGTTTTAGCAATTCAGCATTCCCACGCATTTTCCCCAGGAAATGCATTTTCTAGTTAGTGGGAATGCTTTAGCAGTCCCATTATTGTTATTCGATTTTATTTATTTTTAATTTTATTCCGTACGTTTTTCGGTAATGCGTAACTTCTGCATACTTTCAGCTATTAAAACCATTCAACTATCAAAATGTTTGTCTCTTTTAGCTGAGGTGTGCTCTTTTTCAACTTTTTTTCTACCATTTATACTTTTTAAAATATTAAGCTTTTTATCACTTTTTTTTAACATTGAAGTCAATGGGAGCATGCTTGAAATCCTTAAATTTTTCTTCCGCTCCCAAAAGTTTCAGCTCCTTCATACTTTCACCTAGAGACACCAAACAAACTTTAAAATGTTCACAAAATATTCAGCTATCTGGCTATAGCTTTTCAGTTTGATATCTTTTACAGTTTTTGAGAAAAAGCTTTTTGTTTAGAGGTCATTTCAGGAAATTTTAGCCATTAATCAGAGTGTACTGTGTGTGTTTTGTTGCCATGGTTACCAAAGCTTCTGTTATACACAGAGGGGGGGGAGGTGGCTGGAGCATCTCAGCTTTAATTACAGAGCCCGGGGGGAGGGGACAGACACACCATGTACTGATTATAATAGAGGAATATGATGGGGCAGTTTTGATGGTGGCAATTCTGATGGGGCAGTTTTGATGGCGGTCATTTTAGCAATTTAGCAAATTCAGCAATTATTTTTGAAAAAAAATATATATTTTTGAAAAAAAAAATATATTTCTGAAAAAAAAAAAATAATTTTTGAAAAAAAAAA
Organism: Lithobates septentrionalis; assembly: GCA_037952835.1. Classification (NCBI taxonomy): domain Eukaryota; kingdom Metazoa; phylum Chordata; class Amphibia; order Anura; family Ranidae; genus Lithobates; species Lithobates septentrionalis. Next base: position 373,322 of record JBBDGP010000214.1, read on the forward strand.
AAATATTTTTGAAAAAAAAAATTATTTTTGAAAAAAAAAATATTTTTGAAAAAAAAAATATTTAAAAAAAAAAAATCATTTTTGAAAAAAAAAAAAATATTTTTGAAAAAAAAAATTATTTTTGAAAAAAAAAAATTTTTGAAAAAAAAAAAAATTTTGAAAAAAAAATTATTTTTGAAAAAAAAAATTATTTTTGAAAAAAAAAAAATATTTTTTGATGGGGCAGTTTTGATGGTGGCAATATGATGGTGCAGTTTTGATGGGGCAATTCTGATGGGGCAGTTTTGATGGTGGCAATATGATGGGACAGTTTTGATGGCAATATGATGGGGGCAATTTTGCTTGGGGCCGTTTTAGCAATTCAGCATTCCCACGCATTTTCCCCAGGAAATGCATTTTCTAGTTCGTTTTTTTATTAGTGGGAATGCTTTAGCAGTCCCACTATTGTTATTCGATTTTATTTATTTTTAATTTTATTCCGTACGTTTTTCGGTAATGCGTAACTTCTGCATACTTTCAGCTATTAAAACCATTCAACTATCAAAATGTTCGTCTCTTTTAGCTGAGGTGTGCTCTTTTTCAACTTTTTTTCTACCATTTATACTTTTTAAAATATTAAGCTTTTTATCACTTTTTTTTAACATTGAAGTCAATGGGAGCATGCTTGAAATCCTTAAATTTTTCTTCCGCTCCCAAAAGTTTCAGCTCCTTCATACTTTCACCTAGAGACACCAAACAAACTTTAAAATGTTCACAAAATATTCAGCTATCTGGCTATAGCTTTTCAGTTTGATATCTTTTACAGTTTTTGAGAAAAAGCTTTTTGTTTAGAGGTCATTTCAGGAAATTTTAGCCATTAATCAGAGTGTACTGTGTGTGTTTTGTTGCCATGGTTACCAAAGCTTCTGTTATACACAGAGGGGGGGGAGGTGGCTGGAGCATCTCAGCTTTGATTACAGAGCCCGGGGGAGGGGACAGACACACCATGTACTGATTTATAATAGAGGAATATGATGGGGCAGTTTTGATGGTGGCAATTCTGATGGGGCCGTTTTGATGGCGGTCATTTTAGCAATTTAGCTATTCAGCAATTATTTTTGAAAAAAAAAAAATATTTTTGAAAAAAAAAAATATTTTTGAAAAAAAAAAAAATATTTTTTAAAAAAAAATTTTTTTGAAAAAAAAAAATATTTTTGAAAAAAAAAAAAATATTTTTGAAAAAAAAAAAAAACATCATTGTTGAAAAAAAAAAAATTATTTTTGAAAAAAAATATATATTTTTGAAAAAAAAAATTATTTTTGAAAAAAAAATATTTTTGAAAAAAAAAAAAATATTTTTTTTAAAAAAAAAATCATTTTTGAAAAAAAAAATATTTTTGAAAAAAAAAAATATTTTTTGATGGGGCAGCTTTGATGGTGGCAATATGATGGTGCAGTTTTGATGAGGCAATTCTGATGGGGCAGTTTTGATGGTGGCAATATGATGGGACAGTTTTGATGGCTATATGATGGGGGCAATTTTGCTGGGGGCCGTTTTAGCAATTCAGCATTCCCACGCATTTTCCCCAGGAAATGCATTTTCTAGTTAGTGGGAATGCTTTAGCAGTCCCACTATTGTTATTCGATTTTATTTATTTTTAATTTTATTCCGTACGTTTTTCGGTAATGCGTAACTTCTGCATACTTTCAGCTATTAAAACCATTCAACTATCAAAATGTTCGTCTCTTTTAGCTGAGGTGTGCCCTTTTTCAACTTTTTTTCTACCATTTATACTTTTTAAAATATTAAGCTTTTTATCACTTTTTTTTAACATTGAAGTCAATGGGAGCATGCTTGAAATCCTTAAATTTTTCTTCCGCTCCCAAAAGTTTCAGCTCCTTCATACTTTCACCTAGAGACACCAAACAAACTTTAAAATGTTCACAAAATATTCAGCTATCTGGCTATAGCTTTTCAGTTTGATATCTTTTACAGTTTTTGAGAAAAAGCTTTTTGTTTAGAGGTCATTTCAGGAAATTTTAGCCATTAATCAGAGTGTACTGTGTGTGTTTTGTTGCCATGGTTACCAAAGCTTCTGTTATACACAGAGGGGGGGGAGGTGGCTGGAGCATCTCAGCTTTAATTACAGAGCCCGGGGGGAGGGGACAGACACACCATGTACTGATTATAATAGAGGAATATGATGGGGCAGTTTTGATGGTGGCAATTCTGATGGGGCAGTTTTGATGGCGGTCATTTTAGCAATTTAGCTATTCAGCAATTATTTTTGAAAAAAAAAATATATTTTTGAAAAAAAAAAATATATTTCTGAAAAAAAAAAAATTATTTTTGAAAAAAAAAAAATCATTTTTGAAAAAAAAAAATTATTTTTGAAAAAAAAAATTATTTTTGAAAAAAAAAATATTTTTGAAAAAAAAAAATATTTAAAAAAAAAAAATCATTTTTGAAAAAAAAATTTTTGAAAAAAAAATTTTTTGAAAAAAATTTTTTTTGAAAAAAAAATAATTTTTGAAAAAAAATAATTTTTGAAAAAAAAAAATATTTTTGAAAAAAAAATATATTTTTGAAAAAAAAAATATTTTTGAAAAAAAAAAATATTTTTGAAAAAAAAAAATATTTTTTGATGGGGCAGTTTTGATGGTGGCAATATGATGGTGCAGTTTTGATGGGGCAATTCTGATGGGGCAGTTTTGATGGTGGCAATATGATGGGACAGTTTTGATGGCAATATGATGGGGGCAATTTTGCTGGGGGCCGTTTTAGCAATTCAGCATTCCCACGCATTTTCCCCAGGAAATGCATTTTCTAGTTATTTTTCTTATTCCGTACGTTTTTCGGTAATGCGTAACTTCTGCATACTTTCAGCTATTAAAACCATTCAACTATGAAAATGTTCGTCTCTTTTAGCTGAGGTGTGCTCTTTTTCAACTTTTTTTCTACCATTTATACTTTTTAAAATATTAAGCTTTTTATCACTTTTTTTTAACATTGAAGTCAATGGGAGCATGCTTGAAATCCTTACATTTTTCTTCCGCTCCCAAAAGTTTCAGCTCCTTCATACTTTCACCTAGAGACACCAAACAAACTTTAAAATGTTCACAAAATATTCAGCTATCTGGCTATATCTTTTCAGTTTGATATCTTTTACAGTTTTTAAGAAAAAGCTTTTTGTTTAGAGGTCATTTCAGGAAATTTTAGCCATTAATCAGAGTGTACTGTGTGTGTTTAGTTGCCATGGTTACCAAAGCTTCTGTTATACACAGAGGGGGGGGAGGTGGCTGGAGCATCTCAGCTTTAATTACAGAGCCCGGGGGGAGGGGACAGACACACCATGTACTGATTATAATAGAGGAATATGATGGGGCAGTTTTGATGGTGGCAATTCTGATGGGGCAGTTTTGATGGCGGTCATTTTAGCAATTTAGCTATTCAGCAATTATTTTTGAAAAAAAAAAAATATTTTTGAAAAAAAAAAAAATATTTTTGAAAAAAAAAAATTATTTTTGAAAAAAAAAAAAATTATTTTTGAAAAAAAAAATATTTTTGAAAAAAAATGATTTTTAAAAAAAAAATATTTTTGAAAAAAAAAAATATTTTTGAAAAAAAAATTATTTTTGAAAAAAAAATATTTTTGAAAAAAAAAAATATTTTTGAAAAAAAAAATCATTTTTGAAAAAAAAAATTTTTTTTGAAAAAAAAAATTTTTTTGAAAAAAAAAATCATTTTTGAAAAAAAAAATATTTTTGAAAAAAAAAAAATATTTTTGAAAAAAAAAAAATATTTTTGAAAAAAAAAAATATTTTTGAAAAAAAAAAATATTTTTTGATGGGGCAGTTTTGATGGTGGCAATATGATGGTGCAGTTTTGATGGGGCAATTCTGATGGGGCAGTTTTGATGGTGGCAATATGATGGGACAGTTTTGATGGCAATATGATGGGGGCAATTTTGCTGGGGGCCGTTTTAGCAATTCAGCATTCCCACGCATTTTCCCCAGGAAATGCATTTTCTAGTTAATGGGAATGCTTTAGCAGTCCCACTATTGTTATTCGATTTTATTTATTTTTAATTTTATTCCGTACGTTTTTCGGTAATGCGTAACTTCTGCATACTTTCAGCTATTAAAACCATTCAACTATCAAAATGTTCGTCTCTTTTAGCTGAGGTGTGCTCCTTTTCAAATTTTTTTCTACCATTTATACTTTTTAAAATATTAAGCTTTTTATCACTTTTTTTTAACATTGAAGTCAATGGGAGCATGCTTGAAATCCTTAAATTTTTCTTCCGCTCCCAAAAGTTTCAGCTCCTTTATACTTTCACCTAGAGACACCAAACAAACTTTAAAATGTTCACAAAATATTCAGCTATCTGGCTATAGCTTTTCAATTTGATATCTTTTACAGTTTTTGAGAAAAAGCTTTTTGTTTAGAGGTCATTTCAAGAAATTTTAGCCATTAATCAGAGTGTACTGTGTGTGTTTTGTTGCCATGGTTACCAAAGCTTCTGTTATACACAGGGGGGGAGGTGGCTGGAGCATCTCAGCTCTGATTAGAGCCCAGGGGAGGGGACAAAAGCTGAAAAATCAGAACATGATTTCTAAACTGCCTCCACTCCCTCATTTTCAAGCCCACCTACATAAATCTTATATCAAAACGTTCAGCTATCCCTGCTGCCACTAAACATGTCCACGGCTAAGCCATAGTCCTGATAGTTTTCACAATATGACCATTTGTTTGCAACTCACACCGTCCATTGACATTCATTGAAACTACACTCTAGCCCCTTCAAATTTGAAGGGCAATTTCTAAACTGCGACCGTGCCTTCAATTTTAATATTTCAGAGACATACTATGTATCAAAATCTAGGTCTGAGTCTTGTGATTCTCACAATATAAAGATCTTTGCTGTAGGATGTATAGTTTTTAAAATACGGCCATTTGTTTAGAGGTCATTTCAGGAAATTTTAGCCATTAATCAGAGTGTACTGTTAGTGTTTGTTTTGTTGCCATGGTTACCAAAGCTTCTGTTATACACAGGGGGGAGGGGACAGACACACCATGTACTGATTTATAATAGAGGAATATGATGGGGCAGTTTTGATGGGGTAATTCTGATGGGGCAGTTTTGATGGTGGCAATATGATGGGGCAGTTTTGATGGTGGCAATTCTGATGGGGCAGTTTTGATGGTGGCAATATGATGGGACAGTTTTGATGGCAATATGATGGGGGCAATTTTGCTGGGGGCCGTTTTAGCAATTCAGCATTCCCACGCATTTTCCCCAGGAAATGCATTTTCTAGTTTTTCTTCTTATTCCGTACGTTTTTCGGTAATGCGTAACTTCTGCATACTTTCAGCTATTAAAACCATTCAACTATCAAAATGTTCGTCTCTTTTAGCTGAGGTGTGCTCTTTTTCAACTTTTTTTCTACCATTTATACTTTTTAAAATATTAAGCTTTTTATCACTTTTTTTTAACATTGAAGTCAATGGGAGCATGCTTGAAATCCTTAAATTTTTCTTCCGCTCCCAAAAGTTTCAGCTCCTTCATACTTTCACCTAGAGACACCAAACAAACTTTAAAATGTTCACAAAATATTCAGCTATCTGGCTATAGCTTTTCAATTTGATATCTTTTACAGTTTTTGAGAAAAAGCTTTTTGTTTAGAGGTCATTTCAAGAAATTTTAGCCATTAATCAGAGTGTACTGTGTGTGTTTTGTTGCCATGGTTACCAAAGCTTCTGTTATACACAGGGGGGGAGGTGGCTGGAGCATCTCAGCTCTGATTAGAGCCCAGGGGAGGGGACAAAAGCTGAAAAATCAGAACATGATTTCTAAACTGCCTCCACTCCCTCATTTTCAAGCCCACCTACATAAATCTTATATCAAAACGTTCAGCTATCCCTGCTGCCACTAAACATGTCCACGGCTAAGCCATAGTCCTGATAGTTTTCACAATATGACCATTTGTTTGCAACTCACACCGTCCATTGACATTCATTGAAACTACACTCTAGCCCCTTCAAATTTGAAGGGCAATATCTAAACTGCGACCGTGCCTTCAATTTTAATATTTCAGAGACATACTATGTATCAAAATCTAGGTCTGAGTCTTGTGATTCTCACAATATAAAGATCTTTGCTGTAGGATGTATAGTTTTTAAAATACGGCCATTTGTTTAGAGGTCATTTCAGGAAATTTTAGCCATTAATCAGAGTGTACTGTTAGTGTTTGTTTTGTTGCCATGGTTACCAAAGCTTCTGTTATACACAGGGGGGAGGGGACAGACACACCATGTACTGATTTATAATAGAGGAATATGATGGGGCAGTTTTGATGGGGTAATTCTGATGGGGCAGTTTTGATGGTGGCAATATGATGGGGCAGTTTTGATGGTGGCAATTCTGATGGGGCAGTTTTGATGGTGGCAATATGATGGGACAGTTTTGATGGCAATATGATGGGGGCAATTTTGCTGGGGGCCGTTTTAGCAATTCAGCATTCCCACGCATTTTCCCCAGGAAATGCATTTTCTAGTTTTTCTTCTTATTCCGTACGTTTTTCGGTAATGCGTAACTTCTGCATACTTTCAGCTATTAAAACCATTCAACTATCAAAATGTTCGTCTCTTTTAGCTGAGGTGTGCTCTTTTTCAACTTTTTTTCTACCATTTATACTTTTTAAAATATTAAGCTTTTTATCACTTTTTTTTAACATTGAAGTCAATGGGAGCATGCTTGAAATCCTTAAATTTTTCTTCCGCTCCCAAAAGTTTCAGCTCCTTCATACTTTCACCTAGAGACACCAAACAAACTTTAAAATGTTCACAAAATATTCAGCTATCTGGCTATAGCTTTTCAGTTTTATATCTTTTACAGTTTTTGAGAAAAAGCTTTTTGTTTAGAGGTCATTTCAAGAAATTTTAGCCATTAATCAGAGTGTACTGTGTGTGTTTTGTTGCCATGGTTACCAAAGCTTCTGTTATACACAGGGGGGGAGGTGGCTGGAGCATCTCAGCTCTGATTAGAGCCCAGGGGAGGGGACAAAAGCTGAAAAATCAGAACATGATTTCTAAACTGCTGCCACTCCCTCATTTTCAAGCCCACCTACACAAATCTTACATCAAAACGTTCAGCTATCCCTGCTGCCACTAAACATGTCCATGGCTAAGCCATAGTCCTGATAGTTTTCACAATATGACCATTTGTTTGCAACTCACGCCGTCCATTGACATTCATTGAAACTACACTCTAGCCCCTTCAAATTTGAAGGGCAATTTCTAAACTGCGACCGTGCCTTCAATTTTAATATTTCAGAGACATACTATGTATCAAAATCTAGGTCTGGGTCTTGTGATTCTCACAATATAAAGATCTTCGCTGTAGGATGTATAGTTTTTAAAATACGGCCATTTGTTTAGAGGTCATTTCAGGAAATTTTAGCCATTAATCAGAGTGTACTGTTTGTTTTGTTGCCATGGTTACCAAAGCTTCTGTTATACACAGGGGGGGAGGTGGCTGGAGCATCTCAGCTCTGATTACAGAGCCCGGGGGAGGGGACAGACACACCATGTACTGATTTATAATAGAGGAATATGATGGGGCAGTTTTGATGGGATAATTCTGATGGGGCAGTTTTGATGGTGGCAATATGATGGGGCAGTTTTGATGGTGGCAATATGATGGGGCTGTTTTGATAGGGCAATTCTGATGGGGCAGTTTTGATGGTGGCAATATGATGGTGCAGTTTTGATGGGGCAATTCTGATGGGGCAGTTTTGATGGTGGCAATATGATGGGACAGTTTTGATGGCAATATGATGGGGGCAATTTTGCTGGGGGCCGTTTTAGCAATTCAGCATTCCCACGCATTTTCCCCAGGAAATGCATTTTCTAGTTGACATTATGTTCTATATCATATAAGTGCTCTTCAGGTTTTTTTCCTCTTACACATGATTGTGTATCCAAAGTGAGCATTGGTTCAACTTATTTACTAACATTCACTTTCCAGTTGTACATTCCGTTTGCTAAGTTACCAGACCCAACACCTTTATTAAATCAACCCATTATCCCAGAGTTTACTGCAGTATTATGTAAGAATTCAGAATATTGAGGTTGATTTAATATGAAAATGTTCAGTTTGCACGGTGAATGTTGGTTATTAGGGTATTGCTGTGTTCACTGTGAATACTCATGTATACTATAAAACCCCCTGTTTTTTATTTTTTCCATTGCAAAGGACAGGTATTCAAAGAGAACATATCATAATCAGATTTTTTTTTCTCTTGGCTCTAGTGTTTACGTGCTTTTTCATACACAACAGCTATATTAGTTATAAAGTTTTAGGATTTACAGATAGTTACTAAGGAATTTAAATTTTATCAAAAGAAGGAACAGGTGAGTGTCAATGTTTTATTGAATTTCTTTATAACTTTTATCATACCCTTAAGAGGAGACAGACTTTGCTCTCAGAGATAACATTTGATTTCAATTAATATCATAAGGGCACATGGAATATATATCTCTTTTTAGGCTACTGTCCAATGTACTAACCTTCTAAGTTAGTTTACATTTCCATTCTTACCTCTATTTCTGTGGTTTAAAGTAAATTGAACTTGAAGTACCATGACCTTTCAAGTTATGTCCTCTGTCAGAAATGGCCACAATAGGAACATCATTTTTTTTTTATAAATCCTTATAGTTTATTTTCTTTTGTAGAATATGTCTTATTTCACTCAGATAGAGAGGTTAATACACTAAATGAGTAGAGGCTGTTCACCAAGCAAAGTGTTAACTTTGCAATGTGAATGTTAGCAGATAAGATGAAGGTGTGTTCTCTTTGAAAACCAAATCACATTTGAGGGAAATCAAAAAAGTATTGTACAGCATCCGAGTGAAGAGAATCTATTAGGTACTTCAGGTACATGACATGACCAGCCAAGGGTTAATACTGCAAACTACAGAGAGCCCCCGGTTCCGGGAGATAACTTCAAGGAACAGAATAAGACAAGGAGTGAGTTCAAAGAAATGTCTGAGTTTTATTGGGCGGGTATACAGCTTATATTTGGTTCAACTTTAGCAATCATAACCAATCACAATAAAGGGGGGGTGGTTAGTAAGGATATATTGAATATCATTAATAATTAAACAGTTCATCATTATATGGTTATACACGCCTATAACCTCTAAAAACATGGCTGCCATAAGGTTACCAGAGTGAACACACCATCTGGTGATGACTAATAAGTCATCTTCCTGTTACCTTCCTGTCCCACATTAACCACTTCAGCCCCGGAAGATTTTACCCCCTTCCTGACCAGAGCACTTTTTACAATTCGGCACTGTGTCGCTTTAACTGCTATTTGCGCGGTCATGCAATGCTGTACCCAAATGAAATTTGCGTCCTTTTCTTCCCACAAATAGAGCTTTCTTTTGATGGTATTTGATCACCTCTGCCGTTTTTATTTTTTGCGCTATAAATGGAAAAATACCGAAAATTTTGAAAAAAAATGATATTTTCTACTTTTTGTTATAAAAAAATCCAATAAACTAAATTTTAGTCATACATTTAGGCCAAAATGTATTCGGCCACATGTCTTTGGTAAAAAAAATGTCAATAAGCGTATATTTATTGGTTTGCGCAAAAGTTATAGCGTCTAAAAACTAGGGTACATTTTCTGTAATTTACACAGCTTTTAGTTTATGACTGCCTATGTCATTTCTTGAGGTGCTAAAATGGCAGGGCAGTACAAAACCCCCCAAATGACCCCATTTTGGAAAGTAGACACCCCAAGGAAATTGCTGAGAGGCATGTTGAACCCATTGAATATTTATTTTTTTTGTCCCAAGTGATTGAATAATGACAAAAAAAAAAAAATTACAAAAAGTTGTCACTAAATGATATATTGCTCACACAGGCCATGGGCATATGTGGAATTGCACCCCAAAATACATTCAGCTGCTTCTCCTGAGCATGGGGATACCACATGTGTGGGACTTTTTGGGAGCCTAGCCGCGTACGGGGCCCCGAAAACCAAGCACCGCCTTCAGGATTTCTAAGGGCATAAATTTTTGATTTCACGCCTCACTACCTATCACAGTTTTGAAGGCCATAAAATGCCAAGATGGCACAAAACCCCCCCAAATGACCCCATTTTGGAAAGTAGACACCCCAAGCTATTTGCTGAGAGGCATGGTGAGTATTTTGCAGCTCGCATTTGTTTTTGAAAATGAAGAAAGACAAGAAAAATGTTTTTTTTTTTTCTTTTTTCAATTTTCAAAACTTTGTGACAAAAAGTGAGGTCTGCAAAATACTCACTATACCTCTCAGCAAATAGCTTGGGGTGTCTACTTTCCAAAATGGGGTCATTTTGGGGGGTTTTGTGCCACCTGGGCATTCCATGGCCTCCGAAACTGTGATAGGCAGTGAAGAGTGAAATCAAAAATTTACGCCCTTAGAAAGCCTGAAGGCGGTGCTTGGTTTTCGGGGTCCCGTGCGCAGCTAGGCTCCCAAAAAGTCCCACACATGTGGTATCCCCGTACTCAGGAGAAGCAGCAGAATGTATTTTGGGGTGTAATTTCACATATCCCCATGGCATGTTTGAGCAATATATCATTTAGTGACAACTTTGTGCAAAAAAAAAAAAAAATAATTTGTCTCTTTCCCGCAACTTGTGTCACAATATAAAATATTCCATGGACTCGACATGACTCTCAGCAAATAGCTTGGGGTGTCTACTTTCCAAAATGGGGTAATTTGGGGGGGTTTTAAACTGTCCTGGCATTTTATGCACAACATTTAGAAGCTTATGTCACACATCACCCACTCTTCTAACCACTTGAAGGCAAAACCCTTTCTGACACTTTTTGATTACGTGAAAAAATTATTATTTTTTTGCAAGAAAATTACTTTGAACACCCAAACATTATATATTTTTTTAAAGCAAATGCCCTACAGATTAAAATGGTGAGTGTTTCATTTTTTTTTTTCACACTGTATTTGCGCAGCGATTTTTCAAACGCATTTTTTGTGGAAAAAACACACTTTTTTAAATTTTAATGCACTAAAACACACTATATTGCCCAAATGTTTGATGGAATAAAAAAGATGATCTTAAGCCGAGTACATGGATACCAAACATGACATGCTTTAAAATTGCGCACAAACGTGCAGTGGCAACAAAATTGATACATTTTTAAAAGCCTTTAAAAGCCTTTACAGGTTACCACTTTAGATTTACAGAGGAGGTCTACTGCTAAAAATACTGCCCTCGATCTGACCTTCGCGGTGATACCTCACATGCATGGTGCAATTGCTGTTTACATTTGACGCCAGACCGACGCTTGCGTTCGCCTTAGTGCGAGAGCAGGGGGGACAGGGGTGCTTTTTTTTTTTTTTTTTTTTTTTTTTCCTTTATTATTTTTTTAAATCATTTTTATTGTTATCTCAGGGAATGTAAATATCCCCTATGATAGCAATAGGTAGTGACAGGTACTCTTTTTTGAAAAAATTGGGGTCTATTAGACCCTAGATCTCTCCTCTGCCCTCAAAGCATCTGACCACACCAAGATCGGTGTGATAAAATGCTTCCCCAATTTCCCAATGGCACTGTTTACATCCGGCGAAATCTAAGTCATAAAATGCTCGTAGCTTCCAGTTTCTTAGGCCATAGAGATGTTTGGAGCCACTCTGGTCTCTGATCAGCTCTATGGTCAGCTGGCTGAATCACCGGCTGCATTCTCAGGTTCCCTGTTGAGACAGGAGAGCCAGAGAAAAACACGGAAGACGGTGGGGGGGGGCATTCCCTCCCACTGCTTGTAAAAGCAGTCTAGAGGCTAATTAGCCGCTAGGATTGCTTTTACATGAAAGCCAACCGCTGGCTGAAAAGAATGATACCAAGATGATACCTAAACCTGCAGGCATCATTCTGGTATAACCACTCAAAGTCGTGAATGGTGTACCTGAAGACCAAAAAATGGTTAACAATAAAGCACAGTAAACGGTAAAGTATAAAAAATTGCATACCTGAAAAGCAAACATGATAAAACATAATAACAATAAAACATTGCAGAATAGAATACAGTAAAAAAGAGCAGAACAATAGAGAGAGAATAGAGAGAGAGAATAAAACAACAACTATTTTTTTTTATTTTTGTTTGTGTTTTTTTTGCAAACTTGTAACTTTTATAACTGTAACCGGTTCCAGGTTCGGGTCTCTCAAAATGTGATGGCATCTTGGGAGACCCTGTGAAAGTGTGCCTAGTCTGTGCAATGCTGTACCCTACGCTAATACTCAACTAGTGAATGGCAGCGTTCAAAACATTCACCAATGCAAAGACCAGGATTGTCAGGACAGGAGGGACAATAATAGCGGGTGTCACGCCTATATCCGCGCTTGCTGCAGACACGACATCTTTTTGGGGGGGTTTGTTGGGTAGGGGTACTCGGGAGGACATAAAAATGCCTCTCATGCAGCCGACTGCATTTGGTTGGGGATGTGAATGGGGGAAGTACGGGCGCTGCAGAAGCGGTGGGTTCCCAATTAGGATTGGCGAATGCAGTAGGAAGGGCACTATGGGCACGACGGGCCTGTGTTTGTCTTTTTGGTGGCAGCGGGACACTACTTGTGCTTGCCACCTCACCAGCTTGAACTGCACTTATGGGACTCGCCACGTCACCAAGTGTTACTGCAGTGCTGGTTTGACTACGACCGGGGTGTACTAGGCCGCTGGTGCTTACCAGTTCACCAAAACGCTACCAAAAAAACTGTTAGCGATCGCAGGGATCAGGCCTGACTCTGCGAACGCTGCAGTTATGCGTTTAGTGTTTTGTAAGTGACAGTGATCGATCGATACTGCACTTGGGTGGGCTGGGCTAGGCTGGGCGGAGGGGCAAAACGCAGGTGCTAGCAGGTATCTGGGCTGATCCCGCTAACACTGCGTTTTTGGGAACCCTAAACTGCTGGGGACGCTAGTATAGATCTGATCAGATCAGATATTGATCCGTTCAGATACTATACCACTAAGGGAGGCGTATGCTGCGTGCGTGGGTGTTAGCGGTACTGGCGCTAATCTGACGCTGCCTGGGGCGACGCATATCACCGCCGGGCAATCAGGGGGCTAAACCTTTATTCGGTAATAAACGGCGGGTGCCCTGACACTATAAAAAATAAACGAACTAACCAGCGTCACCCGTAACAGTTATACGGTGATCAGTGGTGAAAGGGTTAACTAGGGGGCAATCAAGGGGTTAAAACATTTATTAGATAGTATATGGGGGTCCCTGTCGCTATAAAACGCTGACGGCGAACCTAAATATTTACCTCATTAACTAGCGTCACCAGCGACACTAATACAGCGATCAGAAAAATGATCGCTTAGTGACACTGGTGACAGGGGGTGATCAAGGGGTTAAAACTTTATTAGGGGGGGTTAGGGGGGTACCCTAGACCTACAGGGGGGTAACCCTAATTGTCCTAACACTGTAACTGTCACAAACTGACACTATGCAGCAATCAGAAAAAAAACAAAAAACAAACCTGCTTGGTGTCAGTTTGTGACGGGGGGGGTGATTGGGGGGGGATCGGGGGGGCGATCGGGGGGGGGGATCGGGGTGTTTAGTGTGCCTGGCATGTTCTACTGTGTTGTGTAGTGTTGTGCACTTACTTACATGTTGTCTCTCCTCGGGCCGGAACGGAAACTCCCGAGCAGAGGAGAGATGACATCACATCCTCTGCCTCTGTGTACTATACAGAGGCAGAGGATGTTTCTCATTGGCTGGGAGCGATCGCGAGGGGGGCCACAATCGGATGGCCTCCCCCTCGTCTCTCAACTCTCCCAGCCAAATGCCGACCGCAGCTGGCACCGGGGGGGGGTCCGATCGGACCCCCCGCCCGCGGGAAGGCAATCACGTACCAGGTACGTGATTTTGCCTGCCCGTGCCATTCTGCTCACGTATATAGGCGTGAGGCGGTCGGCAAGTGGTTAATGTACCCTTAAAGAGGAAGGCGGGCTAAACCACATTTTATTTATATAATATAAGATGCTTATTAATGCCTAAGCAAGCAGTTTTGTGTGTGCTCTTGCAATATGTAGCTATAAGTTGAAAATGTTTTAGTCCTAATTTAAAGGTATATAAACTTACAGCTGCCAAGATGGAGTCACTGTTGTTCAGTCATATTACTTCACTGAGTATGCGATAAAATAACGCACAGAAAAACTACCTGTTTAATTCATGAAGACACTCTCCTTAAAATCTTGCATGAGTTATCTTTATAAAGTATGGAAAGGGTGGACCCCTTACGATCACCGCGACTGATAAATTTTGAGCTGTGTTACGATCTCCTATCATGTGAGTGTCTTTTTTTATTATTTTAATAAATGAATGTTTTTTAAAACATGCCATGTGAGCTTTATTTCTCTCATGGTATCTAAAAACATCCGGTTGGCCTGTTGGAACGTTTGGGGACGTTCGAAGCTGTGACGAGATCCTTCCCCCCCATTTGAAGCTGAGGATACCTGATGATCCATCTTGCCAGCCCTGGTGGCTAAATAAGCTTTCTGAGACTTGTAAGACGTAAGTCTTCTCAAGTCACCTGTTTCCGGTAAGCCTCCTCTGATGCTCCGGTGATGGTCCTGTCACTTATTTAGACGTCCCATTCATTTGGTGTTCTATCTATCCATCTACCAGAAGCTTTCCATTTTTGTCTTCATCATTCAACCCTCAGAGACTTTTGGTGGTGGTTTTCTATTTCCATTAGGAATACAACTGTCAACGTCCATGGACTTTTTTGGTTTATTTTTTTTTCTTATTTAGGATTTGTCTTTGTTCACCACACCATTTTTTTCACTGGTTTATTACAATCACTATATCTCATATGTTATTTTGTAACACTCAGTGCATTTTTGATTGTATTTCCTTATTTTATATGTAATTTTGAATTATTTAGTTTATTTCCTGGCCCTTAAGGGATGGCTAGAGCTTAGTTCACTGTTTTTCAACCTTATAATATTTACACACATAGCGCTACACTATATATATTTTTTATCTTTTCAAAGTATGCCTTAAATACATGAGATATGTTATTGCAAGCATCTGGGGTTGATATAAAGCTCCATAATAAGTGGCTTGGATGTTCTGAACTGCTTGGATAAGATGAACTTCTGCAGGGTATTAGAATTCATCAATTATATAGCAGTGTGAGCTCTTTAAAGCTTCTTTCCTTTAAAATGACCACTTGAGATCTTCTCCTCCTCCTCCTCTGCATTGCTTTAAATTCCAGAAGTCTGGATTCAACGAGCTCCATCATCTTTTCTATGCCATCTTTCAGCCTCCAGAAACAACTCCTGACTAAAATCTAGCTGACTCCAGCATGCACTTTCCCACCTATTTTTAAACCAATCATTTGAGAGTCCAACCATTAGGGATGGGCCGAACGGACCCCTGTTTGGTTCGCACCAGAACTTTTGAACACTGTGAAAGTTCAGACCCGAATAACGAACCCCATTAAAGTCAATGGGACCCAAATGTCAAAAATCAATATTGCCCATTTTGAAGGCTTATATGCATTAATTGGGCATACAATGGTTATAGGGGTCTGGATCCTACCCTAGGGGACATGTATCAATAAAAAAAAAGTTTGTGAAAAATTAATTTTTAAATGAGCAGTGATTTTTGGATTTTTAAAGTGAAAGCCTAACAATGAAAAATTCCTTCCAATGTAGTGCATGGGGGATGCCCTTAGTCTACCTGTAAAGTGGCAGCTCTGTACCATGTCTAGAATCTGCTGCAGCAATAATTGCATTTATAAAGCAAAAAAATTGAAATTTTCCCTGCAAGCTGCCTTTATTTTGCTCAGCAACAGCTGGGGAGCCAGTGTGTATGATGAGGCCTCCCAGAGATCCGAATTGGTTCTCTGGGCTAGGTACATTGACAACATCCTCCTCCTATGGAGGGGCGACCGGGAATCACTGGATGCTTTTATGGCCGCACTTAACTGTAATGACCGAGGTATCATTCTTAGCTATGAGGACAGTCTAACCTCCATCCATTTTCTAGACCTTGAAATTATGGTTGTTGACCAACATCTAGAGTTCAAGACCTACTTTAAACCTACAAACCGCAACGGATATATTCCGGGTGACAGCTGCCATCAGACACAGTGGCTCAAATCAGTTGCTCGTAGACAGTTTTTGAGGCTGTGCCGGCATTGTACGAGAACCCAGGATTTTTTTATGCAGTCTCAGGTCCTTAAAGAAAGGTTTATAGAAAAAGGTTATAACATTGCTGACTTAGATGTGGAGATAAATAAAGCTCTTCAGATTGATAGAAGCTCCACCCTCATGGAACGGCTCAAGGATGTTACAGATCACAAATTCAGATGGTCATTTTTCACTACCTACTCTGCCCAATCTAGGCAGGTTAGAGAAATTTTCAGGAAGCATTGGAAAGTCCTTCACAATGACAGACTGTTGGGCCCCGCTTTTCTGGAACAGGCTGGTGTGATATTCAGGGGAGCATGATCAATACAGGGGCAAACTGCACCGATTGTGATCGACCCCCCAAAACAGTCTCTTTTTTCCAGCAGTGTAAGGGTTACTACCCATGCAGAAAGTGCAATGTGTGCCTCCATAACATTGGAGGGAAATGCAAAACAGACACTTTTGTTTCAACAACCACTGAACGTATTTATTCTATGAGACAATTTACCACCTATGCCACAAAATTCATTGTTTACCTACTCACCTGCCCCTGCAAAAATCAGTATGTGGGCCGTACCATCAGGACATTCTCCACATGCGTGAATGAACACATGGCCGGCATAAAAAGTGGGAAGCGTAAACATAGCACACCCCGTCATTACTTGCAGTTCCACAATAAGGATCCTAAGGTGACCCTGTTTCAGATCATTGACAAGTTTGTCCCCCACTGGAGGGGGGAGACCCATTTACGCGGGGTATCCTGCCTCGAGACATATTGGATATATGAGCACAGATCCTACTCACCGTTCGGCTTGAACGTGGAGTGGGATATCAACTCATTTATCAATCAACCTTAATTTCAATCCTTTTGAATTTTTCTTTGTCCCTCCATATCTGTTTAGCATTTTTGTTTCTTTATGAATGTTCACATATTCATTTATATTATCATACTTAGGTACTGCCTTGTCCAGTTAATATATCATGTATTGTATCATATTTTTATTTATTTTTACATTTCCATTTTCACCCTTTACCATATCATCTTTATACTGTGTTCCGTTGTCTACATGCATTTGTGGTCTATCGGCGTCACAGCTCTATATTGAGGCTGTGGGTCTTTTGTATCCCTCTGCCATGTCATTGATTTTGTTTTGGTCAGCCTGTCATGTGATCTGTGTTTGAACATGTGATCAGATCGATCAGAACACTTCCGGCTAGATGCTCTTCCACTTCCGCTTGCAGAGCCATCCATTCCCAGGATTGGCCTCGTGACCCGGAAGTCCTCCCTATCTTTTCCCATGGCCGGCTTTCAGTTGCGGCCGTTGGAACTATTCAGTCAGGTCCATCAGTAATATACATTTATTTTTATGTTACCTTTATGATTGATCTCCCTTGAGACCATTTTGTTCCGTTTCTTCATTTGCCTCCAAGTTTGGTTGGTCACGGTCATGTGACTCACCTTCCGGGTCATGTGCTCAGTGTTCAAGCCAGTCACATGGTTGAATGATTTAATTCTTCCCGGGCTTTTCATTCAATGATAGTTCGGAGTTCTGCCATGTAACCACTGAGTGGTTCTATACAAATTTCCGGGTCACTTTCTGGTTGGCTTAGTGGTGCATGTGAACAGTAGGGATGAGCTTCGTGTTCGAGTCGAACCCATGTTCGACTCGAACATCGGCTGTTCGGTCGTTCGCCGAATTGCGAACGATATGGGCCGTTCGCGCCAAATTCGTGTGGTGCGTCACGCCCCATAATTCACTGCGGCATCGCAGTGCATTGCTTGCTGATGATTGGCCAAGCATGCACTATGACCTGCATGCTTGGCCAATCACAGCGCCGCCTGAACAGAGAGCCGTAATTGGCCAAAGCCAAGGAGGCTTTGGCCAATTATGGCTCAGGGGATTTAGTACACGCCCCACACTATATAAGGCCGCCTGCACGGCGGCCCTGTGCAGTGTATTCCGCTGTGCTGAGAGATAGAGAGAGAGACAGACGGTGTCATTTGATTTGAGTTAGCTAGATTAGGCAGGACAGTCAGTCAGTTAGCTGCACTTAAAGTGTATTGTGTATATATATGCATGCCAGGTGTTGCATATATATATATATATATATATACACTGTATTCAGTTTAGCTAGATCCGTTCCTGTTATCTTCTAGACTATTTACATTTAGTGCAGTGCGTCCTGATCACAGTGTTCAGCTAGATCCGTTCCTGTTATCTTCCTACTGACAGGCAGGCTTGTCTTGTTACAGTATATAAAGCTACCTGAAGAAAATTACTGGTGTTCTTTTGATCCTATTAGTACCACAGTCAGGCAGCTAGACTATTTACATTTAGTGCAGTGCGTCCTGCTCACAGTGTTCAGCTAGATCCGTTCCTGTTATCTTCTTACTGACAGGCAGGCTTGTCTTGTTACAGTATTTTGAAGAAAATTACTGGTGTTCTTTTGATCCTATTAGTACCACAGTCAGGCAGCTAGACTATTTACATTTAGTGCAGTGCGTCCTGCTCACAGTGTTCAGCTAGATCCGTTCCTGTTATCTTCCTACTGACAGGCAGGCTTGTCTTGTTACAGTATATAAAGCTACCTGAAGAAAATTACTGGTGTTCTTTTGATCCTATTAGTACCACAGTCAGGCAGCTAGACTATTTACATTTAGTGCAGTGCGTCCTGCTCACAGTGTTCAGCTAGATCCGTTCCTGTTATCTTCTTACTGACAGGCAGGCTTGTCTTGTTACAGTATTTTGAAGAAAATTACTGGTGTTCTTTTGATCCTATTAGTACCACAGTCAGGCAGCTAGACTATTTACATTTAGTTCAGTGCGTCCTGCTCACAGTGTTCAGCTAGATCCGTTCCTGTTATCTTCTTACTGACAGGCAGGCTTGTCTTGTTACAGTATTTTGAAGAAAATTACTCGTGTTCTTTTGATCCTATTAGTACCACAGTCAGGCAGCTAGACTATTTACATTTAGTGCAGTGCGTCCTGCTCACAGTGTTCAGCTAGATCCGTTCCTGTTATCTTCTTACTGACAGGCAGGCTTGTCTTGTTACAGTATTTTGAAGAAAATTACTGGTGTTCTTTTGATCCTATTAGTACCACAGTCAGGCAGCTAGACTATTTACATTTAGTGCAGTGCGTCCTGCTCACAGTGTTCAGCTAGATCCGTTCCTGTTATCTTCCTACTGACAGGCAGGCTTGTCTTGTTACAGTATATAAAGCTACCTGAAGAAAATTACTGGTGTTCTTTTGATCCTATTACTACCACAGTCAGGCAGCTAGACTATTTACATTTAGTGCAGTGCATCCTGCTCACAGTGTTCAGCTAGATCCGTTCCTGTTAACTTCTTACTGACAGGCAGGCTTGTCTTGTTACAGTATTTTGAAGAAAATTACTGGTGTTCTTTTGATCCTATTAGTACCACAGTCAGGCAGCTAGACTATTTACATTTAGTGCAGTGCGTCCTGCTCACAGTGTTCAGCTAGATCCGTTCCTGTTATCTTCCTACTGACAGGCAGGCTTGTCTTGTTACAGTATATAAAGCTACCTGAAGAAAATTACTGGTGTTCTTTTGATCCTATTAGTACCACAGTCAGGCAGCTAGACTATTTACATTTAGTGCAGTGCGTCCTGCTCACAGTGTTCAGCTAGTTCCGTTCCTGTTATCTTCTTACTGACAGGCAGGCTTGTCTTGTTACAGTATTTACAGCTACCTGAAGAAAATTACTGGTGTTCTTTTGATCCTATTAGTACCACAGTCAGGCAGCTAGACTATTTACAGTTAGTGCAGTGCGTCCTGCTCACAGTGTTCTGCTAAACCTACAAGTTAGTGGGGTGCGTCCTGCTCACAGTGTTCAGCTAAACCTACAAGTTAGTGGGGTGCGTCCACCTCACAGTGTTCAGCTAAACCTACAAGCTAGTGGGGTGCGTCCTGCTCACAGTGTTCAGCTAGATCCATTTCTGTTATCTTCTTACTGACAGGCAGGCTTGTCTTGTTACAGTAAATACAGCTACCTGAAGAAAATTGCTGGAGTTCTTTTGATCCTATTAGTACCACAGTCAGGCAGCTAGACTATTTACAGTTAGTGCAGTGCATCCTGCTCACAGTGTTCAGCTAAACCTACAAGTTAGTGGGGTGCGTCCACCTCACAGTGTTCAGCTAAAGCTACCTGTAGAAGGTTGGTGGTCATACTACAGGCAGGCAGTTGATTTTGCTAGCTGCAGTATCAGTACATATATATATATATATATATATATATATATATATATATATATATCCCAGCTTAGTGCAGCTACAGGCCATTAGTATGTCTGGAAGGCCAAGAAGGTGAGGCAGACAGTCACAAGCCAATAAGAGAGGGCAAGCAGGCTCTGTGTCTAGTGCTGGTCGTGGAGACGGTGCATCCTCATCAGCACGTGGCCATGGGACACGCTTGGCCTTTTTTTCGTCAGCTGGCCGTGTTGAGCCGCAACATGCGGAAGACTTGGTCGAGTGGATGACCAAGCCGTCCTCATCCTCCTCATCCTCTCTCACCCATGCCCACTGTACTTTGTCTGGCAAAGCAGCGGCCTCTTCCCTCGGCTCAATGTCATCAGTGACTCCTTCCCTAGCCCCACCATGTCCTCCTGAGGAGTCCCTCAAACTGTTTGAACACAGTGTTGGGTACATGCTCCAGGAGGATGCCCAGCGTTTGGAAGGCTCTGATGATGATACTGAGCTCGATGAAGGCAGTAACATGAGCACGGACAGAGGGGGTGCCCAAGAAGGACAGCAATCTGGCAGTCATGCTCCCCCTGCTGCAGCATACTGCCAGGTTTGCTCCAGTGATGAGGAGGGAGGGGATGATGAGGTCACTGACTCAACGTGGGTGCCTGATAGGAAAGAGGTGGAGGAGGAGGAGGCGGCACATCACCAACGAGGCAGGATGCCCTCCAGGGGCCAGCCTAAGGGCAGCACATTGACTGCATCACACCCCAAAGCTCCACATGTGCAGGGCGCTGCAGTCTCTGCGCGTTATTCAAAAAGTTCTTTGGTGTGGGCCTTTTTTGAGACGAGTGCATCAGATCGCACCGCTGCTATTTGCAACATATGTCTCAAGCGTATCTCACGTGGCCAAAACATCTCCCGCTTGGGTACCACATGCTTGACCAGACATATGTTGACCTGCCATGCAGTTCGTTGGCAAGCATATCTAAAAGACCCACACCAAAGAACAAAGAGGACCTCTCCTTGCTCCTCATCAGCTGAGATTTCCAAACCCACTAGACCTTCAGTCCTCTCTGAGACCTGCACTGAGAGGAATGAAGGTGTAGAATTAGGTGTGTCACAGCCAAGTACTTGTGGGCAATCTGCTTTTGGTACACCGACATCAGATTGTACCAGGCAAATTTCCCTGCCCCAGCTGCTGCACCGCCGAAAGAAGTTTGCTCCCAGCCATCCACATGCCCAGCGGTTGAATGCTAGCTTGGCAAAATTGCTAGCACTTCAACTGCTGCCTTTTCAGTTGGTAGACTCTGCCCCCTTCCATGAGTTTGTGGAATGTGCGGTTCCTCAGTGGCAGGTACCCAAACGCCACTTTTTCTCACGGAAGGCGATTCCGGCTCTCTACCGGCATGTGGAAGGCAATGTCCATGCCTCGCTGGACAAGGCGGTCAGCGGTAAGGTGCATATTACCGTTGACTCATGGTCCAGCAGGCATGGACAGGGACGTTACCTAAGTTTCACGGCACATTGGGTGACTCTGCTGGCAGCTGGGAAGGATGCAGGACAAGGTGCAGTAGTGTTGGAGGTTGTTCCGCCACCACGCCTCCAAAATGCTAATGATTGTGACACACCTCTCTCCTCCACCCCCTCCTCTTCTTCTTCCTCCATGGCCTCTTCCTCGGAACCAGCGGTGCTCCGTAGTCGTTCAAGGGGCTACGCAAGTACGCAGGCCAAAAGATGCCATGCGGTGCTTGAGCTGGTGTGCTTGGGGGACAGGAGCCACACTGGGGCAGAGGTTCTGTCAGCTCTGCAGGGGCAGCTTCAGAGGTGGTTGACGCCACGCCAACTTAAGGCAGGAATGGTGGTTTGCGACAATGGCACCAACCTCCTCTCTGCCCTCCAACAGGGACAAATGACCCATGTGCCCTGTTTGGCTCACGTCCTTAACTTGGTGGTGCAGCGATTCTTGGTCAGGTACCCGGGCTTACAGGATGTCCTGAGGCAGGCCAGGAAAGTCTGTGTGCATTTCCGCCGGTCATATAATGCCAGTGCTCGGCTGACGGACCTCCAAACGGAGTTTAACCTGCCCAAGAACCGCCTAATATGTGACATGCCCACCAGGTGGAACTCAACGTTGGCCATGCTGCAGCGGCTGCACACGCAGCAGAGGGCCATCAATGAGTACCTGTGCGACTATGGCACCAGGACAGGGTCAGGGGAGCTTTTTTTTCCCCACGCCAGTGGGCCATGATCAGGGATGCATGCACTGTCCTGTCACCATTTGAGGAGGCCACGAGGATGTTGAGCAGTGACAGTGCATGCATCAGTGACACTGTCCCCCTTGTCCATCTGTTGGAGCACACGCTGCATGGAATAATGGACAGGGCACTTGAGGCAGAACAGAGGCAGGAAGAGGAGGACTTCCTTAGCTCTCAAGGCCCCCTTTATCCAGACAGTGTTCCTGCGTGCCCGCCGATCACACAGGAAGAGGACGAGGAGGAGGAGGAGGATTGTGTCAGTATGGAGGTGGAGCCTGGCACTCAGCATCAGCAGCAGTCTTTAAGGGATCAGTCCCAAGAAACACATGGACTTGTACGTGGCTGGGAGGAGGTGGCTGCGGACCATGTCGTCCTTAGTGACCCAGAGGACTCCGGACCGAATGCCTCAGCAAACCTACGCTGCATGGCCTCCCTGATCCTGCAAAGCCTGCGTAAGGATCCTCGTATTCGTGGTATCAAGGAGAAGGACCAATACTGGCTGGCAACCCTCCTTGATCCACGTTACAAGGGTAAGGTTGTGGACCTTATCTTGCCATCGCAGAGGGAGCAGAGGATGAAACATCTTCGGGAGGCCTTGCAGAAAGGTCTGTGGAACGCGTTCCCAGAGACTGGGAGGTTACAAACTCCTGTTTCTGGACAACGTGTTGCTGAGGCTTCGGTCAGTCAAAGAAGGAGCGGTGGAGAAGGTGGCCGTCTGACCGATGCGTTCAGACAATTTTTTGGTCCGCAGCCCCAAGGTATGATCGGTTCCAGCAACCATCGCCAGCGTCTGTTTTACATGGTGCAGGAATACCTAGGGGCAAGATCAGACTTGGACACCTTTCCCACCGAAAATCCTCTGGGTTACTGGGTCTTGAGGATGGATCACTGGCCAGAGCTTGCACAGTATGCAATTGAGCTACTGGCCTGTCCTGCATCCAGCGTGCTTTCGGAACGCACATTCAGTGCTGCTGGAGGCGTGGTAACCGATCACAGGGTGCGTCTGTCCACCGACTCGGTCGATCGACTGACCTTCATAAAAATGAATCAGTCTTGGATCACCACCAGCTACCAAGCACTTGATGCTGATGTAACCGAATATTTTTTTTTGAAATCTCAGATCCCTTCAAAGACTGCCTATGCTGATGCTGAGTGACTATCCCTGAGTAATTATCCTCTTCCTCCTCAATCATCACTCTGATAGCTTGTAAGAACATTTTTGGTTCTGGGCACGACCACCAGTGCCTAAGGCACAATTTTTCAGCCCCTGTTTAACAGGGGCGTGTAATTACAATTTTTGATGTAATGCTTTGCAGCAGGGCTCGTTCCTGCATTCCAACTAGAGTGTCTGTGAGGGGTTGCAGTGTTGTGGCACCAGCACCAGTGCCTAAGGCCCATTTTTTCTGCCCCTGTTTAACAGGGGCGTGTAATTACAATTTTTGATGCAATACTTTGCAGCAGGGCTCATTCCTGCGTTCCAACTAGAGTGTCTGTGAGGGGTTGCAGTGTTGTGGCACCAGCACCAGTGCCTAAGGCCCAATTTTTCTGCCCCTGTCTAACAGGGGCGTGTAATTACAATTTTTGATGCAATACTTTGCAGCAGGGCTCGTTCCTGCGTTCCAACTAGAGTGTCTGTGAGGGGTTGCAGTGTTGTGGCACCAGCACCAGTGCCTAAGGCCCAATTTTTCTGCCCCTGTCTAACAGGGGCGTGTAATTACAATTTTTGATGCAATACTTTGCAGCAGGGCTCGTTCCTGCGTTCCAACTAGAGTGTCTGTGAGGGGTTGCAGTGTTGTGGCACCAGCACCAGTGCCTAAGGCCCAATTTTTCAGCCCTTGTTTAACAGGGGCGTGTAATTACAATTTTTGATGCAATACTTTGCAGCAGGGCTCGTTCCTGCGTTCCAACTAGAGTGTCTGTGAGGGGTTGCAGTGTTGTGGCACCAGCACCAGTGCCTAAGGCCTAATTTTTCAGCTCCTGTTCAACAGAGGCATGTAATTACAATTCTTGATCTAATATTTCACAGCAGGGCCCTGTGAGGGCTTACAGTGTTGTGGCCACAGCAACACCTAAGGCCCAAATTTCTGCTGAGTATATAGGGCAGGACCCTACTTTCAAACATCTAACTTACAAACGACTCCTACTTGCAAACACAAGGAGACAACAGGAAGTGAGATGAAATCTACCCCTAGGAAGGGAAATTCTCTCCTGTAAGAGTTAATATGGGAAAAACATTTCTCCTTTCCACTGATGCTTTCCAATCCTTGTTCCACAAAAAAACCCACATTTTCAAAAAACATTTTTCATTGGGACAAAAAGTGAGGTGAAATCTTCTGAAGAGGAGGAAAGACAGCAAAACAAATGTCACAGGGGTGATAACCCTTCCCTATGTCTTCCAAAAAGCTTAAAAAAGATTTTTTGGCTGGAGCTAAGCACGTTAAAAATGTTCAAAATTACAAACAGATTCTACTTAACAACAAACCTACAGTCCCTGTCTTGTTTGCACCGCCTGTATACTGCTGTTCAGAGTATATAGGGCCTGGTGGCCCCACACCTTTCCTTATTTTAATTTGGGTGCGGGGTTCCCCTTAATATCCATACAAGACCCAAAGGGCCTGGTAATGGACTGGGGGGTACCCATGCCGTTTGTCTCACTGATTTTCATCCATATTGCCAGGACCCAACATTACATTAAACCCGCAAGCAGTTTTAAATGAGATTTTTTCCTTTAAAAATGACATTTGGTGCAGGGACTGTTCTAAACACGGGAAACACGCGTCACTTTACAGGCATACTATAGACACCCCCCAGGTACGATATTTAAAGGAATATTTCACTTTTTTTTTTTTTTACTTTAAGCATCATTAAAATCACTGCTCCCGAAAAAACGGCCGTTTTTAAAAGTTTTTTTTGCATTGATACATGTCCCCTGGGGTAGGACCCGGGTCCCCAAACCCTTTTTAGGACAATACCATGCAAATTAGCCTTTAAAATGAGCACTTTTGATTTTGAACGTTCGAGTCCCATAGACGTCAATGGGGTTCTAACGTCTGTGCGAACTTTCGGTCCGTTCGCAGGTTCTGGTGCGAACCGAACCGGGGGGTGTTCAGCTCATCCCTAGTGAACAGCAGTATTCTTTTTTCATTGGGTTCCAGAATGAGGTCTGAATCTCAGTGATCAGCTGATCGCCTTACACCCAATCAGTGGCCATCTTTGGATCTGAACATTGATTGGTTGTTCTGAATTGTTTGATCCCTGTGTAGTCTATAAATATTTCTGCAATGTGGGGGAGCATATATATGCCCCTGTTGAAGACCTATTTGTTGAAAAACATAGGGTTTTTTAGGCTTATCGCTCTCCACATTGCCCAGTTTTTATTTTTGTGATCACTTTTATACTTGTATGCTGTTTATTTAGAAATAAAATACCATCTTTTTTGATCTACACAATGTAAAAGCATTTTCTTTTTCCACATAATGCTTCGCTGAGAGTGGCTCCGGAGTCCTGTTGATCCTACCATCAAGATCCAGTTTGATGCACCAAGGATTGGAGGTCCATTTGGAGGTTTTCCGTCTCTTTTCTGGATCCCACCCTGGAAGTCCTGGACCCTGCTGAGCTCCATACTTTGGCCATTTGTGGCACCATGTCTGTATGACTCCATGTCACTGACATAGGAGTCCACCCGCTCCGGTAAGGGCACACGCACTTCTTTATTATTGATGATGCAATATCTTTGATGTCCACCATATCTAACAGTGTTTGGGTCTTCACCACTCTTCACTAGAAGATCAGCATTGATTGGACTATAACCCACACACCTGTATATATATTTTTTCACATTTTCCAGGCCCCTCTGGTGTTTGGTTACTCATTCACTGAGTTTATGTACATTTATTGGACACTTTGTATTTCTGATTTGTTGCATTATTTTTCTCCACCGCCCCTTTCTTTTATGTATTTGCTTGGTTAGCACTGCAATATTTACCTTTCCGATTCTATATATGTTTGTCACATTTTTATGCAGCTGCTTGACATCCAAACCACTTTTGGGTTTAGTGCAGTAATTATCCCCACTCCATAATGTAGTGCACTGGGAACAAGATTAGAGATTTTTTGGATACATTCTGGTGCCACTTTGACTTTGTATAGAAGTAGCAGGTGCATAAAAATAGGTCTTTAGGTGTCGGTGATGCCTTCCCATCGTAACCCTATAGACGTACTCTTGAAGAAAGCAAGAATTGGCCTTGCTGTAAAAAATTGCAATGATATGCACCTGTCAAGCAGGTGCAGAAAAATTGGTCTTCGGGTGTCGGTGGCGCCTTCCCACCATAACCCAACAGAGGTACTCTTGATGAAAGCAAGAATTGGCCTTGCTGTAAAAAATTGCAATGATATGCACCTGTCAAACAGGTGCAGAAAAATTACTCTTTGGGTGTCGTGGGTGCCTTCCCACTCTAACCCTATAGAGGTGCTCTTGATGAAGGCAAAAAAAATTGCAATGATATGCCCCTGTCAAACAGGTGCTGAAAAATTGGTCACTGGGTGTTAATTGTGCCCATGAAACCTATACCAAAAACATTCTTCAAAATAAATGATTGAACACCCTCAAAGCTAGGCAGCCTTAAAGTCCTGCAGAGATTCCAAATCCCAAAAAGACTTAATCAGTGACATCGGCATCAGGGGCTTCATAGCTGGTAATCCAGGACTGATTCATTTTTATAAAAGTCAATCTGTGGACAGACCCGTTCTATGATCAGTAACAAAACCTCCAGCAGTACTGAATGCCTGTTCTGAAAGCACGCTGGATGCAGGGCAGCCCAACAACTCAAAAGCATACTGGGCAAGTTCTGGCCAGTGGTCTATTCTCATGACCCAGTAAGCCATTGGATCGTCAGCTGGAAAACTCTCCATCTCTGTTTTGGCCCCGAGGTAATTGCCCACCATGTAATGCAGACGCTGCCGATGGGATGTGGAAGCTGACAGCCCTGGGCGGCAAGGACTAAAAAAATTCTGAAATGCCTCACTTAGGCAGACACCTTCTCCAATGCTCCTCTCTTGACCAACAGAAGACTCAAAACAACGTTTTCCACGACACTGTAACCTACTGAAGTCAGGAAAAACATTCAATAAAATCCTCTTTAACGTGTCCTCAAGAGATTTTATCTTCTGCACTCTCTGTGGGGATGGGATGAGTTCTGAGACCTTCCCCTTATAACGGTGGTCAAAGAGGGTTGCCAACCAGGAATTATCCTTCTACTTTATGCCACGTATTCTTGGGTCCTTTCACAGGCTTTTAAGCATGAGGTTGTCCATGCGCCTCAAATTTGCAGAGGCTTGAGAAGCAGACTCCTTGGGGTCACTCAGGATGACAGCATCTGGCTCTTCCAGCCATGTATTACTCCCAAGGGTCCTGTTGTTGGAAAGCCATTGCTTACAGATTGATGCATGTCTTCCTCTTCCTATGAAAGTGCCAGAATCCGCCTCCTCATCCTCCTCCCCTCTCTCCTCCTGTGTGTTCTGTGACATAGGAATGATGATGTCTGGATAAAGTTGGCCGTGAGAGGAAAGGAAGTCCTCCTCTTCCTCCTGCAGCTCTGCCTCCAGTGCCCTGTCCATAATGCCACGCAGAGTCTTCTCCAGCAGGAACACAACAGGGATTGTGTCACTGATGCATGCACTGTCACGGCTCACCATCCTTGTGGCCTCCTCAAATAGGGACAATACAGTGCATGCATCCTTAATGATCAGCCATTGGTGTGGGGAAAAAAAGCAGAGGCGTCCTGAGCCTGTTGTCATGTCATATTTGCACAGGTACTCGTTGACGGCCCTCTGCTTCATGTATAGCCGCTGCAGCATTGACAAAGTTGAGTTCCACCTGTTGGTCACAAATCAGCCTGTTTACGGGCAGGTGGATTTCCCGCTGAATTTCAGCCAACCGAGCAGTGGCTGTATATGACTGCCTGAAATGGCTACAGACTCTTCTGGCCAGCTTTAGCACATCTTGCAACCCTGGGTATGTATTTAGGAGACGCTGCACCACGAAATTGAAGACATTTGCCAGGCATAGCACATGTGTCAGCTTTCCCTGTCTAAGGGTGGACAGGAGGTTTGAGCCATTATCGCACACCACCATTCATTCCTGGCTCCAGCTGGCATGGTGTGAACCACCTCTTTGCCTGTCCCTGCAGAGCTGCAAGAATCTCTGCTCCAGTGTGGTTCCTGTCCCCTAAACACACCAGCTGAAGCACTGCATAGCATCTTTTAGCCTGACTCTAGACTAGACTCTAGACTAGACTCTAGGACTAGCCCTTTGAATGATTAGGGGGTACCTGATGTTTATAGGACAATTCTGCAGAGGAGGGCATAGAGGTGGCAGAGGAGGAGGAGGGGGTAGAGCTCGCATCATCACCACCATCTGTATGGAGACATGGGGGCACAACAAGCTGCAGCACCGAGCCCTGTCCTGCATCCTTTTGAGTTGCAAGCAGCGTTACCGAGTGTGCTGTGAACAAAATATATTGTCCCTGCCCATGCTTGCTGGACCATGTGTCAGCAGTAAGGTGGATTTTACAGCTAACTGCCTTGCCCAATGATGCCAGAACATTCCCTTCCATGTGATGGTAGAGATGGAATGGCCTTACATTAAAAGTAGTAGCGACTGGGAACCTGCCATTGTGGTACAGCACATTGTGTGAATTCACGGAAGGGGACAAAATCCACCAGGCTGAAAGGCAGAAGTTGGAGAGCCAGCAGCTTTGACAAGCTTGCATTTGGACGCTGGGCATGTGGGTGGCAGAGATTGGAGACTGTATTTTTTTTCCCGCTGCAGCAGAGAAATTTGCCGGCTACAGTCTGCAGCTGGTTGTGTGCTGCTGGCAGATGTGCTGCTAGGACCTGGGACGCCCTGTGCTATACCATCATCCCTGTCAGTGGAGGCTGCTGAGAGGTAATGACTCAGTATAGCAGCGGCAGACTTAACTGGCTAAGGAGGAGGAGGAGGAGGGACATATTTGTGCCCCTTTTGTGTGGCTTTTAGGTGCTGTTGCCAACGGGCTGAGTGGTTGAACGTTAAATGCCTTGTTAAGCATGTCGTACCCAAATTGTTGGTGTTTTTGCCACGTTTGATGTGCCTGAGACACAGTTTGTAGATAGCAACAGTGCAATCCGCTGCAGATGTGCTCAAAAGGCCCAGACAGCTAAGCTTTGGGGAGTGGGCCGGGAGATAACAGCTGAATGTGATGCTTTCTACTCTTTCTTGATGTTGGCCTCCTTGGTGTTGTGCCGCCTCACCTTCAGTTTCCTCCTCTGCTCTATCTGGCACCCAAATGGCTGATGCTGTGGTCAAATAACACAGCTGGCTCCTCAATGGCTGATGCTGGGGCTATAGCAGGAATAGATGTGGACAAGGAGGCAGGTTTATCCACTCTGGCAACTGCAGGGGACTGCACACTTGTCTCTGCTTGCATGGCAGAGAATGAGGAGGATGGGGAAGGTTTAGTAAGCCAGTCCACCACCTCCTCTGCATGCTCTGGCTGGATAGCATGGGCAAACTCCCTAAACAGAGGAAATGATGCCCTGTCTGAGGACTGACCACCACGTCCAGCTTTGCCTGTGGACACATTTGTTGCTGGCCCCCTTACAGTGCCAAGGGAACGTCTGCCTCTCCTTGTTGTCCTCCCAGACATTATTGGGAGGGAGGGGGCGGTGCTTATAGGCAAATGTAAAGAAGAAGTTGAAATCTGTACGCAGATGCACTTTATTCAACGTAAAGAGGTGTTTGGTGCACTTTAATTTGAGTACTCACACTACACAGATACACTCCACAGATACACTATAATATACTGCAATATAATGCACCAAATGTACAATGACGCACAGAACTATATGGCATTAAACTGGCAGTAACGTACAAAACTATATATCGTTAAACTGGCAGTAATGCACACGGAACTATATGGCGTTAAACTGGCAGTAACGCACACAGAACTAAATGGCGTTAAACTGGCAGTAACGCACACAAAACAATATTGCATTAAACTGGCAGTAACATACACAGGACTATATGGCGTTAAACTGGCAGTAACGCACACAGAACTATATAGCATCAAACTGGCAGTAACGCACACAGAAGTAAATGGCGTTAAACTGGCAGTAACGCACAAAACTATATGGCATTAGACTAGCAGCAACGCACACAGAACTATATGGCGTTAAATCGATAAGAGAAGGGAGGGGGACTTTAGGACTTTGTAGGCACAGTGACACCAAATATCTTACAAAAATAGTTTATTGAAAAAACATAATTAAACAATAATTATTAAAAAACCACAAGTATTGTATGTACAAGAGATACTTCATGTAGTTGTTGCTATACAGAACCACCTCTACACATAGAACCTCGGATATAGGGATAACTTATCCAGAGTGAGTAGATATCCAAGGAAGTGGCTGGACAGCAGTTCAACAACAGGTAACTTCATATCAGAAAATGCTCAACATGTTCCGCGTGCCTAGACGCTTCTTCAGGAGCAAGGACAGTTGTGGCTAACAGAATAGATAAAATTAATATACCGTATTTATCGGCGTATAACACGCACTTTTTTCCCCTTAAAATCAGGGGAAAGTCGTGGGTGCGTGTTATACGCCGATCCCCGCTATCGCTATGTGAATTTCGGCGATCGCCGCTGTACGAGCGCCGCCGAAATCACAGAGCCGAGATACACATAGTCAAGTGTATTCGGCTCTTTCCGGCGCCGCTCACAGTCACGCCCAGTCCCGCCATTGGACCTGTGTTATGTCCATCATAGGGCGGGACTGGGCGGGACTGTGAGCGGCGCCGGAAAGAGCCGAGAACCCTCGGCTATGTGTATCTCGGCAGCGTTCGTTCACTTCCGCCGGCCCCGAGTCCCTCCGAACTCCGCAGCGCCATATTTAAAAGTACTAGCATGTGTATGGCGGCGGCGGCGGCGGTGGCGGGGACAAGGCTGCTCTGGGGACAAGGCTGCTCTGGGGACAAGGCTGCACTGGGGACAAGGCTGCACTGGGGCATGGCTGCACTGGGGACAAGGCTGCACTGGGGACAAGGCTGCTCTGTGGACAAGGCTGCACTGGGGACAAGGCTGCACTGGGGACAAGGCTGCACTGGGGACAAGGCTGCTCTGTGGACAAGGCTGCACTGGGGACAAGGCTGCACTGGGGACAAGGCTGCACTGGGGACAAGGCTGCTCTGGGGACAAGGCTGCTCTGGGGACAAGGCTGCACTGGGGACAAGGCTGCACTGGGGACAAGGCTGCACTGGGGACAAGGCAGCTCTGTGGACAAGGCTGCACTGGGGACAAGCCTGCACTGGGGACAAGGCTGCACTGGGGACAAGGCTGCTCTGGGGACAAGGCTGCACTGGGGGCAAGGCTGCACTGAGGCAAGGCTGCACTGGGGACAAGGCTGCACTGGGGACAAGGCTGCATTGACAAGGCTGCACTGGGGACAAGGCTGCATTGACAAGGCTGCACTGGGGACAAGGCTGCACTGACAAAGCTGCACTGGGGACAAAGCTGCACTGGGGACAAGGCTGCTCTGGGGACATGGCTGCTCTGGGGACAAGGCTGCACTGACAAGGCTGCACTGACAAGGCTGCACTGGGGCAAAGCTGCACTGACAAGGCTGCACTGACACTGAAAAGGCTGCAATGACACTAATAAGACTGCAGATGAACACTGATGAGGCTGCATTGATGGGCATTTTAATGTAAGTTTCTTTTCCTTAAACTTCCCTCCTAAAAGTTTTTTTCCTTAAAATTCTCTCCTAAACTTGGGGTGCGTGTTATACGCCGGCGTGTGTTATACGCCGATAAATACGGTAATTAATATACAATAATCAGACCAAAAAATAAACAATGTAAAAAACAGTGTAAACCTGGGCAATGTGAGTACAGCGTTCCGACCCGGCCGTCTGTGGTGTCAGCTTGTTCCCCTCTTTCCCTTCCTCTTCCCCTCCCCTCCTCTCTATCCAATAGATACAAGTTTTTTCATTTTGGTTTTTACCTGAGATGCTTTTTCTCCTATTCCTCCATTCACACGTCAATACTATGTTTTGCACGCCCCCGTGGTGTATTTTCATCGCCCCTTCCGGGTGCCTTAGCCCTTGCCTTTGCTGCCTGGCTGCCTGAGGTTCCTGAACCGTTTACACTGTTTTTACATTATTTATTTTTTGGTCTGATTATTGTATATTAATTATATTAATTTTATCTATTCTGTTAGCCACAACTGTCCTTGCTCCTGAAGAAGCGTCTAGGCACGCGGAACATGTTGAGCATTTTCTGATATGAAGTTGTTGAACTGCTGTTCAGCCACTTCCTCGGATATCTACTCACTCTGGATAAGTTATCCCTATATTCGAGGTCCTATGTGTAGAGGTGGTTCTGTATAGCAACAACTACATGAAGTATCTATTGTACATAGAATACTTGTGGTTTTTTAATAATTATTGTTTAATTATGTTTTTTCAATAAACTATTTTTGTAAGATATTTGGTGTCACTGTGTCTACAAAGTCCTAAAGTCCCCCTCCCTTCTCTTATCGATTTATCGTTTTCAGGACGCGGCACTTTTATATTATTCATGTATCCACAGTACCACTCTGTGCTATGATACATTTTTTTGAGACTTATATGGCGTTAAACTGGCAGTAAAGCACACAGAGCTATATAGCGTTAAACTGGCAGTAACGCAGAAAACTATATGGAGGTAAACGGGCAGTAATGCACACAGAACTATATGGCGTTAAACTGGCAGTAACGCACACAGAACTATATGCCATTAAACTGGCAGTAATGCACACACAACTATATGGCGTTAAACTGGCAGTAACACACACAGAACTATTTGGCATTAAACTGTCAGTAACACACACAAAACTATATGGTGTTAAACTGGCAGTAACGCACACAGAAGCAAATGGCGTTAAATTGGCAGTAACGCAATCAACCATCACTACACTGATGCTATCAGGACTGTCCCTACTCTAGCTATACACTAATGTAAAGATTACTGACATGGTCTCATTACACTACACTGAAACTATCTGATCTGTCCCTACTCTACACTAATGTATGTATGAATTAGGGATGAGCCGAACACCCCCCCCAGTTTGGTTCGCGGCAGAACATGCGAACAGGCAAAAAATTTGTGCGAACACGCGAACATGGGGCTAGCACATGAAAAATCTAAAGTGCTCATTTTTAAAGGCTAATATGCAAGTTATTGTCATAAAAAGTGTTTGGGGACCCTAGTCCTGCCCCAGGGGGCATGTATCAATGCAAAGAACATTTTAAAAACGGCAAAATTTTCGGTAGCAGTGATTTTAATAATGTGCATTTTTCCCGTGTTTAGAACAGTTCCTGCACAAAATGACATTTCTAAAGGAATAAAAGTCATTTAAAACTGCTTGCGGCTGTAATGTAATGTTGCCCATTAGGGCCCTTTGGGTCTGGTATGGATATTAAGGGCAACCCCGCACCCAAATAAAAAAAAAAGGGATGGGGCCCCCAGGCCCTATATACTCTGAACAACAGCAGTATACAGTCGGTCCCCGGGTTACAAACAAGATAGGGACTATAGGATTGGTCTTAAGTTGAATCTGTTTGTAATGTTTGTAATTTGCAACAGGTACATTTTGTAAGTGTAGCTCCAGCCAAAAAAATCTATTTTTAAGCTTTTTGGATAACATAGGGAAGGGTTATCATCACCCCTGTAACATTTGTTTTGCTGTCTGTGCCCCTGTTCAGAAGAAATTTACCTCACTTTCTGTCCCAATGACAGTTGGATTCAGAAAATTTTGGGTTATTAGGGAAACAAGGATTGGTGATAAAGCATCAGTGGAGACACCTTTTTCCCATATTAACTATTATAGGAGAGAATTTCCCTTCCTAGGGGTAGATTTCCTCTCACTTCCTGTTGTCTCCCTCCGTTTCTAATTAGGAGTCATTTGTAAGTCGGATGTTTGGAAATAGGGCACCGCCTGTATATACTATATGGTCTGCCCTATACACTCTGTGGAAAATTGGGCCTTAGGTGTTGGTGTTACCAGAACACTGTAAGCCCTCACAGTTACTCAAGAATTGTAATTACGCGCCCCTGTTAAACAGGGGCATAAAAATTGGGCCTTAGGCGGTGGTGGTGGCACAACACTGTAAAGCCTCACAGATACTTTTGTTGAGCGCAGGAACAGGCCCTACTGTAAAATATTAGATCAAAAATTGAAATTACACGCCCCTGTTAAACAGGGGCATAAAAATTGGGCCTTAGGCAGTGGTGGTGCCCTGAACCGAAAATATTCCTAGAAGCTATCATCATGAAGATTGAGGAGGAATAGGATAGTCACTCAGCATAATAGTATAGTTACTCAGCATATGCAGTCTTCAAGGGATCCCACATCCATAGAAAAATCAATCGGTCACATCAGCATCAGGTGCTTGGTAACTGGTGATCCAAGACTGATTCAGTTTTATGAATGTGAGCTGATTAACAGAGTCTGTGAACAGGCACACTCTGTGATTGGTTATAAAGCCTCCAGCAGCACTGAATGTGCATTCAGAAAGAATGCTGGATGCAGGACAGGCCAGTAGCTCATTGCATATTGAGCAAGCTCTGTCCAGTGGTCCATCCTCAAGACCCAGTAACCCAGTAGATGTTCTGGTGGAAAGGTCTCCAAGTCTGATCTTGCCCCTAGATATTCCGGCACCATGTAATTCAGACGCTGGTGATGGTTGCTGGAACCGATCAGACCTGGGCGCTGAGGACTGAAGAATTGTCTGAAGGCATCGGTCAGCCGGCCACCTTCTCCACCGCTCTTTCTGTGACTTAACGAAGCCTCAGCAACACGTTGTCCAGCACCAGGAAATTGTAACCTCCCAGGCTCTGGAAATGCATTGCAAAAACTTTTCTGCAAGGCCTCACAAAGATGTTTCATCCTCTGCTTCCTCTGCGAAGGCTGGATAAATTCTGCAACCTTACCCTTGTAACGCGGATCAAGAAGGGTTGCCAGCCAGTACTGATCCCTCTCCTTGATACCACAAATCCTAGGGTCCTTTCGCAGGCATTGCAGGATCAGGGAGGCCATGCAGCGTAAGTTTGCAGAGGCATTCAATCCTGAGTCCTCTGAGTCACTAAGGATCACATGATCCTCAACCACTCCTCCCAGCCACGTACAACTCCATGGGTTTCTGGGGACCACCTCCTCCCAGTCACGTACAACTTCATGGGTTTTTGGGGACTGCAAATGATCCCTTGAAGACTGCTGCTGATGTTGAGTGTTATCCTTCACCTCCATGCTGACACAATCCTCCTCCTCCTCTTCTTCTTCCTGTGTGATAGGCGGGCCTGCAGGAATACTAGTATCTGGATAAAGGGGGCCTTGAGGGGTAAGAAAGTCCTCTTCCTCCCGCTGTTCTGCCTCAAGTGCCCTGTCCATTATTCCACGAAGCGTGTGCTCCAACAGGAACACAAGAGGGGCAGTATCACTGATGCATACACTGTCACTGCTCACCATCCTCGTGGCCTTCTCAAATGGTGACAGGACAGTGCATGCATCCTTGACCAGTAGCCACTGGCGTGGCAAAAAAAATCTAAGCTCCCCTGACCATGTGCCATAATCACACAGGTACTCATTGATGACCCTCTGCTGCATGTGCAGCTGCTGCAGCATTGCCAAAGTTGAGTTCCACCTGGTGGGCATGTCACGAATGAGGCGGTTCCTGGGCAGGTTGCATTCTCTTTGAATGTCAGCCAGTCGAGCACTGGCATTATAAGGCCTGGCAGAAATGAGCACAGACTTTCCTGGCCTGCCTCAGGAGATCCTGTAAGCCAGGGTACCTGCTCAAGAACTGCTGCATCACCAAATTCAGGACGTGAGCCAAACAGGGAACATGGGTCAAGTGTCCCTGTTGGAGGGCGGAGAGGAGGTTGGTGCCATTGTCGCATACAACCATTCCTGGCTGAAGCTGGTGCGGTGTCAACCACCTGTGAGCCTGCCCCTGCAGAGCTGAAAGAATCTCTGCCCCAGAGTGGCTTGCGTAGCCCTTGAATGCCTACAGAGCACTGCCGGTTCAGAGGAGAAATCTGCAGAGGAAGAGGCCATAGAGGAAGAAGAAGAGGAGGGGGTGGAGGAGAGCGCTGTGGCAGAATCACCATTAGCATTTTGGAGGCGTGATGGCAGAACAAGCTCCAACAATACTGAACACTGTCCTGCATCCTTCCCAGCTGCCAGCAGAGTTACCCAGTGCGTCGTGAAAGAAAGGTAATGTTCCTGTCCATGCCTGCAGGACCATGAGTCAGCAGTAATATGCACCTTACTGCTGACTGCCCTGTCCAACGAGGCCAAGACATTGCCTTCCACATGCTGGTAGAGAGCTGGAATGGCCTTCCGTGAAAAGAAATGGCGTTTGGGAACCTGCCACTATGGTACCGCACATGCTACAAATTAATGAAAGGGGACAGAGTCTACCAGCTGAAAAGGCAGCAGTTGCAATGCTAGCAATTTGGCCAAGCTAGCATTCAGACACTGAGCATGTGGATGGCTGGGACCGAATTTCTTTCAACGGTTTAGCAACTGGGGTAGGGAAATTTGCCTGCTAAAATCCGATGTTGGTGTACCGCTAGCAGATTGGCCGCAAGTACTTGGGACACCTATTTCTATACCTTCATTCATCTCAGTGCAAGTTTCTGAGAGGACTGGAGGAATAGTGGGGTTGGAGATCCCAGCTGATGAGGAGCAAGGAGAGGTCCGCCTTGTTCTTTGATGTGGGTCTTTTAAGTGCTGTTGCCAACAGACTGCATGCGAGGTCGTCGTATGCCTGGTCAAGCATGTGGTGCCCAAGCAGCTGCTGTTTTGGCCACGCTTGATACGCTTTAGACATATGTTGCAAACAGCAACAGTGCAATCTGCTGCACACGTGTCAAAAAAGGCCCACACCAAAGAACTTTTCAAAATATGTGGGGAGTCAGCAGCGCCCTGCACCTGCTTAGCTCTGTGGTGTGATGCAATAGGGTAGCTGCCCTTAAGCTGCCCCCTGGAGGGCATCCTGCCTCGTTGGAGATGTGCCTCCTCCTCCTCTCTTCTATCAGGCACCCAAGTAGAGTCAGTGACCTCCTCATCCCCTCCCTCCTCATCACTGGAGAAAACTTGGCAGTATGCTGCAGCTCGGGAACATGAGTTCTAGTTTCTTGACCTTCTTGGGCACCCCCTCTCTCTAGACTCATGTTACTCCCTTTCACAACCTGGGTACCATCATCAGAGCCTTCAAATCGCTGTGCATCCTCCTGCAGCATGTACCTGACACTGTGGTCGAATAGTTCGGGGGACTCCTCCATGCATGATGGTGGGGCTAGGGAAGGAGTGACTGTTGACATGGAGCCGATGGAATAGGCCATTTTGGCAGCTGCATTGGCAGGCAAACTGCTCTGAGCCTGGATGACAGAGGATGAGGAGGATGAGAACGGCTTTGTTATCCATTCCACCAATGTTTCTGCATGTTGTGGCTCAATAACCCGGCCAGCTGCAGAGAAAAAGGACAAGTGTGCCCCACGGCCACGTGCTAAGGATGCACAGTGTCCATGACCAGCACTGTCGACTGTAGACACAAAGCCTGCTTGCCCTCTTTTAGTGGCCTGTGAGCATCTGCCTCTCCTTGGTGGCCTTCCGGACATGCTGTAAATTTTGTTTAGCAAAACACACTACACTGTATTGTGTACTGTGTACACCACCAGAAAAGTAGTAGCAAGTGCACTAGGGGTTCACAGGACTGTGTACACCAACAGAAGTGTAATAACAACTATGGGTGCACTGTAAGTATTGTGTACATCACCAGGAAAGTAGTAGCAACTGCACTAGGGGTGCACGATACTGTGTACACCAACAGAAGTTTAATAACAACTATGGATGCACTGCATGTATTGTGTACTGTGTAAGCCACCAGAAAAGTAGTAGCAACTGCACTAGGGGTGCACGGTACTGTGTACACCAATAGAAGTGTAATAACAACTATGGGTGTACTGTATGTATTGTGTGCACCACCAGGAAAGTAGTAGCAACTGCACTAGGGGTGCACGGTACTGTGTACACCAACAGAAGTTTAATAACAACTATGGGTGCACTGTATGTATTGTATACTGTGTACACCACCAGAAAAGTAGTAGCACTAGCAACTGCACTATGGGCGCACGGTACTGTGTACACCAACAGAAGTGTAATAACAACTATGGGTACACTGTATATATTGTGTACACCACCAGAAATGTAGTAGCAACTGCACTAGGGATGCACGATACAGTGTACTTTGTACACTGCTAGAAGTATATTAGAAAAAGTACACCAGGGACAGCCTGTAGTCAGATACAGCTGAACTGGATACAGTGGATATATATATATTTTTTTTTTTTAATACACTGCAACTAACTGAATAGCCTGCCTGCCTGAAGTATATTAGAACAAGTACACCAGGAACGGCCTGCAGTCAGATATAGGTAAACTGTATGCAGTGGATATATATATATACAAGACTGTCTGTATATATATATATATATATATATATATATATATATATATATATATACCGTGTTTATCGGCGTATAACACTCACTTTTTTCCCCTTAAAATCAGGGGAAAATCGTGGGTGTGTGTTATACGCCGATCCTCCGCCAATTGTGAGCCTTTTGGCGGCTCTCGGCGGCTTTTTGCCACTCTCGGCGGCTTTCGGCCATTCTCGGCGGCTCTCGGCCATTCTCGGCGGCTTTCAGCCATTCTCGGCGGCTCTCGCAGTCCCGCATGAGCCGGCGAAAGCCGAGTGCATCCAAAAGCCGCCAAGAACGGCTGAGAGCTGCCGAGAATGGCCGAAAGCGGCCGAGAGCCGCAGAGAATGGCCGAAAGCGGCCAAAAGCCGCCAGAAGAGGCCGAGAGCGCCGGAGAACAGCAGCGCCATTTTCAAACACAGTGCAAGGCACATGGACACTGACAAGGCTGCATTGAGGGACACAGCTGCAATGAGGGACTACAGATGGACACTGACAAGGCTGCAATGGGGGACAAGGCTGCAATGGGGGACAAGGCTGCAATGAGGGACACTGACAAGGCTGCAATGTGGGAGACAAGGCTGCAATGAGGGACACTGACAAGGCTGCAATGATGGACAAGGCTACAGATGGACACTGATGAGGCTGCATTGATGGGCATTTAAATGTAAGTTTTTTTTCTTAAACTTCCCTCCTAAAAGTTTTTTCCTTAAAAATCCCTCCTAAACTTGGGGTGCGTGTTACACGCCGGCGCGTGTTATACGCCGATAAATAGTATTAAATACACTGCAGCTAACTGAATAACCTGCCTGCTGAAGTATATTAGAAAAAGTACACTAGTAACGGCCTGCAGTCAGATATAGCTAAACTGGATACAGTGGATATATATATACGCTGCAGCTAACTGAATAACTTGCCTGCTGCTCAATCGAAATGACACTCTCTCTCCGTCCACGCCAACAACACACTTGGCAGGTCAGGTGCATGCTTTGGCCAATCATCATACAACAATGCACTGCGATCTCCCAGTCCATTTTGGGGCATTCCGCGGTGCTCGAATTTGCCGCAAACGCCCCATAAGTTTAGTTCTTCGGAAAATGGGTGAACACCCTATGTTCAAGTCGAACTCATGTTCGACCCGAAGATCAAGCTAATCCCTATTTTTGACCTAATATTTCACAGTAAGGCCCATTCCTGTGCCCACCAAGAGTAGCTGTGAAGGCTTACAGTGTTTTGGCACCACCACAACCACCACCACCAAAGGCCTAATTTTTCTGCCCCTGTTTAACAAGGGTATGTAATTACAATTTTTGATATAGTATTTCACAGCAGGGCCCGTTCCTGCGTTCACCAAGAGTAACTGTGAGGTATGGGCGCAGCATAAGGGGTTGCAGGGGTCACAATCGCAACCCCGCCCCTAGCTCCAGGGGGCCCCTGCAGCCTCCCTGTCATATTATCATATCCTCCACAAAACTCAGCTCCAATCTGCCCTAGGGTCCCACAGCCACGCTCCAGTACTGGGCTTCTACTTTGCCATCCACACCCTGTCCCCATTGGCTGGGGAGAAGCTGTGAGCCATTTCCTGAATGGAGTGGAGCACAAGGTGAGAGCATCCTTGGATGGGGAAGTGTCTGTGCAGTGTGCTGGCAACATGGAATGGTAACCAAGCTCAGCGAGGCAAGGGGAGGAGAGTGCCATCCTGACCAATGTCACTGGTGAGGTATGACACTGCTCAGAGTCTCCTAGTCACCAGCTGGGATTTTCTGTTCTGCTCCACCCGGGGCTGTCTACTTACCCCACTTCCCTGACAACTGGGGAAAAAACACACACTTTCGGGAGGTGACCTTCCCCAACACTGACAGAGAAACCTTCAGAAATTGCTAAAACAAATCCCTTAACATCTCTTGGGGGGACCCCGAAGGGCTGCAGGCTCCAGATTTTGTGTGGCATGGCTTTGCACTCCCAGATCTAAGTTGCCCCCCCAAAGCCCCCTGACCACCCCCTCCACCCTGCATGCTATGCCCCGCTACTGAGCTCCTTTCGCATTACAGCACTCTATACTGTTCCTCCTCCGCAGGGCTGAAATCACATTCCTTTACAACACAGCCAGTAAGCCATGATCTGTACAGGGTGTATCTGCTTACTGCAACTATACTGCCATTCTGACCCCGAGAATTTCACAGGTCAGAAGGGCAACATAAAAGCCAGATGCACCCTGTAAAGACTGAAAGACTGTGTGTAGAGGAATGTGATTTCAGCCCTGTGTAGTGGGGGGGGGGGGGGCTGTATACAGTGCTAGGATGGGAAAGGAGCTCTGCCATGTGACCTGCCAGGGGTCCTTGTCCTCTGATTCTCCAGCGGTGATCCCTGTCCTCTGATTCTCCAGCGGTGATCCCTGTCCTCAGATTCTCCAGTGGTAATCCCTGTCCTCTGATGTAAAGAGAAACTCTGAGAACTAAAAACTCTTAAGCCAATTTGAGCATCTTGGCGTGCGGTGGATGTATCTGCACGCACAGTGGAAGTAGTGGGGGGGGGGCCCAGGTCAACTTTTGCATCAGGGCCCAAATACTTCAAGCTACACCTCTGCTGTGAGGGCTTATGGTGTTCTGGTACCACCAACATTTAAGGCCCAATTTTCTGCAGAGTATATAGGGCAGGCCGTATAGTATATACTGTATACTGCTGTTCAGATTATATAGTGCCTGGGGGCCTGGGGGACCCCCACACTATTTTTTTTTAATTTGAGTGTGGAGTTCCCCTTAATATCCATACCAGACCCACAGGGCCTGGTAACGGATGGGGGGGGGGGGCATGCTGTTTTTAAGTCTATAAGAGACACTATTAAAAGACTTGTGAATGTCCAGGCTTAAAAAGAGAAATGACCCTTGATATATACTGTATTAGCATCTTGCATAATATTATTGGCTAGTCTGATCAGTGAGTTGTCTGACAAGGATAAACCCTATTTGACGTGGGGAAAGGTTCCTCCACTTTCAGTGTAGCCTACATAGAAAAATAGATACCTTTAGCTCTGCTCTGGGAATATTCACTGGGTGGCCCTGCACAGCACTGCACAACCTTTGCAAGAAAAAAGTTATAGCAGGCCAAGAATGTCATATTGTCACCTATTTATTTATTGTAATGATTATGTCAATAAATCAACCCCAGTACAACACATAGCTAATTTCAGTATTGCTTTATTTTAAAATTACCGGTAGGTTTACTGATGCTGTATTCAGTTACAAAAGCAGCAATGCAATCAATTCAGAATACCATAGATGGTAGGTACATACTATATTAGTTAATGATAGATGCCTGACCTCTGCTTACTGTAATTTCTTTTCTCCTTAGAGAGAAATATTAGTCAAAGTTTTTTTTGTGTTATAGTTACATCAATTACTACAGCTACAGATACTACAAAAATAACTACAGATGTATCTGCTGTTGCATTATAAGGAATGGAAGTAACACAAATCTAACAGTTTTAATATAATTTTGGCATATGACAATAAAGGTTGTTGCTAATCATGTGACTGTTTGTATAAAAAAGAGATGTAAGTCAACTGTCCAGCAAGGGTGAGCAAACAATGGGGGTTATTTGCGAAAGGCAAATCCACTTTGCACTAGAAGTGCAAACTACAAGTGCAAAGTGCACTTGAAATTGCACTGAAATTGCACTTGTAAGTGCAGTCACTGTAAATCTGAGGGGTAGATCTGAAATGAGGGTAAGCTCTGCTGATTTTATTATCCAATCATGTGCAAGCTAAAATGCTGTTTTTTATTTTCCTTGCATGTCCCCTTGGATCTACATTAACTGCACTGCCAAGTGCACTTTCAGTGCAATTTCAAGTGCACTTTGCACTTGTAGTGCTAAGTGGATTTACCTTTAGTAAATAACCCCCAATGTGTTTAAAGCCTAACTTCTGCCTTACTTTGCCCCCCTATCAACTGTTGTCTAAAAAAAAAAAAGTTACACCTGCATTTTTTTAAAAATGTTCTTGTCAAGGTCTGGTCATGTTAGAGGTCCTCTTTGTAATTTGCTACCCAGTGGATATTTGACTGCCTGAGTTCATGGAAAGTGTGTTGAATAATACTGGGGTGTTTTGTTAGTATATCTTGTCTTTACATACACTTCAAGATTTTTTTTTCTTTCTGATGTATAGCCACATTATGAAACTACAGCCCCAATGGGATTTAATTTGTTGCACTAAGAGCACTGAGTATAATATGGAATCACATCCATATATGTCCTATAGTTGCCTTCTTGAATGAGTAATCTGATAAAA
Organism: Lithobates septentrionalis; assembly: GCA_037952835.1. Taxonomy (NCBI): domain Eukaryota; kingdom Metazoa; phylum Chordata; class Amphibia; order Anura; family Ranidae; genus Lithobates; species Lithobates septentrionalis. The sequence continues at coordinate 416,832 of JBBDGP010000214.1, forward strand.
TAAAATGTTGTGAAGCTATGTTCACATTTGGCACCTGCCTGTTTTGTGAGAGGTCATACAATGATAAATCAGGGTGAACAATGAGTCCTTTAACTCTAGATCAGACCAAAATAAAGCAAGGTTGTTTTTATCTTATAGTGGATGTGAATGTTTTTTTTTATATATCATACTGTAGAGTATAAGATTTCCTATCATTTGAGCCCAGTCTTGCCACACAGAGTTAATCCATCTCTGAGCAATCCTCTTTTATTGTTCAGTGAGAGAAATCTTGACAAACTGACAAAAACTTTGTCAAATACTCCCCTTTGCTGTGAGTGACAGCCTAAGAGACATGCAGTATTTTTTAATTCCCTCCCCCACTCCTTTCTTCAGCAGCTCTGCAAGGATTGGCTGTTCCACACCTCAGCATGATTTGGCATGCTGAAGTCATGTGGTTACTTTCCTGTCTTTTCACTGGATGTTAGAGATCATAGCAGAAGTTCAGTTAGAAATACACAGGAGAAAATGCATATTGACAAGGGGAGTGTAGAGGTGGGCGGGGAGTCTACTGACATCACGACTCCACCCATCGAGCTCCAGACAACAGACCCACCCACAGAATCTGCAGTTTTTCAGCTCTCATAACAGACAGAGGGGAGACATTTGACAGGTAAAGATACATGCAGGAGGCATGTATATCCTTATAGATAACCCCTATGGCAGTAGTTTAGAAAGGATGACATTGGGTTTACATCCACTTTAAACAATACTATAGAAGATTATTTTTAGAGTGCAGCAGTCATCGTTTTTAGTTTCAATAGTTTTTATTGAAATATAAGGTATCAAATACAAATAGACAGAGAAAAAAAACCATAGGAGAGCGCCATGAGTGGCACTTCGGGTTGGAGAAGAACACCGTTCCATTATCATACATATGAAAATCTTATGGTAGATAATATAATAGTTGGTATAATATATTAGGCATGCAGTTGTCTATTGCTACAGCAAAACATCACAGTACCATCTGTGCATTTAATACGGTTTAACAGAACAAGAGAATGTGAATTAATAGTGAACCAGAAACACAAAGAACTCAAAAGAGAAAAAACCCTCAATACTCAAAGGTTCAGAAAGATCAGAAACTTAAGAGTCTCAAGCTATCCACATTGTCAAAAATGAATAAGTGGGTAGGACATATGGTATGGAGGGTTTCTAATCAAGGTGTATTAGATACTACCAATCTATCCATGTTTTTACCTGCAGCTGTGGCTAGCATACTCATAGGTGTAATGAGTTTCGAGTGTTCAGATAATTGAATTTATATCTGGAATAGAGGGGATCTCTGCAGGCATAGTATTGTCAATTTTGCTGCTAATAAAGGTAGGTGGTAAATTGTCTGAAGGAGGGGGGGTACATCTTCTATCCCCAAGTATAGAATAACTAGAGGGGGGGCAGTGGTATGGATAAACCTGTGACCTGGTGGAGTATTGCAGATATTTTAGACCAAGAGTTTGCAAGTTTACTGCAGGACCAAAATGTAAACAATCATGCCAGCTTGTGTGCAGTTCCTCCAAAACAGTGGGGATACCGAAGGGCTGAATTTAGCAAACCTATACAGGGTCAAATACCATCTCAGTATAATTTGATGGCAAAGATTAGAGATTAGTACTATTGGTGGAGGAGTAAGTGTATTGCATAGCTTTATACCTTAGTAAGAAGTCCCTCTCCAAAGCCAATGCAGATGTGTTTGGGAAAAAAACACACTTTACAAATAACAAATTACAAAATAAGATCAGCAGCAACTCTAATGTGTGCTATACACAAGAACAACATAAAATTAAAACAGAGACACGCATATCATTAGCAAGAATTAGTTAAACATAGACCTCTCAACATGTGCATCAATATGTTTTAAACCCTCCTTGTTAAAAAAGGGGTTTGCACAAAATTGTATGGCATAAATGTCCAGTAAAGCCCAATCCTATATAGGAGAAAAAGGAGGGTGCAGAAACAGGATAAAAACAAGAGAGTCACAATTCCAAACTGTTAGTCCATAGGCACACTCTAATCTCTTTGAGTCTTTTAAGTTGTTGACACCACATGTGACCACCAGTGTAAGTAAGAAGTGCCTGCTTACCAGATGCACTAGAACTGTAAAAGGTCAGTGACACTTGTGGCTGATTATCCTGCCAAGGCCTCTAAGCTGGCCATACACCTATAGATTATCTGCAAATTTTCTATGGTTAGATGGAAAAAGTGCAACAGATTGCTCCATGTATGCTAAACTGTGTGGATGGAGGAATCTCAAACTGGGCCAAGCTTTAGTATCTTGCTAGTCGGCCCCGCTGGCTCTCAACCTAAACAATTCCTGCACCCAATCATAATGTTCAGGTATTGTGAGAGCCAGCGGGGCCGACTAGCAAGATATGGAAGCTTGGGCCAGTGAGAGAATCTTCCATCCACACAGTTCAGCGTAGATGAAGGAATCTGTTCCACTTTTTCCATCTGACCATAGAAAATCTGCAAATAATCTATAGGTGTATGGCCATACACCTATAGATTATCTGCAGATTTTCTATGGTTAGATGGAAAAAGTGCAACAGATTTCTCCATGTGTGCTAAACTGTGTGGATGGAGGAATCTTCCACTTTTTACATCTGACCATAGAAAATCTGCAGATAATCTATAGGTGTATGGCCAGTCTAATGCCCCGTACACACGGTCGGATTTTCCGATGGAAAATGTCAGATCGGAGCGTGTTGTCGGAAATTCCGACCGTGTGTGGGCTCCATCGGACATTTTCCATCGGATTTTCCGACACACAAAGTTGGAGAGCAGGAGATAAAATTTTTCAACAACAAAATCCGATCGCATCAATTCCGACCGTGTGTGGCCTGTTCCGACGCACAAAGTGCCACGCATGCTCAGAAGAAATTCCAAGACGGAACAGCTCGTTCTGGTAAACTTAGCGTTCGCAATGGATACAGCACTTTCGTCACGCTGCAATGTAAAAAATGGTTTAATACAGCGCACTCTCTTCTTCTTTATAATGTGACAAGAATGAAGTAGTTTTGCTGCTCATATTCACACACACTTCTCACAAAGTTTCATTTTTGTTTTTTTATTGGGATTCCCTGAATATATTGTTATTAGTTGTCACATCTGACATAATTTTTTTTTTTTTATTTAATTTTTTTTGGGATTTTAAGCCTTTTTTTTTTTATTTAATGTTTGTATTTATTCCAAGGCTGATCTTTGTTCAATGTGATTTTTATTTTTACTCCAGAATATTTTTGTGTGTGTTTTGTGTGTCAAGTTACCCCAACACCATTGATATCTTTTATTATTTAATCTCAAGGAGATTGTTTGTTGTTGGTGTCCCTTGTTCATTTCACATTGTATATTTGAAATGTACCTGAATCCTCACAAAAAAACTGTCATTTTTGAAGTAAAACACATAGGAGAGTATAATTCAAAACAAAAATCCTTTATTAAGGGATCAGAACCAAACAAAGAGGGAGGCAACACTGGATCAACAGGAGAAATTAGCGAAGCCTGGGACCCCCAGGGCAGACTTGAACATCAAAATTGGTGGCCTGAGGAGTCCATATGTAAGGGAGGGCAGTCTGGTCCAGAATTTCGCAGAGATCCGGAAAGCAGCAGATGACATCTGTGTCCCCAGGCTGTGGTACCACAAGAGGCTGCATTTTTTGGCCGACCAGACTGGATCCAGGGTCCTCACTTTCTGGTCTTCCTTTCACGCTTCCTTCCCGGCTGTGGCTGTGCAGTTGGAGATGTGGCAGGAGGAGGAGTAGGACCTGGAGGAGGAGGAGGACTGGGAGGACCTGGAGGAGAAGGAGGAGGAGGACCTGCAGGAGGAGGAGGAGGACCATCGCAAAGGTGTGTCTGAGCTGTAATTTGGCCCCTCATACCTTTGTTAAGAGCCTCCGATATGAGCGCCTCACACATGACTTGTTGGCCCTCCTCCATCCTCTGCATTTTATAGGCAATGACGGCAGCAATGTCCTCCTCCACGGTCTGTCGTGCTCCCAGGACCTCTGTAGCCCTCCAAAAGAGTCCTCTGGTAGCCTCCTCTAGGGCATTCCTCCTACTGCCACTTTCTCTTTCCAGGGGGAGTAGAGGGACCTGCAGATCAGCCAGCCGGCTCGGCCCGGCCACCTCCTGGCTGAGACTTCCCTGTGTATGAAAAAGGGACATGGTTGTAATGTTTTGCATCATCAATCACAATCATACATTAGTACTCCCAACTAACATCTAGTTAACATCATTGATTGGACAAGCAGAAATATTTAGAGGAATGCTATACCTGGCTCAATCTGGGCTCCTCCACATGTGGCCTGGAAGGCCCAGGTTGGGCGTCAGAAGCCTCAGTCGGGGGGAAGGAAGCGTGGAAGGAAGACTGGAGAGGGATGGCCTGGGTTCAGTCTGGCCTACCAGAAAATGCAGCCTGTCGTAGTACAACATCCTGGGGACATAGATGTCATCTGCTGCTCCGGATCTCTGTGAATCCAGGACCTTCTTGCGCTCCCTTAGATATGTACTCCTCAGGCCACCAATTAAGATCTTTAAATAGGTGATGTCTGCCATGGGGATCACCTACTTCACAATTTCACACAATTGCACCAGTGCTGCCTTCCTCTTTGCTTGGTTCTTGAAATGGGGGTGTTAAATCTACCACAGACAGGGCAGCTCGCTTAACATATCTACGAATACTGACATGAAGTCATTGCCTTTCAGTAGCATATCCATGTTCACTACAAGACACAACACAAGACAAAGCCTAATGTCAGACAAAACTCTCCTAATCTTGTTACAATATAGGCCTCAATGTAGAAGCAGTATAGGCATAAGTTTGTCTCTTACCTTCGTTCTTACGATCGGCGCGTCCAATGCTCCTTCCTCCGCTCACAGATCGTACGTAATACGCACGCGTGTTAAGCTTTATATACACTGCGCATGCGTGTAACTCCGCCCGCCCCTGACGTTTTTTCTATTCTATTCCCGCCCCTTTTTTTGTTCGGCCCAGTGGTGGAAGAGCACATGGCAGAGTCACAGCAGGTGCGTGATAATTACAGGAACGAGGAGGAGGAGGAGGAAAGCCCGGATCCGGACACGTCTCGATCCAGAAGGAGACGTTTTAAGGCCACAAATATGTCCTTTGGGGAGATGTTGGAGATGGTCGACATCATGAAGAAGTCTGACTATGACGGAAAGTATGGGCCTTACCCCAACCCCAATATCAGAAAGGCCAAGATCATGGCGAAAGTGGTCAGGTGTCTTCACATGAATTTCGGGGTACGAAGATCGAAAGATCAGCTCAGGAAGCGGTGGTCGGACCTGAAATTGAGAGAGCCAGAGCAGTACCGAAAGATCCGGAGAGTGCTGCAAAAAAGTAAGCAGTTGTGCTGTGTTCCTATTCTTTCTGTCTTTATTCCGTTCGTGCTGCTCCATATGCTTTTCTTAATTGTACAGTTTAAAAGGGCAACTTTAATGTTTATGGGCCCATTATTCGTTCGTATCAAACATTTTTCTTTCGGCCTCTAAAACAACATTGTTTAACCACTTCCCGCCCGCCCTATGGCGGATTGACGTCCGGGAAGTGGTTGTGTTATCCTGACTGGGCGTCATATGACGTCCTTCAGGATAACATGCCGCAGCGCGCCCCCGGGGGCGCGCATCGCGGCGATCGGTGGAGCGGTGTGTCAGTCTGACACACCGCTACACTGATCTTGGTAAAAAGCCTCCGGCGGAGGCTCTTTACCACGTGATCAGCCGTGTCCAATCACGGCTGATCACGCTGTCAATAGGAAGAGCCGTTGATCGGCTCTTCCTCACTCGCGTCTGACAGACGCAAGTAGAGGAGAGCCGATCGGCGGCTCTCCTGGCAGGGGGGGTCTGCGCTGATTGTTTATCAGCGCAGCCCCCCCGCAGATCACCACACTGGACCACCAGGGATCACCACTAGGACCACCAGGGAAGGGGCAACATGTGGATGGCCAGGTATGTACCCCATGGCCATCCACATGTGCCCAGTATGCCAAATCTGTGCCAATCAGTGCCCACAAATGGGCACTGATTGGCACAATTATGTTGCAGTGATGCCCAGCAATGCCACCCTTAGGGGCATCACTGCAAACAAGTAATGCCACCAGTGCCACCCATCAGTGTCCATTCATGCCACCTGTCAGTGCCCATCCATGCCCATCAGTGCCCATCTATCAGTGCCCATCCGTGCCCATCTGTGCCAACTATCAGTGCCACCCATAAGTAACCATCAATGCCACCTACAAGTGCCATCAATGCCACCTATGAGTGCCCATCAGTGCCGCCTATTAGTGCCCATCCGTGCCACCTATGAGTGCCCATCAGTGCCGCATACCAGTGCCACCTATCAGTGCCCATCAGTGCCACCTATCAGTGCCCATCAGTGCCGCCTATCAGTGCCCATCATCAGTGCCCGTCAGTGCCACCTCATCAGTGCCACCTCATCGGTGCCACCTCATCGGTGCCCATCAGTGCCGCCATATCAGTGCCCGTCAGTGCAGCCATATCAGTGCCCGTCATTGAAGAAAAAAACGTACTTATTTACAAAAAGTTTTAACAGAAACAAAGAAAAACTTGTTTTTTTTCAAAATTTTCGGTCTTTTTTTATTTGTTGCGCAAAAAATAAAAACCGCAGAGGTGATCAAATACCACCAAAAGAAAGCTCTATTTGTGGGAACAAAATGATAAAAAATTTGTTTGGGTACAGTGTAGCATGACCGCGCAATTGTCATTCAAATTGCGACAGCGCTGAAAGCTGAAAATTGGGCTGGGCGGGAAGGTGTCTAAGTGCCTGGTATTGAAGTGGTTAAGCCATATGCATTTTCCCACATTTTTTTTGGGCCTACTTGGATGCCAAATATTTGTTTGTGTAGATGGCTTTGTTATTCGAATGAAATGCAAACTAGATTCTGTGTAAGGAGAGGACACTGAGCAGCTCTTTTCACATCTGGACACTGGAGCACTAGTGTGGGACACAAGAACACCATTTTTATTAGGGGGCCACACAGGTTCTCCAGTGTATACTATAGGGGGGTCTCCATCTGTGAAGCTTGTACCAAACAGGTAAAGTATTGCAGCTTGACAAAGGGCAATAAAAAAAATACATCTTGGAACTCGGCTAAAATAGACAATTGTACCCCACTTCCAAGCAATGTTTCCTATTTCTAGTTCTGCCATCAAATATCTGTGTGCTAATTATACCATTTTTGTTTTACATAGGGGAGAAAAGACTCGGAGGAGACCCCTCATCCGAGGAGACCACAGACCCCCACCTCTGGAAGAAGGGGAAATAACACCAACCCAAGAAGAGCAGGAGGAAGAAGAAGATGTGGTAGAAATTGGCACCACAACAGGTGAGTGTCTGCGACCACAGACTCAGGTAAAAGAGATGGATGTTGGCAGATTTTTGATACCTGTTTTTGTTTTGTTTCTCTCTTTTTAGGTGATCATGATCCAGATCCTTTCACATCAGAAAGTGCCCAGATCCTGATCGGGGAGATCATGGGGTGTAATCTCGAATTGCAAAACATACAGCAAAAAATCAATGATGTGATTAAAAAAAATAATAACATCATCAATGTTTTGGGGCGAATTTAAAACCCCACAAAATCACTTTTTGTATTGTGGTCCAATCTTTTGAATATTTTTGCAATGTTTAGAAAAGCCAAATTTGGAGGATGCACACAGTGTGCCAACATGTGCTATCTGCCTTCACGGGAGATCAATGGACGCGTTTTGGGGGTGCAACCCCTTCCTCAATTATAAAGTAGCGGTGAGGAAGGGCTTGCTCCCCCAAAACACGTCCCTTGATCCCCCGTGATGGCAGCTAGCACATGTTGACATTCATAAATTTGGTGTGCATCTTCCAAATTTGGCTTTTCCAGGGGTGATTTTCCCCCCATCTGAACGCTATATCAAACCCAGTTCCTAAATACTGATGTCTGATATAGCCTTCAGGTTTTTGATAATCCTACTTCAAAAATTGTTATACAACAAACACGTTGGTTTGTTTTAAAAACCTTTGGTAAATGCACATGTGATTGTGCAGGTATAAAAAATTTGGTTAATCAAGAATGTGTGGATTATTGTCTCAACACTACAACACTTTTGGGGTGATGTAATTGCTGTTTTCTGCGAAAATGGGGGTTATTTCCTAAGGACAAATCCACTTTGCACTACAAGTGCAGTTTCAGTGCAGTTGCAAGTGCACTTGTAGTGAAATGTGTTTTTGCATTTAGTAAATAACAGCCAACAGTGCTTTGTATAATAAGGTTACACAATCACGACATTTTCTGGACTCAACACATTTCTGTCAGGGTCAGCTAAAACAAACACAAGCAGTAAATGTCCACAAAGATTTTTTTTTGTTTTTTTATTATAAAAAGGCTTCACATATTTGCTGGCATATTGATAGCCACCCTACCCGCAAAGAACTCCAGGTAGCGTAACCGGACATCACGGGCACTCAGGGAGGGCAAGCCAGGACGGCCACTTTCAAGCGCCGTCAGTGTGGTTTGATGTATCATTCCGGCCTCAGGCCCAACTGAGCCAACATAGTTGGCCGAATGTTTCCTTAAAAAGTTATGGAGAACACAGCACGCAAGTATAATATGGTTCAGTTTATACTCCGCCATATGGATGGGTGTCATAAATAGGCAGAACCGGTTGGCCAGGATTCCAAATGTGTTCTCCACCACTCTTCAGGCTCTGGCCAGCCGGTAATTAAAAACCCTCTTTTCCGGGGTGAGGGTCCTCATTGGGAATGGCCGCATCAGGTGGTCCCCCAACACAAACGCTTCATCAGCAATGAACACAAATGGGAGTCCTTCAACATTGTCCTCTGGAGCTGGCAAGTCCAAGCTGCCATTCCGGAGACGCCTGTAGAACTCCGTCTGGGCGATGACTCCACCATCGGACATCCGGCCATTCTTCCCCACGTCCACATACAAGAAGTCGTAATTAGCCGACACCACCGCCAACATCACTATACTATTGAACCCCTTGTAATTATAATAGTACGACCCCGAGTTGGGTGGTGGGACGATGTGGACGTGTTTCCCATCAATTGCCCCTCCGCAGTTAGGAAAGTCCCACCGCTCGGCAAAGTGGGAGGCCACAGTCTGCCATTCCTGTGGCGTGGAAGGAAACTGTTGAGGAAAAAAAAATAAACATTACTATTTTTACTCAGAAACATGGCAAGCAAGATTAGGCACAAACATTATGGGGTAACCTCCAGATAGCATTTATTAAGGGGAATTTAACAACGCCAAAGTATAAGGTACACCTATCATATCCCCCCCCCCCTCTCATGGGCCATTTCTAACATTATAGGGGGTGTGTGGAAACCTTGGACAGGTAACCCTCTTCACTTCATTGAGAGATGAATGCCTAAATACAGGGTATTACTTGGAACAGCCCCTCCTTAGTTACACTATTGGCAGCCCACTGGACAGGTAAGAAGTGTCATAATACAAATATATAAATACACACTGTACACATTTGAGGACATTTGGACATTCTACTATTACCTATCAAGATAATAATAGGATCCCAAAACTTTAAACAGTACCATTTGAAAGTATACAGGGAGGCCCTTGCACTACATGCTTTGGGGAATTCATCCATACATCTGAGCACAAAAGAGATGGGTATAGTGTGTATGGGTTTGGCAAAGTCAGCAGATAGATGATTGAGGATAGATAGAGAATTGGGATCAGCTGACTTAGCAGTTGGGGGAGGGAGGGTTTAGAAAAATTATTTGGGGACACCACAAAAAAAAGCCTCTGGCACTCTGCCTGAATTTAAAGCAAAAATAACATTTCCAAACATTTTAGGGGTGTTTGGGGTAAAGCACTACTATGGAGCAGAAAAAATACATTGTTAAGTGACTACATGAGGTGAATATAGGGCCAGGAGACACCATGCTGGGGAGGTTATTGAAGGGCAAATATGTATGAAGGACCTAAAATAATAATTACCTAAAAATCCAGCATGCATGAGGACAAAGGGGGCATTCACAGCATATTACAATCATGGTAATTAGGGAATGAGGAAAGAAATACAAGATATTACCAAACATTCAATACAATAAAATGTAATATTAAAGGATAAAAATCTTACCTTCATATACTCCTTCTGCAGGACCTGTATGATGGCAGAACAGGTTTCTGGGATAATGATCCCCATAGCCTGGGGGGAGATGCCTGTCGAGAACTTCAAGTCCTGCAGGCTTCTCCCTGTCGCCAAATACCGCAGGGTAGCGACCAACCTCTGCTCCGGAGTGATGGCTTGCCTCATGCAGGTATCCTGCCTGCTAATATAGGGGGTCAGCGAAGCCAACAAACGGTGAAACACAGGGTCCATCATCCTGAGAAAGTTCCTGAAATCATCAGGATTATTCTCACGGATCTCACGGAGCAAAGGCATATGAGAGAACTGGTCACGCTGAAGCAACCAATTCTTGGTCCATGAACTCCTCCCCACCCTGTTCATGGACTGGACTTGTGTTAAGGTCAGGACCCCAACACCAAGCCCCCGGACAGCACGAACTCTACGAGGAGTACGCATACGCAACATGGCTATAAAACGGTCGGCTGCTCAGAACGAAGTAACAGAACGCACTGAAGAACAGCAAGGCCTGTGAAGAGCGACCTGAAAAACAGTAACGAACGAACAAGAATACAATGACTAATTAAAGTCACGTGGAACTTGCTGCACGCACTGAAGAGCAGATACAAACCCAGAAGCACAAACTGAATGGCAGAAAATGATCTGAAAGCCACGAGTCTGAAAAAGCGCGAATCGTCTCCACCAAACTTTTACTAACACGAGATTAGCAAAAGGAGCCCAAAGGGTGCCGCGCTTGGTTCTGAACCGGCCTTTTCTAGTCTCGTCGTACGTGGTGTACGTGACCGCGTGGTTGGCGATCGGAAATTCCGACAACTTTGTGCGACCGTGTGTAGACAAAACAAGTTTGAGCCAACATCCGTCGGAAAAAATCCTAGGATTTTGTTGTCGGAATGTCCGAACAAAGTCCGACCGTGTGTACGCCCTATTAGACTGTGATCTGGTCAGCAATCATCGATCCTGCAGACAGTCTCTCTCTCTCTCACTCTTTCAGCTGTCCAGAGGTGTCCCACTCAGAAGAAATAAAAATTGCTCCACATCGTGTGAATATAATGCTTTATTTATTTAAAACATCCCCCATACAATGCAGAAGATGTTTTCGTAAATAGGGATTTTTTTTTAGGAAGTTATAGAATATGAAGATATCTCCTTTATGGTTAGTATCAGATGTAAGATACTATCCAAAACAGCTTATAGCAGGGAAGACTATGACATTTGATGTAGGATGTAACACGCAGATACATAAAGTATTTCAAGCTAGGTAAGTCATAGTCTGCTTACAATGAAGCAAAGGCCTTTAAAGTGGGATCTGTACATAAATCAGATACATATTTGATTCCCTGGGATACCCATTGATCCATAGCTAAATAAGGGATCAACAGGGAGAATATAGAGATGGGTACAAATAAGTGAACGCTAGGAGAGGAGTTTACATTAAGTAAGACTAGGGTTTTCCACACTTACAAGGTCGCTAGAGTTGGTAGAAGCAGATCTTTTGGGATGAATATTATTATTATTATACAGGATTTATAAAGCGCTGACAGTTTACGCAGCGCTTTGAATATGAATATGAGCTAGGGAGATGCTAACAAATAGGTGTACATACTACAACCTGGTATTAAAGGTTGCACAATCCCCCCCCCCACAAAGGAATGAGTTTGGAAAATTAATTTAGCAAAGGCACAGCAGGGTTTTTTACCTTTCCACAGGAATCTAGTAAAAATAAACTGGAATGTACAAAAAGAAAACATTTTTTTGTTTACAGGACAGGGTACTGATCTGAATACATAAAGAAGTTGGGGTAATAGTTGCATCTTTAAGGCTGCCAGCCTTCTGGTCCAGGACAGAGTATGCTTACTTATGTGTTGTAGACTCTCACCTAATTTAGTCTCCAATGGGAAATAATTTACTTTGAAAATATGCTTCGGATGGGAAGCGAGAGTGATACCCAAGTAAGAGATTCTGGATACATGGGAATTTTTTTTTAAGGTTTGCTTATCCTCCAGGGATACTCCTAGGTAGGGATGAGCTTCTAGTTCAAGTCCAATGTATGTTCGACTCGAACATCGGGTGTTCACCCTTTCCCCAGATAGCGAATTTTATGGGGCATTGGCAGAAAATTTCGAGCGCCCCATAATGCACTGCAAGACTGCATACACCTGACACCTGATACACCTGACCTGCATGCTTTGGCCAATCACAGCGTGCTCCTCAGTGAGAGCCATAATTGGCCAAAGGCAGAGGGCCAATCATGGCTCAAGGGGACTAAGTTCATGCCCGACACTATATAAGGCTGCTTACACAGTGCCCATATAGTGTGTTATAGTGGACGGAGATAGAAAGATTGAGCTAGATTAAGCAGGCAGGTTAGTTAGTGGCACTATATTTGATTGATATATATATATATATATATATATATATATATATATATATATACACTCTGCATTCAGCGTAGCCTATATATACAGTGTAAACTCTATATTCAGTTAGTACAGGCAGTGTTTTTGATACTCGAGTGAGCCGTACCTTTCATTACTAAAACAGCATGTGTAACAGCGTGTGTCTCCCGCTGTGTTATGCATTCTGTTCCCGTATCTTTCATTACTAAAACAGCGTGTGTCTGTGTAATGCATTCTGTTCCGCCGTCCATTGTTACAAGGCCCCGCCTCCTCCTCATCCATCCATGATAGAGGAACACTGATACAATGCTGGGAAACTGTGTCAGTGTTCCACCTATCAGAGACGAGGAGGAGGTAAGGCTTTGTTACAATGGACGGCGGAACAGAATGCATTACACAGCAGGAGACACACGCGGTTACACACGTTGTTTTATTAATGAAAGGTACGGGAAAAAAATTCATTACACAGTGGGAGACACACGCTGTTTTAGTAATGAAAGGTACGGAAACAGAATGCATTAAACAGAGGGAGACACACGCTGTTTTATTAATGAAAGGTGTGGCTGCAAATGAGCACAGTGGGACATTTCAAATGGGCACAGTGAGACATTTCAAATGGACACAGTGAGGCATTTCAAATAGGCACAGTGGGACATTTCAAATGGGCACAGTGAGACATTTCAAATGGGCACAGTGAGACATTTCAAATGGGCACAGTGAGACATTTTAAATGGGCATCGTGGGACATTTCAAATGGGCACAGTGAGACTACAAATGGGCACAGTGAGACATTTCAAATGGGCGCAGTGAGACATTTCAAATGGGCACAGTGGGACATTTCAAATGGGCACAGTGAGGCTACAAATGGGCACAGTTAGACTGCAAATGGGCACAATTAGACTTCAAATGGGCACAGTTAGGCTGCCGATGGGCATTGTTTACCCAGTAGCTGCTGCATTTTCCCACCCTAGGCTATTGTTGTAATACTTGGAAGACAGATTCCAGGGAGGACACTGGATATGGAAGCATTAAGATATCATCATCTAAAATGCCTTATGATATGCATGTGTCCATTAATTAAGAAACCAGAAATATCAGGGTGTTAATATGTATAGCCAAGAGTTCCATCATGAGGTGAAATATCAAAGACGATAGGGGGCAGCCTTGGTGTGTTCCGTTAGTTATTCAGAGAGGTTTAGATAGCACGCGAGATGTATAAACCCGGGCTAATGGAGAGGTGTAAAGAGCCGATGTGTCAGACATTACATGACCCCAAAAACCAAATTTAGAGAGCTACCTAATTAGATGCATCCAAAAGACTCTATCAAATGCCTTCTTTGCATCCAAAGCTGGAAGCAGAGAAAGCATTCACTGTTGCCTTGCTAAGTGAATGATGTCAATGAGTAATAGCATCTGAGGTCTGCCTACCCTTGATGAATCCAGACTGATTGGGGTTAATCAATGCAGGCAAATTGTTCATTCTGAGTGCAAGCATTTTGACATATATTTTTAAGTTGTTATTTAATAGAGAGATATGCCTAACATTCTGAGGAGCATCTGGTGTCTTCCCTGGTTTTGGCAATGTCACTATTATGTCCCCCACACACTCGGAATTTCCGATGGGAAATGTTCGATGTGAGCTTCTTGTTGGAAAGTCCGACCGTGCTCCATTGGACATTTGCTGTCGGAATTTCCGCTCACAAATGTTTGAGAGCAGGTTCTCAAATTTTCCGACAACAAACTTTTTGTCGGAAATTCCGATTGTGTGTACACAAGTTCGACGCACCAAATTCCACGCATGCTCAGATTCAAGTACTAGATGGAAACACTCGGTCTTGTAAAACTAGCCTTCGTAATGGAGATAGCACATTCGTCACGCTGCAAATTTTGAAATCTTTCAATGCAGCGTATTCTTTTCTTCTTTATAATGCTAGAATAGTAAAGTTGCCTTGCTGCTGATATTCACACACAGTTCTGAAAAACTGATTTCTTATTATTTCTCGTGATCTCCTGAATAATCTTTGTTTTTGTTTTGTTTTTTTCGCGAGATCTCCAGAATAATCTTTATTTTTATTTTTTATAGTCATCTACTTTTTTTATAGTGATCTCCATAATATTTTTGGGGATTTATGTAGGGATGGGCCGAACGGACCCCTGTTCAGTTCGGACCAGAACTTCCGAACACCACGAACGTTTGTACCCGAACACCGAACCCCATTAAAGTCAATGGGACCCGAACATTAAATATCAAAAGTACCCATTTTGAAGGCTTAAATGCAAGTAATTGGGCATACAATGGTTATAGGGGTTGGGGTCCTGCCCTGGGGGACATGGATCAATAAAAAAAAGTTTGTGAAAAACGTCATTTTTAAATGAGCAGTGATTTTTTGATTTTTAAAGTGAAAGCCTAAAAATGAAAAATGCCTTCCAATATAGTGCCAGGGTGGTCCCCTTAGTTGATTGAATTTATAAAGTCAAAATTTTTTTTTCCTGCAAGCTGCCTTTATTTTGCTGAGAAAAAGCTGGGGAGCCAGTGTGTATGATGATGCCACAATGTAGTGCACTGGGAACAAGATTAGAGATTTTTTGGATACATTCTGGTATCACTTTGACTTTGGATAAAAGTAACGGGTGCATAAAAATTGGTCTTTGGGTGTCGGTGGCGCCTTCCCACCGTAACCCTATAGAGATAATCTTGATGAAAGCAAGAATTTGCCTTGCTGAAGAAAATGGCAATGATATGCACCTGTTAAACAGGTGCAGACAAATTGGTCTTTGTGGACAAAGAGGCAGGCCTGTCTACTCTGGCAACTGCAGGGGACTGCACACTTGTCTCTGCTTGCATGACATAGGATGAGGAAGGTTTAGTAAGCCAGTCCACCACCTCCTCTGCATGCTGTGGCTGGAACGCACGCAGAACTATATGGCATTAAACTGGCAGTAACGCACGCAAAACTATATGGCGTTAAACTTGCAGTAATGCACGCAATACAATATGGCGTTAAACTGGCAGTAACACACGCAAAACTATATGGCGTTAAACTGGCAGTAACGCACGCAATATGATATGGCGTTAAACTGGCAGTAACGCATGCAACACTATATGGCGTTACACTGGCAGTAACGCACGCAAAACTATATGATGTTAAACTGGTAGTAACGCACAAAACTATATGGCATTAAACTTGTAGTAACACACACATAACTATATGGTGTTAAACTGGCAGTAACGCACGCAAAACGATATGGTGTTAAACTGGCAGTAACACACGCAAAACGATATGGCGTTAAACTGGCAGTAACGCACGCAAAACTATATGCCATTAAACTGACAGTAACGCACGCAAAACTATATGGCGTTAAACTGGCAGTAATGCATGCAATACAATATGGCATTAAACTGGCAGTAATGCACGCAAAACTATATGGTGTTAAACTGGGAGTAACGCATGCAATACGATATAGCGTTAAACTGGCAGTAACGCAATCAAATAGACGGTGTTCAACCGCCACTACACTGAAGCTAGCTGAACTGTCCCTACTCTAGCTACATACTAATGTCAAGATTACTGACACGGTCTCACTACACTACACTGAAACTGAGCTGTCCCTACTCTAGCTGCACACTATGAAAAGCTGAATGATGGTCCTTCTCACTACACTCACACTATCCCTAGACTGACACTAAACTAATATTCTACACTGACAATTGAAGCAAAATAGAACAGTATAGCACAGTAACTAATAGCATTGAACAAAGCCCTGTTCTATCTCTCTCCCCACCAAAATCACACTGAAAATGGCTGCCATTGAAAGAATACTTTTATACTGTGGGGCGGGAATGAGCCATGATTGGATAAAGTCATGATGGCAGTGTCCAATCATGACTCTGATAGTGCTCTGTGCCCTGATTGGCTGAAGCTTTCACTGCTTCAGCCAATCAGGGCTTGCGATGCACTGTTCAACACCACAATGCATTGTGGTCGGTTTGGGGGGGCGTGGCTTTTATTGGTGAGTTCACCCCTCACCCCCTTATTTAGGGCCTGAAATATGACCTCCTTACAGATGAGGCATTGGCCCTCCTCCATTACTTGCATTTTACTGGGCGTCATACATGCAAAGGACTCCTGGACACTAGGAATGGTTGTGAGTACTGCAGTAGCCTGCCGATTCAAATGAGTCACTGACTCTTCCAGGTTCCTTGCCTTCCTGGTCCTTTTTGTTGGAAGGTGGAGGGGAGGAACCTGGGATTTGGTCAGGCTGCTGGGCACGGCCACCTCCTGGCTGCCACTTTCCATGGCCTCCTCCTGGCTGAGACTTTCCTGTGTATGAAAATAGGACATAGTTTTAGTTTTTTGGTCATCAATCATACACAATTTTGAGCTTATGACTGTTGCAAATTGAATGTTAACAAATAGAAAAGACTATCATTCTGACCCCAGCATTTTTTCTTCTTGTCCCAATCATTTTTGGCTGCTACTGTCTATTGATATGTAAACCACTTTGTTAAATCAGAAATTAGTGATCAATAATAAAATCTAGTTAACAACATTAATTTTTGACAAGAAATATGTTGAACAATGCTATACCTGGCTCAAGCTGGGCTCCTCCACATCTTCTTCCTGGGTGGAAGGCCCAGGTCAAGCCTCATCTGAGGTGGAAGGAAGTGTGGAAGGAAGGGTTAAGAGTGATGGCCTGGGTTCACTCTGGTCTGACAAAAAATGCAGTTTGTCATAGTGCCAGAGCCTGGGGGCATAAACGTCATCTGCTGCTGCTCCTGATCTGGAATCCTGGACCTTTTTGTGCTCCTTATTATACGTGTTCCTCAGGCCACCAATTTTGCACTTCAAATAGGTCATGTCTGCTGTGGGAATCACCAGCTTCACCAATTCCAACAGTTGATCCAGCGCTGCCTTCCTCTTTAATTTGTTGTTATAAAATTGGTGTTTCACTTGCCACAGACAAGGCAGCTCCCTGTACTTATCAATGAAGTTGGGGAAAAAGTCACGGTCATTATCCATTTTCTCTGCAAGACACAACACAAGACAAACCCTAATGTCAGGCTAAACTCTCCTAATCTTGTCCCAATATAGGCTTCAATCTATAAAAGCAGTATAGGCCACTAACCACTGATGCCCCAACTTAAAATTGTACCTTTGTT
The DNA here is from genome assembly GCA_037952835.1 of Lithobates septentrionalis. Classification (NCBI taxonomy): domain Eukaryota; kingdom Metazoa; phylum Chordata; class Amphibia; order Anura; family Ranidae; genus Lithobates; species Lithobates septentrionalis. Next base: position 434,562 of record JBBDGP010000214.1, read on the forward strand.
TGCACGATCGGCGCTTACGCAACTCCGTCCTCTGCTCACAGATCACGGCACACGCGTGTTATGCTTTATATACACTGCGCATGCGTGAAACTCTGCCCCTGACATTCTTTCTAGTGTATTCCCCACCCCTTCTCTTTCGGTGCAGTGGGAGAGCACATGGCGGAGAGACAACAGGTGTGTGAGTATAGCAGCAATGACGAGGAAAGCCCAGAGCCAGAAACGTCCCGATCCAGGAGGAGATTTAAGGCCTCAAATATGTCCTTTGTAGAGATGGTGGAGATGGTGGACATTTTGAAGAGGGCAGACTATGATGGGAAGTATGGACTATACAGCAACCCAAATGTGAGAAAGCCCAAGATCATGACTAAAGTTGTGAGAAGTCTGTAGAGGAATTTTGGGGTACAACGATCCAAGGAGCATTTGAGGAAACGCTGGTCAGACCTGAAATTGAGGGAGCAAGATCAGTACAGAAGGATCGGGAAACTGCTTCTAAAAAGAAAGTATTTGTTGTGTGATGCTATTTTATTATTACTTGCGTGCTGCTCCATGTGCTTTCCTTTACTGTTGTACAGTTTAAAATGACGTTTAAAATGGCAAGTTTCAGGCTCGTGGGGACAGTAATCGTTTGTAGTAAACATTGTTCGTTCGACCACTAATATGATGTTTTTGGCAGATGCAGGTTAACTACATTTGTTCAGGCCTATTTGTATTAAAAGAAGTTTAGTACATTGTTGTCTAGATGGGTTTGTAACTAGAATAAAATCCAAACTTGATTGAGTGTAAGGAGAGGACACTCAGCAACTGTTTACACATCTAGGTGCAGGAGCACTAGTGTGGGACACCAGAACACCCTTTTTAGGGTGTCCCACACAGGTGCTCCAGTGGATACTAGGGGTCTCTCAAACTGTGTGATATTTTACCAAGAAAGGTAAGTATTCCAGCTTTAAGAAAGGGTAAAAACCATGTCTTCAGCTTGGAACTCTGCCAAAACAGACAATTGTACGACACTCCCAAGCAATGTTTCATATTACTATTTCTTGCCTCAAATATCTGTGTGCTAAGTATACCTTTTTTTTTTATTCACATAGGGGAGAAAAGAATCCAGGCATCTGATGACACCAGGAACCCCGCTACTCCAGAAGAAGGGGAAATCCCCACACACCTTGAAGAAGATGTGGAGGGAGGAGAGGTTCATGAATTGGGCGAAATAGTGACCACAACAGGTCAGTGTCTGAGACCACAGCTTCAGGTAATAGATGTATGCCTGCATATTTATAATACATGGTGTGTTTTTTTTATTTTTAGGTGATGTTGATGTTGTGGAAGAAGAAACTCATTTCAACAGTGCAAGTGCACAGATCCTCAGTGGGAAGATCATGGTGTGCAATCAGGAATTAGAGAAGGTCAAGGAAAACATCAATGATGTTGAAAAGAGACTCAACAACATCATTGATGTTTTAGGCAGAATCTAAAACACCCAAAAATTTAACAGATTGTCGTTATATTTTTTATTTTTACTAAAGTAAAGAAAAGGCTATATACTGTCACACATACATGTTATACACGGAAGATGTTGGTTTGTTAAAAAACCCTTTTCTAACGCACATGTGACTGTGCGCGGAGTAAAATGTTTTATACTCAACAATGTGTGGCTTCTTGTTTCAATGCTTAATACCAGTTTTTCTAGTAAGTTGTAGTTACAGTGACAGCTGGGGTATTTACTAAAGGAAAATCTACTTTGCACTACAAGTGGTGCACTTTCAGCGCAGTTTCAGTGCACTTGCTGTGCACTTGTAATGCAAAGTGGATTTTCCTTTAGTAAATAACCCCCACAGTGCTCTAAAATTTGCCCCAATCAGACCATTTTAGGGACTCCAATCAATTAATCCATGGAGCTTAAAAGGATGATTATTTTTTTCATTACTGCATTACATACATTAACAACAAAAGCAATGTGTGTGTGTAGCAGACCCACAACATAATAGTTAGCTGCAGAAGAGATTGTCACCTCATGTATAAAAAATAAATTGCATTTGCACTATTGAAGAAAATGGCCAAAAATAAAAGGCCATTGGAGAACAGCTAAAAGAAACACAAGCAGTAAATCAAATGAAATATGAGTTCACTTTATAAAACAAAAATGTATTTAAAAAATGTTTTACACATTGTCTGGCATATCAATGGCCCCCCTACCCGCAAAGTACTCTACATACTTTTGTCGAACTTCGCGGGCGCCTTGGGTGGGCAAGCCAGGACGGCCAGCTTCAAGAGCTGTCAAGGTTGTTTGATTTTAAAAGCCGGCCTCAGTCCCAACTGAGTTTGTTGCATTTTTCCTTAGGAAATTATGGAGTATGCAGCATGCAAGGACAATATGGTTCAGTTTATATTCCGCCATGTTGATCACTGTGAGAAATAGGTGGAACTGGCAGGCCATTATTCCAAACGCATTCCCTACCACTCTTCTGGCTCTGGCCAGCTGGTAATTAAAAACCCTCTGGTCCAGGGTGAGGGTCCTCATTGGGAACGGCCGCATCAGATGGTCACCCAGCCCAATTGCTTCATCAGCCATGAAGACAAATAGGAGTCCTGCCACGTTGTCTTCCAGAGGTGGCAAGCCCAAGCAGCCATTCTGGAGACATCTGCAGAACTTTATCTGGGCAATGACCATCTGACATCCGGCCATTTTATCCCACGTCCACATACAAGAACTCGTATGTCGCCGACACCACTGCCAACGACACAATACTATTAAACCCCTTATAATTGTAATAGTATGACTCCGAGTTGGGGGTGGGACTATGTGGATGTGCTTCCCATCTATTGCCCCTCCGCAGTTGGGAAAGTCCCACATCTGGGCAAACTGGGAAGCCACAGTCTGCCATTCCTGTGAGTTTGATGGAAACTGTGGAGTCAAACAAGAAGTACTTAAGTACTTTTGCACTTAACATTGCAAGCAAATTAGACACAAACATTCTTGGCCAACATAAGTATAACATTTATTTTAACAAGTATTTAAAGACAAAAGTATAAGGTCCACTTAGCAGATTCCTCACCCCCTCTGATGGCCCATTGTAAAAATTTTAGGGGGGAGATGTTTTGGACAGGTAACCCTCTCCACTTCATTTAGAGCTGAATGCATAAATAATGTGTGATACTTGGGCCAGCCCCTCCTTACTTACACTATTGGCAGCCCACTGGACAGGTAAGAAGTGTCATAATACAAAAATATGAATACACACTGTACAAATTTAAGCACATGTTTACATTCTTAACCACTTGACCACTGGGCACTTAAACCCCCTTAATAACCAGACCAATTTTCAGCTTTTGGTGCTCTCACATTTTGAATGACAATTACTCAGTCATGCAACACTGTATCTATATGAATTTTTTGTCCTTTTTTTCACACAAATAGTTCTTTCTTTTGGTGGTATTTAATCACCGCTGGGTTCTTTATTTTTTGCGCTATAAAAGAAAAAAGACCGAAAAATCTGTAAAAAAAATACATTTTTCTTCGTTTCTGTTATAAAATTTTGAAAATTAGTAATTTTTCTTCATATATTTTGGCCAAAATTTATACCGCTACATATCTTTGGTAAAAATAACCCAAATTAGTGTATATTATTTGGTCTCTGTGAAAGTTATAGCGTCCACAAGCTATGGTACCAATATCTGAAAATTGATCACACCTGAAGTACTGACGGCCTATCTCATTTCTTGAGACCCTAACATGCCAGAAAAGTACAAATACCCCCCAAATGACCCCTTTTTGGAAAGAAGACATTCCAAGGTTTTTAGAAAGATGCATGATGAGTTTTTTGAAGTTGTCATCTTTTCCCACAATTCTTTGCAAAATCAAGTTTTTTTTTTCTTTTTTTTTTTTCACAAAATTGTCATATTAGCAGGTTATTTCTCACACACAGCATATGCATACCACAAATTACACCCCAAAACACATTCTGCTATTACTCCCGAGTATGGCGATACCACATGTGTGAGACTTTTACACAGCGTGGCCACATACAGAGGCCCAACATGCAGGGGAGCACCTTCAGGCGTTCTGGAGCACCCAGGCCAATTCTGACATTTCTCTCCTACATGTAAAAATCATCATTTATTTGCTAGAAAATTACATAGAACCCCAAAACATTATATATGGTTTTTTAGCAAAGACCCTAGAGAATACAATAGCGGTCATTGCAACTTTTTATCTCGCACGATATTTGCGCAGCAATTTTTCGAACGCGTTTTTTTGGAAAAAAAACAGTTTTTTGCTTTAAAAAAAAATAAAACAGTAAGGTTAGCCCAATGTTTTTGCATAAAATAAAAGATGAAGTTATGCCGAGTTAATAGATACCTAACATGTCACCTTTCAAAATTGCACACGCTTGTGGAATGGCGCCAAACTTTGCCACTTAAAAATCCCCATAGGCGACGCTTTTAAATTTTTTACTGGTTACAAATTTTCAGTTACAGAGGAGGTCTAGGGCCAAAATTATTGCTCTCGCTCTACCAATCGCAGCGATACCTCACATGTGTGGTTTGAACACCGTTTTCATATGTGGGCGGGACTTACGTATGCGTTCGCTTCTGCATGCGAGCACACGGACAGGGGCGCTTTAAAAAAAATTTATTTTTTTTAATTGTTCATTTTACTTTATTTATTTTAGTTTGACACTTTTTTCCAAAAAAAAAAAAATTTTGATCACTTTTATTCCTATTACAAGGAATGTAAACATCCCTTGTAATAGAAATATGGCATGACAGGTCCTCTTTACAGTGAGATATGGGGTCAATAAGACCCCACATCTCACCTCTAGGCTGTTCCTGAAATTAAAAAAAAAAAGATCCTGGCTTCGATCGTAGCGGTGAGTCGGTAGAAGCACCGGAGGGCGGCGGGAGGGGGGGCATCATTCTTATGGTGTAGGGAATTGCCGGCTGAAAAAGATGATATCTGAATGATGCCTGTAGCTGCACCCATCATTCAGATATCCCCGCACAAAGTCAAGGACGTCGTATGACGGAAGGCGGGAAGTGGTTAAAACGCTTTTTTTTTTTTTTTTCACAAAGTTGTCCATTTATACAATATTTCTAACACATAGCATGTATATACCAAAAATGACCCCCCAAAATAGATTCTCCTACTCCTCCTGAGTACGGCGATACCACATGTGTGAGACTTCCACAGCCTGGCCACATACAGAGGCCGAGTATGGCTGAGCATGGCCGAGTATGGCTGAGCATGGCTGGGTATGGCTGAGCATGGCTGGGTATTGCAGAGTATCGCCGAGTATGACTGGGTATGGCAGAGTATGGCTGGGTATCACCGAGTATTGCAGAGTATCGCTGAGTATGACTGGGTATGGCAGAGTATGGCTGGGTAACACCGAGTAATGCAGAGTAGGGCTGGGTATTGCAGAGTATGGCAGAGTATTGCGGGTTATGGCAGAGTATTGCAGATTTTTGAGGGGTATTGCAGAGCATGACTGGGTATGGCAGAGTAAGGCTGGGTATGGCAGAGTATGGCTGGGTATCTCTGAGTATTGCAGAGTGTGGCTGGGTATTGTGGGGTATTTCAGGGTATTCCAGGGTATGGCAGAGTATTGCAGGGTATTCCAGGGTATGACAGAGTATTGCGGGGTATTGCAGGGTATGGCAGAGTATTGCGCGGTATTGCAGGGTATGGCAGAGTATTGCAGGGTATGGCAGAGTATTGCGGGGTATGGCAGAGTATTGCAGGGGTATTCCAGGGTATGGCAGAGTATTGCAGGGGGAATTGCAGAGTATTGCAGGGCATGCAGAGTAGTAGGGATGGCTGAGCATGGATGGATGGATGGCTGGATGTCTCTGTGCAGCGCTGTGGGCACTACAGATGCAGCCCACAATGCTGCAGCCATCCATCCATCCGCCTCTCCGGTCACTGTGTACCGATCGGTACACAGGAGGGGAGGAGAGGGGGAGGAGAGGAACCGGCGTCATCAGATGACGCCGGTTTGTTTACATGTGATCGCTCCGTCATTTGACGGAGCGATCACATGGTAAACGGCCGCGATTAGCGACCATTTACCGGGATCTGTGATGCGCCGGGTCCTCTGGACCCGGCGGTCACGGATGCTCTCGAGTGCGCGCCCTAGGGGGCGCGCGAGAGCAGAATTCTGGGAGGACGTCCCTGGACGCCCTCCCAGAGTTAAACAACCGCCCTGTAGCCGTCATTTGGCTATGGGCCGGTTGTTAAGTGGTTAAATTACCTATCAAGATAATAGGAGAACAAAACTTGAAACAGTGTCATTTGAAAGTATCCAGGCAGGCCCTTGCACTTCATGCTTTGATGAATTCATCCATAAATCTGACCACAACAGAGGTAGATATAGTGTGTATGGGTTTGGTCAGCAGATTCCCCCCCCCCCCCAAAAAAAAAAATCTTGCACCAATTTAAGGCCTGAATTTAAGAACAGCAATAACATTTGTACACATTTTAGGGGATGTTTAGGGTAAGCACTACAAAGGAGCTGACAAAATACATTGTTAAAAAAAATACATTACTAGGCTAGGTGTGTATGGGCCCAGGATAGCATACTGGGGAGGTTAGTGAAGGACAAAAAATGAGCATTAAAAGCTTCCAGCATGCATGAGGACAAAGAGGACATTCACAGCATAAACAATCATGGTAATTAGGGAATGATGAAATAAATACAATACATTAGCAAACATTAAATACATAGAATGTGATGTTAAAGGAGAAAACTTACCTTAGCATAGTCCTTCTGCAGGACCTGTATGATGGCAGAACAGGTCTCTGGAATAATGATTCCCAGAGCCTGGGGGGAGATCCCATTCGGGAACTTGATGTCCTGCATACTTCTCCCCATCGCCAAATACCGCAAGGTGGTGATGAGCCTTTGTTTCGGGAGTGATGGCTTGCCACATGCAGGTGTCCTGCTTCGTAATATAAGGGGACAGCAAAGTCAACAGATGGTGAAAAACGGGGTCCGTCATCCTGAGATAATTCCTGAAAAAAATCAGGATTATCCTCCCGGATCTCCCGCAACAAAGGCATATGAGAGAATTGGTCATTCTGGAGCAACCAATTCTTTGTGCAGGAACTCCTCCTCGCCCTGTTCATGGACTGGACTTGGATCAAAGCAAGAACTCCAACACCAAGCCCTTGCACAGCATGAACTCTACGACGAGTACATACCCGCAACATGGCTAGAAAATGGTCGGCTGGTCAGAACAAACTAACAGAATGCACCATCTAAAAATCAGAAATGAGTGGACAAGAACGCACTGAAAAACAGATACGAGCTATTAAATAGAATGCACTGAAAGACAGGAACAAACTGACAACACGCACTGAAGAACAGATACGAACCCACAAGCACAAACTGACAAGCAGAAATGAACTGAAAAGCACGAGGCTGAAAAGCACCAATCGTCTCTCACCAAACTTCTACTAACACGAGATTAGCAGAAGGAGCCCAAAAGGGTGGCGCACTGGCTATTGAACTTCCTTTTTATAGTACCATCATACGTGTTGTACATCACCGCGTTCTGTATGTTTGGAATTTCTGCCAACATTTGTGTGACCGTGTGTATGCAAGACAAGTTTGAGCCAACATCCTTCGGAAAAAAATCCACGGTTTTGTTGTTGGAATGTCCAATTGTGTGTACGGGGTATTAGAGTTTCTAAAATTCCTGAAGGAAAGGAGGCCGCGGCAGTTGCTTCGTTGTATACTCTATTGAGATATGGTACTAAGATTAGTTTGAATTGCTTGTAATACTCCCCAGAGAGCCCATCAAGTCCAGGAGATTTGTTGTTAAGCAAAGTGTCTGTAACCCTAAGGATTTCAGGTGTTGAGAAGGCAGCATTATTCTCCTGAAATTGCGTAGAAGATGGCTGTGGGAATTTTAGTTCTGCTAGAAACTTATATATATCAGCTTGGGATGGTTGGGGTGTCTTGGCTCAGGTTATAAAGAGAGCTGTAATATTAGGGATGAGCCCGTGGTTCGAGTCAAACTTAAGTTCGACTCGAACATCAGGTGTTAGCTTGCTCGCAAACGAACTGAACATATGGGGCGTGTCACAGTGCATTGACATCTGATGATTGGCCAAAGCATGCACCTGATCTGCATACTTTGGCCAATCACAGTACACTCTGCTGTGAGAGCCATAATTGGCTAAAAGCAGGGTGCCTTTGGCCAAACATGGCTCAGAGGGACTAAGTCCACACCCCACACTATATAAGGCTGCTTACATAGTGGCCGTGTATAGTGTGTGGACAGAGAAAGATTGAGCTAGATTAGGCAGGCAGCTTAGTTAGTGGTGTGCAGGCAGTGCATTTAATATATATATATATATATATATATATATATATATATATATATATATATATATATATATACAGTATATATACTATGCATTTAGTGTATACTAGATATTCAGTGTAGACTCAATATTTAGTCAGTGCAGGCAGTGTAGTATATATAATAGTGTATTGAAGTGGTTAAGGGGAACCCCGCGCCAAAATAAAAAATATGGCGTGGGTCCCCCCCAAAATCCATACCAGGACAAAAAAAATGGGCTAACTTTACTTTTGTTGTATTTTTTAATTCAAAAAAGTGAATTTTATCCCAAAAAAGTGTGCTTGTAAGACCACTGCGCAAATACGGTGTGACAAAAAGTATTGCAATGACCGCCATTTTATTCTCTAGAGTGTTAGAAATAAAAAAAATAATTATATATATATAAAATGTTTGGTGGTTCTAAGTAATTTTCTAGCATACACTTTTTATGGCAATAACTTGCATATAAGTTTTCAAAATGAGCACTTTTGATTTTCATGTTCGTATTCCATAGACTTTAACGATGTTCGCATGTTCGCACAAATTTTTTGCCTGTTTGCATGTTCTGGTGCGAACTGAACCGGGGAGTGTTCGGCTCATCCCTATGTAATATTCACTGAAGGTATCAACGATATTTTGGAGGTCAAATACCTTATGCTTAGATACATGGTTAACCACATGTGGAAGTCTAGTTTTAAATCATTGACCTTGCAGTCTGCGTGCCAAACCTTTCCCTGCTTTGTTGCCAGTGGAGTAAAAGGTCAGTTTCAGCCTTTTTGCTTGTTGTTCAAATGTGTTAAACAAGGTTTCCCTAGGATCATATCTTAGTCTAGAAAGCTTAGTGCTTATACTGTATAAGGGGTAGGGTTTGCCTTGTTTTGCGTTTCTAAGGTTTGGATATCAGTCAATGGAGTGTTGACTTGTCGCTGGCTTTTCTTGCACCTATTGGATAAAAATACCATGAATGTAAGCCTTGTGGGAATTCCATAACACAAAAGGGTTATCAGTAGAGTTAGGCGCCCGAGCATCAGTTTGGGCTGAAAATTGTCTGTTTGCCCAGTTCAGGGAATACCCGAGTTTGCACGGTGTTTGTCCCACTGAACAACCCGCAATGCACAGATTCAAATAAGCCCCCTGCCCACATACCCTCGCAACCACAGCCCAGGGTTGTGGGGAAGAGACCCTTGTGCCCAACAACATGTGGACAAGGTGCTTTGGGGCACGGGGGGCAATTGCAACTGCAGGCCAATTTAAATGTAAATTGACTTTTTTTTTCTTTAGAAATGTCATTTTTGCTGCAGCATGTTCTATGTATGCTACAGATGTGCCAATTTACAGGAAGACTAAGAAGACCCCCCAGGCACTATATTTAAAGACATTTTACGTTTTTATTGTTGCACTATAAGCATCATTAAAATCAATTATTCTTGATAAATTATCATTTTTTTAAAACATTTTTTGCATTAATACATATCCCCCTGGGCAGTACCCAGACCACATACCCCTTTTATTGCCAATTACTTGCATATAAGCCTTAAAAATTGTCACTTTTGATTTTTCCTGTTCGGCTCCCATAGACTTCAATGAGGTTCGCCGTTCAGGTTAAAACTTTTCCCCTGTTTGGCAGGGTGATGTTTGGCCCATCTTTAGTTGTCAGTGGAAGGGAAGGTAAGGGCATAATATTCAGACAGGTGATTCTCCAAAACCCTTTTAGTAGAAGGATTTTGCACGAGCTGTGAATTAGAACGCAACACAACAGTAGCAGTTTTAGGGTAAGCATCACCAAGTGTGAGAAGGATGGATGCATGATCTGACCAGGTGATGTTGTTTATCTTTGTCTGGATGACTTTTTTGAAGTAGCCACTTGTCCATCAACAATCGATCTATCCTGGTATAGATCAATTGAGAAAAAAATGTAAATTCCTTTTCGTTCACTTGGGTATCATACAAATCATGCAAACATAGAAAAGATAACCGGAATGGGGTCCTCTTAGAAGTAAGCAACATAGAATCTCTTTGTGCATCCGGTGTGATGTTGAAATTGCCACACACCAGCAAAGATCCTTGCTGTACTGTTTTGAGCTTCCTCATCAATCCATTCAAAAAGTAAACTTGGTGTTTATTTGGGATGTAAACATTCACCAGGGTGTATCAAGTAGCGTTAATGTCACAAACTAAAATAATGAAATGACCTGCAGATCTCCAAATGAAGCTGAAAAGAAACTATATCCGTAATAGCTTACATGTCTAGTCTTTTCTTTGCAGGCATATTGGAAATGAACTAATATTGGAAGCTTTTGTGAGTGCAGTTAGGAGGGGCATCGCTGTGGAAGTGTGTCTCTTGGATGCACAATACATTGCAGTGAAGTGAATCTGCTTCATCCCACAGGAAAGCCCATTTATTTAAAACGATTTAACCCATGTGCATTGATAGATAGAGTCTTAACTGGCATAAAACGATCTGAAAGGTAAGTAAGCTGAAATTTAGACAATGGTCGTACTGTGTGAGCTAGTGAGTTATGTCGTGTACACCGGACTTTACGGCATACTTGGTTTGGTTGTCCGAAGTCTGTCAGACAATTCGATCGTGTGTGGGCTCCAGCAGACTTTTTACCCCAAAAGTTTGACGGACCTAGAAATGAAACATGTTTCAAATCTTTTCGACGGACTCGAGTTCGGTCGAAAAGTCCGCTCGTCTGTATGCTAGTCCGACGGACAAAAACCGACGCTAGGGCAGCTATTGGCTACTGGCTATGAACTTCCTTGTTTTAGTCCGGTCGTACGTCATCACGTACGAATCCGTCGGACTTTGGTTGATCGTGTGTAGGCAAGTCCGTTCATTCAGAAAGTCCGTCGTAAAGTCCATCAAAAAGTCCGCAGGACAAATTCTGCCGTAAAGTCCGCTCGTGTGTACGCGGCATTAGAATTAGAATTAGTATAATTAACTGTGTGAGTTAATGAAGTAGCAAAGAGCCCTGGGGTAATTAAAAACAACAAAAGTTCCTTAGAACATAGTTAGTAAGAAACAATACAACGTGTATATAAAAGGAGGGTTTGAAAAATCCAGGTGAAGAACATTTTTGCTCAGGTAAGTAGGACCAGTTCTGTGGGATTTGAGCTCCTAAGGTAGGGGCCCCAATTTATTGGGTTAAACATGAAAGAAACAAGGTGTATTGGAACCATAGACAAAGATCTCTCATGTATGAGGTGCTTGTTGCCATTCTAGCGGAATCCTGCTCTGACTGCTAGCAGGAGGAGATTTTGGCGGTTTGCTGGAAAGGATGTTCCAAGTCTTCAGAAGGTGGAAGCCTTTGTTTGGAGATTTGATCACATGTGTGGATCCATCTTTAGTGATTAGTAGCTTGGTAGTATACCCCACTCGTACACTATATTGTAATTCTGCAGAGCTTTTGTGATGTTATTCAAATTCTTGCGGAGTTGCAATGTGTATTATGATAAATCAGCATAGAATTGCAGATATGAATACGTAGCAGAGCAGTGTTCCCCTTTATGAGTTAGCTGCATTAGATACTCTTTAATATAATAAAAATGTGTGGGAAGTAGAATGTCTTTAGGAACGTGCTCCAGAATATGTGTAGGTTTCAGAATGCAGTGGTTTATATTTATAGACATTTCCAGAGGAGACAGATCAGGCACGAAAGTAGAAAACATTGTTGAAACAAAGGAATGTGATGGTTCAACTAGCTCTGATATTCCTTTTATTTTTACATTATTTCTTCTAGACTTATCTACTAGGTGGGCCAACTTTGCTTTTAGTCAATAGGAATCAATAAGGTTGTTGATCGTTGTGGTATTTTCCCCCATCTTGGTCTCAATATGGTCTACCCTGTCCCCCACAGCAGTAAGTTCAGAGATACATTTCCTCATACAAGCCATCATATCAGTGTAGCTAGTGCTTCTAAGGGATATTAACATATTCTTGAGAGTGGTATCCAAGACTGGTCGATTGGATGTGGAGAAAGTTGTGATGACGTCAGGAAGATCTCTAGTGTCATCCTGGGAGTCAGGATTAGATCTCACTTCACATTGTTGCATGGCAGGGTCATCCATCCAGAATCTCGCCTTTTCAGAACTTCTGAACAATGGAGTAGAGGATTGTGATGTCCCCGTAGAGCAGTGGATATTCCTGTGTGAGTTGTTCTGACCACGCTGTGGAGAGCAGACGATCGCTGGAGAGGAAGGAGAGAAGACGGCATCATCTTGCCCATGCTGTCTCTGTGGCTGGGTAAAATATGCTGTCAGCTTCTGGGGTCGATGTTCCCTTTGTACTTCCTGGGCATGATGTCAGAGGTGAGGGGAGCTTATCCACTACTGTGGAGTGTCAGACTGTCGTCCTGTGCAGCTGCAAGCCACTAATTCTTCCTTGTGCCGGAGCTCCAGGATCATGCCGCCATCTTGGCTGAGGTCACGCCACGCCCCTCAGTAGTCATCTTTTTTAACTGTTAGATAACAATTTGTTTCATTGCTTCACTGTGTCATTATTAGTAAAGTAACTAATTTGTGTGCCACCAGGGAACATAAAAAAATGGTTAAATGTATCCACAACAAGCACTGATTATACACAGAATGTAAAGCTTCTAAACGTATATGCTTTCTACTTGATACTGGTTCTAGGTCCATTGCATGCTTCATAAAAATTAAATAAACATTTAAACATCAATAAAGTAACAGGCAGTTTGGGAAAAACTTAGGGATCTATTTATTAAAAAATTGCCCTGTGAATGCCTCAAGCATTTGGACAGCTGTCACAAATTATCACTGTAGTGTATGTAATATGTCTATTTCCTTTAACCACTTGACTTTAGGGGGGTTATATCTGAATGATGCCTGAGGCTACAGACATCATTCAGATACCGGCATTTTCAGCCGGCGATTCCGTACACCATAAGAACGATCATAGCGGCTGTTCCACCGCTTGATCGTTCTTACGGGCGGCGGGAGGGGACGTCCCCTCCCTCCCGCCGCCCTCCGGTGCTTCTACCGACTCACCTCAGCGATCGGTGAGTCGGATAGCGGATCCGCCGGCGCCGGATGTTCACCATAGAGATTTCCGGCGGACCAGATGGTCGCCGGAGTCTCTATGATCGTTCGGAGGCCGGGCACGATTTTATGACGTCACGCCCGGCCTCTGCATTCAAAAAAACGGCGCCGCTTCGGCTGTGAAGCGGTGATCGTTTTATTTATTTTTTTTATTTTAGGCTTCCCAGCCTAGAGGTGAGATGTGGGGTCTTATTGACCTCATATCTCACTGTAAAAAGGACCGATCGTGTCATATTCCTATTACAAGGGATGTTTACATTCCTTGTAATAGGAATAAAAGTGATCAAAAAAAACCAAACTTTTTTTAAAGTGTCAAAATAAATTTTTTTAAGTAAAATTAACAATAAAAAAAAAAAAAAAATTTAAAGCGCCCCTGTCCCCGTGAGCTCGCACGCAGAAGCGAACGCATACGTAAGTCCCGCCCACATATGAAAACGGTGTTCAAACCACACATGTGAGGTATTGCCGCGAACGTTAGAGCGAGAGCAATAATTTTGGCCCTAGACCTCCTCTGTAACTCAAAACATGTAACCAGTAAAAAATTTTAAAGCGTCGCCTATGGGGATTTTTAAGTACCAAAGTTTGGCGCCATTCCACGAGCGTGTGCAATTTTGAAGCGTGACATGTTAGGTATCTATTTACTCGGCATAACTTCATCTTTCACACAATGCAAAAAAATTTGGCTAACTTTGCTGTTTTGTTTTTTTTTAAAGCATGAAACTGTTTTTTTTTTCAAAAAAAACGCGTTTGAAAAATTGCTGCGCAAATACCGTGCAAGATAAAAAGTTGCAATGACCGCCATTCTATTCTCTAGGGTCTCTGCTAAAAAAAACATATATAATGTTTGGGGGTTCTATGTAATTTTATAGCAAAGAAATGATGATTTTTGACATGTAGTAGCGAAGTGTCAGAAATGGCCTGGATGTGAAGTGGTTAACTCCATGTAGTGGCCATATTGTGGTATTTTCCTGAAGGTATATAAGGAAAATACCACATTATTGCCACTACATGGTGCTGATGATCATAGGAAATAAACATATTACACTATTAAGGTGATTATTCATGACAGCTGTAGTGTCAGGGCTGGGCTCAGCCATTCCTTCTCTGAGCTGGCCGCTCAGCTGTCGGCTAATTGCCAGCTCCCATCTCTCTCCACAGCTACCCAGCTGTTGTTGATTCTGCTCATCAGTCCTGCCTACTTAAAGCCGTCCAGCTCACTTGATCTCTGCCTTCGCCTTTGTCAACATCACAGAGACTTTCTCCTGCGTTCCTGTTGAAGACTTGCTCGGCTGACATCCCTTCTGTCTCCTGATCCTGCTTGCTGCACTACTACGTTTACCCCTGGCTCTCTGACATTGGCTTGGCTGACTATCCGATCCAGTTACTGAACTCTGGCTTGTTTTGACCACGCTTACTCTGTTTACCTTTTTATTATTATTATTATTATTAAACAAATGTGATTTAACTATACTTCTGTCTCGGTCTGATTCATGGCTCCTGACATGTAGTGAATTTTCGCTTTATAAATAGAACGCCTAGTGTTTAATGTTGCCTAAAAGTTAATGGTATGCTGCATGACATTATTTAAATCACATTGCTGGTTTGAAACATAATTGATTAAAAAAGCACAGGAGATATGGAAATGAAATGCAGATTACCTGTATTTTGTGTTGAGGGATACATCTAGTAGAAAAATATTATAAAGAACTGTTCTCAAATTTAGCTTTATTGTATCTCTTTAAATTTCTACTATGGCATTTTACCACTGTGAGGTGAGGAAAAGCTTGCAATAGGGTGGGGTTGCCTCTGCACTGCAACGGTTAAATACTTGTGTATGTCTAGAAGATGGAAAAGCTGTTTTATTTACCCTATCCTCTGCTTCTCCAGCAGCTAGCATTTTGCTCTACTCTCCTAAGTTTCAGTGGAGAACTGTCCCTCAGAATCCTCATGTCCAATGCAGGGCTATGAACCCTGCATTGGTCTTGATGCAACCTCTGGGGCATTGGGGTGCTGGAACTAGTCTTCTAGCACGTGGAGAATCAGATAACTAAAACTGCTTGCATTGTTCCCTTACACATAAGGGAATATTCAACCCTTGCAATGCTCATTCATGATAATCTAAAGCATGTACTTCATAGTTTAGTCCTTGTGGTATACTTGTCTCCAAAGTAAATCTCCAATATACCTTCTTTCAATTCAAAAATACCATCACCTCTTCTCAGTGATCCATCCAGTCCCTTTATGACCTGTATGATTAAAGAATCAGTTTTCCCATCTTGACATTGTTTCCAATGTCTGTGTACACTGGTCTTCCTAGCTGATATTTTTTACCACGCAAATGTTCTCTAATCCTTTCATACAGTCTCCTATTTGTTTTACCCATATGCTGTACCTAGCAAATCTTGCAAGTCAACACATATGTGAAACATGTTGTATTACAACTTAAAGGTTGCTTGTTGTCATATTGTTTATTAATAATGCAGGATGCTACCACTGTCTCTCAAAAGGTTTCAACTGGGACATCTATGTTTACATAGACCTGTAGTCTGTTGGTGTAATGAACTGTTTGGTAATGATTGGAAAGATATTAATGGTATCAGAAGGAGGTTAGTATACCTTTAAGCACTAAATGATAATGAACATGTAGAGTGTATATATACTTATTCCTCCACCTTATCCTCTTGCTCCACGATTAAGCCCCAGTAGACGGCAAACAATGTTGGGTGGAGGATCCTGGGTGGAATGTCTGCATTTGTGCTGAACATTAAAGTATATTTTACCCTTATTTTACCCTTTGAAAGATGTATGTGACTCCAAGAGCTTTGCTGAATTGTGTGGGGAAAGAACAGACCTCAGAGGAGTAGTGAGCATCTGTAAGCTTGAGCTGAGGATTGCAGAGGTTTTAGGAGTGGCTTCATCTTCTGTAAGTAACATTAGGTGACATGTCAGAATGTAATACATTTTACAAGTCTGGAGAACGAAAATACTAAGGTATGCTATGCTAAAACATACTTTAAGTAATCTGCATTTGCTTTAGTGGATCTTATGTCATTGAACATGCTTTCCCACAAGAAATTCTAGGTATTACTATACAAAGGAACTACATTTTGGAGGAGTACTTTCATTCTGAAATGATAATGAACTGAAAACGAGAAAAACCATTGAAGTTTTCAATAGGCAGAGCATCGCAACTAAGACCTATTTAGCTAACTAACTCTCGAAATGGAGCATTCATAACCAACAATGGTATTTCCTTTGTTGTTTGTTCACTCGCGTAGGACTAGGGACAGATATGGGGAGCCTAGTTCCCCCTGTGGTGAGAGAGAGTTATGGGGAAAAGAAAAAGAAAAGGGGGGTAGGCAAAGTATTATTGGGCAAGTATATGCATAGTTAAGTTTGGAGCCGTATCAGATGTCCTCAGATGAGGGATGCTTCTAAGGAGTGCACAGGGGTGCCTTTGGTAAAGTCATTCCAGAGGAACAGAGAGAGTATAGGGAGGAGGGAAGGGAGGAGGGGGGGTGCGGAATCCTAACCTTCCATTAATATGCCTATTATGCCCCCAGGTCAAGCTCTATTGTGCGTTTAACAGTCTGTGGAATTCCCAAATCTGCGAAGTGCAGCCAGCACGCCCAAGTTTTGCAAAATTTTGTAGGTGACTCTTTAACCTGGTGAACTAAGTCCTCCATTTCATCAATCTTACCAAGCATTGGAGCCAATCTGAAATACTAGGGGGGTTGCTGTCCTTCCAGTGTAGGGGTATGCACATTTTAGCAGCATTTATGAGGTGAAGAGTCAAGGACTTTTTGTAGGCCGACTGGGGTAGGGATGTGTGGTTAAGGTAAAATTGTGCCAGGGTGTAGTCTGGACAGTAAGTTGTTATTTTGGTCGTAAGGTGGTGTACTTCTTTCTAATAGGGTTGTAACAGTGGGTAATCCTACCAGATGTGGAGTGATGAGCCGTGAGCTTTGTTGCATCTCCAAGAAAGTGGAGAGACATTGGGGTAGTATTTGTGACGTTTATTTGGAGTCCTGTACCACCAGTAGGGATGAGCTTCGAGTTCGAGTCGAACTCATGTTCGACTCGAACATTGGCTGTTCGCAAGTTCGCCGAACAGCGAACAATTTGGGGTGTTCGCGGCAAATTCGAATGCCGCGGAACACCCTTTAAAAGTCTATGGGAGAAATCAAAAGTGCTAATTTTAAAGGCTTATATGCAAGTTATTGTCATAAAAAGTGTTTGGGGACCCGGGTCCTGCCCCAGGGGACATGGATCAATGCAAAAAAAAGTTTTAAAAACGGCCGTTTTTTCAGGAGCAGTGATTTTAATAATGCTTAAAGTCAAACAATAAAAGTGTAATATCCCTTTAAATTTCGTACCTGGGGGGTGTCTATAGTATGCCTGTAAAGGGGCGCATGTTTCCTGTGTTTAGAACAGTCTGACAGCAAAATGACATTTCGAAGGAAAAAAAGCCATTTAAAACTACCCGCGGCTATTGCATTGCCGACAATACACATAGAAGTTCATTGATAAAAACGGCATGGGAATTCCCCACCCGGTGACCCCGCCCCCCTCTGACGCACGGCGACTTGACAGGACTTCCCTGTGACGTCACGGGGAATGCCACAGGGAAGTCCCGTCATGTCCCGTGCGTCAGAGGGGGCGGGGTCACCGGGTGGCCCCGCCCCCCCGTTATTTAAGAGCCGTCAGACGAAGAGACGCCGTCACACAGCGGGAGCCTCCCTCCATGGCAGCATGGACGCGGAGCGGCCCGGAGAAGAAAATGAAGAAGAGAAGAAGAAAGAAGAGAAGAGGATGAACAAGAAGATGAAGAGAAGAGCGGGAGCCTCCCCCCCATGCCATGGGTGCAGAGCGGCCCGAGGAGAAGAAGATAGAAGACGCCGCGGAGGAGATGCTGGACGAGAACGCCGGAGGAAGAACCAGAAGAGCCAGAAGAACCAGAAGAAGATGAAGGAAGAAAGAAGAAGCATTTAAATAAAGGAATTGTCAAAAACTGTCTCTTGTCATTTTTAACATTTTTGACAGTTTTTTAGTGAAATGGTAGGGGTAAGTACCCCCTTACCATTTCACACAGGGGGGGTGGGATCTGGGGGTCCCCTTGTTAAAGGGGGCTTCCAGATTCCGATAAGCCCCCTGCCCGCAGACCCCCACAACCACCGGCCAGGGTTGTGGGAATGAGGCCCTTGTCCTCATCAACATGGGGACAAGGTGTTTTGGGGGGCTACCCCAAAGCACCCTCCCAATGTTGAGGGCATGTGGCCTGGTACGATTCAGGGGGGGGCGCACTCTCGTCCCCCCCTCTTTTCCTGCGGCCTGCCAGGTTGCATGCTCGGATAAGGGTCTGGTATGGATTTTTGGGGGGACCCCACGCCGTTTTTTTTTTTTTTTTGGCGCGGGGTTCCCCTTAAAATCCATACCAGACTTTGGGTCTGGTATGAAATTTAGGGGGAACCCCACGTCATTTTTTAAAAAAAAATTTGGCCGGGGTTCCCCTTAATATCCATACCAGACCTAAAGGGCCTTGTATGGAATTTAGGGGGACTCCCACATCATTTTTTTTTTTTTTTAATTTTGGTTCGGGGTTTCCCTGTGGGGAATTCCCATGCCGTTTTTATCAATGAACTTCTATGTGTATTGTCTGCAATGCAATAGCCGCGGGTAGTTTTAAATGTTTTTTCCTTCCAAATGTCATTTTGCTGTCAGACTGTTCTAAACACGGGAAACATGCGCCCCTTTACAGGCATACTATAGACACCCCCCAGGTACGAAATTTAAAGGGATATTACACTTTTATTGTTTGGCTTTAAGCATTATTAAAATCACTGCTCCTGAAAAAACAGCCGTTTTTAAAACTTTTTTTTGCATTGATCCATGTCCCCTGGGGCAGGACCCAGGTCCCCAAACACTTTTTATGACAATAACTTGCATATTAGCCTTTAAAATTAGCACTTTTGATTATTCATGTTCGTGTCCCATAGACTTTAACGGTGTTCGCGTGTTCGAGCAAACTTTTTTCCTGTTCGCATGTTCTGGTGCGAACCGAACAGGGGGGTGTTCGGCTCATCCCTAACCACCAGTGATTATATGCTTTTTTTAAACCTTGCAATGAACAAGTAATGAAAGATGTGGGTTCTGAGTTCCTTTAAAGAAGCAATAAGATTCACATCAAGAACATCATGATTCTTATGTCATAGATAAGAAAAAGTATAACATATCATCGGAGAAAGTGTAAAGTAATAAGTATGCTGATTTCACGGATACTGAGAGAAATAAACAATAACCAACATTACATTGAGAATAAATCTTTGTCCCTGCCTAACAACATGACAATAATTAAAATGATAATGGTCAAGGTCCTAGGCATGTACACTTACCTGTCCTCTAGCGCAGTGGTCCCCAACCTTTTTAGCACTGGGGACCGGCTGCGTGTAAGAGAATTGTGCAAAGGCCCGGTTGGGGGGGGGGCGTGGGTTGGCACGCGGGGGGTAAGCGATTTTTCCTGGGCAGTTTGTCAGTGCATTATTTCTATTATTACATTGTCGTAATGAATAAAATAGTACAACTCACCATAATGCAGAATTAGTGGGAGCCCTGAGTGTGTTAATTGCCACGTCGCCTGACACCAGATGCGGAATGTCACTTGCCACGCTACCTGCCACCAGATGTGGATTGTCACTTGCCAC
Organism: Lithobates septentrionalis; assembly: GCA_037952835.1. Lineage (NCBI taxonomy): Eukaryota > Metazoa > Chordata > Amphibia > Anura > Ranidae > Lithobates > Lithobates septentrionalis. The sequence goes on from JBBDGP010000214.1 coordinate 454,667, forward strand.
GTTGCCTGTCACCAGATGCGGAATGTCACTTGCCACATCACCTGCCACGTTGCCTGCCACAAGATGCGGAATGTCACTTGCCACGTCACCTGCCTTGTTGCCTATTATCAGATGTGGATTGTCACTTGCCACGTCACCTGCCACATTGCCTGCCACCAGATGCGGAATGTTACTTGGCACATCACCTGCCATGTTGCCTGTCACTAGATGCAAAATGTCACTTGCCACTTCCCCTGCCATGTTGCCTGTCACCAGATGTTGAATGTCACTTGCCACGTCACCTGCCACATTGCCTCTTACCAGATGTGGAATGTCACTTGCCACATCACCTGCCACGTTGCCTGTCACCAGATACGGACTGTCACTTGCCACGCTGCCTGCCACTGCATTGGTGGCAGCACTGGTCCATCTAGCACAGAGGGGTGCCGAGTGAAGGCAGGAGAGCGGTGAGAGATGATGTCATCTCTCTGCTCCGTGCCGCACTTCCGAGGTTGACAGGGCAGAAGAGCAGCAATGCGGGAGTCGGAGAGAGATGATGTCATCTCTCTGCCCCGCCGCACCTCTAACATTGAGGCTGACAGCGCAGAAGAGCAGCGATGCAGGGGGCGGAGAGATATGTCACCTGTCATGTTGACTGCCCGCTCTCTTATCTCTTCCACCCGGCGCTCATATGCCGGCCGCCCAGCTGTCTCATGCCACCCGCTGGGCTCTCTCATGCCGCCCACCCACACCCGCGGCCCGGCTGCAGAAAGGCCATGGCCCGGTAGTGGGCCGCAGCCCGGGGGTTGATGACCCCTGCTCTAGCGGGTCTCAGTGTCTGCTCCTGGCTGCATGCAGTGGCTCACATTCTGAATGCTAGGCAAGGAGACATGGCACCATTTCTCCTCTGCACAGCAAGCACCCCAATTGCTAGACAACAGGGCTTAGACTCCCAGCTCCTCCCCGTTATTATTTACAGCCACCCTGTAACTTCCCCAACTTTCTTGTCAGCTGTGGGGTAACGAGTTTGGGCACACAGCCCAGCTCTATCATTGGCCCATGGTAAATGAGGTGGCTTATTTAAAGTGCATCAGCCTAAGGCTCTGTACTTGTAACAGCATTTACTGCTGACCAAGTGCACCTGACTATTTAGATTGTTTCCTGTTCATTACCTTTGCTATGTTATTGGATTTCTCAGACAACAGTTACACAGCCTTCTCTTCAGATTCATGCATTCTGTGAGGCAAAAGAAAACAAGTTGTTGATTTGTTTTTAATATTTGTAGGCAGGCATTGCATAGAAAAGCTTACAGATAGTTACAAAAACAAATTACAAAAGCAGACATTAATGGCTAAGTTCACTTTTTTTTTTTTTTGTTCATTCCAGCACCCCTATGTACCAATATACCATAAATGTACCGCTGTTGCAGAAAAAAACCTTCCCCTATATAATAGGGCAGACATACCTCGGCATCTAGTTTCTTCTATAGAAAACTTGTTCATGACTTCCTGGTGTATGTCCTATAGAATAGGAGAACTTTTAGTAGAGTGAGGAAGTTCTACAGCAGATGACCTCACACCCAGCACCTGTCCTCCCCCTTCAGGAGATTGCTTTTGCCAACCTTTGTACTTACATGCTTTTCCAATGCAATCAGTGTCAGTGAGCACTGTTCTTCCTAAAAACATAGCCACATTGTTAATTTGGCAGAGTGTGCACGCTGGAGCAAGAGAAGGAACCGTGCAATCACATAATATCCTATGTGAAGCAGAGCTATAGTATTGAAAACAGGAAAGGCGTGTCCCTGGAAGTCTTTAAAACTCAGCATAGACAATACAATCTGATTGTACACTCTCCTTTAGATCTACCATTAACTATGTAGTGCAAGGGCCTGCCTGATTGGATACAGAGTGAATTGTATAGACATGTGTGTCTTTCTATTATATATGTAGCAATTACTCATGGTGGAGCTGCTGGTTTAAGCGGGTCTGTTACCTTCACTCTGCTTCCCTCTGTTTCACCGACACCGGGTCTAGGGTTCCGTTGAGTTTACCTCTGGACGACACACGCACCAACACTGGAGTACGTTTTCAATGCTTTATTAAACACTTGACTTAGGAAATGACAGGAAAGAGGCGGAAAGGAAACTGCAGAAGAAACTCAAACATCTTCTTGTTGGGTTCATTTGACAAGTGTCCTGGTAGGATTCAGAGATTGTATGGAATGCGCTCCCCTCGTGGGACACACTCCTTGCTCGCCTGCATAGGCCTCTCTCACTAGCCTAGCAGCCAGTACGCAGCACGAATCAAAGTCTCTGCCACAGACTTGCTTGGGAACAAAACCTGTACGATCCTCTGCCACAGGATGTATCAGATTTTCTGTAATGAATGTCAGTCACAGTGCCTGAACCTTTAAGCCAACCCGGCAACAGTATGCTGTATAGTTACTTTCGGATACGTCCTCCAACCGAGTCACCAGGCCCCTCTATAGACCAGCACGCTGCGTGATCCCTCCAAGATGGGTCCCCCCCTGGGATCTCCTCGGTTGTCCAGCTTCGTCACACAGGACCGACAGCTCAGGACCATTCCTCTGCCGCGGTGGTAGGCCCCAGACAAGCCACTGGACCCACCCCTGCGCCGCAGTATCGTGGGCCTCTGGAACAGAGGACCACGATGTAGCTCCTTAATGCATACCTGTCGGCCAGGAGGGCCAGCAGGTGGCTGTAAAACGAACCCCAAAATATGGCGTCTGTCCCATAGATAGTAAATGAAGACTGCGCTGCGCCTGGGGATATATCTGAATAACTAAAATCCTAAGTGTAAATCGAATAATAATAATATAAAGTGCAAATTACAGAGAGTACCAAACTTGCTGTATGGATCTTTTAACCATGTACACCAAAGTGCCGTGTACATTAAATCACAAAGTGCAATGTGCATATAAAGCGTCCTAAATCATGCGATATAACCATGACAGTATATATCTAAAACCATCTGTGAATAAATATATGAAATACCAAACATCCTTGAATAGATGTGCATATTGAAAAAGTGTTGAACATATAACACATGAAAAGTCCACTGTGATTATAAAAGTGAGGGTGAAAAAATAATAAAAAAAATAAAAATTAAAAAAATAAAAAACACATATAAAATAAATAAATCACACTTGTGGTAAATAGAACTATAATCGTCCTTATTGTGGTATTGAAATCACAGTCGTGAAAAAAATCTTCCAATCCAACAACGTGAGGTGACAAAGTTCCAGCAGAAATCAATATACTAGTGATGCTTCAAAGAAAAAGTTCCAGTACTGAATAGAAAGTGCCCAAAAACATGCCGTGAAGTGCCTTGGTGACCCCCAATGTGATTGCGCTCACCTTGGAGCGTGTGACACAGTGTTTAATTGTGTCAATCCACGCTTTTGGAGCCACCCCTGGGCTCAGTGATTGGTACAGCTGATTCCCCAAACAGATTAGTTATGGCTCCACTCACATCATATCATAGAAAAGAGAAAGGCTAATATAGTATAATACCGTAGGATAATTTTATTAGAATGACATCCAATCCCCACAGTGGGGTACTCACATTTATAAGGTGCTCATGTGCACCAAACATGACAAGCGAAAAAACGACTGTGCGGCGTGCTGCGGGGTGTGAGAGCTCCACAACCCAGCTCTGTGCTGATCGCTCCGCCCTGGCCCCTCCCCTACGCGTCTTCGACACAGGGAGTCACGTGTCTTCATCAGGGGGATTTGATTGGACGGGCGCTCTGCAGTTTAAATACACTAACGGCGGCCATTTTGCGTGAGACCGCGGACATTAATATGATGGACTATGCTCCTCTTAATCAGTTTAGGAACACTATCAGCGGCCATTTTGCGTGGGACCGCAGACACTAATGTAATGGGCTTCGCTCTTCATAATCACAGCACAGAAAAAACCTTTACGATCTCTCTAGCAGTATAAAGCTAAGGGTAAAATTCGATCCTATAACGAAAATACACAGGACGGAGCTAGGAAGGGAATCGAAACTCACACGGCTCAGCATTCCCACAGAACATAGTGAATATTGTAAACATGAGAACGAATGTAATAACGATCATAAACCATATCAATCTCAGAATGGCTAATGCAATGAGTATTCTAAATGCAGACATAGTAAGTATGCTACCTATCCTCTAACAGTATAAACTGACAGCCTACATAAGGATACATGTTGAGAAGTGACAATCTATATGATCATAATAAAATCAATCTATATTAAATCAAAAAAATCAATCATAAAAAATCTTTATTAAAAAATTCCTCTAAAAAAACTATTTTAAAAACTTATTTTAAAAACTGATATAACCTCAAACGAAATAGGGGGGTGTGGGAAATACGAAATAGGGGGGTGTAGTGAACATATTCACTATGTTCTGTGGGAATGCTGAGCGGTGTGAGTTTCGATTCCCTTCCTAGCTCCGTCCTGTGTATTTTCGTTACAGGATCGAATTTTACCCTTAGCTTTATACTGCTAGAGAGATCGAAAAGGTTTTTTCTGTGCTGTGATTATGAAGAGCGAAGCCCATTACATTAGTGTCTGCGGTCCCACGCAAAATGGCCGCTGATAGTGTTCCTAAACTGATTAAGAGGAGCGTAGTCCATCATATTAATGTCCGCGGTCTCACGCAAAATGGCCGCCGTTAGTGTATTTAAACTGCAGAGCGCCCGTCCAATCATATCCCCCTGATGAAGACACGTGACTCCCTGTGTTGAAGACGCGTAGGGGAGGGGCCAGGACGGAGCGATCAGCACAGAGCTGGGTTGTGGAGCTCTTACACCCCGCAGCACGCCGCACAGTCGTTTTTTCGCTTGTCATGTTTGGTGCACATGAGCACCTTATAAATGTGAGTACCCCACTGTGGGGATTGGATGTCATTCTATTAAAATTATCCTACGGTATTATACTATATTAGCCTTTCTCTTTTCTATGATATGATGTGAGTGGAGCCATAACGAATCTGTTTGGGGAATCAGCTGTACCAATCACTGAGCCCAGGGGTGGCTCCAAAAGCATGGATTGACACAATTAAACACTGTGTCACACGCTCCAAGGTGAGCGCAATCACATTGGGGGTCACCAAGGCACTTCACAGCATGTTTTTGGGCACTTTCTATTCAGTACTGGAACTTTTTCTTTGAAGCATCACTAGTATATTGATTTCTGCTGGAACTTTGTCACCTAACGTTGTTGGATTGGAAGATTTTTTTCACGACTGTGATTTCAATACCACAATAAGGACGATTATAGTTCTATTTACCACACGTGTGATTTATTTATTTTATATGTGTTTTTTATTTTTTTAATTTTTATTTTTTTTATTATTTTTTCACCCTCACTTTTATAATCACAGTGGACTTTTCATGTGTTATATGTTGAACACTTTTTCAATATGCACATCTATTCAAGGATGTTTGGTATTTCATATATTTATTCACAGATGGTTTTAGATATTTACTGTCATGGTTATATCGCATGATTTAGGACGCTTTATATGCACATTGCACTTTGTGATTTAATGTACACGGCACTTTGGTGTACATGGTTAAAAGATACATACAGCAAGTTTGGTACTCTCTGTAATTTGCACTTTATATTATTAATATTCGATTTACACTTAGGATTTTAGTTATTCAGATATATCCCCAGGCGCAGCGCATTCTTCATTTACAGTTTATCGCACGGTCATGAATACGTGATCTGCGTTTGCAGCCGGGTATTTATTTGGTTGGTTCTTTACTGAGGCATTGGATTATTGTGGCTCGCGAGATTCTTTTTCCATATTTCTGTCCCATAGATACCCTCGCCCAGAATGCAACTCGGAGGACCACCTCCACCGAGTTGTCTCCAGGATAGAAGAGCATCCATACGCTTCAACACGTTGCCTTTCCAACGCTAACCAGTGATAACAGCGACACCCACCGGTCAGCACGGAAACACACACAACGTCAGCCAAGCTGGAACAGAGGCAAACTTAACCTTCCTAACGAACAAGTTACTAAATTTACCTAACATGCGGTAGATTCCAAATCTACCAGTGCTACATATGGTTGTGGTAAATCTGAAGGAGATTGAACATCAGATTGTATAGTGTATGGCAACCTTTTGATACCTAACATGAACTAGCTATGTTTTCAGGGCCATTAATTGTTAACGGCACCTCAAACCTGGAAGCAAACACACATTTTGCTGTGTGCAAAAATGCACAACAAAAATGTCAAAAGAGTAAAGTATATATGCGTGTGTGTAAACCACGTTCATATATATTCCCGCGCTTATGGTGTTAGTGAAGAAAATATATTAATGTGGGTTGCTGCTCTAGAAGATGCTGTGTCTTTAAATGGAGATAAAGTATATACAAAGAGCGATACCCTATTTGGGTTCTTTCTATTACCTTGTGTTTGAATATAAACAAAAGAAATATCAGTCAAACATGAATGATTAATACAAATAAATCAAATACAATGCATCATAATTTACATAAAGTCCATTATCTCAAATCTTCTTAATAGTAAAATAAAGCTCCATCGTGCTAAAGTGCCAAGTGCTGTAATTTCAAATGCGGTGCAAATCGTGCTCCCCTCCTGTATGCCCACTCACTCACCAGCTTCTATGAACTCCCAAGGACAGAAGTCATATGCGCTTGTGTGAATATGCTAGGTCTTCTGAGCTTTGTAGTCCATCTTTGTCACTCCAGCTGCTATGGACGCCCAATGACAGGAGTCATAGGCATTTGTGCAGATATCCTGGGTCTGCTGAGCTTTGTAGTCCTCCTTCATCACTCCTTAATTATTGGGCAATGGGATGCTCGTACATGGTGTAAATAAATGGCAGAGAAATATCATCATAGCGTAATTCCGTTTTATTATGAAATCAAATAGTTTAAAACATATCCACTCACATGGTATAGGAAAAAATAGGCATTAAACCAGGATCGGAAATCAACAATAACCTGCGTTTCACCTGCTGGAAATTACATCACCACCCATGGTCACCAGATGCATTTCACCCCTCCCACAGGGCATTATCTAAGGTCTTTTTGGCTCTGCATCCCCACTGGAGGATACAACACCCTTGTCCTAACTTCCAAGCCTGATTACAACTAAGCTACTACTGAATTGAAGCTCTTTGATACTCTCATACTGTGGCTTTCATGCCCAGGATTGATTTCAAGGATTGAGTCTCCAAGGCCTCAGTGGTACCTGTTTCCTTCCTGTGGGTGGAGCCCCCCACTTTCTGTCTTTGAAGTAGAACAATACATAATACTCTAAAGGTTGGACAGAAGAGCAGAATTCTCAAACTTCGTTTTTAATTGAAGCCTGGAATGTTTATCTAGAACACCATTTGATTTATTATAAATGATACTCCTCAATTCCCTGATGAAGGAGATGTATACTCTCTGGAATGCATCAGGTGGAGGAAGCTATATTGTGTCATCTTATCACTCATTGTTGGTGTATCAATGGCCATTGTTTTTTGTTTCTTTTAACTGGTGATGTATCAATAAAATTTGTTTTTCTGAAGTTTATTTTTCTACATACTATGTTATTGAAATGCCTTAAAAGTCCCATCATAGGGAGTTTTCGCTTTGTATATTCTGTAAACATAGCAAACATAGCAAGTAATATTTATCTGTCAAATTTAATATTCATGGATAACACATCTAAATGTGCTTGGCACAATTTAACTGAATTGACTATTACATTTTACAATTAACCCCAAAAATTATTTTTTTGTACTGTGAAATGTGGACTTTTTCACTGAAGTGGTAGACTATCATGCAAGACAATATATGCTTCTGTTACAATATAAGTGTTTAAAGTGATTCTACAGGCAGGATATTGTTTACCTTAATGTTTTCCCTTCATTAAGGCATAAAATGTGTTATTATTTGTATTGCCCCCTTACCTCCCTAAATACTTAGCTGAGTCCCATCTCAATCCAATGCTGTGCTCAAGTACAGCAGCGCTACTCTCTCACCCTCTCCTTGCAGGACTCAGCGAGAGCAGCGAGAACCATTGCTTGCTGCTGCTGTCAATCAAATACTGGGAGGAGAAAGCAGAGGCAGGGCCAATATGTTTTTTATTTTAGAGAAAAAATAAGCTTTACAATCACTTTAAATGCTATTTGTTTTTGCATATGATAATCTACCCTAGAAACACAGCAAATGATTTGCAGATCTATGTCACTAAGGAGATCTTTATTCATATATTTGGGTTACCATTGTTATAATTTAAAACTGGAATTGATATGTAAAAGGGAATCAGCATGAAAATTACACGTTTGGCAAGGATATAGACCAACAATATGAAATACAAGAGGTGTCTGAAGGATGGCCACTACACTGCAGTCACCAGTCCTGTTCACATAAAATTGGGTAAAAGGGTGTGATAAATCAAACAAGTCATTAACAACATCACCTTAAATGAAAGGCCATAACCCAAGTTATGATTAGGACTAAGTAAGAGGAGGAGGGAAACTTGGAAATTAGTGAGTGGGTATTTTTTCACCTTTTTATGTTTTTGTTTCTGTTCTTGCTTTTCTTTGTTTTCCATGTTTCAACTGTACCTGAGGGGCACTAAGAAAAATTCTCCTTATTTCCATGCTGGCAATCCATTGATGAGTACTTCACTACCACAGATCTGCACTGGCTGTCTATTCTTGATCAAACATTGCCACCTACAGGTAAAAACCTGTTACTACACCTGTATAATATGGTCACACCAGCAATCCTAGATATCTTATTAATACAGAACTCATAACACTATTAATGTTCACGGATTGGATAGCCCATTCAAGAGAAGCTCAATGTGGAAGGAAATGGATAAACTTAAGGGAGATGTACTTTGCGCCCAATAGACTTATTTTATGACAATGGAAGGTTTATTATACTGATCTGTGATATGAACAACATGACATATACCTTGGTAAACTTCTACGCACCCAACAAGGGGCAAGTAGCATTCTTTAGATCACGACTTAAACGGGTAGATAAAGTCAGCAAATGCTCCTTTGTGGGGATTTTAATAGTGTGGTCAACAAAAATATGGACTGTTCTCACATTAACCCTACTAATAGATACAAGCTACAACCTCTCCTAACTGAAAAATAACTGTATGACACATGGAGATGTGTACACTCCTCTGAGAAAGACTTTACCTACTATTCATTCCTCCATCGGGCCAACTCAAGGATTGACCTTATTCTATCGGACCTCAACCCACTACAGAAAACTCTGTCAGTTACAGATAACGTGGTCAGACCACACTCCAGTTTCCCTAGTATTAAAAGAGCAACCATCGGTCTCTCCTGCTTACATCTGGAGGAACAACACTGAACTGCTTTCCAATCCTAAGCACGTTACTAAATTGAATCATAGTTACATAGTTAGTCTTGAAAAAAGACTCAAGTCCATCCTGTTCAACCATAAAAAAAATATATAAATAAAATAAAAAAATATCATACCATCCCATATACCCAATCCTATACCCACAGTTGATCCAGAGGAAGGCGAAAATGTATAAATGTTAGTACCCAGTTATATTATGTACATTTAGGAAAGAATCCAGGCCTTTCTTAAAGAAACCTACTGAGCTGGCCAGAACCACCCCTGGAGGGAGTCTATTCCACATTTTTACAGCTCTTACTGTGAAGAAACCCTTCCGTATTTGGAGATGAAATCTCTTTTTTATCTAGACGTAAAGAGTGCCCCTTGTCCTCAGTGTTAACCATAAAGTAAACACCATGTTCACTATATGGACCCCTTATATGTTTATAAATGGTGATCATATCCCCCCTTAATCTCCTCTTCTCAAGAGTGAATAAATTCAGTTCCTCTAATCGTTCCTCATAGCTGAGCTCCTCCATGCCTCTTATCAGTTTGGTTGCCCTTCTCTGCACCTTCTCCAGTTCCCCGTTATCCTTTTTGAGAACTGGTGCCCAAAACTGAACTGCATATTCCAGATGAGTTCTTACTATTGATTTGTACAGGAGCAAAATGATCTCTCTCTCCCTGGAGTCCATACCTCTCTTAATACAAGAAAGGACTTTGCTCACTTTGGAAACACCAACTTGGCATTGCATGCTATTATTGAGCTTATGATCTACCAAAACCCCCAGATCCTTCTCCACCACTGATTCCCCCAGTTGTACTCCCCCAAGTATGAATGATGCATGCATATTTTTAGGCCCCAAGTGCATAACTTTACATTTATCAACATTAAACCTCATCTGCCACATAGTCGCCCAATTAGACAGTGCATTGAGGTTTGCTTGTAAATTGGAGACATCCTGTAAGTCCACTGCATAGCTTAGTGTCATCTGCAAAGACAGAAATGTTACTTTTAATCCCAGACCCAATATCATTTATAAAGATGTTAAAAAGTAAGGGTCCCAGCACTGAACCTTGGGGTACATCACTGATAACCCTAGACCATTCAGAGTAAGAATCATTAGCCACTACTCTCTGAATTCTGTCTTTTAAGACAGTTTTCTAACCATTTACAAACTGATATTTCCAAGCCTGTAGACTTTACCTTACACATGAGCCATGTGTGTGGAACTGTGTCAAACGCTTTTGCAAAATCCAAGTATACCACGTCCACCGCCACCCCTCTGTCCAAGGTTTTACTTACCTCCCCATAAAAATAGTTTTATGGCATTTTTATTATTATTTTTTTTTTTTACTAGTAATGGCGGTGATCAGTGATTTTTATTGTGACTGTGAGATTATGGAGGACACATCGGACATTTTTGACACATTTTTGGGACCATTGTCATTTATACAGCAATCAGTGTTATACAAATGCACAGATTCCTGTGTAAATGACACTGGCAGTGAAGGGGTTAACCACTAGGGGGCTAGGGAGGAGTTAAGTATGTCCTGGGTAGTGTTACTAACTGTGGGGGGGGGGGGCTTGGCTACATGTGACAAGTCACTGATCTCTGCTCCCGATCACAGGGAGCAGAGATCAGTGACACTGTCACTAGGCATAACGAAGAGATGCTTGTTTACATTAGCATATCCCCGTTCATCCTCTCCGGCGATCGAGTCCAGGGGAACCGTGACCCGACTCATGGAGTCTCAGGCGGCGCGTGTACGCGCCACAGGCTGCGTGCATGCAATGGCACGGCGACAAATTCAAAGGGACGTACGGGTACGTCCATTTGCCCAGTCATGCCATTCTGCCGACATACATCGACGTGTGCCGGTTGGAATTCGGTTAATATATTTGAAGAATTTTTTGGGGCTTGTCCTAGTATCTTTTGCAATCTGACGTTTGCTTTGAATTTTTGCGTCCTTGATTTCCTTTTTACATATTCTGTTATATTCTTTGTAACATTTAAATCACACTAGCATTCCTTCATTTTTATATTTTTAAAAACCTCTTTTCTTATTGTTTATAGCTTTTTTTTAACTTTGGCCGTGAGCCAGATAGGTTTTATTTTTAGCCTATTAAACGTATTGCCCATAGGAATATACTTTGCAGTGAGTTCACGAACAGTCACTTTGAAGAATTCCCATTTCTGTTCTGTGCCCATTGATGCCAATATTCCCTCCCAGCCCAAGTCCTGGGGAGCAGCCCTCACCCTTGGAAAATTTTCTCTCTTGAAGTTAAGTGTTTTTATCTTTCCCGTATGTGTTTTTTGCTTACAGCTAACATCAAATGAAATCATGTTATGGTCACTGCTACCAAGATGTTCCTTTATATGAACATTGGTAATAAGCTCTGCATGGTTTGAGATTACCAGGTCCAACAGAGCATCATCCTAGTTGGGGCCTCAATAAACTGGACCATAAAATTGTCCTGTAATAGGTTTATACATTTTTGCCCTTGGGCTGTCCCAGCAGTGCCACTACTCCAAACAATTTCTGGGTAGTTAAAATCCCCCATTATTATCACCATCCCAGCCCTTGCAGCCCTTTCCATCTGTGCAAGGAGCTGAGTCTCCACCTCCTCATTAACATTGGGTGGTCTATAACAAACTCCAATTACTAACTTTGAACTACGCACATCTATATGCAGTTTCACCTATAATGCTTCAGACCCATCACACTCTCCATCAACCAGGTCCTCTTTTACACTCGCTTTGAGATCACTTCTCAGATAGAGACAAACCCTGCCACCTTTCCTTTTTACCCTGTCTCTTCGAAAGAGTGCATAGCCAGGAATATTAATAGCCCAGTCATGTGAGGAATGAAGCCAAGTTTCAGCAATACCGATTATATCATAGCTCTCCTCGTGCACCAGAGCTTCCAACTCACCTATTTAGCTTGGCAGACTTCTGGCATTGGTGAACAAACATTTTAATGCGTTATTACATTTTGCTCTGGTGTTTTTCATATCTTGTTTAGTAGCACCAATGGCACTATAATTTCCAATAGTTGATTGCAACATGGGAACTTTCTTGTCACCTGTCATAACCCTCCCCCCATCTATCCCCATTCCACTCTCCATTAATGTCTGACCCTTAACTGACCTGTCTGTCGATGGGATTCTAGTTCACCCTCCCCCTTAATCCTAGTTTAAATACTCCTCCAGCCTTCTCATAAACTTCTCATAAACTTCTCCCCCAGCACAGCAGACCCCCTTCCATTCAGGTGCAAACCATCTTTAGCATATAGGTTGCACCCTAATGCAAAGTCAGCCCAGTGATCTAGAAACCCAAATCCCTCCTCCCTACACCAGGTCTTTAGCCATGCATTCAGCTCTCTGATCTCCCACTGACTTTTCTGAGTTGCGCATGGCACAAACAATATTTCAGAGAATATCACCTTGGAGGTCCTTCCCTTCAACTTGCAGCCTAGTTCATTAAATTGATTCATCAGCTTACTGAATTTTTTCATATCAACAATGAGGACACTGATATAGCATCTCTGTTGTGCACCCACAAGGCATTTAGCAGGGGTTTACTTATTGAACAGCGTTGCCTTGTCACTTTCCCTGAAGAAATGTTACAAGAAACTATTGTCACCCTGCCCAAGCCAGGTGAGAAGCCGGACACTCCACAAAATTTTAGGCCTATCTCCCTGTTGAACACAGAATTAAAAATTTACACCAAAATCCTAGCCAACAGACTAGCCAAAATCGCCCCCTCCTTAGTAAAAGTGGATCAAGTGGGATTTGTCAAAGGGAGACAGGCCCCAGACGGAACAAGGAGATTATATAACCTCCTGAAAATTGCAGAAACTAGCAAAGCACCCACGGTAATTCTGGCATTAGATGCAGAAAAAGCCTTCGACAGGGTGCATTGGGGATACCTAAATGCAACCCTACAAAAATTTGGTCTCCAGGGACCCATACTCTCAGCAATCTCCGCATTATACACTAAACCTTCTGCCAGGGTTTTCTCATCCAATGCCATCTCTGAAAACTTCTATATTACTAATGGAACCCACCAAGGCTGTCCCTTGTCTCCTATAATATTTACTCTAATGATGGAGCCCCTGGCAGAGGCAATCAGAAAGGATAGCAATATATCTGGGATCAATGTTGCAGGTCACGTCCATAAGATTGGACTCTTCACAGACGATGTGGTCCTTACACTCACCAACCCGGCTTCTTCCCTGGCTAGTGTGCAATCAGTACTGCAAGATTACAGAGCAGTCTCATGCTACAAATTAATATCACAAATATCCCTTCTAAAAGACTGATGCCCCTTCCAGTGGATGTCTAAAACAATCCCGTATCTAGGAATGAAATTAGCCTCCCCAACCTCGTCCACAATCGAAGCTAACTTCTCTACTCTACTAGACATTATGAAAAGCCTTAACCCTCTAGGGCATGGAGCTCACCAGAGCGCCACTCCTCCATGACGACATCACAAAGCTGGTGGATGTTAGAGACCTTGCGCTCCTCCACCTTCCGTTTGAGTATGCCCCACAGATGCTCAATAGGGTTTAGGTCTGGAAACATGCTTGGCCAGTCCATCACCTTTACCCCAAGCTTCTTTAGCAAGACAGTGTGTTATGGATCAGCGGCTAAGGAGACCAGACACGTATCTACACAAGGAAACTGAGACCAAACAAAGGATATATCATTGAAGTGATATTTATTTAGAGTGAAACACATGAATACACATACACAGCAACCAGTTAGAACATAAACTACTACAGCAAACAAAATAACCTAACTATTGTTTATATACTAAAGAACTAAACTAAAGACTAAATACAAATATATACAAGGTACAGGAAAAGCAGGGATACAAGGAAGGGAATCACGACGGGGTACAAGAGCAGGGAGCAAGACAGGAACAAGGCAGAGGGGAGCAGACTGTTTTAGGCTAAGCATGAACAACAACAGGCAGCAAGGAAGGGACAAGAATCGTGACGCGCCAGGGGAAGGGAGGAGAAGCCTTAAGTAGCCTCCGGCAGCTAAACACTAGTTTGCCTGATTACCCCAGCCTGCTTGCTCCTGGGAAACACGTGCTGGTGGCCAATAGAGCTGCAGCAAACAGCCTATAACAGGTTAGTGCCACCAGCAGGTGAACTTAATCCTAACACAGTGGTCATCTTGGATGGAGGTGTGTTTGGGGTCATTATCATGTTTGAATATTGCCCTGCAGCCCAGTCTCCGAAGGGAGGGGATCATGCTCTGCTTCAGTATGTCACAGTACATGTTGGCATTCATCGTTCCCTCAATGAACTGTAGCTCCCCAGTGCCGGAAGCACTCATGCAGCCCCAGACCATGACACTCCCACCATCATGCTTTACTGTAGGCAAGACACACTTGTCTTTGTACTCCTCACCTGGTTGCCGTCACACACGCTTGACACCATCTGACACCATCAAATAAGTTTATTTTGGTCTCCTCAGACCACAGGACATGGACATGGTTCCATGGACAACAGCCATACAGACCAATCTGATGCAGTGTCTGAGCACTGACAGGCTGACCCCCCACTCCTTCAACCTCTGAAGCAGTGCTGGCAGCACTCATACGTCTATTTCCCAAAGACACCTCTGGATATGATGCTGAGCACATGCACTCTACTTCTTTAGTCGACCATGGCGAGGCCTGTTCTGAGTGGAACCTGTCCTGTTAAACCACTGTATGGTCTTAGCCACAGTGCTGCAGCTCAGTTTCAGGGTCTTGGTAATCTTCTTATAGCCTAGGCCATCTTTATGTAGAGCAACAATTCTTTTTTTCAGATCCTCAGAGAATTCTTTGCCATGAGGTGCCATGTTGAACTTTCAGTGACCAGTATGAGAGTGTGAGAGCGATACAAATTTAACACACCTGCTCCCCATTCACACCTGAGATCTTATAACACTAACAAGTCACACAACACTGGGGAGGGAAAATGGCTAATAGGGCCCAATATGAACACTTTTACTTAGGGGTGTACTCACTTTTGTTGCCAGTGGTTTAGACATTAATGGCTGTGTGTTGAGTTATTTTGAGGGGACAGCAAATGTACACTGGTATACAAGCTGTACACTCACTACTTTACATTGTAGCAAAAGTGTAATTTCTTCAGTGCCACATGAAAAGATATAATAAAATATTTACAAAAATGTGAGGGGTGTACTCACTTTTGTGAGATACTGTAAAACTGGATATTAATAATTAGAGGTAATACAGACAGGGGTAGTTGATCCAGGGAATGTCCGATTGCCTCATGAGGGATCAGGATAGATTTTTTTTCCCTTACTGGGGCAAATTTGATCATGCTTTTTAGAGTTTTTTGCCCTCCTCTGGATCAACTGTGTGTATAGGATCATGCACATGAAGGTTTTTTTATGTGTTTTTTGTTTTGTTTTGTTTTGTTTTTAATTGGTTGAATTATATTTGCTAGTGTATTTTTTTAACCTGACTAATTATGTAACTATGTAACAGTTTCCCTTACTTTATGTTAAAATAAAAAATCCAGGATAGTATAAAATTCCCTGAAATGGCCCTCTTTGGAAAGCAGACACCCGAAGGTGATCTCATTTTTGCCATAATTTTTGGAAATCAAGAAACATGCCAATACTGAGGGGGTTAAACACAGAGCTTGGTAAAGGTGCACTCGATTTTTATAATGTACAGGTCATACACAAAGGAAGTAGGAAGTGAAGGGGTTAATGTACTGGTCACATACAGTGGCAGAATGGAGATAAAGGGGTTAATGTTCAGATGGGCAGGATAAGGGAGGTGAAGGGTTAACTTACTGGTTACTACAGTGACTTGCCTAATTACAGCTGGAAACACAAGGATCACCCACTGAGTAGTCATTAATGGCACTGAATAAATAAAGGGCCACCAATCCACAAATGTACTGTGGTACATAAGGGGTTAAAAATCTATTGCTCCTAGCTTTTTTATTTTCAATTTTTTATCACTTTTTTTACATTTTCATTTGTTTGTTCCTTAACTTTTTACTAATGCGTTAAAAGTAAAATAATGTATTTATTTCATTTATAAATAATGTTATTGTGTTTTTTAGTAGAAACAAAGTTGTAATTTTATTTAACACAGAAGAATTTATAGAATAAAACATGCAGTTTTTATCAACAGAAACACTTGTTTTAAAACTGGTCAAACTAGAAAAAAAAGTTTTTTTATTTCTTTACATCTATTACATCTAAAATAAAAGCATTTTTCAACACATTGTTGGTAAGAGGTTTATTACATATTGTCTGTACCTAAAAACAGTTTAACTTTGTTATCTTTAGTAATGACAAAGTTATTGTCAAATCAGTAGGCCCACAGCTGAAATGTAGGAATTGTTTTGGTCCATAAGGGGTATACTGGTTAGGTTGTATCCATTCTTCCTGCTATGACCTTAGCTTGTAATTTAATGGTGAACCTGTGCTGTACATAATATCTTTGGCCTACTTTTCTTACACCCCCTGTATATCAGATGTTTCTGTTTTCACTGTTATCACTTCAGATATCATTGAGATGTGCAGAAATCAATGCCAATCTTTCTCCAAGTGAATGACAAAGCCAGGCATAGTTTTAACAATTCATAATATTTCAGGAGGTGAAAATGAAAAGAGTCCTGCTTGAAAAATTGAACTGATGAGAAATATATGTGTTTAACTGTAAACCTCTATTATTTGAATATATTTTTATGTGTGGGTATTCTTTTTTTGCTCTTTCTTTAAACAGCTTTTCTGTTCACTGAATTTGGACATTTAGTTTTTGGATTATTCTGACTTCATGGTCACTTGAAATAGTAAAAGTTTGTATTCCACACTAGCAAATATAGTTGTTATATTTGTTATATATAATGTTTCCAAGTGTTATCAGACAAAAACATATTTTGTCATCAGTGGTGGCTGGTGAAGTTTTAGGATGGGGGCGCGCCAGACCACATCCTTTCTTTTTGACCCCTCCCACTTCTCATAAGCCCACTCTTTATAGAATCCACCCACTCCATTCCCTGTATTCCACCCATAGTGTCAGGAGTATACAGTTCAGCATCACAGGACAGGATATACAGCCCAGCATCACAGGACAGGGTATACAGCCCAGCATCACAGATAGGGTATGCTGCCCAGCATCACATGGTCAGGGTATACAGCCCAGCATTACAAGACAGGATATACAGCCCAGCATCAAAGTACAGAGTATACAGCCCAGCATCACAGATAGGGTACATATGTCAGCATCACAGATAGGGTATATAGCCCAGCATCACAGATAAGGTATACAGCACATTCAAATTTCACTTCACTGTTGGGTGATCCATGATCAGATTGCCCTAATGTATTTTAATTGCCCCCTACATAGCATGTTTATAAAGGTATAGGTGAATACAGGGCAATCTACCTGGTTGACCTACTGTATATTGGACAGCAATCCAGGTATTTATAAACAATCAAATATGAAGTCTACAGATGTTTAGGAATTAAATCTACAAATCTTTTGATCTGGGCAAATTGCAATTGTTCCCAAAAGACTGTTGCTGAAAAAAAACAGTCATTATACATCCTTAAGACTTTGCAAAACCTGGAGGCATTGGCATTTCCTTTGCCACAATAAACTGTGAAGCAAATTTTATAAAATGCTAATGGTCTTTACATGACTACTAGATATTTAACATCACCATTCATCTGGTCATATGGAGCACCCACATATTGTCTGCTGAACACACACTGTATGGAGTACAGACTAAAAACTTGGATTAAATACCACCTGACGTCTCATTATATGCATCTGTTCTACATGTCTCTTTCCACTCAGCAATCCCCCTTTGGCCAAATCTCAACTCTTGCAAGCAGTGTAAATTGCTTAGTGCACACAACTGCACTATGGCATCATGTATCAGGAGAAAATGAGGACAGTTACCTTAATTCTTGCAATAACCTTTGTATGGCACATGGAAAAATGGCTACCTTGGATGATAAACTGCCTGAATTTAATAAAATATGGCCCAGTATCGCAGATAGGCTATACAGCGCATTCCCCCCACCCCCGCTGCGGGGTTCGCAGCACTGACAGCATGCCCCCACCCCTGCCACGGGGCTCGCAGAAATCCCTCCTTCCGGCGGGAGGTCCAGCACTTACTGGGCTGTGGACGTGGAGAGGATCCTCCTGTGTCTCTCTCCACTGTCCTCCATAGTGCGAGCAGCAGCGGCGGTGTAGGTATCCACACCTCATGCTTCCATTCCTCCTCTTGCCGCTGGGCATCCAATAGGATTACCGGGGACTTTGGCCAACCGGGAAACAGGTCTCACCAACCTGCCCCCTAATTTGCTGGGAGGCACTGTAGAGCGAAAATAGCGAAAATTATTTTTTTGCTGTGGTCACACAATAGGGTTGGATCGGGGCACATTCCACCCTATTTTGAAGCCTATTAGAGCCTCTGGCTCTAATTATGTGCTTAAAAAAAATACCCCTGCCCTCCCACGCCATAGGATTCCATGCGTCCGGCGTCCTGAAAGGGGCCGGGCGCATGGATAGGGGAGTGGCAGTGGGGATTGGGGGGCAGCGCCTGTGCACCCACAATGCATGGGCCACCACTGTTTGTCATAATTTTGTGTTAGTGTGCATCGTAGACACTAAAATTAAACAGCAGGTACCAAAGGAAATCAGCAATTGACATGCCATGTTTAAGTAAAGGTACTTTTCTTGAATTGGACTTGCTAAAATCATTTTAACTATTTGGCCCTGACAACGTGGAAAAGTAGGAAATAGAAATAAATTTTTCTGAACAAATGTCTCAACATTCATGCAAGTGTAATGAAAAATACCTGTAATGTTTGTAATTTGTGTGTGACAGTTTCCTTGTTTCCTTATACTGGGCAAATATAAAATTCAGTACTAAAAGAAAAAAATATATAAGAACATTTAACCATAAGACTTAACATTCACCAACAGAGAAAATAGCCTGAAGCTACAGACTAAGAACATTTGACCAGCAGGGAAAGTAATAAGAGAATCTTGTGTGGATGGTGAACAAACCTCCATTTGCAGTGTGAAGTGAAACAGCACCCGCTGGTGTCCTAAAAACCAGCGCTTCATCCCCACCCAGCACATTCATCTGTCAGCTGGGGATTTCTGATTGATAGGTGAATGTAAATAAACAGCAAGGATAGTGTTAAACAATGGCTTGGGTATTACTCCAAAATTCATACCAGGTCCTGTAGGTCTGGTATAAATTTTAAGGAGGACCCCATGTAAATAATGGCATGGGGTCCCCTCAGATTACCTACCAGACCCTTCACATTCATGCAAAAAACAAGAAAAAAAAAGTATGAGGTTTTCCTTCAAAATCTATACCAGACCTTTATCCAAGCATGCAGCTTGTAGTTTGTTTCCTGTGTGAGAGCACCGAGGGAGCATTAGTGGGCATTAGTGCAAATATATTGCAATTTCTCACCAGTCAGTGATAGATTGAGTTGTGTTTCCTATTTTTGTTTAAACATTGTTTTGAGCATTCCCTGTTTCTCCAAGAATGGAGTGAATTTAAGAGATTTATTGGGTTTCCCTAATCATATCTTCTCAAATAGTGTGAGAGGATGCGTATAATTAGACTTATGTTGGGATTGTGTTACATAGTAACATAGTTACATAGTTGGTGAGGTTGAAAAAAAAAGACACCAGTCCATCCAGTTCAAGATATGATGTGTGTGGGTATGTGTTTATATCAATAGTACATTGTATACCCCTGTATGTTGTGGTCTTTAAGGTGCCCATCTAGTTTTTTGAAGGAGGTGTTGAATTTGTAGGCATATACACCATGGTATTTTTCCTTTCACTCTCCAGATTTCTACTTCTAGTTTAAAAATGAGTTTGTCCTGGTCAAAAGAAAAAAATACCTACTGGTGGAGAATGCTTCTCATGCCAAAGGAATAAAAATTCTGGAGAATTTCCACATAGAAAATAAATAATGCCCAATAGGCAAATGAGAGGGCTTTTCTATGTTGATATCTTGGAATGTGAACGGAAGATTCTTATGGTCACTCCTATCAGAGGGTGTTTATCAATGTTATGATTTGTGCTAGTATGAGTGAACCATGGAAGAGGACTATGTCTTTTCTTGTACATGCAGAAACCAATCTGCTATTCTCTGTAAGTGGCAGGCATGGTAGTAATTCTTAAGGTCTGGTAAACTTAGACTTTCTTTCTCTCTAGGGCAGGGATCTCCAAACTATGGCCCTCCAGCTGTTGCAGAACTACACGTCCCATGAGGTAGTTTTGGGAGACTCTTTATAGAGTGTCTAATAAAAATATAGTATATTATCCACAAATTCAGATAATTTGTAAGTGTGGGAAGTGGTCTGAATTCCTCCAATTTCTTAATCTGCCCTTATAATTCTAAGCCAGGTTCGAGTGTCAATATGAATATTAATGGTAATACAGGGCACCCTATTTATTCCCATTTTATATTTTGTTAAAGTTTCTGATAAAGCCTGTCATTGGCTTTAGCACCTAGTTTCATGTACTGTATGTCACTTTATACATGACATCCTTTTCTCTTGAAGTCCAATATCCCACAACACCTCACACATGTAGTCCCACACTCACTATCCTGTAAAATGCCTTCTCTGTTCTGTTTTATTCTCATTCTTGGCCCACAGTATCACATTTAGTGCCCAGTACAAAACCCACCTGGTTTGTGCAGAACAGAGATGGGATTAATGGCAAAAGGGAATTCAACAGAACTTTTGTGAACAGCTCAAGATCCAGTAAATATAAGAGTCTGTAGCTTGTGCAACTTTGTGGGTCCTTGCCCCCTTTGGGGCTAAGTACTATATATGCCATTAATGTTTGGAGGGGGGGTGTCCTGCTTGTAAAATGCCCTTATGAAAGGGTGATAAGTCTCAGCCACCTCACATCATACAAGCCTGATGTGTAATAGGTGATAACAGTCTCAGCCTAACTCCTTCCAGCCCATGGCCCCAGGGGCATGGTCTGGAAGAAGTTAGGCTGAGGTTATTATCACTAATTACACACCATTCTTTTATGGTGTCCTGTGGCTAATATTTTTCTCTCCCTGTTATGTGGATTATATGGATTCAGGGCAGAATCCTATACTGACATGTACCCTCAGTGGAATACACCGAATGGAGGACATATAAGCTGGAGTGGAGACCCTAAAGTTGGCTTAAGTTCAGGGTGCTAAGTCTGTTTCAAACATCTTGTCAGCATTGCAGCAGGGGTCCATTCAGTTGCAGACTTTTACCTGCCTTTGTGTGTTTGATTGCTGCAATGTAATTCCTCTAATGTGATAGGGACCTCTAGAGCCTGAGCTATGGGCTTTTTTAATTTAGGCACATGAGCTTTTTGTAAGAAAGTCAATATAGTTTTCGTATGTGTGTTTTGTGATTGCAATTCTGTTATAAAGATCAGTATCAATTGGACTGATCACCCTTTGAGAGAGTGTATTGAATGAACCTGAGTTTGTTTGTGTGCTTTTTGTAGTGGCTAGCCAGAAGTCTTCCTCTTTTGTTAGCTGATTTATATTAGAGGTTACTTCTATATGTGAAAGCTCTAGCTCTTTTGCTAGATATTCATTTTAAAGGGTAACTCCACTTTCGTGGCGAAAGAAATAGCAAATAAAGAAAAAAAATAATATAGCGTATACAATTGCGACACAAGTCATATTGTAATTGAATGTTATTAAAGATTACCTTTCCTTTTCAATCTGCAGCCACTGTAATTTTCTGAGAATGCATTGCAATATGGCTACCTGGAGTTGTTCTGTACACAGAGTGTGTACTGACCACCCTCAGAAACATAATTTCCTGTTTGTGTGATTGGCTCACCACTTTTCCCAGAAGTCTGCCTAAGATGCAAGTCAGATTTCAGGCATCCCCTGCAACAAAAATGTCATTTTTGGTGAGACACTCCCAGTAGGAACACATCTAAAGGGATGCGGGCCCAGCAGATTTCCTCATTAGTGCCCTGCAGGTGCACACCTGATAGATAATTATGAAACCACTCCCATCAGACCCACTCATCACCAAGGCTCAGTGGAACATACACGTACTTACTTCAGAATAACAAAAGGTAGGAATCTGCAACAAAGGTTGTTATTATCCTTGCAATGTACATAGGTCACCCAGAGGGTAAGGTTTTTTCTCAACAAAAGTGGAGTTACTCTTTAAGAATCCTTGTTTTGTGCAAGTAAGTTCCTTAAGGATCTGTATAGCTAGGCGCTGGTTGCATTGGGCCTCTAAGAAAACTATTTTCTGCCCCAGACAATCTATTAATGTGTGTCTCTCTTTTTTAAGTGCTGATATGAGTTCTCCTCTGAAATACTGTAATATTTGTGGGCTTCTCACACATTCATAGGAGATACATCAGGGATATTATTAGGAGCAAGATATGTGGATGGTGAGTCTCATATTTTAGCTTTGACTTTAGAATCTGCCAATAAGGTTTAATACCCAGTTCCATTGTTCGAATTCGAAATGTGAAATTTTGAAAGTCATCATGACCGGTGCATAATCTGATGTGGTGATATTTCCTATCTCCGCTTTCTTAGGTTTCAGGAAATCAGTCTGGAATAAAAGATATAATCTATCCAGTAATATTTTGTATGAATGTTAGAGAAGTATGTGTAGTCTCTGCCCTCTGGGTTCATTGTATGCCATATATCTATTAATGGCAGTTCCTTCAATTACTTGTTGATCGTATTAAGTGTATGATAAGATAAAGTGGCATGCCTATTTGAGATATCTATGAGAACTTCAAGAGCTAGATTAACATCCCAAAATGAGAGGTCACTGCTGAAAATCTCTGAGTGTGCTTATCATTTGGCACATGAAGTGTGCCTGACCTATTCTGGAAAAATGTACATTGGCTGATTATGGTCAATCTGAGGATTTGGATTTTCTTACTCTTGAAATGTGTTTCCTGGATTAGGGCTATTATTGCCTTTTTTTTAAAGATCCCCTAGCATGGCAGCTTTCTTTTTATGGGAATTGAGATCTTTTACATTCAAAGATACTTTTTAATTGGGTATGTATAGGAGTAGTATAGGATGAGAAAGTGACAAGATAGAGAAGGGGAGAGATACTATGGTTTTCCCTCTCATATGCCTGGAAGGGATGGTAAATTAATCCATTTACACTGTATGCAGCAGATATCAGTATGACAGTCCTAGACCACAGAGGAAGGTGAGGGTGGGGGAAGGACAGGGGGAAACCAGGCCAGGGATGTGCAAGCTTAAATTTATCACTTGGCCTCAAAGAAGGTTCCACCTTCTGACTGGCCTCTCTGTAATGTTTGGGTAACTATTCTTGGTGATTAAATTCTTCCCACCTGGCCTCTGTATATAAACGGCCAGGTGGGTCTTTCATCGTTCTGAGTGGATGTTCAGGAACATCTTTCAGAATGAGTGCCCAAAATTGTCGGTCTTTTTTCATTTGTAGCGCAAAAAATAAAACCGCAGTGTTGTTTAAATACCACTAAAAGAAATCTCTATTTGTGTGAAAAAAATTAGAAAAATTTAATTTGGGTACAATGTTGCATGACTGAGTAATTCAAAATGTGAGAGCGTTTAAAGCTGAAAATTGGCTTTGGTAGGAAGAGGATGAAAGTGCTCAGTATTGAGGTGGTTAATAATATTAAGTTCCACTGGGGCTACAGTAGGGGTAGGATATTTAAAGCAGTCTTGGTCTTGGGTCTCAAAGTGCTTTCTACCTATCATGTACCTAACGGTTGAGCCTGACTAGCAGAGGGAAGGCTTTTCGTACAACCCCTTCTCAGGGACCACCGATGTTGTAACAGTGACCGAAAGAGCGTGGCGGTGTATGGGTGCCTGGATCGTCTTTCGTGTGGTGGATGTGTCACCATGGTGGACCAGCAGGTTAAACGGCAGGCGTTGGCAGGTCAACGGATTTTGAACTGGTGGCAGCAGGAAGCAGGGACCAGGCAGGTGCATGCAGACCAGAGGAGATACATGATGCATGGTTAGACAAGCCGTGCTGGTAATAGACGATCAGATGCAGATCTAGATGACAGGCAGAGAATGGTCAGGCAAGGTTTGGCAACAAGATATCAAGCAGCGGAGAGATTAAATCAGTCAACAAGGCAAACCGGGGTCAGGATAATGGATAGCAAGTGTAGTCAGAGTAAGCCGGGTCAAACAGGAATCAGATAAGCATAACAGGAACAGGTATACAGGGTACAAGCTACAGATCAGACAGCAAAGTCCTAGTGGACTTGCTGCTCTTATATATGGCATTTAGTGCCAACGCTTATTGGCGTGTGTGCGCGTGCTTGCGCGTTTGCGAGTGCACATTCGCAAATGCGCGATCGCGTTCACACATGTGCATGCGCACATTTGTGTGTCTGACAGGATGGGCATGTGCATTAGAGTCTGCCCTTGAGCATCAGCAATGCCATGACCAGCACATCCCTGACACTACATCTACCACTACAACTGTAGGGGGGTGTGACCATGTACTTGACCGATGTACGAAAGTGAACGAAATTGAGAAATCAACAAAAATTCTGACAATAAGAAGTTTCCTTTCCCATTACCTTAGAGGATAAAACTTAGAAGTTACTACTATGATACAATAAGTGCCTCTATGGCCTTTAGTGAAAAAAATGAAAAAAAGGAAAAACTCATACTCTGGTGCTACACCAGTCATAGGGGCAGGTATTTCTTGCGTTATCGAGTATAACACTTTCCCTCATTCCTCATGTTTCATTGTCCAAGACTCAACAAGTTACATGTAGGTATTATCTGTTTCCTGTCTGAGTGGGGAAAAAGTCAGTGTGTAGGGTATTTTATGACTGTGCTGGTTGAATGGCTAAAGATTTTAAATCTGTTCAACCCTTTGACAACCAGAGCATCTTTTGAACACATGTTAATGCAATCATTTCAGGCTTGAAGATTGGTTAAAACCCCCAAATAATGTATTTTCTGAAAGCAGTGTATTATAAAATGGTTTAATTTTTAAGTCATGTGATTTTATGCAATGTTTTATCAAATGTAAATTCCCAGTAAAAAATACACTAAAATGCAATATGCTACCCAGCCTTAAGACTGGGTTCACACCGCAGCACGGGGCAGCTCACAGCAGGGGTCCAGTGCGTCCCTGTTCACTGTTTCAGGTCAGATTTCAGTCTGAATTTTTGGCTGAATTTGGACCTGAAACGTACCAGAAGACACACAAGACTCCTGTGCAAAACAGAACAAAATATTACAGCACACACATAAAAAAAAGACATTTACCTCCTGCAAGGCTATTTAAAACACCTAAATATTTTTAAAAAATATGGGGATTTGGTCACACCAAATTGCTATATGGTGCTTAAGCCCACTTACTGCGACAAAGTACCCCATAGTTAGTAGGCCTATGCTATCCATAGAATGAGAGATCCTGCTTCTCTGAACCATGAGAGAAATCCACATCTCTGTATGGGAGAACTAAAGGACTCCACCTATGACACAGGTGGACACTAATGAGAGGCAATGATGAGGGATGATGAGGGAGTGGGGTGCTCCTGCCCAGGATTTGGTCAGAATCCATACAATAAAAAAAATTGCCATATAGCCCCTATTTTGTAATGTAGACGCTATAACTTTTGCGCAAACCAATCAATATACTCTTATTGCAATGTTTTTATCAAAAATATGTAGAAGTATACATATTGGCCTAAAGTGAGGAAGAAATGTGTTTTTTTTTTCAAATTTTGGGGCATATTAATTATAGCAAAAAGCAAAAAATTGTTTTTTTTTTTTTTCAAAATTGTCACTTTTTTTTGTTTATAGCGCAAAAAATAAAAATTGCAGAGATGATCAACGACCACCAAAAGAAAGCTCCATCTGTGGGGGAAAAAAAGACATCAATTTTGTTTTTGTACAAGGTCGCACGCCCGCGCAATGGTCAGTTAAAATGATGCAGTGCCGAATCGCAAAAAATGGCCTGGTCCTTAAGGGGACAAATCTTCCGGGGCTGAAGTGGCTAATTATATGTATGCTTATGTTAATAACTAATAGAAATACTGGGTTCATTTACATTTTTTTTAATTATTATTTTTGAACAAACACAGCTTTAGTTTTATGCGCTGAGGTTACACACTGATCTTTGATTGGTTTATGCACTGAAGTCACTTTATATGCTTGTTTTTTATTTTATTTTTGATGTTACTCTAATGGGAGTGACTATAGAGCTAAGATCAGAAAGCTGACAGTTGACTTTTATATGCATTTCCAGCAGATGTAGAAGCCAGGAGTGTGTGTAAAAGCCTGTGGTGGCAGCAAAGGGGTTAATGTTGGATAAACCCATTACATTTTTAAAATGAATAAAAATGAGCTTGAAACCTTGCAACAGGCATTGGTGAGGGGACTAAGTTGTGTACCTGTTTTATTCTAGATCACTGTACTGTACATATTTTCTGGCAGTTTGTTATAGCAAAGGTCCCAAAAATGAGTCACCAAGGTTCACACCGAAACGATATACACAAGTTGTAATCATTTTGCAAAACACACACACTCATGCAAAAACACACAATGGCACCACCCCTTTCAGTGTGCTTAAAGTTGTGAGGCTATTGATGCTATTGATGCAACACAGGATCTAAAAGCTAACACCACCAGAACAGGGACATCTAAGATGCAAAGGTTATAGTTATATATATATATATATATATATATATATATATATATATATATATATATATATATATATATATATATATATATTTTTTTTTTTTTACACAACTATTTTTTTAAAAATTCCTTTAAAGCAGTGTGGCATATTTGTACATACTTTGCACAATATTCTCAGTTCAAAATAAAAAATAGAATTCATGCTCTATGCCATATATATCTATGCCATCTCGACCATAGGTTAAATGAAAAATTCCACTTTTCTATAGATTAAGAGAACCTTTGTCCTAAATAACCCCCTGTCACTCTCACGTCAATTTCTTTGAATTGCACCTCTTGAATTCTTCGTGTGTGAAAACTGTATGTGTCCTTTTCATCAATCAAAACAGCAATTCATTAAATGTCCATTACAGCCAGGCATGTGGCTTTGGTCAGATATATATTTTAAAGTCATAGTTTAAGGTCGTTTTAAGAGTATTTACGCATGTATTTTCTGTAACCAAGGAGGTCTTTGTGGCCATGAGCATCACCGTTTATTAGCACCGTTGGGTGCAGATAAAAGCCAGGCATTTTCTTTTGTGTAAGAAAATAATTTGTACATTTTTTTATTTTTATATAATATAAAGAAAACTTCACTGGTAGAGCTGCAAATAAAATACCTGGTACACGTTATATACTGTTGGAGATATTTTCTTTTGTACATTTGCTGATGTAAGGTAATATCCAAAATATTACTATAATTACTCAAGGGCTTTGAAACATGTAGTGATAAAAATTAAACTATTCAACTTTATTTTTTGAAGTCATTAACCAAAGAGAGTTCACCAGGAAAATAAGCCAAATATTGTTTTTTCCAATAAAATGTTCATTGAAATAGCACAAAATTACTCATATACAATATGCCAAACATGTGCAATGTTGTAAATTGCTTCTGGACAACAGGTATCGTCTGTGTAAGCATATATCCAGTATAAAGATAGAGAACAAACAAAAAAAAAGTTGTATGTTATGAACAAAAAGTATTTTCAGCTCGTAATTTTTTTTTTCAGGAGCATTGTCAAGGCAGTAACACAATATAGAGGGGATAGGAAGAACCAGAAGACACAAAAGGAAAGATGGGAAAGGCGGTGGAGATGGGAAAAAAGAAGAGAACCAGAGAGAGAGAAAAAAAAAGAGGGGGAAAAAGGGGGGGTTTAAATAGCAAACATTTCACACAACGGTTATATGAGTAATTTTCTAATAAGTTTAGGGAAGGTCCGTCGGTAGATTCACAAGTTAACATATCTATGTATATCCAAAATCGTCACTTTCACTCTCACTGGGAGAAAGAAAAATCAAATGAAACCACAACTGTTAGAAATCACAAATCAGAAATCCAGAAATCGATCATCCATTCTGCAACTTGTCAAAAGAATCAGAGTACTTGAAAATAAACCAAGATCTCCATAGTTTAGTTTGTGGAATTTTTCGGTGTTTTCAGAGGCCATAGCCGCTGTCTCTTCCATTTTGTAAATGGAGTCCACAGCAAGTAGCCATTCTGCCACCGTGGGTACTTGAGTCGTTTTCCAGTATTTGGGGATAATTGATTTTTCTGCGTTCAGCATATGTCGCACTACAGATTTTTTGGAATTTGCTTAACGAGTAGTTGTAAATGTTTAATAGGCAGCATTCTGGCATAAGTTTTAGTTTTGTCTCAGTTATAAAATAAATATGTGTACAAATGTTATCCAAAAATTGCGCAAAAGTGCGCAGTCCCACCAGATATGCATCATGAATGGGAAAAAAACTTCAGATGCTAATGATGCACATCCCCAAAAACCTCCACCACTCTCTCAAAACAACATACGCCCCATAACCCCCCAACGCCACACGAAACACAACACCAATAAAAGAAACACACATAAGCTGAGACCTTACAGAAGCTCCCAACCACAAAACCATTCAAACCACTCCTTCAAGAGGACAAATAAGGGGAACTCTCTGACCAATAAAGATCCTCAGGCATCAGCCTTCCCCCACCCCTCCTCTCACAATGATGGGAACCAAAACAGAAACAAATGGACCAAACCTCCGGACTCAAGAGTGGGTCATACCCCAACATCAGGAGCTCAGCCCCAAAAAACAAAAACACCCACTAAAGATCCACCTACCAACACCACTGCCAATACGCATACAAATCACAATCCACCACCAGTGGCCACCACCATCGACCACCTCATCAGACAACAGGAGGCCAACCCATCGACTCAGCCAAAACCGATAGAAATTACATCACCATGCATTTTTTTAGGAGAAAGAGCTGTGGACAGTCAGAACCCCACAGCTCAACAACAACAACCAAAAATCCCTCTAGAACTCCCACAGAGGATGATAAGAAAAAGAGAAGATGGAGAAGAAGAGGACGACGAGGAGGACAGAAAAACAAAAAAAGGGAAAAGATAACTCCTACACACACCACAATCAAAATTTTCAACCTATCCAGTTCAGTCTTCGATGACACAGAACTAGATGTCCTACGCAAGGGCCTTAATTTTGCCCCTAAAAATCCACCAAACCTCTTCGAGATCTTTGTAGACCTCAACAGGTACACAAGAAATCTCACTTTGAAAAGGTACTTCGCTCTCCAGGAATCGGCCTCTGAAGCATCATCCTCACTCACAAGTACTAGATTTGACAAGACTCCGTATGTAGATAATGCACTCGAAAATCTAGAGAGTCTATACCAAGAAGGAGCTTGCGAGGACTATGAAATAGAACCAGAACTCCTAGCCCTTATGGAAAAACAGATCGTACACACAGAGTTCCAACCCAAGTCTTCTTTTCATCCCCACTGGGCAAAAGGAAAATACATTCCCATCTTCTATGAGATAGTGCTGGATGAAATTAAAAGGATTTGCCAGAACGACCACACCAACGGTAAATATACTAAAATCAGGAACAAAGACTCAGAAGTCTGCAAAGAAACCCTTAAGAACTTCCAAGACCGAGAAGACATCATTATTAGACAAGCTGACAAGGGCGGTGGTCTTGTAATTCAAAATAGAGACGACTATATGGCTGAGGCTCTTAGACTACTCGGAGACACTGAGACTTATGAGAAACTCCCTGCCGATCCTTTACCATCTTTTTCCATCTCTCTGGAAATTCTACTTAAACAAGCTAAGGAGAACGGAGTCATCACAAAAAGTGAATTCCTTTTCTTGAACAAACAATACCCACTCACCCCCCACTTTTACCATATCCCCAAGATCCACAAGAACCAGACACATCCACCAGGCAGACCCATCATTGCTGGTATTGACAGTTTAACTAGTAATCTAGCCTGCTATATAGACCATTTCCTACAAGATCTAGTAGCACAACTCCCATCTTACGTTAAAGATTCTGGTCATATGCTCGATATCCTCTCATCTGTCTCGTGGCAGCCACAATACAAATGGCTTTCTCTTGACGTCTCATCTCTTTACACCTCCATAGAACACAAATACGGTTTAGAAGCAGTGGGTTACTTTCTATCAAAAAGCGATACACACCCCCTACAGACTAAATTTCTCCTCGACTCCATAAAATTCTGCCTCACTCACAACTACTTCTCTTTTGTGGGTGAGTTCTTTCGACAAACAAAAGGGACAGCTATGGGAGCAAAATTTGCTCCCAGCTACGCGAACCTATTCATGGGCCTATGGGAAGACTTGTCCATCTGGGCCAACAACCCCTTTAAGGATCAGCTTGCACTGTACACCAGATACATCGATGACATTCTGATCATCTGGAACGGATCGCATACAGATCTCAATAAATTTCTGGACTACTGCAACTCCAATCCCTATGGCATCAACTTTACCCACGTAACTGATGACACATCACTTGTCTTCTTGGACCTCGATCTCTTTATCGACGAAGAAGGAATGATCGCATCTAAAACCCATTTCAAACCCAGTGCAGGGAATTCCTACCTTCATGCCAAAAGCCACCATCATCCCAAGTGGATCCGCAACATCCCTTTTGGGCAATTCTGTAGGTTGAAAAAAACCTGCACCAAAAGAAGTGACTACGAAATACAAGGGTCCATCCTAAAAAAGAAATTTTTCGAGAAAGGATATAAAGAACATCTGATTGAACAAGCCTTCCTAAAATACTGGTCACTCTATGATGAACACCCCACAGCTACCATGGTAACAACCTTCAAAAAAACAGAGAGGAAAAAGCAGACAATGAAGAATTCCATCAGATTTAGCACACAATTCAACACCAAAGCCTTTGACATACAGAGAGCCATCCAGAAAAACTGGAACATTCTCAAGCAAGATCCCATTCTCAATTCAATCTTACCACCCAAACCTGAAGTTGTATTCCGGAAAGCAAAAAACCTCAGAGGTCTAATAGCACCAAGCAGAGTACGCAAACCAGTAAACCAAACCAAGACACCTACAGACCGTTGGACATCCCTGTTTGACCAGAAGGGTAACTACAAATGTGGAATCAGAAACTGTGGAGCTTGCCCTTTCATGGCACATAGAAAAAAAGAAGTCACTGGAACAGACGGCCGGAACCATAAGATTGGCCAATTCATCAATTGTGGCACCCCCTATGTGATTTACGGCCTTATTTGCCCATGCGGGCTACTATATGTCGGACGTACAACACGTCCCTTGAGGACAAGGTTTAGCGAGCACAAATGCAGCATCATCAACAGCAATATACACCATCGGTCCATAAAAAATAAGAAAAACCACAACTACTCAGTACCCAGGCACTTCAGAGAGCACCACAATGGAAACCCAACAGGTCTAAAAGTGTTTGGTATCGAAACCATCAAAAAAGACGATGATGCTGGGAGGAGATTCAAAAAACTCTGCAGACAAGAATCCTTCTGGATATTTTCTCTCGGGTCTATGGTTCCTGATGGACTAAATGAAGATCTGGAAATACATGGCATCATTTAGCTCCAAATTTACATTAGCATCCATCATCACCATTCCCTGTCCTGAGCAATTCCCACCCCCCCACCCCCCCTGTCCCACTCTGTCCAACCCACCCCCTGCCGTCTTGTCATTCCCATCAATTGTCATCACTTTAATACTGATAGTGATGACAATAACAATTAAATAAATAATCATATTATATAATAACCATTTTTTCCATATATATAATTTTTCTTAATTTTTACCGTTTTTTGCCACTGTTACCACTTCCATTTGTAATATTACCATTTCTAATAATAGTTATATTTCTATTTTCATTTTCCATTCATCATTTTTTCATCATCATTTTTTTCATCATTTTTTTCATCATCTTTTTATCACCTTTTCATTCTTCATTTTTATTTTCATTTTTATTTTTTTATTTTTATTTTTATTTTTATTTTTATTTTTATTTTTATTTTTATTTTCATTTTTATGTTTATTCCTATTCTTATCTCTAATTTCATTTAAAAAAAATTTTTTAATTTTTTTTTTTTTTTTTTTTTTTTTATTTATTATTATATTTTTTAATTATTATTTTTTTTATTATTTTTTCATTTCCATTTCTTTTCCTTTTCAAATTCATTTTCATTTTCATGTTTCATTTTCATTTCATCTATTGCTCTTCCATAAATTCATTTCATTTCCAATTACATCTGTATTCTAACACACTTCCCCCCTTCCGATGCTCCTGCACACCTGAGCCGCCTGTGTGTGAGTGTGCGTGTCCGTATGCCTCCATCCGTTCCACACGACACACACCAGACCGGCTCATTCTCCGCCTAGAGCTCTCCTTGTCTCCGGGCGCTGACAGGAGCCAGATCACGTGACCGCACTTGGAGCACACAGTCACGCCCACCCGCCTGAGGGCGTGCGCTCCACCGCTGGCCACACTTACACCTCCCAGTCATCCAATCCTCTTACAGCCCACGCTCAGGCCCGCCCCCTCAACCAGCTTTATAGTAAGTATCCTAGTCTGCCATTCTCCCTCACTTAAGACAGAGTGACTGCTGCGAACACACACGGCTGCAGCATTCTCCCGTGAGACTTCCACCCCCCTCCATCCTCCAATCACTGGACAATACCTTCCCAGGAGCGCTACAAGACAAAAGATCTCCCCTCCACCCAGCCAGTGACAGGTACAGTTTTCTCCATCTTTCTATCTTGCTACATGCCTAAATATGATTACCTGCCAGTGTCCTGGGGGATCCCCTCCCCCCCCCCCCCTCCTCTAACATCATTTCCTTTCTCCCTCCCCCCCCACCAGGTTCACACCACCCCATAACCATCCCTCTACATACTTAAAGGAGAACCCACACACCATCTACTATCACATAGGTAGGTGTATTTTTTCTACATGACAAGATACTAACTTGTCTCTCCTTTTCCCTTTGTCAATATATATATTTTCCAACTAATACAACAACCTCTTAAATTAACCCTTCTGAGTCATACATATATGCGTATGGATGCATTTTTATTTTTATTTTTATTTTTATTTATTCATCATTTATTTTTTATTTTTTATTTTATTTTTATTATTATTATTATTATTATTATTTTTATTTTTATTTTTATATCTATTTTTTTATATATATATATTTTTTATATAATTTTTTTTTTTTTTTTTCTCTCTTTGACCATCCATATATACTATCTTTACACACTATGCCATATCCAATTGGGATAGATACTGTTCCTTTGCCAATTCTCTGTACACATATGAGTTCCCATTCCATCACATTTATACATCAATTAATTTTTATTCACTTATTGTGTGGTTGTGTTTTGTTTTATGCATATTCACCCATCATGCGCTTCCTGTTTTGTTTTGTTTCGTTTATCTGATCTCCTGTTGCATTTTCTTGTCATGTGCTCCATACTGCAATTATAGCTGATATTCTGTCTCTGTATATAGTTGCACACATATACAAATGTTCTTTTTTAGACTGTTTGTGTATACGTGTGTGCCTGTGCATGTGCACACAGGTGCACACGCGTCCATAATTTGTACACATGTGTATATGTGTATATGTGTGTATAGGGATATGTATGTGTATGTGTGTATATGTATATATATATATATATATGTATATATATATATGTGTGTATGTATGTGTGTGTATATATATATATATATATTTCTTTTTCTGTTCGCTGTTCCACCTAGAACGCTTGAAGGTGGACTGGTATGGAACACAAAAAATCACAAAAAATCGCATCTTCCATTTCAGGCCGCTTTGTCCAACTAGCCATCATGTTGATGTACGTACTTTGGCCTACTGGCGATTAAAGACTGCACCCTGGTTCTCAAACAGGCTCTGATGAAGAGGTCATCCTCGAAACGCGTTAGCCAACTCTAAATACCTGCCTTAACATGGGCTCTCGATATTTTTAACCCATTTTTAATTTTTGATGTCTTTTACATTTTGTCACCTGTTTGCATGATACGTAGTATTGGTATTATTCAACTGTTTTTATCTGCTCTTTATTTCCTTTGAAATAAATTTTACATGTTTTGATGTGAGCTTGATCACGCGCCCTTCATCCATCATTCTCCCTATGCATCATGTTACCCCTGCCACTGCCACAACACCAGCATGTATCTGTTATTTCTGGGTACCAGGCATGTGACTTGGCTCGGGTAAAATACCAATTCATCAAGATTTTATATGATGTTTCTTGATTGCTGGAACTGATAGAGCATTTGTGTGCAGTTGTTAAGCCATTGTTTGCCAGAGAATGTCGTTTTGAGAGCTATTTCCCACTCCTTCCTATGCTTGTTGGGTGGCTCACTTAAATTAGATTGCAACCAGTGGTACATCAGGGAGGTTGCTTTTCCTACTGGGGCTCCCGTTAGGCATAACTGTTCAAAGTGTGTTGTTTGTCGTAAGAAATGATGTCGGTTAGCTAAACAGTGGACATAATTATGGAGCTGTACGTATTGTCAATATGTAAAATGTTTTGCTTGTAATTCATTCTGTAATTGATCAAAAGTTTTGAGTTTACCATTGTCTACACAGTGAGATATTAACAAGGGAGTTGCGTCGTCCCTATGAGGAAAGAATATCGTAGTGTGTCTGTCAAGTCTCTCACTTACCAGACCGGAGAGTCCACTTGGGCAGAGGGTAGGCTCCCTTACGTGTCCGACTCGCGGCCCCTGGTAGAGCAGACAGGAGGCCCACGAGTGCGGAGTGGTATGAGAGCCTGTGCAGGAGTCTGTGTTCCGGAGGTTAGCAGTCTTCAAACAGCAGATGATAGTCAGCGGCACAGACAACAGATGCTGAACAGGAGCTGGAGACAGGTTAGTGCACAAGCTGGGTTTGGCAACAGGCGGGCAGCAGAGGTACAGAAGGAGCAGGCAGAAGCGAAGTCAAAACAGGCCGGGGTCAAATGCAGGTGGAGGTCAGGAGAGTCCAAAAGACATACTGGGTCGTCAACAGATCAGGAACACAGGAATCACAGGAACTAGGAACAGGAAACAGGAGACAGGAAACAGGAACTAGGCACGGAGCTGTTGATCAGGCAGCACTGATCAGAGGGAGAAGCAAGCCTAAATAGGCTGATTGGCGCCAAACGCCGCGTTCGTGCACGCACCGTTACGCACAGGCGCCCACGCACCCGCACGCGCCCGAGCGCGCCCCCGGACAGTGGCATGCACACCAGTGCCACCAGGCGAATGCATAGCAGTGCCCATAGGCATACGTGCCCGTGCACCACCGCGTCCACCACGGCCAGCCGGCATGCCAACACCAGTGCCCATAGAAGCAGGCGCCCGAGCACCCACAGGAAAGCAGGGTATAAACCTTAGGAGTGTCTTGGTCTGTAATTCCCACTCAATCTTCGGAAGTTGCTTGGCAATTCCAATCAATAATTTGTACCAAGTGAGTTGCATAATAGTAAAGTTTAAAGTTTGGCAGATTAATACCTCCCTCTGTCTTTGGTTTGGTTAGGGTCTGCATGCTAATGCGCAATTTCTTCCCAGCCCAGATAAATTCCTGTATCGTCAAATATAGTTGGAAGAAAAACCTTTTGGGCAAAAGGATGGGTAGGTTATGGAACAGATACAGCACCCTGGGCAGAACTTTCATTTTCACCACCACTGCCCTCCCAAACCAAAAAAAGGGTTTCAATTTCCAGTGCTGCAGGTCCTGTTCCAGTTTGTGTAAGATGGGGTGGAAATTTTGTGCATAGAGGTTTTCCAAGTAGGACGTAAGCCATATCCCTAAGTGTTTGAGAGAAGCATGCACCCATTTCAAATGGCAATTAGATTGGACCTTCGCTAGAATTTGGGGGTTCAAAGAGATGTTGAGAGCCTCTGATTTATCATAGTTAATCTTGAAATTGGAAATGTATCCACATGGTTCAAATTCTTTCAGGAGATTGGGGATTGAAATATGTGGTTGTGTGAGAACAAATAGGAGGTCATCCTCATAAGCAGCAATTTTACAGTGGGTACTCCCTAGGTCTAGTCCCTTGACAGAGGGGTTCCTATTCAGGGTGCATATGCAGGGTTCTAATGTGAGTATAAACAATATTGGGGACAAAGGACAGTCTTGTCTGGTGCCATTATGTATCTGCACTGGTTCCGAGAGTGTCCGGTTGATCTTCAGTCTAGCTGTAGTGTTTTGGTATAATGCAGAAATCCATGCTAACTTATTAGGTTTTAAACCAATATAGGAACACGCTGAGTGCATGAAGTCCCATGCAACCCTGTCAAAGGCCTTCTCCACAGAGAAGGCCTTCTTCTGTACGCTCTCTGAATAGGTGAATGGATTTTTAGAGCTTTAGTGACATTATCATGTGCCTCCCTACCCGGCATAAAGCCCACCTGTTCCAGGCCAATGATGCCTTGAAGATGTCTGCACAGCCATAATAATTTAGATAATAATTAATAAATAACTAATTTTTGCAATAATTTTATACAAAAGTTTTATGTCCAGGTTTAACAAGGATATTGGCCCGTAAATAGAGCAGATGCTGGGATCCTTGCCGGGTTTGGGAAGCACAGTGATATGTGCCATATTGAAAGAAGGTGGTAGTGCTTGAGGTGTTTTCAGAGAATTCAATGTGCTAAGTAATGGTTTCGCAAGTAGGGACGAGAAGGTCTTATAATATATGGCTGAGAAGCCATCTGCTTTTACCAGGTTTTAATGTTTTAATTGCCTGTAAGAGTTCCGTAATGTCAATAAGTTTGTCAATTTCCTCTGCCTTGGAGGTTCTAAGTATTGTCTTATTATGTGGGGTCTAGTACCCTCAAATGACGCGGGTTTGTGCGAGGGTGGCAAATTGTAAATTTAGTATAGAAGCGGTGAAATTCCGGGGCTATTTGTTCTGTGATATGTAAAATGTTATTGTCCTAAGTTTTAATTTGAGTAATGTGAGTAGCAGAGTGTACATCCCTCAGTGCCCTAGCCAAGAATTTACAGCTTTTATTTTCATGCTCATAAAAAACCCCGCTTGAAAAATAGAATTGGTTTCGCTTGAAGATCTAGTTTAGCTTGTAATTCCTTGCGGGCTGCTAAAAGATCTCCAGCTGACTGAACTGCTATTTATCTTTTATGCTGGGTTTCCAATTTCACAATTTTCCCTAGTAGCGCTTTTAGTTCTTTCTCTGAGGCTTTTTTCATCTGTGAGGCTAGGCCAATAAGTCTTCCTTGTAGCACACACTTGTGTGCTTCCCAAAGAGTGAGAGGAGAAACACCATCCGTAGTATTTTCCGTGAAATAAGTACTTATAGCTTCTGAAATGGGTTTCAGAGTCAGGAGATCAGTCGGTAAACACAAGTTAAGCCGCCACATGCATGGTTTTATAGGTATATACTGTAGCCGTAAAGTCACTGAGGTAGGGGCATGATCTGAGATTGTCTGCTTCCCTATGCGAGCATCCTTCAAGATAGATAGGTCTCTCTGAGAGACAAAGATGTAATCTATGCGGGAGTACTTGTTAAGGACTGTGGAGTAATAGGTAAAGTCTCTCCCCCGTGGGTTAGCCACTCAACATGAGTCCGCCAAAGTCATGGAATTCAGTAGTGCTCTGATTCTTTTAAGTATGCAAAATGAAATGGCCGATTTACCATTGGAGGTGTCCTGGAGGGGATCCAATGGGACTTTGAAGTCCCCCCTAGGACAATACATCCAGAGGCAAACCAAGAAAGTTCATAAGTCAGTTTTCGACAAAAAGATATACAAGCTGTGTTGGTAAAATATACAGTATCTCACAAAAGTGAGTACACCCTTACATTTTTGTAAATACTTTATTCTATCTTTTCATGTGACAACACTGAAGAAATGACAATTTGCTACAATGTAAAGTAGTGAGTGTACAGCTTGTATAACAGTGTAAATTTGCTGTCCCCTCCCTAAGTAAAAATGTCCAATTTGGGCCCAATTAGCCATTTTCCCTCCCCGGTGTCATGTGACACATTAGTGTTACAAGGTTTCAAGTGTGAATGGGGAGCGGGTGTGTTAAATTTGGTGTTATCGCTCTTACTCTCTCATACTGGTCACTGGAAGTTGAACATGGCATCTCATGGCAAAGAACTCTCTTAGGATCTGAAAAAAAGAATTGTTGCTCTATATAAAGATGACCTAGGCTATAGGAAGATTGCCAAGACCCTGAAACTGAGCTGCAGAACGTTGGACAAGACCATACAGCGGTTTAGCAGGACAGGTTCCACTCAGAACAAGCCTCACCATAGTCGTCCAAAGAAGTTGAGTGCACGTGCTCAGCGTCATATCCAGAGGTTGTCCTTGGGAAATAGATGTATGAGTGCTGCCAGCATTGCAGCAGATGTTGAAGGAGTGGGGGGTCAGCCTGTCAGTGCTCAGACCATATGCCACAGATGTGAGATACTGTACATTAGCTAAAGTCATGGGAAATCTCCCAATTTTCCCCTTGAGAAGGAGTAACCGGCCCTTGGGGTTCACCAGTTATATACACAAGGGAAGTATTATTAGTATTAGTTATATCCACAAGGGAAGTATTAATGAAGAGCAGACTGCACAGTGTCCACTTTGGGGGTGGTGGGAGAAACAAGCGAGATCATTACAGGCTTTGAATGTTAATGAGAGCCAAAACAACAAGTGAAGAAAAAAAAGTTTGAATTGACATAAAAAGAGCCTTATCCCAACCCCCAGCTCCTATCAAAGATAAGTTAAGTAGAACGATGCAGATTATAAACGGCAACCACAACCACAACCACAACCCCTTAAGTGGGTTCAAAAGATTAGAACAGATAGACTCAACCACAGCACCTTAACCAATGACTAAATGTGCAGGTAGAAACGGAATTCTTAACAAACACAGTAGGATCTCAGGTATCAAAAAGTACCTAGAGTAAGGGTTTCCAAGTATAAGCTCATGTGGGGGACTCTCTTTCTGCAGTTTGGGCACAGGGAGCATTGTTCATTATGATAAAAAATAAAAAAAAAAAAAAAATAAAAAAATATATATATATATATATATATACATATATATATATATATATATATATATATATATATATATATATATATATATATATATATATATATATATATATATATATATATATATATATATATATATATATATATATATATATATATATATATATATATATATATATAATATATATATATATATATATATATATATATAAATATATATATATAAATATATATATATACATATATATATATATATATATATATATATATATATATATATATATATATATATATATATATATATATATATATATATATATAAATAAAAAAATGTAGATGAACCTGACCAGGTCATTGCTCATGTCAGCCATTATTAGCATCTGCCTCCAGTCCTCTCGATGCCTTAGGGTGCATTGGAGTGGAGCTAGGGCCTGGCCCAGGCTGTTTATGGTATTTCTCCTTCTTGCTCTGAGGTTTGGTTGGCATGGAAGAGCCTTGCACACTGCAGGCTTGTGGCGAGTTGTAGAACTCCTTGTACCAATCCGGTAAGGCGACATGAGGGATTTGTAGGTCATTGCAGAACTCTTGAATTTTGTTGGGAGTGCGTAGATACAGTTGCTTGCCCTGAACGGTCACATTCAAAACGAAAGGGGACTTCCATTTATATGGGATACTCTGCTTGCGAAGTATCTCCAGCAAGGGTCGTAGCGCACGTCTATTATTCAAAGTAATAGGAAACAGATCTTGAAATATGTTTATCTCGTTGCCATTAAATGTTATAAGTTCATTTTGTTGTGCTTTTGCCATAATTTCCTTTTTCAGCTTGAAATTAGGAAGGCAACATTTTATGTCCCTGGGAAGTGCCAAATCTGCTGGCCTGGCCCTCAGCGCCCTATGTGCCCTCTCAAATTCAATCTGTGTGTCAGCTGGGCGTTGCAGTAAATCATTGAAGACAGATTGTAGTGCAGAGGTGATGCTGTTCTGCTCTACTGTTTTGGGTATTTCTCTCACCCTTATATTATGCCTTCTCCCTCTGTTATCCAAGTCCTCTAATTGACGATTCATCTCAATGAGGTGTGCTGAATGTGAGTCTGTCACTCTTTTTAAATGTGTAATGGCCCTGTCCTGTCTTGAGCTTGCTTTCCCCACCCCCTCTAACTTTTCAGAGAGAGACAAGATGTCAGCCTTAAGCTTAGTGATGGTGGATTAGGAAGTGTATTTAATCTCTGTAGCTATCAGGTGTAGTAGCAGCATCCCTCATCTCTTCCTCATAGGTCGACTGTGAGTCCTTGCTGAAGTCTACTTCCCCACGAGGCTGACCCATGTTGGATGATGCCTTGTGAAGGCAGGGCTGTGTTTTAAAGTTGTCCGGTATGCTCCGAGATCCAGAAAGGGGTGTGGAACGGCGGGTGCGGTTGCCGGAGTTGTAACGGGTAAGTCTGCTCACGTTTTAGCTAACGAGCATTGCCTTTATGTCTGAAGGAGCCGAGGGTTCGCCGAGCTCCTCTATCATGCTGCCATCTGTGCTGCATGTCAAGCCTTGCCGCCCCCCAATTATTGTTCATTTTCTTATGTAACAACTTTTAACCGCTTTAGCTCCGGAAGATTTTACCCCCTTCCTGACCAGAGCACTTTTTGCGATTCGGCACTGCGTCGATTTAACTGACAATTGCACGGTCATGCGATGTTGTACCCAAGCAAAATTGACTTCCTTTTTTTCCCACAAATAGAGATTTCTTTTGGTGGTATTTGATCATCTCTGCGCTTTTTATTTTTTGCGCTATAAACAAAAAAAGAGCAACAATTAAAAAAAAACACATTATTTTTTACTTTTTGCTATAATAAATATCCCCCAAAAATATATAAAAAAAAGTTTTTTCCTCAGTTTAGGCTGATATGTATTCTTCTACATATTTTTGGTAAAAAAAAAAAATCACAATAAGCGTATATTGATTGGTTTGTGCAAAAGTTATGGTGTCTACAAAATAGGGGATAGATTTATGGAATGTATATTATTATTATATTTTTACTAGTAATGGCGGCGATCTGCGATTTCTATCGTGACTGCGACATTATGGAGGACACATCGGACAATTATGACACATTTTTATGACCATTGGCATTAATACAGCGATCAGTGTTATAAAAATGCATTGATTACTGAAAACTGTCACTGGCAGTGAAGGGGTTAACACTAGGGGCGATCAAGGGGTTAATTGTGTTCCCTAATGTGTGTTCTAACTGAAGGGGGGAGGGGACTGACTAGGGGAGATGACAGATCGCTGTTCATACTTTGTATGAACAGACGATCTGTCACTTCTCCCCTCAGAGAACCTAGTTCTCTGTGTCTACACACAGAGATCCCGGTTCTTGCTGTGTTACGAGCGATCGCGGGAGCCCAGTGGTCATCGAGACTGCCGGGCACTCGCATCGGCTCCAGGGGTGAGCAGCAGGCACGCGTGCGCCCCTAGTGGCCGCCTTTGGAACCAATGTAACATAAGGGTGATTCACCTGACTGTGCCAACTACAGCAGCTGGTCGGCAAGCGGTTAAACTTTTTAAAATAGTATTGTAGTAGTTCACTTCCTGAACTATGCTAATTGACTAGTGTATAGTGCTGAATACATTAACCAACCCAGTTCAAGAATGGGGCCACATTTAGCCAAATTACAACTGTCATAGGTTTGTAGGTTAAAAAAGGGGGGCTTGCATGTACTTATTCATTTGTTTGTGGAAGAGGGAAGCAAACAGCATACCATCTCAAAACATTAGTCTGGTTCTAAGGGCACTGGGCTTATCTGCACCAACATTTAAAAAAAAGGGGACTTTGGTATAGGAGGGAAGCATGTACAGCTTTGACAAATTCCTACTAGGGATGAGCTTCTGGTTCAGTCCAAACACAAGTTCTGGCATTACAAGCGGCAAATCCCACCCATGTAAATAAAGGGGCAGGGATAGTGACTGATAGGCATGAGCCGAACACCCCCCGGTTTGGTTCGCACCAGAACCTGCGAACGGACCGAAAGTTTGCGCAAACTTTAGAACCCCATTAAAGTCTATGGGACTCGAACGTTCAAAATCAAAAGTGCTAATTTTAAAGGCTAATATGCAAGTTATTGTCCTAAAAAGGGTTTGGGGACCCGGGTCCTGCCCCAGGGGACATGTATCAATGCAAAAAAAAGTTTTAAAAACTGCCGTTTTTTTGGGAGCAGTGATTTTAATGATGCTTAAAGTGAAAAAATAAAAGTGAAATATTTCTTTAAATATCATACCAGGGGGGTGCCTATAGTATGCCTGTAAATTGGCACGCGTTTCCCATGCTTAGAACAGTCCCTGCACAAAATGACATATTTAAAGTAATAAAAGTCATTTAAACTGCTTGCGGCTTTAATGTAATGTCGGGTCCCGGCAATATGGATGAAAATCAGTGAGACAAACGGCATGGGTACCCCCCCAGTCCATTACCAGGCCCTTTGGGTCTTGTATGGATATTAAGGGGAACCCCGTACCCAAATTAAAAAAAGGAAAGGCGTGGGGCCCCTAGGCACTATATACTCTGAACAGCAGTATACAGGCGGTGCAAACAAGACAGGGACTGTAGGTTTGTTGTTAAGTAGAATCTGTTTGTAATTTTGAACTGGTACATTTTTAAAGTGTAGCTCCAGCCAAAAAATCTATTTTTAAACTTTTTGGTAAACATAGGTAAGGGTTATCACCCCTGTAACATTTGTTTTGCTGTCTGTGCACCTCTTCAGAAGATTTTACCTCACTTTCTGTCAGTGAAGATGAGACACGTTTTTCCCATATTAACTCTTACAGGAGATAATTTCCCTTCCTAGGGGTACATTTCATCTCACTTCCTGTTGTCTCCTTCCATTTGCAAGTAGGAGTCGTTTGTAAGTTGGATGTTTGAAAGTAGGGGCCTGCCCTATATACTCTGCAGAAATTGGGGCCTTAGGTGTTGGTGTTGCCACAACAGTTGTTGCGCACAGGAACGGGCCGTGCTGTGAAATATTAGATCAAGAATTGTAAATACATGCCATTGTTGAACAGTGGTAGAAAAATTGGGCCTTTGGTGGTGGTGGTGGTGTTGCCACAACACTGTAAGCCCTCACAGTTACTCTTGGTGGGCGCAGGAATGGGCCCTGCTGTGAAATATTAGATTAAAGAATTGTAATTACATGTTCCTGTTGAACAGGGGCAGACAAATTGGGCCTTAGGCACTGGTGCCACAACACTGCAACCCCTCATAGGTGCTATAGTTGGAGCACAGGAATGAGCCCTGCTGCAAAGTATTGCATCAAAAATTGTAATTATACGCCCCTTTTAAACAGGGGCTGAAAAATTGGGCCTTGGGCACTGGTGCTGGTGCCACAACACTGCAACCCCTCACAGATAATCTAGTTGGAGTGCAGAAATGAGCCCTGCTGCAAAGTATTGCATCAAAAATTGTAATTCCACGCCCCTGTTTAACAGGAGCAGAAAAATTGGGCCTTAGCCACTGCTGCCACAACACTGCAACCCCTCACAGATGCTATAGTTGGAGCGCAGGAATGAGCCCTGCTGCAAAGTATTGCATCAAAAATTGTAATTACACGCCCTTGTTAAACAGGGGCTGAAAAATTGGGCCTTGGGCACTGATGCTAGTGCCACAACACTGCAACCCCTCACAGATACTATAGTTGGAGTGCAGGAATGAGCCCTGCTGCAAAGTATTGCATCAAAAATTGTAATTACACGCCCCTGTCCAACAGGGGCAGAAAAATTGGGCCTTGGCCACTGGTGGCGGTGCCCAGAACCAAAAATGTCCTTACAAGCTATCAGCATGAAAATTGAGGAGGAAGAGAATGATCACACAGCATAACAGGATAGTCACTCAGAATCAGCATAGGCAGTCTTGAAGGGATCTCACATTAAAAAAAATCAATCGGTTACATCAGCATCAGGTGCTTGGTAGCTGGTGATCCAAGACTGATTCATTTTTATGAAGGTCAGCTGATCGACCGATCCGGTGGACAGGCACACCCTGTGATCAGTTACAAAGCCTCCAGCAGCACTGAATGT
This sequence comes from Lithobates septentrionalis, assembly GCA_037952835.1. Taxonomy (NCBI): domain Eukaryota; kingdom Metazoa; phylum Chordata; class Amphibia; order Anura; family Ranidae; genus Lithobates; species Lithobates septentrionalis. The sequence goes on from JBBDGP010000214.1 coordinate 499,155, forward strand.
GCGTTCCGAAAGAACGCTGGATGCAGGACAGGCCAGTAGCTCAGTTGCATACTGTGCAAGCTCTGGCCAGTGATCCATCCTCAGGACCCAGTAACCCAGAGGATTTTCAGTGGGAAAGGTGTCCAAGTCTGATCTTGCCCCTAGGTAATCCTGCACCATGTGAATCAGATGCTGGCGATGGTTGCTGGAACCGATCATACCTTGGGGCTGTGGACTAAAAAATTGTCTGAATGCATCATCAGATGGCCACCTTCTCCACCGCTCCTTCTGTGACTGACCGAAGCCTCAGCAACACGTTGTCCAGGAGGACCAGGAAATTGTAACCTCCCAGGCTCTGGAAACACGTTGCACAAACGCCTCCCGAAGATGTTTCATTTTCTGATCCCTCTGCGACGGCAAGATAAGGTCCACAACCTTACCCTTGTAACATGGATCAAGGAGAGTTGCCAACCAGTAATCATCTCTCCCCTTGATATCACGAATACGTGGATCCTTCCGCAGGCCTTGCAGGATCAGGGAGGCCATGCAGCATAGGTTTGCTGAGGCATTCGGTCCTCTGGGTCACTAAGGACGACATGATATGCAGCCACCTCCTCCCAGCCACGTACAAGTCCATTGGTTTCTTTGGACAGTAAATGATCCCTTGAAGACTGCTGCTTATGCTGAGTGCCAGGCTCCACCTCCATGCTGACACAATCCTCCTCCTCCTCCTCCTCGTCCTGTGTGATCGGCGGGCATGCAGGAACATTGTCTGAATAACGGGGGCCTTGAGAGGTAAGGAAGTCCTCCTCTTCCTCCCTCTGTTCTGCCTCAAGTGCCCTGTCCATTATTCCATGCAGCGTGTGATCCAACAGGTAGAGAAGAGGGACAGTGTCACTGATGCATGCACTGTCACTGCTCACCATCCTCGTGGCCTCCTCAAATGGTGACAGGACAGTGCATGCATCCCTGATCATAGCCCACTGGCGTGGGGAAAAAAAACAAGCTTCCCTGACCCTGTCCTGATGCCATAATCGCATAGGTACTCATTGATGGCCCTCTACTGTGTGTGCAGCCACTGCAGCATGGCCAACGTTGAGTTCCACCTGGTGGGCATGTCACAGATTAGGCGGTTCTTGGGCAGGTTAAATTCCTTTTGGAGGCCAGCCAAGCACTGGCATTATATGACCTGTGGAAATTCCCACAGATTTTCCTAGCCTGCCTTAGGACATCCTGTAAGCCCAGGTACCGGCCCAAAAACCACTGCACCACCAAGTTAAGGACGTGAGCCAAACAGGGCACATGGGTCAGTTGTCCCTGTCGGAGGGCGGAGAGGAGGTTTGTGCCATTGTCGCAAACCACCATTCCTGGCTTAAGCTCGTGTGGCATCAACCACCTCTGAACCTGCCCCTGCAGAGCTGACAGAATCTCTGGCCCAATGTGGCTCCGGTCCCCCAAGCACACCAGCTCAAGCACCGCATGGCATCTTTTTGCCTGCGTGCTTGCGTAGCCCCTTGAACGGAGCACCGCTGGTTCCGAGGACAAATCAGCACAGGAAGAGGCCATGGAGGAAGAAGAAGAGGAGCAGTGGATGAGAGAGGTGTGGCAGAATCACCACTAGTAGAATTTTGGAGGGGTGGTGGCGGAACAACCTCCAACACTACAGTCACCCAGTGCGCGGTGAAAGATAGGTAACGTCCCTGTCCATGCCTGCTGGACCATGAGTCAGCTGTAAAAGGCACCTTACCACTGACCGCCCTGTCCAGCGAAGCCAAGACATTGCCTTCCACATGCCTATAGAGACCTTCAATGAAAAAAGTTGTGTTTGGGAACCTGCCACTGAGGAACCGCACATTCCACAAACTCACGGAAGGGGGCAGAGTCTACCAACTGAAAAGGCAGCAGTTGAAGTGCTAGCAATTTAGCCAAGCTAGCATTCAACCGCTGGGCATGTGGATGGCTGGGAGCGAACTTCTTTTGGCGGTGCAGCAGCTGGGGCAGGGTAATTTGCCTAGCACAATCTGACGTTGGTGTACCGATAGCAGATTGCCCGCAAGTACTTGGCTGTGACACACCTAATTCTACACCTTCATTGCTCTCAGTGCAGGTTTAAGAGAGGACTGAAGGTATATTGGGGTTGGAGATCCCAGCTGATGAGGAGCAAGGAGAGGTCCTCTTTGTTCTTTGGTGTGGGTCTTTTAGGTACGCTTGCCAACAAACTGCATGGCAGGTCGACATATGTCTGGTTAAGCATGTCGTGCCCAAGCGGGTGATGTTTTGGCCATGCGAGATACGCTTGAGACATATGTTGCAAATAGCAGCGGTGGGATCTGATGCACTCGTCTCAAAAAAGGCCCACACCAAAGAACTTTAAGAATAATGCACATAGACAGCAGCGCCCTGCACATGCGGAGCTCTGCGGTGTGATGCAGTCGGTGTGCTTCCCTTAAGCTGGCCCCTTAAGCTGGTCCCTGGATGGCATACTGATTCGTTGGAGATGTGCCTCCTCCTACACCTCCTCTCTCCTATCAGGCACCCACGTGGAGTCAGTGACCTCATCATCCCCTCCCTCCTCATCACTGGAGCAAAGCTGGCAGTATGCTGCAGCTGGGGGAACATGACTGCCAGATTGCTGTCCTTCTTGGGCACCCCCTCTCTTTGGGCTCCCATTACTGCCTTCCTCTAGATGGGTACCATCATCGGAGCCTTCAAAACGCTGGGCATCCTCCTGGAGCATGTACCCAACACTGTGGTCAAACAGTTCGGGGGACTCCTCAGGAGGACATGGTGGGGCTAGGGAAGGAGTGACTGATGCCATTGAGCCGAGGGAAGAGGCCACGTTGGCAGCTGCTTTGCCAGACAAAGTACCCTGAGCCTGGGTGAGAGAGGATGAAGAGGATGAGGACGGCTTGGTCATCCACTCTACCAAGTCTTCCGCATGTTGCGGCTCAACACGGCCAGCTGCCAAAAAAAAAGGACAAGTGTGTCCCACGGCCACGTGCTGATGAGGATTCACCGTCTCCACGACCAGCACTGTTGCCTCTAGACACAGAGCCTGCTTGCCCTCTTTTATTGGCTTGTGACTGTCTGCCTCTCCTTGTTGGCCTTCCAGACATACTAATGGCCTGCAGTGAGATGTAGCTGCACAAAGCTGGGATGTATATATATACTGATACTGCAGCTAGCAGAATCAACTGCCTGCCTGTAGTATTATTAGTATGAGAACACCAGCAATTGTCTTCACTAACACTAATGCCGCGTACACACGGTCGGACTTTTCAGCTACAAAAGTCCGACAGCCTGTCCGACAGACTTTCGACTGACTTTTGGCGGACTTTCGACGGACTTGCAGCGGACTTTCTAACGAACAGACTTGCCTACACACGATCACACAAAAGTCCGTCGAATTCTTACGTGATGACGTACACCGGACTAAAATAAGGAAGTTCATAGCCAGTAGCCAATAGCTGCCCTAGCGTGGGTTTTTGTCCGTCGGACTAGCATACAGACGAGCGGATTTTTCGACCGGACTCGAGTCCGTCGGAAAGATTTGAAGCATGTTTCAAATCTAAAGTACGTCGGATTTGAGGCTAAAAAAGTCAGTTGAAAGTCCGGAGAAGCCCACACACGATCGGATTACCAGCCAGCTTTAGTCCGTCAGTGTCCGTTGGACTTTTGTAGACGAAAAGTCCGACCGTGTGTACGCGGCATTACTGTATATACTGCAACTGCCTGCCTGTGGTATTAATAGGATCAGAACAACAGTAATTGTCTTCAGGTAGCTTTAGGTGCACACTGTGCAGAGGACGCACTACACTAACTGTAAATACTGCAGCTGCCTGCCTGTGGTACTAATAGGATCAGAAGAACACCACCAATTTTCTTCAGATAGCTTTAGGTGCACACTGTGCAAAGGACACAGTACACCAGCTGTAAATACTGCAGCTGCTTGCCTGTGGTACTAATAGTATCAGAGCAACAGCAATTGTCTTCAGGTAGCTTTAGGTGCACACTGCAGAGGACTCACTACACTAACTGTAAATACTGCAGCTGCTTGCCTGTGGTACTAATAGGATCAGAACAACAGCAATTGTCTTCAGGTAGCTTTAGGTGCACACTGTGCAGAGGACGCACTACTCTAACTGTAAATACTGCAGCTGCCTGCCTGTGGTACTAATAGGATCAGAAGAATACCAGCAAGTTTCTTCAGGTAGTTGTAAATACTGTAAAAACACCTGCCTGTCAGTAGGAAGAGAATAACAGGAACACATCTAGCTAAACTGAATACAGTGTATATATATATATATATATATATATATATATATACACACACATATGTGTATATATATATATATATATATATATATACAACACCTAGGGTGCATATATATACACAATACACTGTAAGTGCAGCTAACTGACTCGCCTGCCTACTCTACACTACACAACACATTGCTGCCGCAACACACTACACAAGGCCTCCATGCAGGCGGCATTATATAGTGTGGGGCGTGTACTAAACCCCCTGAGCCATAATTGGCCAAAGCCACCCTGGCTTTGGCCAATTACGGCTCTCTGTACAGACGGCGCTGTGATTGGCCAAGCATGCGGGTCATAGTGCATGCTTGGCCAATCATCAGCCAGCAATGGTCTGCGATGCCGCAGTGAATTTTGGGCCGTGACACGCCACTCGAATTTAGCGCGAACGTCCGTTAACGTTTGCAATTCGACAGACGGTCAAACATGCGATGTTCGAGTCGAACATGGGTTTGACTAGTAATCGTCATCCCTAGTGGCTGACATTATTGCCCAAATATGATTTATATCTGGGGTAATTAATGTAACATGCATGACTAACTTGTATGTCAACCCCATCAGAGATAATATCATTTTAACCACTTACCGACCGCCGCACGATGATGTACGTCGGCAGAATGGCACGGGCAGGCAAAAGGACTTACCTGTACGTCCTTGCCTGCCCGCGGGCAGGGGGTCCGATCAGACCCCCCCGGTGCCTGCGGCGGTCGGATTCTCGTCATGGGTGATCAAAGGTGAGGGGGAGGCCACTCATTCATGGCTCCCCCCTGGCAATCGCTCCTGGCGAATGAAATGCTTCCTCGGCTTCTGTATAGTAAACAGTGATGTCATCTCTCCTCGGCTCTGTATTTTCCGTTCCGGCGCCGAGGAGAGAAGACATCGATGTGAGTGCACAAACACTACACACACATTAGAACATGCCAGGCATACATTACACCCCCCATCACCTCCCGATCACCCCCTGATCACCCCCTAATCACCCCCCCTGTCACACTGACACCAAGCAGTTTTTTTTTTCCTGATTACTGCATTGGTGTCAGTTTGTGACAGTTAGTGTGGTAGGGCAGTTAGTATTAGCCCCCTTTAGGTCTAGGGTACCCCCCTAACCCCCCTAATAAAGTTTTAACCCCTTGATCACCCCCCGTCACCAGTGTCACTAAGCGATCGTTTTTCTGATTGCTGTATTAGTGTCACTGGTGACGCTAGTTAGGGAGGTAAATATATAGGTTCGCCGTCAGCGTTTTATAGTGTCAGGGACCCCCATATACTACCTAATAAAGGTTTTAACCCCTTGATTGCCCCCTAGTTAACCCTTTCACCAGTGATCACCGTATAACTGTTACGGGTGACGCTGCTTAGTTAGCTTATTTTTTATAGTGTCAGGGCACCCGCCGTTTATTACCGAATAAAGGTTTAGCCCCCTGATCGCCCGGCGGTGATATAAGTTAGGTTTTAGCATCAGATAGGGACTGCGTTGCCCCAGGCAGCGTCAGGTTAGTGGCAGTAGCACTAACACCTACGCACGCACCGTACACCACCCTTAGTGGCATAGTATCTCAATGGATCAATATCTGATCCGATCAGATCTATACTAGCGTCCCCAGCAGTTTAGGGTTCCCAAAAATGCAGTGTTAGCAGGATCAGCCCAGATACCTGCTAGCACCTGCGTTTTGCCCCTCCGCCCAGCCCACCCAAGTCCAGTATCGATCGATCACTGTCACTTCCAAAACACTAAATGCATAACTGTAGCATACGCAGAGTCAGGCCTGAGCCCTGCGATCACTAACAGTTTTTTTTTGTAGCGTTTTGGTGAACTGGCAAGCACCAGCGGCCCAGTACACCCCGGTCGTAGTAAAACCAGCACTGCAGTAACACTTGGTGACGTGGCGAGTCCCATAAGTGCAGTTCAAGCTGGTGAGGTGGCAAGCACAAGTAGTGTCCCACTGCCAACAAGAAGAAGACAAACACAGGCCTGTCATGCCCATAATGCCCTTCCTGCTGCATTCGCCAATCCTAATTGGGAACCCACCACTTCTGCAGCGCCCGTACTTCCCCCATTCACATCCCCAAAGAAATGCAGTCGGCTGCATGAGAGGCATTTTCTTTATGTCCTCCCGAGTACCCCTACCCAACGAACCCCCCCAAAAAGATTTTGTGTCTGCAGCAAGCGCAGATATAGGCGTGACACCCGCTATTATTGTCCCTCCTGTCCTGACAATCCTGGTCTTTGCATTGGTGAATGTTTTGAACGCTATCATACACTAGTTGAGTATTAGCGTACAGCATTGCACAGACTATGCGCACTTTCACAGGGTCTCCCAAGATGCCATCGCATTTTGAGAGACCCGAACCTGGAACCGGTTACAGTTACAAAAGTTACAGTTACAAAAAAAAGTGTAAAAAAAAATTTAAAAAAACCTCAAAAAAATATATAAAATAAAAAAAAGTTGTTGTTTTATTGTTCTCTCTCTCTCTATTCTCTCTCTATTGTTCTTCTCTTTTTTACTGTATTCTATTCTGCAATGTTTTATTGTTATTATGTTTTATTATGTTTGCTTTTCAGGTATGCAATTTTTTATACTTTACCGTTTACTGTTTTATTTTTAACCATTTTTTTGTCTTCAGGTACGCCATTCAGCTGCAGCGCGGATTCATTTATCTTGACAGCAACAGCGTTTGCTCCCACGATATATAAAGCCATGACTCCAGTGGAGGTGATATATGCCGAAGCATGGGGGCAGCAGGGGCGGAGGAGTGATTTGTTCCTACCTTTTGCGGGAGGATGCCCCCATGCTTCGGCATATATAAACGGTGCATGTATGCCCATCATTAGAAGTGGGTGGATGAAGGGAGGTATTCTAATGGTGGGCATACCCATCGATCAATCTCTTTTTTTCGTTCAGCCCACATCAGTCCCTCTAATATGCGCCAGTTTATTCATAAGAACCACTTATGCATTTAGAATAACTGTTGATGACATGATATGATAAATCTTATCTGAACCACTTCTATTTTCCAGATCGATGTAATCATATGTTCTCGCCCTCTCTGTAATGTTTAAATATCATTGGTACTGTTTATTTGTATTTATTGATCCCCCACGGGATATTATGTTAATAGAATGATGTTACAAGCACTGTGTATATCTGTTTCTATCTTTCTTCCCTGCCATCTTGATGTCTCAGGGACCGGTTCCCTTAGTGTTGGTCTCCATCTGCTACGCATGGCCCCTGCTCGGTGAGTTCCGCTGCCCCGCACATCCGGTTCTACTTTTTGACCGGATGTGCGGCGATTGGTGGAGACACAGGGACTCTCTTTCCCCAACTCTCCGCCTCTGCTGCCTGCGTATTGGCCTGGCCCCGCTCCCCCTCGCGTTATCTCTTGGCGCATGCGCGGGATATCCCCGTCATTGCATCGTTAGTGCGTGGGGGCGACGTGGTGCGACGCATGCGCGGTAGCCTGCTACGGGCCGGAACACGGCGTGTGCTTTGGAGCCGCCTGTTTCCGGCCTGGGTCACCTTATATAGGGGCACAGCATTGTCTGCCCTTCTGTGCTTACAGCACCGGTCCTTCATTGACCGGACGGCGCATCTACATGGTCCCTCTCAATGACCCGAGGGTAAGCTCAGGACACTTACATCTATACTCTTTTAGTTACAAGTAAACTGTGACTACTTTTGTATCCCGTTTAACTGCAATATCTTACAATACTAATTTACTTGTTTACCTCTCCCTCTGTATATACCAGCATTATTACTATAAAGTCTCTATTTTCCCATCTATGGATACCTGATGCTACTTTTCTTTGAGAGATCCCAGTATATGGCCGGCTGCTGTCTTCATTATACTTCAGAGAACAGTGACTTCTGATCGAATCGCGATCATATGCACCTTATTATCATTGGCAGTTTCTGATCTTACCATTTTCAAATGGTAAGTGAACCTTACTTTCCCATACACCTTCCACACCTTTTTTTCCCCCCTTCTCCTCTTTTTCCCTTTTCTCCTCCCCCTTTTCTCCTCCCCCTTTTCTCCCCCCTCTTTCTCTCCCCCCCCTCCCTCCCCCCCCTCTCTTTCCCTATGATCCCCTTCTCCCATCCCCATTTCTCCCCTTTTCTTTTTCCCTTCTATTTCCCTTCTTTCTCTCTTTCTCCCACTTCCTTTCCCCCCTTCTCCCCTCCTGTCTTGTTCTTCCCCTCCCCCCCCTCTTCCCTCCCCTCCCCCCTCCTTGCTTCCCCCCATTCCCTTCTTCCTTTCGTTATCTTTTTCTCCCCTTGCACTGTTCCATTATAAAATCTGATTATATACTATTTACACACATACACACATGTATACCATTTGAAACCTTCTCATTTAAAGGGGTTGTAAAGTAATTTTTTTTTTTTTTTAAAATAACAAACATGTTATACTTACCTTCACTGTGCAGCTCGTTCTGCACAGAGTGGCCCCGAACCTGGTCTTCTGGGGTCCCTCGGCGGCTGTTTCAGCTCCTCCCCGCAAGCATTTACCACCTTAATGCGAGCTCCCTCGCATGGTGGTGAGTGCTTGCGGGCGCGCTCCCGTGATACAGCCGGCGGCTATAGCCATTCGCTGTATCACTCGGCCCCGCCCCCCGGCGCGCCGCGTCATCGGATGTGATTGACAGCAGCGCGAGCCAATGGCTGCGCTGCTTTCAATCCATCCACTGCAGCCAATCAGCGACCAGGCTGAGCTGCAATGAAGATGACGAGGACGAGCAGCGAAGATTCGAGGCATCAGGTAAGTAAAACGGGGGGCCTGGGGGTGGCGGTACTGTCATAAGTTTTTTCACCTTAATGCATAGAATGCATTAAGGTGAAAAAATTTTTACCTTTACAACCCCTTTAAATATGTACTTTCTGTTTCCCCTAATCTGTTTGACCCTAACCCCCGAGCCTCACCGTGTGTCATTTGGAGACCATAATCTTGTATAGGGCCTGTCATTATACCTGGCAGTGGTTATACCTATAGTTTTGAAATTTCTATGTATATTTTTTGTAGTGTTTGCATTTTTTTAATTAGTTTTTTTCTGTTGTCTCCTTTTTTTATGTATTTTAATCTAGAATTTCTAGCTCCTGAGGAAGCGTTCTGTGAAACGCGAAACATGTAGAGCAATCAGAGAGTACCCCACCGTGGATCACCAAACCTGCAGCATTTTGTCTGTTTTAGCCTTATGACTACCTACTGTGTAACGTTTGGGGAAGTATCTCTCCTCCACTTTGACTAAGTGATTTGTTTACATACTTATAATCTCTCCACTACTAGGGATGAGCTTCGTGTTCGAGTCGAACCCATGTTCGACTCGAACATCGGCTGTTCGACCGTCCGTCGAATTGCGAACGTTATGGGCCGTTCGCGCCAAATTCGTGTGGCGCGTCACGGCCCATAATTCACTGCGGCATCGCAGTGCATTGCTGGCTGATGATTGGCCAAGCATGCACTATGACCCGCATGCTTGGCCAATCACAGCGCCGTCAGTAGAGAGAGCTGTAATTGGCCAAAGCCAGGGTGGCTTTGGCCAATTATGGCTCAGGGGATTTAGTACACGCCCCACACTATATAAGGCCGCCTGCACGGCGGCCCTGTGTAGTGTGTTCCGGTGTGCTGATAGAGAGAGAGACAGACAGTGTCATTTGATTTGAGAGCTAGATTAGGCTAGATCTGTTCCTGCTCTTTACATTTAGTGCAGTGCGTCCTGCTCACAGTGTTCAGCTAGATCCGTTCCTGCTATTTACATTTAGTGCAGTGCGTCCTGCTCACAGTGTTCAGCTAGATCCGTTCCTGCTATTTACATTTAGTGCAGTCAGTGCGTCCTGCTCACAGTGTTCAGCTAGATCTGTTCCTGCTATTTACATTTAGTGCAGTGCGTCCTGCTCACAGTGTTCAGCTAGATCTGTTCCTGCTATTTACATTTAGTGCAGTGCGTCCTGCTCACAGTGTTCAGCTAGATCTGTTCCTGCTATTTACATTTAGTGCAGTCAGTGCGTCCTGCTCACAGTGTTCAGCTAGATCCGTTCCTGCTATTTACATTTAGTGCAGTCAGTGCGTCCTGCTCACAGTGTTCAGCTAGATCCGTTCCTGCTATTTACATTTAGTGCAGTGCGTCCTGCTCACAGTGTTCAGCTAGATCTGTTCCTGCTATTTACATTTAGTGCAGTCAGTGCGTCCTGCTCACAGTGTTCAGCTAGATCCGTTCCTGCTATTTACATTTAGTGCAGTGCGTCCTGCTCACAGTGTTCAGCTAGATCTGTTCCTGCTATTTACATTTAGTGCAGTGCGTCCTGCTCACAGTGTTCAGCTAGATCCGTTCCTGCTATTTACATTTAGTGCAGTCAGTGCGTCCTGCTCACAGTGTTCAGCTAGATCCGTTCCTGCTATTTACATTTAGTGCAGTCAGTGCGTCCTGCTCACAGTGTTCAGCTAGATCCGTTCCTGCTATTTACATTTAGTGCAGTCAGTGCGTCCAGCTCACAGTGTTCAGCTAGATCCGTTCCTGCTATTTACATTTAGTGCAGTGCGTCCTGCTCACAGTGTTCAGCTAGATCCGTTCCTGCTATTTACATTTAGTGCAGTGCGTCCTGCTCACAGTGTTCAGCTAGATCCGTTCCTGCTATTTACATTTAGTGCAGTCAGTGCGTCCTGCTCACAGTGTTCAGCTAGATCCGTTCCTGCTATTTACATTTAGTGCAGTCAGTGCGTCCTGCTCACAGTGTTCAGCTAGATCCGTTCCTGCTATTTACATTTAGTGCAGTGCGTCCTGCTCACAGTGTTCAGCTAGATCCGTTCCTGCTATTTACATTTAGTGCAGTGCGTCCTGCTCACAGTGTTCAGCTAGATCCGTTCCTGCTATTTACATTTAGTGCAGTGCGTCCTGCTCACAGTGTTCAGCTAGATCCGTTCCTGCTATTTACATTTAGTGCAGTGCGTCCTGCTCACAGTGTTCAGCTAGATCCGTTCCTGCTATTTACATTTAGTGCAGTGCGTCCTGCTCACAGTGTTCAGCTAGATCCGTTCCTGCTATTTACATTTAGTGCAGTGCGTCCTGCTCACAGTGTTCAGCTAGATCTGTTCCTGCTATTTACATTTAGTGCAGTGCGTCCTGCTCACAGTGTTCAGCTAGATCTGTTCCTGCTATTTACATTTAGTGCAGTCAGTGCGTCCTGCTCACAGTGTTCAGCTAGATCCGTTCCTGCTATTTACATTTAGTGCAGTGCGTCCTGCTCACAGTGTTCAGCTAGATCTGTTCCTGCTATTTACATTTAGTGCAGTGCATCCTGCTCACAGTGTTCAGCTAGATCTGTTCCTGCTATTTACATTTAGTGCAGTGCGTCCTGCTCACAGTGTTCAGCTAGATCTGTTCCTGCTATTTACATTTAGTGCAGTGCGTCCTGCTCACAGTGTTCAGCTAGATCTGTTCCTGCTATTTACATTTAGTGCAGTCAGTGCGTCCTGCTCACAGTTTTCAGCTAGATCCGTTCCTGCTATTTACATTTAGTGCAGTGCGTCCTGCTCACAGTGTTCAGCTAGATCTGTTCCTGCTATTTACATTTAGTGCAGTGCGTCCTGCTCACAGTGTTCAGCTAGATCCGTTCCTGCTATTTACATTTAGTGCAGTCAGTGCGTCCTGCTCACAGTGTTCAGCTAGATCCGTTCCTGCTATTTACATTTAGTGCAGTGCGTCCTGCTCACAGTGTTCAGCTAGATCCGTTCCTGTTATCTTCCTACTGACAGGCAGGCTTGTCTGGTTACAGTATATAAAGCTACCTGAAGAAAATTACAGGTGTTCTATCCCAGCTTAGTGCAGCTACAGGCCATTAGTATGTCTGGAAGGCCAAGAAGGAGAGGCAGACAGTCACAAGCCAATAAGAGAGGGCAAGCAGGCTCTGTGTCTAGTGCTGGTCGTGGAGACGGTGCATCCTCATCAGCCCGTGGCCATGGGACACGCTTGGCCTTTTTTTCGGCAGCTGGCCGTGTTGAGCCGCAACATGCAGAAAACTTGGTCGAGTGGATGACCAAGCCGTCCTCATCCTCCTCATCCTCTCTCACCCATGCCCAGGGTGCTTTGTCTGGCAAAGCAGCGGCCTCTTCCCTCAGCTCAATGTCATCAGTGACTCCTTCCCTAGCTCCACCATGTCCTCATGAGGATTCCCTCGAACTGTTTGACCACAGTGTTGGGTACATGCTCCAGGAGGATGCCCAGCGTTTGGAAGGCTCTGATGATGATACTGAGCTCGATGAAGGCAGTAACATGAGCACGGACAGAGGGGGTGCCCAAGAAGGACAGCAATCTGGCAGTCATGCTCCCCCTGCTGCAGCATACTGCCAGGTTTGCTCCAGTGATGAGGAGGGAGGGGATGATGAGGTCACTGACTCAACGTGGGTGCCTGATAGGAGAGAGGAGGAGGAGGAGGAGGAGGAGGCGGCACATCACCAACGAGGCAGGATGCCCTCCAGGGGCCAGCCTAAGGGCAGCACATTGACTGCATCACACCCCAAAGCTCCACATGTGCAGGGCGCTGCAGTCTCTGCGCGTTATTCAAAAAGTTCTTTGGTGTCGGCCTTTTTTGAGACGAGTGCATCAGATCGCACCGCTGCTATTTGCAACATATGTCTCAAGCGTATCTCGCGTGGCCAAAACATCTCCCGCTTGGGTACCACATGCTTGACCAGACATATGTTGACCTGCCATGCAGTTCGTTGGCAAGCATATCTAAAAGACCCACACCAAAGAACAAAGAGGATCTCTCCTTGCTCCTCATCAGCTGAGATTTCCAACCCCACTAGACCTTCAGTCCTCTCTGAGACCTGCAGTGAGAGGAATGAAGGTGTAGAATTAGGTGTGTCACAGCCAAGTACTTGTGGGCAATCTGCTTTTGGTACACCGACGCCAGATTGTACCAGGCAAATTTCCCTGCCCCAGCTGCTGCACCGCCGAAAGAAGTTTGCTCCCAGCCATCCACATGCCCAGCGGTTGAATGCTAGCTTGGCAAAATTGCTAGCACTTCAACTGCTGCCTTTTCAGTTGGTAGACTCTGCCCCCTTCCGTGAGTTTGTGGAATGTGCGGTTCCTCAGTGGCAGGTACCCAAACGCCACTTTTTCTCACGGAAGGCGATTCCAGCTCTCTACCGGCATGTGGAAGGCAATGTCCATGCCTCGCTGGACAGGGCGGTCAGCGGTAAGGTGCATATTACCGCTGACTCATGGTCCAGCAGGCATGGACAGGGACGTTACTTAAGTTTCACGGCGCATTGGGTGACTCTGCTGGCAGCTGGGAAGGATGCAGGACAAGGTGCAGTAGTGTTGGAGGTTGTTCCGCCACCACGCCTCCAAAATGCTGATTGTGACACACCTCTCTCCTCCACCCCCTCCTCTTCTTCTTCCTCCATGGCCTCTTCCTCGGAACCAGCGGTGCTCCGTAGGCGTTCAAGGGGCTACGCAAGTACGCAGGCCAAAAGATGCCATGCGGTGCTTGAGCTGGTGTGCTTGGGGGACAGGAGCCACACTGGGGCAGAGGTTCTGTCAGCTCTGCAGGGGCAGGTTCAGAGGTGGTTGACGCCACGCCAACTTAAGGCAGGAATGGTGGTTTGCGACAATGGCACCAACCTCCTCTCTGCCCTCCGACAGGGACAACTGACCCATGTGCCCTGTTTGGCTCACGTCCTTAACTTGGTGGTGCAGCGGTTCTTGGGCAGGTACCCGGGCTTACAGGATGTCCTGAGGCAGGCCAGGAAAGTCTGTGTGCATTTCCGCCGGTCATATAATGCCAGTGCTCGGCTGACGGACCTCCAAAAGGAGTTTAACCTGCCCAAGAACCGCCTAATCTGTGACATGCCCACCAGGTGGAACTCGACATTGGCCATGCTGCAGCGGCTGCACACGCAGCAGAGGGCCATCAATGAGTACCTGTGCGACTATGGCACCAGGACAGGGTCAGGGGACCTTGGTTTTTTTTCCCCACGCCAGTGGGCCATGATCAGGGATGCATGCACTGTCCTGTCACCATTCGAGGAGGCCACGAGGATGGTGAGCACTGACAGTGCATGCATCAGTGACACTGTCCCCCTTGTCCACCTGTTGGAGCACACGCTGCGTGGAATAATGGACAGGGCACTTGAGGCAGAACAGAGGCAGGAAGAGGAGGACTTCCTTAGCTCTCAAGGCCCCCTTTATCCAGACAGTGTTCCTGCGTGCCCGCCGATCACACAGGAAGAGGAGGAGGAGGAGGAGGAGGAGGAGGAGGAGGAGGAGGAAGATTGTGTCAGTATGGAGGTGGAGCCTGGCACTCAGCATCAGCAGTCTTTAAGGGATCAGTCCCAAGGAACACATGGACTTGTACGTGGCTGGGAGGAGGTGGCTGCGGACGTTGTTGTCCTTAGTGACCCAGAGGACTCCGGACCAAATGCCTCAGCAAACCTACGCTGCATGGCCTCCCTGATCCTGCAAAGCCTGCGTAAGGATCCTCGTATTCGTGGTATCAAGGAGAAGGACCAATACTGGCTGGCAACCCTCCTTGATCCACGTTACAAGGGTAAGGTTGCGGACCTTATCTTGCCATCGCAGAGGGAGCAGAGGATGAAACATCTTCGGGAGGCCTTGCAGAAAGGTCTGTGCAACGCGTTCCCAGAGACTGGGAGGTTACAAACTCCTGTTTCTGGACAACGTGTTGCTGAGGCTTCGGTCAGTCAAAGAAGGAGCGGTGGAGAAGGTGGCCGTCTGACCGATGCGTTCAGACAATTTTTTGGTCCGCAGCCCCAAGGTATGATCGGTTCCAGCAACCATCGCCAGCGTCTGTTTTACATGGTGCAGGAATACCTAGGGGCAAGATCAGACTTGGACACCTTTCCCACCGAAAATCCTCTGGGTTACTGGGTCTTGAGGATGGATCACTGGCCAGAGCTTGCACAGTATGCAATTGAGCTACTGGCCTGTCCTGCATCCAGCGTTCTTTCGGAACGCACATTCAGTGCTGCTGGAGGCGTGGTAACCGATCACAGGGTGCGTCTGTCCACTGACTCGGTCGATCGGCTGACCTTCATAAAAATGAATCAGTCTTGGATCACCACCAGCTACCAAGCACCTGATGCTGATGTAACTGAATAATTTTTTTCAGATCCCTTCAAAGACTGCCTATGCTGATGCTGAGTGACTATCCCTGAGTAATTATCCTCTTCCTCCTCAATCATCACGCTGATAGCTTGTAAGAACATTTTTGGTTCTGGGCGCCACCACCAGTGCCTAAGGCACAATTTTTCAGCCCCTGTATAACAGGGGCGTGTAATTACAATTTTTGATGCAATACTTTGCAGCAGGGCTCGTTCCTGCGTTCCAACTAGAGTGTCTGTGAGGGGTTGCAGTGTTGTGGCACCAGCACCAGTGCCTAAGGCCCAATTTTTCTGCCCCTGTCTAACAGGGGCGTGTAATTACAATTTTTGATGCAATACTTTGCAGCAGGGCTCATTCCTGCGTTCCAACTAGAGTGTCTGTGAGGGGTTGCAGTGTTGTGGCACCAGCACCAGTGCCTAAGGCCCAATTTTTCTGCCCCTGTCTAACAGGGGCGTGTAATTACAATTTTTGATGCAATACTTTGCAGCAGGGCTCGTTCCTGCGTTCCAACTAGAGTGTCTGTGAGGGGTTGCAGTGTTGTGGCACCAGCACCAGTGCCTAAGGCCCAATTTTTCTGCCCCTGTCTAACAGGGGCGTGTAATTACAATTTTTGATGCAATACTTTGCAGCAGGGCTCGTTCCTGCGTTCCAACTAGAGTGTCTGTGAGGGGTTGCAGTGTTGTGGCACCAGCACCAGTGCCTAAGGCCTAATTTTTCAGCTCCTGTTCAACAGGGGCATGTAATTACAATTCTTGATCTAATATTTCACAGCAGGGCCCTGTGAGGGCTTACAGTGTTTTGGCCACAGCAACACCTAAGGCCCAAATTTCTGCTGAGTATATAGGGCAGGACCCTACTTTCAAACATCTAACTTACAAACGACTCCTACTTGCAAACGGAAGGAGACAACAGGAAGTGAGATGAAATCTACCCCTAGGAAGGGAAATTCTCTCATGTAAGAGTTAATATGGGAAAACAATTTCTCCTTTCCACTGATGCTTTCCAATCCTTGTTCCACAAAAAAACCCAAATTTTCAAAAAACATTTTTCATTGGGACAAAAAAGTGAGGTGAAATCTTCTGAAGAGGAGGAAAGACGCAAAACAAATGTCACAGGGGTGATAACCCTTCCCTATGTTTTCCAAAAAGCTTAGAAAAGATTTTTTGGCTGGAGCTAAACACGTTAAAAATGTTCAAAATTACAAACAGATTCTACTTAACAACAAACCTACAGTCTCTGTCTTGTTTGCACCGCCTGTATACTGCTGTTCAGAGTATATAGGGACCTTTCCTTATTTTAATTTGGGTGCGGGGTTCCCCTTAATATTCATACAAGACCCAAAGGGCCTGGTAATGGACTGGGGGGTACCCATCCCGTTTGTCTCACTGATTTTCATCCATATTGCCATGACCTGACATGACATTAAACCCGCAAGCAGTTTTAAATGAGATTTTTTCCTTTAAAAATGACATTTGGTGCAGGGATTGTTCTAAACATGGGAAACACGCGTCACTTTACAGGCATACTATAGACACCCCCCAGGTACGATATTTAAAGGAATATTTCACTTTTTTTTTTTTACTTTAAGCATCATTAAAATCACTGCTCCCGAAAAAACGGCCGTTTTTAAAAGTTTATTTTGCATTGATACATGTCCCCTGGGGTAGGACCCGGGTCCCCACACCCTTTTTAGGACAATACCATGCAAATTAGCCTTTAAAATGAGCACTTTTGATTTCGAACGTTCGAGTCCCATAGACGTCAATGGGGTTCTAACGTTCGTGCGAACTTGCGGTCCGTTCGCGGGTTCTGGTGCGAACCGAACCGGGGGGTGTTCGGCTCATCCCTATCCACTACTATACAAGCTTGCAGGATAGGTTCCACACGATATACTAATATTAGGTCCTATGCCTAGTCTGATGTGTTTTTAAACATTTATGTTTGTTCATTGTCTTTTTATACTTTATAAATAAAAAACCCCTAAACAAACTTACCTTTTTGTAGTTTAATATTGTTGTGCCTTCAAAGTCCCATCCCTAGACTCTATGTATTCATTACTTTAATGTTGGGGACGCTGGCACAAATTTCTACCTAGTACCTGCAGAGTCACCCTGCATTTTGAGGTACTATAGTACTAGGCCCCCTGTTAGGTATCATCTTGGTATCATTCTTTTTAGCCAGCGGTCGGCTTTCATGTAAAAGCAATCCTAGTGGCTAATTAGCCTCTAGACTGCTTTTACAAGCAGTGGGGGGGGATGCCCCCCCACAGTCTTCCATATTTTTCTCTGGCTCTCCTGTCCCAACATGGAACCTGAGAATGCAGCCGGTAATTCAGCCAGCTAACCATAGAGCTGATCAGAGACCAGAGTGGCTCCAAACATCTCTATGGCCTAAGAAACTGGAAGCTACGAGCATTTCATGACTTAGATTTTGCCGGATGTAAACAGCGCCATTGGGAAATTGGGAAAGCATTTTATCACACCAATCTTGGTGTGGTCAGATGCTTTGAGGGCAGAGGCGAGATCTAGGGTCTAATAGACCCAAATTTTTTCAAAAAAGAGTGCCTGTCACTACCTATTGCTATCATAGGGGATATTTACATTCCCTGAGATAACAATAAAAATTCTTAAAAAAAATGAAAGGAACAGATTAAAAATAAGATAAAAAAGCAAAAAAAAAAAACCCTGTCCCCCCTGCTCTCGCGCAAAGGCGAAAGCAAGCGTCGGTCTGGCATCAAATGTAAACAGCAATTGCACCATGCATGTGAGGTATCACCGTGAAGGTCAGATTGAGGGCAGTAATTTTAGCAGTAGACCTCCTCTGTAAATCTAAAGTGGTAATCTGTAAAGGCTTTTAAACGCTTTTAAAAAAGTACTTAGTTTGTCGCCACTGCACGTTTGTGTGCAATTTTAAAGCATGTCATGTTTGGTATCCATGTACTCGGCCTAAGATCATCTTTTTTATTTCATCAAACACTTGGGCAATATAGTGTGTTTTAGTGCATTAAAATTTAAAAAAGTGTGTTTTTCCCCAAAAAATGCGTTTGAAAAATCGCTGCGCAAATACTGTGTGAAAAAAAAAATGAAACACCCACCATTTTAATCTGTAGGGCATTTGCTTTAAAAAAATATATAATGTTTGGGGGTTCAAAGTAATTGAAGAAAGGGCTTTGTCTTCAAGTAGTTAGAAGAGTGGGTGATGTGTGACATAAGCGTCTAAATGTTGTGCATAAAATGCCAGGACAGTTCAAAACCCCCCCAAATGACCCCATTTTGGAAAGTAGACACCCCAAGCTATTTGCTGAGAGGCATGTTGAGTCCATGGAATATTTTATATTGTGACACAAGTTGCGGGAAAAAGACAATTTTTTGTTTTTTTGCACCAAGATCTTACTAAATGATATATTGCTCAAACATGCCATGGGAATATGTGACATTACACCCCAAAATATATTCTGTTGCTTCTCCTGAGTATGGGGATACCACATGTGTGAGACTTTTTGGGAGCCTAACCGCGTACGGGACCCCGAAAACCAAGCACCGCCTTTAGGCTTTCTTTTTTTTTTTTTTTTTCCAATAACATTTTATTTTATTTTGTTACCAAAGTTTACAATGCATAAAATATAACAGGATAGGGTAGTAGAAAAGTATGATACATGGTATAAAGCAAACAGATACACGTATATGGAGTATTTTCCTTGGTATGTTGCAAAGGAGTTACTGTTTCTTAGCTAACATGGTTGCAACTGCTTCTCAACATCGCATATTAAGAGCAAACTTCTCATACCAGATAACAAAAATAACTTATGTAATAAGAAAGAGAGAAAAAGAAAGTAGAAAAAGAATGGGGAAAGAAGAGAGATAAAGTCACCTGAGTGAGTCAATGATCCGTTTATAAAGAGTCCTCCTGGAGGTGCCACAGCTCCCAGACCTTATCATGGGCTTCCAATCTGTCCTGCATCCTGGCCGTCATCCTCCCCATCAATTCCACATCTTTAATTCTCGCATACAGTGCCTCAGGGGTGGGGGGGATTTCTTTTTCCAATTCAATGCTATGAGGCATTGTGCGGCCGTTAAGATATGGCACACTAGTTTTCTATTGGTTTTTGAGATCTTTAGTGGGGATAGACCTATTAAGAAAAATTTAGGGGTCATGGGAAGTGGTTTTCCCAGAAGATTGGTCAATAACTGCTGGACTTTTTCCCAGAAGGTAGAAATTTGAGGGCACTCCCAGTAAATATGATGAAGGGTACCCCTGGCTCCCAAGCATCTCCAGCATCGATCTGAGCTAGTAGGGTAGATAGCATGGAGTACATCTGGGGTCATGTACCAGAAGAAAATTATTTTGTATGCATTTTCTTTATACAATGTACAAATTGAACTTTTCGCTGCCTGAGACCATATCGCCCGCCATTGTTCCATGGGGAGTTCCTCCATGAGGGCTTTCTCCCACTTAATCATATAGAGGTGCTTACCTTGCGCCTCCACTGAGTAAGCATTCAGGATTTTATAGATATCAGAGATCAGTCCCCTCTGAGTCAAACCTGCCACAACCAAGTTTTCAAAAGGGGTTAGGGGGGAAAATCGCAGGTCAGGAGCTATGGTCAGGGCGTAATGGCGGATTTGTAGGTAGCTATAGAAAGCTTGGCGAGGTATATCGTACTTAGTTTGGAGTTCGGAGAAGGATAGTAGCTTACGTGTTCTAGGGTCTATTATGTTTCCGAAGTGGAACAAATTCCGCGAGGACCATGGGTAGGACATTTGGTGTGTAAGGCTATCTGGCACTTTAGGGTTGCAAATAAAGGAGGTTAAGAGTGATTTTTCAGAAGAAAGGCCATGTGGGGAGCGCAATGCTTTCCAGAGCTTACGAAGTTGGGACATAGCTCCTAATAGACGTTCAGGGGGCACCTCCACGTCCGCACACCACAGCAAGCTATTTGGATGGGTCAGGGCCAGCCAGATCTTTTCAATCTCTGTCCACTTATTGTAGGACCTCTGGGTGGACCATGATATTATAGCTCTGAGTTGAGCAGCTTGGTAATATTTAATTAGGTTTGGTAATGCGAGGCCGCCATCTGACCGAGCTGCCATAAGGACTGATTGGGGTATTCTATGACTTTTATGGTTCCAGACAAATTTAAGTATATCTATTTGGAGTTTTCTTAGATGTTTGTATGGAACTGAGATGGGTAATGTTTGAAATAGATAGAGTAGCTTCGGGAGGATTGTCATTTTAATGGACGCTATCCGTCCTAAGAAAAAAAGATAGTGTTTTTGCCATCTGAGGAGCATGGCTCTGATAGAATGAAAACGGGGGGGGGGGGAATTTTCCTGGTAAAGAGTTGCGAATGTTGGAGTAATGCGTATTCCCAGATATTTTAGAGATATAGTTTTCCAGTGGTATGGAAAGTTGGCCTGTAAGTGTATGGTTTCTGATTCAGGGATATTTATTGGGAGGGCTTCTCATTTGGACGCATTAATTTTATAGCCCAGTAGGGCTCCATATCTATCCAGCTCAGCATGGAGATTCGGGAGGGATATTCTAGGTTGTGTCAGGGTCCCTACCCCGGACTGATATCCCATGAATATCCGGATTACCTCAGATGTGGGCTGCCAAAGGTTCCACGCATAGTGCAAACAGCAGGGGAGAGAGGGCACCCCTGCCATGTGCCGTTGTTTATTGAGAACGGGGCAGAGAAGGCAAAATGAGTTCTGACCTGGGCAGTGGGGCTAGAATATAGGTGCTGTATCGCTCGTAGGAAGGGGCCCCTTAACCCTATGTGCTGTAGGGTGGCGAACAAAAAGGGCCACCCCAAACGGTCAAAGGCTTTTTCGGCTTCCAGGCTAAGGAGCAAAGATGCCGAATCCTCCCTGTTCGCCACATCTACCAGGTCAATTACTTTCCTCGTGTTATCTCCCGCTTGTCTAAGCGGTACGAAACCCACCTGGTCTTTATGTATGAGAGAAGGGAGGACTACATTCAAACGAATTGAGAGTAGTTTCGTGAATATTTTTAAGTCGGAATTCAAAAGGGCAATGGGTCGATAATTAGCACATAGTACGGGGTCTTTATCCGGTTTGGGAATCAGGGTAATGAATGATCGCTGCATGTCAACTGGGACCAAGGTGTCCCGGAGAAAGGCGTTAAAAAGTCTGCTCATGTATGGGAGTAGGAGAGGGAGGAAAGTCTTATAGTATTCGTATGGTAAGCCGTCAGGACCTGGGAATTTACGAGATTGTAGTGATTTAATCATGAGTTCTATTTCTTCCTCTGTGATGGGTGCATTTAGGGCCTCTAAGTCTGTAGTTTGTAAGCGGGGGACACCACTTTGTTCTAGATAACGATGCAATTTAAGTGAGGTCTCTGGGGAGGGAGGGTTTTTTGGGATGTCTGGATTGATATAGAGGTCGGTATAGAAGTCTGCAAAAGCATATGCAATATCTTTAGGGTGAGATAATAAGCAAACTGTTTTATTCTTAATTTGGTGGGGTGTTGAGTTAAGGGAGTCTTCTCATAGTTTTTTTGCTAATAAAGAATGTGCTTTGTTTCCCCTATCGTAATACACCTGCTTTAGCCGAAGCAGAGCTTTTTCCACTTGTCCCAGTGCAAAATCCCTCAGGATCGCCCGAAGCCTAATAACCTTCCTGAGAAGGGGTACAGTAGGGGATGTGTGGAGCTGTGTCTCTAGGACCTTTAGTTCCCTCTCAGTTCGGTATTTTGTGGCTAGTGCATCTTTTTTCATGGCCGATGATAAAGCTATGCATTTACCCCTGATGACCGCCTTATGAGCTTCCCATAATGTAGCAGGAGAAATGTCAGGGGTATTGTTTTCTTTAAAGTAGTGTTTCAGGGAGGAGGTTAATTCCGTGGTTGACTGAGGATGTTGGAGGAGAAAAGTGTTTAGTCTCCAGTTGTAGGGCCTAGGGTTGGGGGATTCTACGTCTAATGTGAGCATAATCGGGGCGTGGTCAGACCAGGAGATCGGGAGCACACTGGCTTCGCGAACTATTCTAAGAGTAGAATTATTAACAAAAAAGTAGTCGATCCTGGTGTGGGTTTTATGGGGAGCTGAGTAGAAGGTGTACTGCCGATCCCCTGGGTGGAGAGCCCTCCAGGCATCAAAGAGAGCATGTCTTCTAAGGAGTTGGCGGAAGAGCTTCGAGTCTCTAAGGGCTCGAACCGATGGTGCCCGGGGATCTACCACATGGCGGTCGGCAGTTACGGAATGAGTTAGATTGAAGTCTCCCCCCACCACTAGAATCCCATGATCCGAGCGAAAAAGGCGTGTAAACATTTTAGATAAAAATCTATGCTGTTTAACATTGGGTGTGTACAGAGCACACAGGGTGATCTCCCGGGACTGCCACAGACCCCTAACAATAACATAGTGACCGTGTGGATCACTATAGTGACTCACATATACAAACGGGGATCCTTGCTTAATGAGTATGGCCACCCCTGCACGTTTATGTGGTCTTGAGGAAAGGTAGCTGTGTGGGAATTGCCTGGATGCAAAAGCGAAGGTGCCCCCCCTGTCAAAGTGTGTCTCCTGGACAAAG
This sequence comes from Lithobates septentrionalis, assembly GCA_037952835.1. Lineage (NCBI taxonomy): Eukaryota > Metazoa > Chordata > Amphibia > Anura > Ranidae > Lithobates > Lithobates septentrionalis. The sequence goes on from JBBDGP010000214.1 coordinate 522,132, forward strand.
ATAATGTCAGTGCCCGACTGTTTAAATTCCCTCAGTGCCAGATGCCTCTTTTTATTGGAATTTAATCCATGAACATTTAATGAAAATATCCTAGCCATGGTGTCTAGTTGGGAGGGGGAGGGAGCTCGTATTACCTGGGCTGAAGACGATGACCTTGAAGCCTGGGATTGGGAGCAGGCAACCTCCGGTGGGGGATCTGGACTCATCCTGCGGTCCATGTAGAGAGTCACTCTGGGACAAAGAGAAGACAACAAAAGAATTAGAAGCTAGAAAGAAGAAACAAAGGTTAGTGTTAGACAAAACAAAGCAGATCCAAAAAGATCTTTTCGTCTGACCTTGAAAGGTTGTTAGACCTAGGTCAGTGCGGTTTCCCAAGGATCCATCCAACTCTGCTCCAGTAGAGTGGGTCAGGCGGATGCAAGGGAGCCCTAGGTTGGTCATGTAACAAGATATTATCAAAACTACTGTGGTAGTCATCACTTAATTAGGGGAGGGGTTGGTGAGCATAAAATCACCTACTCTCTCAAGTCTCAACGGAGACATGCCCATGGAGTAGAACAAAAACAAAATTAGAAAAAACTGAGGCAAAAGATTGGGGACTAAGTGAACAAATCGTCCAGGACAGATCTGTCAGCCTAACGGAATGGTCGAGCATCTATAAGGTAAAAGACCCTAGAAAAGATTGTGAGTCTAGTTCAGCCATTTCTGGATTTGGAGCTTTTGCGAGGGGTGCCATCCTTCCGGGTGCGATTAGAGGAGGGGACCTTCTGCCATACTGTGGGCGGTGGGGGTGGGGTAGCTACCAAGTCCCAATCCGGGAGTTGAGGGGGGATGATCCCCAAAACGTCACAGAAATTTGTTAAATCCTCTGGATAACGTAGAATAGCAGATCTGCCTTGGTTCTTGGCTGTAAGGGTAAAGGGAAACCCCCACCGATAGGGGATACTTTCTTCTTGAAGGGTACGTAGAAGGGGTTGTAGGAGTCTGCGCTTCTTTAGGGTTATCCATGAAAGATCCGGAAATAGTTGCAGCTGGGCATCTTGGAAGGTTACTTTACGTGTCAAACGAGATTGTCGCATAATATCTTCCTTCAAGGGGTATGAGCTTATTCTGCAAATAATGTCTCTTGGTTTAGATGTGAGATTCTTGGGGCGGAGAGCCCGGTGTGCTCTATCCATGTCGATACGATTCTTTAGGGGCTCCCCAAGGAGGTTGTTAAATATATGTTGTAATTTGTTGTGAATGTCCTCCGGACCATCTGTCTCTGGGACTCCTCGCACGCGAATATTATTTCTGCGCCCCCTAATATCCAAGTCCTCAAGGTGGCGTTGCATTTCCCTTAGCTGGGTACGGTGGTCTGCTCCTTGAAGTTGAGTCCTATGGACTGCTAATTTAGTCTCTTGAATTTCCTCTTCGGCCATTTCCACCCTGTCAGCCAGGTGTTTAAGGCCTGTTTGTAGTATCTGTATTTCCGAGCGACAGGTAGATTTCACATCTGCGATCAACTGTTTAAAATCATCTTTGGTGGGCATCGCCTGTAAATAGGAGTACCACTCATTAGGAAGTGAAGGGTGTGGGGCTGGTGGCAGGTATTGCTGCAGTGGTCGTTGGTGAGGTGGCTGCTGCTGTAGTGATTGCGGTGCAGCTTCATCCTGCATGAAGGGTGTCGATTTTGGGGATGCAGTCCATATGTTTCCCCAGGGCTGCCCCTGGGTACATGTGGGGGCCTCCTCCTCCTCCAGAGCATAGCGTTGGGGGACAGATGTTAAATCTTTTCGTGCTGAATTAGCAGGGTGTGCGGCCTGTTCTTTAGGAGTGCCCAGTGCTTGAGAGAACGAGAGTCTCTGCACCAGGTGGAGGTGAGCCAGGCATGAGGGCTCTGAAGGCCGCTGCAGGATCGTCAGATCCAGATGGGGTATTGGAGGCCGGGAATCTCGGGCCAGGCAAGCATTGAGTGTAGAGGGAGGGAGGGGGCCAAATATGGCGGCTGGAGAGTCACGTGGCGAGGTCCCGGTACGGACAGGGCAAATCGAACTCACCGTCCCCAAAGGCGAGGAGATGCCCGTGGTGTGTTGCAAGGCCGGTGGTGTGCTTTCCAGGACTCGGTGTGAGTTCAGGTCCGGCTGGGAGAGCTGCGAAGAGAGCCTAGAGCGGGCTGCCGAGGCCTCCGGCACCATATTGTCTGTGCCGCCAGACGGGCCGTCTGTCTGTGAAAAGAAGGACCGGAGGTCCGACGATGAGCCGGGTGGTGGCTGTGATGATCCCGGGCTTTAGCGGATCGGGTGGCCTTAGATCTGCCCATGTATCTGTGGTGTAGCGTCCCCAATTGAGCCTTTAGCTGCAGGCTGAGAGAGAGCAGACGAGTCAAGCGTCCATCTAGGTCGGCTTCCGGTCACGCCCCCCCTTCAGGCTTTCTACGGGCGTAAATTTTTGATTTCACTCTTCACAGCCTATCACAGTTTCAGAGGCCATGGAATGCCCAGGTGGCACAAAACCACCCCAAATGACCCTATTTTGGAAAGTAGACACCCCAAGCTATTTGCTGAGAGGTATAGTGAGTATTTTGCAGACCTCACTTTTTGTCACAAAGTTTTGAAATTTGAAAAAAGAAAAAAAAAATGTTTTCTTGTCTTTCTTCATTTTCAAAAACAAATGAGAGCTGCAAAATACTCACCATGCCTCTCAGCAAATAGCTTGGGGTGTCTACTTTCCAAAATGGGGTCATTTGGGGGGGGTTGTGCCATCTGGGCATTCCATGGCCTCCGAAACTGTGATAGGCAGTGAAGAGTGAAATAAAAAATGTACGCCCCTTAGAAATCCTGAAGGTGGTGATTGGTTTTCGGAGCCCCGTATGCGGCTAGGCTCCCAAAAAGTCCCACACATGTGGTATCCCCGTACTCAGGAGAAGCATATAAATGTATCGTGGGGTGCAATTCCACATATGCCTATGGCCTGTGTGAGCAATATATCATTTAGTGACAACTTTGTGCAACAAAAAAAAAATTGTCACTTTTCCGCAACTTGTGTCAAAATATAAAATATTCCATGGACTCAACATGCCCCTCGGCAAATAGCTTGGGGTGTCTACTTTCCAAAATGGGGTCATTTTGGGGGGTTTTGTACTGCCCTGCCATTTTAGCACCTCAAGAAATGACATAGGCAGTCATAAATTAAAGGCTGTGTAAATTCCAGAAAATGTACCCTAGTTTATAGGCGCTATAGCATACTGTATATATGTATATTTTCTCCTCATATTGACTATGAATCACTTGTAAGGGACTAATATATAGAGGTAGATGGAACTAAGAAACTGTTCAAGTCAATATAAGGTCTACTTATAAAGAAATCACTGTGCAAATGTTTTAGCATTCACAGGAAAGTCACAATAATGCCTGTATTATTTATAATATGTCCAAAGTCACTATTTCTATTTCTTGCCTTTTTCAGTGTGCATATAGCATTCCCTATCATTCCTTGGCAACAGAAATTAGTCTTTAAAAAGCATTCAACTTGAAGAGGTAAAGGACATTTGACCAATAGTGAAACCAACCTAACAGTATAGGCTAGGGACATTCTACTGGAAGAGGAAATAATATTAGGAAGATCTCCGATAATTTTATAGAGATTCCTGTGCTCGTCACTAACAGTGTAATGACCCAGTGTAAAGCCCCATACACACCATCAGTTTTTCTGCTGAGTTAGTCCTTCAGATTTACCAAAACCATGTAGTGCAAGGGCCTGCCTGATTGCATACACATTGAAACTCCTAAGGTTTGACCTCATATTATATGGTTTTGGTAAATCTGAAGGACTAACTCAGCAGAAAAACTGATAGTGTGTATGGGGCTTAAGGGGTTTCAGTTCAATAAATTTGTCAAACAACAGTTTAACACGTTGCAACATTGTATTATTTGTCACTCTTTGCAGCAGCTGATTCACTATATTTGAATGCTTATTACCATGATCATCAGCTTCATCTAGTGGTCATAGTGACATTTTTTTCTGATTCACTCTACTCTTAGAAATGAAAAGCAAATGAACTGAAGATAAAGTGGCTTAATAACGTTATTTTTTCCCCCCAAAATGAATGTACCTGTTGTAGTTGCACAGGACAAATAGCTCTGCTATTTTCTTTTGTAAATACACTGCTTAGTTTACAGTGCAGATGTCTCCATCATATTATTTCCATTTCTTAACCTAGAGTGTGAGGCTGTTTTCTCATTCATCAGTCTTTTTTTTTTTATTCTGTTTATTGAATTCACAGTATACAGTAGGTATAAAAACATGTCCACACAGGAGCCAACGCATGACAAGTATATGCCATTCAAAGTTCCAACAGAGAACAGTAGAAAACACAAAAATCCCCAAAAAACAACACAAACCACTGCTCCTTGTGTGTGTAGCTCACTCAAACCACATAAAAGCAATATGAAATGAAACAGTGCCCCCCAGGCATAGGCCAGATTAGGCCTTATATGGCTCTCCCTCTCATCTAAATCTGCATGAAGCATAGAGAAACACATTAGGCAAAAAGAAACATCCTATAATTCAGCAGTGGAGTCGTCTTAAAGCCACTTGGACCACACCTCAGTGAATATTTTATGGCAGCCCCTGAGAAAATATGCATCCTTATACAGGGGTAGGGCTGTGTTAACCAGCTCTTGCCAAAACATAATTGTTGGAAGAGTGGGTTTTTCCAAGGTGAGGGTAATGGCTTTTTGGGCATAAAACAGAAGGCAAATTCATCATTCTTATTGAATGAATGTTCTTTGACATTTCTGCTTGACTGTTTTTAAAGTTTTACTAAACCCAGGACCCTGCATTCACTATATCTGGTCTCCCACAGTACACAGAACATGAAACTGCAATTATTTTAGTATATAAACTGCTAAATATCTTTTCTCATCAGCAGTATATAGCAGTCTTATGACTTCTATCTGTGTCTAGTTAAAGCTTGTAGGAGGAGTTTTCATTCTACTCTGACTGTCCTATGAAACTGCAGGACCCCTGACCCTTTGTCTGAAAAGTGCTGATTGGCCCTGTTCTGATCACATGCACCCTCCCAAGAAAAATAACTCTAGCAATACACACCAAACTGAGCATGTGCAGAGTGCCTCAAGTGCTCCAGTACCTTCGGGAGATGGTTCGGAAACAGTGGAAGATTGGGAGGAACAGAGAAGACAGGATCAAACAGCCTTTTTACACAATGCACAATTCCTTAGGTTCCACGGTGAGTATAACAAAGATGCTTTGCTGCATATACAGACTGATTTTACAGTTTTGGGTTTTGTAAAAACTGTAATGTCCTGTACACACGGACGGACATTGATCGGACATTCCGATAACAAAATCCATGGATTTTTTCCGACGGATGTTGGCTCAAACTTGTCTTGCATACACACTGTCACACAAAGTTATCGGAAAATCCGATCGTTCTAAACGCAGTGACATAAAACACGTACGTCAGGACTATAAATGGGGCAGTAGACAATAGCTTTCGTCTCTTAATTTATTCTGAGCATGCGTGGCACTTTGTGCATCGGATTTGTGTACACACGATCGGAATTTCCGACAACGGATTTTGTTGTCGGAAAATTTTATAGCAAGCTCTCAAACTTTGTGTGTCGGAAATTCCGATGAACACACGGTCGGAATTTCCAACAACAAGGTCCTATCACACATTTTCCGTCGGAAAAAACGGACGTGTGTACAGGACATAAGTCTATTTTCTCCTACCATTGGATTGTAAGGGATGTTACATTCTCTCTATGAAAGGCAAAATGTTGCAACTGACATTTCAAACATATTACAAACATTACAGGTATTATTCATGATTTGAGAGTGAGTGCTGAAACATACACATTCCAATTATTTCTAAATAGAGCCCTATGTGTGATATTTGTCCACACTCCAAATTTTACTGGAGTTGTTTCAATTTTCATTGAATAGTTCACCAGAATACTTTGAAATACCGCTATCTTGCTATTGAATTAAACTTGCTGAAATGATTTTCCTCCTACACCCTAAATATCATACCCTTTCTTCTTTGTTGCTGAAATTTGTAGCAGACTTTCACAACCCATCACATTTTGCTACATTTGTTGCTTTATCAGGGGTACAACATGTACTATTAAAATGCTCAATGCTCTGGTGCACGTGCAAACAAAAACAGAAAATAATAGTAAAGGCCACTAGTGTTTGGGAACTCTTCCCTTTTGGAGCCCTATTTCTGGAGCACATTAGTAATGTCACTATGCACTATCATGTACATTGCATCATAAATGTTATCAAATGCCTCACTTGTACTGCACCTATTGTATAATCGCACATGTATGTGCATAATTCCGCATTATGTAATTACATCACATTTTCAGATAAACGCATTACTGTTCATTTACTAGAAAAGTGCTTTTCCACCATACTGATTTTTTTCTTAAAGGTGTACTACATACATTTTACATTTTAACTCACTATACACTATGGGGTTGATTTACTAAAACTGGAGAGTGCAAAATCTGGTGCCACTGTGCATGGTAGCTAACCAGTTTCTAACTTCAGCTTGTTCAATTAAGTAAAACCTGGAAGCTGATTGGTCTCTATGCAGAACTGGACCAGTTTTTGCACGCTCCAGTTCGAGTAAATTGACTCCTGTGGCTTTTAATCCAACAGATGTATTTATTATATATACTGTGTATATATTTCAATCTAGTGCCAGCAAACAGGTCCTCCCACCAACCTTGTATATATAAGAATAAAGTTCCAAAGATTGCTGCACTTAAAAATTTGTTGCTTTATTCCATCAAATCTTTAGAAAAAGATTACAAAGCAAGTAGAGTCATTCCAAACAAAATCGTTACAATCATCTGTTCAGACAAAGATTACGTTACGGGCTGATTTGTTCGCGCCCTTCCTTAGATTAGTCGGAACACATCTGAAGGTTTTCACCACAATCATCTACTTTATATGTGTTTCACAAGCATCATCTCGCATGGAATCAATATGGTCAATCATTCTCAATTTCTATCCAAACAATGTTACTGAATACTAATCTTATACCGTAGACACAGCAAATAGCTAATCGCATGGCCGATAATCTCAATATCTCATTGTCACCCTGCGATTCATCCTATTTTCAGATCTGAAAGATATATATATATATATATATATATATATATATATATATATATATATATATATATATATATATATATATATATATATATATGCATAAAAAGATATATATCTTCAATAAATAGATGTAAAAATCTGTTCAGTCATAACACAAAACCAATGACCTATTAAATAAACAAATAAAATCCACTTTTAAAACGTGTGGGGTAATTGTATTAAAAAAATTGATCCAGTGTACCTTTCTTTTTCTGAGGGTTAATTCAGGATCCCCCCTCTTCTGTTTCTTTCAATCCCCTCCAGGACCATATATTTCAATTGTGACACACTATGTCCAAATTCAACAAAATGTCTATCAAGTGGTAGCTGTGTTAATTTATCCCTAATGGAATATTTGTGTCTTGCAATTCTATCCTTCACTTTCTGTGTAGTTTCACCAATGTAGACTAATCCACATGGACATTTGATGGCATATACTACAAATGATGACTGACATGTATAGTGTCCCCTAATAGGAATATTGAAACCTTTATGGGGGTGTGTGAAAAATGTACCCTTAATCATGGATTTGCATTGAATGCATGATGAACAGGGATATGAACCTAGATTTTTTAGTCCCAAAAACGTTGTTTTTGGTGTTATGGATGAAAATTGATCAGATCGAATTAATCGATCGCGTATTGTTCTACCCTTCCTATAAGATGACATAGGAGAACACCAGAACTCCTGAACCACAGGATAACTGATTCTGAGTAGGTTCCAATGTTTATTAATTACTTTTGAAATTCTGTGTGAAAAAGGATGATATTGCATAATAAAGGGAATTTGTTTGATCAATTTTTTTGGGGTCCTAATACTATCCAAACTGGACCGTTCCTTTTTAACCAAGGCTTCAGGATTTTTTCTATCAATCAATTTTGTTTCCATCTCATCAAGCCACTGACTACAGCCAGTGGCGTAGCGTGGGTTGTCAGCACCCGGGGCAAGGCAAGTAATTTGCGCTCCCTAACCTGCGTACTTTTAGCTATCCCTGAGTCCCTTCAAATACAATAGTACTGACCTACCTGATTCCTTTACTGACCACTACACACTACACTGGCCACTACACTGAGAACTACACTGTCCACTACACTACATTGTCCACTACACTGACCACTATATACTATACTGTCCACTATACTACACTGACCACTATACTGTCCACTACACTGACCAGTACACTACACTGACCACTATACTACATTACACTGCCCACTATACTACACTGACCACTATACTACACTATACTACACTACACTGTCCACTATACCACACTACACTGACCACTATACTACACTATACTGACCACAATACTACACTGTCCACTATACTACACTTTACTGACCACCTTACTACACTGTTCACTATACTACACTACACTGTCCACTATACTACACTACACTGACCACTATACTACACTGTCTACTATACTACACTACACTGACCACTATACTACACTATACTGACCACCATACTACACTGTCCACTATACTACACTATACTGACCACCATACTACACTGTCCACTATACTACACTAAACTGACCACTATACTACACTGTCCACTATACTACACTACACTGACCACTATACTACACTATACTGACCACCATACTACACTGTCCACTATACTACACTATACTGACCACCATACTACACTGACCACTATACTACACTACACTGACCACTCTACTACACTGTCCACTATACTACACTACACTGACCACTATACTACACTGTCCACTATACTACACTACATTGACCACTATACTGACCACCATACTACACTGTACTGTCCACTATACTGACCACCATACTACACTGACCACTATACTACACTACACTGACCACTATACTATACTATACTGGCCACTATACTATACACTACACTGTCCACTATACTGACCACTATACTATCCACTACACTGACCACTACACTACACTAACCACTATACTACACTATACTGACCACCATACTACACTGTCCACTATACTACACTATACTGACCACCATACTACACTGTCCACTATACTACACTACACTGACCACTATACTACACTGCCCACTATACTACACTACACTGACCACTATACTACACTGTCCACTATACTACACTATACTGACCACTACACTACACTGTCCACTACACTACACAGTCCACCATACTACATTATACTGACCACCATACTACACTGTCCACTATACTACACTGACCACTATACTACACTATACTGACCACCATACTACACTGTCCACTATACTACATTACACTGTCCACTATACTATACTGTCCACCACACTACACTGACCTTCATACTAAACTACACTATACTGACCACTATACTATACTACACTAACCACTATACTGACCACTATACTACACTATACTGACCACCATACTACACTACACTGACCACTACACTGTTCACTATACTATACTGACCACTATACTACACTACACTGACCACCATACTATACTACACTGTGCACTACACTATACTGACCACTATACTACACTACACTGTCCACTACACTGTCCACTACACTCTACTGACCACTATACTGTCCACTACACTGACTAACCACCATATTGACCACTATACTACACTACACTGACCTCCATACTATACTACACTATACTGACCACTATGCTAACCACTATACTATACTACACTAACCACTATACTGTCCACTATACTACACTATACTGTCCTGCCTACAGTCTCTCTCTCTCGCCCCCCCCGGCCAGTAACAAGACTCTCACTCACCTTCTTATCCTGGCCTGCATAGATCCGGATGAGGAGGAGAAGACAGCGGTGGCTCACATTGTTTCTTCTCTCCCCTGCGCTCTGCCTGCTGCCATGTTCAGTGTCCAGCGCCCTGTGATTGGGCGTATGGGGGGTCATGTGCGGAGGCGGGACTTCAGGAGCGATCGAGGACAGGCCAGCCCTACGGCTCACATGACCCCCATACGCCCAATCACAGGACGCCGGACACTTAACATGGCGGCCGGAGCGCGGGGGACACAGGAATTTGAAATTAGGAGGAGGCAGCCAGTGACACATACTGGCGCCCCCCTAAATATCATGCCCGGGGTCACGGCACCCCCTGCACCCCCCATGCTACGCCACTGACTACAGCGCAGCGGATCGCTAACTATCCGCTGAACCCTCATCAGCTGACTCCTTGGGATGGAGGCAAAGACATTGGGGGGATTAAAACTATTAAAATGCAATAGTTGATTACGATCAGTAGTTTTCACATACAGATCACTTGTGATTGTCATATTTTCAAGTTTTAATGTAGTATCAAGAAATGAGATTTGAGTAGTACCTATTTCAATATTAAATTTGAGACCGGAACAAGATAGTTAATAGACATGTGCACACTGAAATATTTTGTTTCGGAATTTTGTTTTTGTCCAAAAAATACATTTATTTAGTTACTCCCGAAATTCATTTTTATTTATTTTGTTTCCTTAAAAAAAATACATTCGTCTGAAAGTCCGATATAATTAAGGTTGAATCTGTCATTGAAGGCTTATGTGTCTGTCGAATGTTCTAAGAAGATTCGACAGAGCAGCTAAACTGTACGACGCCGCAATCGTACATTTCCTGACGAATGTTCCGCCTACAAGCTATAGTAGAATTCTAATGTTGTATGACACTAGTAATAATTATATTTATTAAATATTATTACTAGTCAACCAACATTAGAATTCTTCTATAGCCTATGGGCGGAGCATTTGACCATATATGTCCACTCGCGGCGACTGCTTCGTCGAATCTTTATGTTGAATCTTTTCTCTCTATGTCAAATAATCTTGGACTAATAGAGTTAGGTTAGGCACATTCAACCTTGTTGTCGGAAATTCCGACCGTGTGTGGGCTCCATCGGACTTTTTCCATCGGATTTTCCAACACACAAAGTTTGAGAGCAGGCTATAAAATTTTCCGACAACAAAATCCATTTGCGTCAATTCCGACCGTGTGTGGCCAATTCTGACGTACAAAGTGCCACACATGCTCAGAAGAAATTCTGAGATGGAACAGCTCGGTCTGGTAAAATTAGTGTTTGGAATGGATAGAGCACTTTCGTCAGGCTGCAATGTTTCAAATAGTTTAATACAGTGCACTCTCTTCTTCTTTATAATGCTAGAATAATGAAGTAGTTTTGCTGCTGATATTCACACAGACTTCTCACAAACTACTTTCTTTATTATTTATCGTGATTCCCTCAATATATTTTGATTTGTCACATCTGACAAAAAAGATATATATTTTTTTTTTGGTTTGTATTGTTTTCAAGCCTGATCGTGTTTTTAATTTTTTTTATTTTTTGATTTTACATCCAGAATATTTTTGGGTGTGTTTTGTGTGTCAAGTTACCACAACACCATTATTATCTTGCATTATTTAATCTCAAGGAGATTGTTTGGTGTTGGTGTCTCTTGTTAATTTCACATAGTATTTTTGAAATGTCCCGGCCTCCTCACAAACAAACTGTCCTTTTTGAAGGAAAACACACATAGGCGAGTATAAGTGAAACCAAAATTCCTTTATTAAGGGCTCCGAACCAAGCAAAGAGGGAGGCAACGCTGGAGAAACAGCTGAAATTGGTGAAGCCTTTGACCCCCAGGGCACACATCAATTATTTTACTGCAAAATTGGTGGCCTGAGGAGTCCATATATAAGAGAGTGCAGTCTGGTCCAGAAGTCCAAGAGATCAGCTGAAATTGGTGAAGCCTTTGACCCCCAGGGCACACATCAATTATTTTACTGCAAAATTGGTGGCCTGAGGAGTCCATATATAAAAGAGTGCAGTCTGGTCCAGAAGTCCAAGAGAACAGCAGCAGATGACATACATGTCCCCAGGCTGTGGTCATACAAGAGCCTGCATCTTTTGTCAGACAAGACTGAACCCAGGTCATCACTCTCTGGTCTTCCTTACATGCTTCCTTCCATGCTGTGGCTCTGGTGGTGGAGTTGTGGCAGGAGGAGGAGGAGGATGGTCCAACTCACACAGGTGGGTTTTGTGTGTGATTTTGCCCCTCACCCCCTTATTTGAGACTTTATAAAGAAGGTCCTCACACAGGAGGCGTTGGCCCTCCTGCATGCCCTGCAGTTTGATGGCAGCCATGCAGGCAAAGGCCTCTTCAGAAGTGGGGGTGGCTCTGAGGGACGCAGAAGCCTCCTGAATGAGCCTGAGCGCTGAATTCTGCACCTTACTCCCCTTCCTGGGTCTTTTGTTTGGAAGGCGGAGGGGAGGAACCTGCGATTCGGTCAGGCTCCTACTGGGTCCGGCCTTCTCCTGGCTGCCACTTATCCCCGCCTCCTCATGGCTGCCACTTAGCCCCGCCTCCTCCTGGCTGCCACATTCCGCAGCCTCCTCCTGTGTGGCACATTCCACAGCCTCCTCCCCCTGGCTGAGGTCTTCCTGTGCATGAAAAAGGGACATCATTTTAGTTTCTTCTTCATCAATCACACACAATTTTCATCTCATGACTGTTGCCAATTGAATGTTATCAAATATAACAGACTATCATTCTGAGCCCAGCATTTTTCATTCTTGTCCCAATTATTTTTGCCCACTACTGTCTATTGATATGTAAAACACTTTATGAAATCAGCAATTAGTGATCAATAATAACATCTAGTAAACATCATTTATTGCTAGCCCAGAAATCTGTAGAAGAATTCTATACCTGGCTCCAGCTAGGCTCCTCCACTTCTTCCTGGCTGGAAGTCCCAGGTTGGACATCCTAAGCCTCAGCTGGGGTGGAAGATAGGGTGGAAGGAAGAGTGGAAGGAAGGGTTGAGAGGGATTCCCTGACTTCAGTCTGGTCTGACAGAAATCGCAGTCTCTCATAGTACCACAGCCTGGGGACATAAATGTCATCTGCTGCAGCTTCTGATCTCTGAGAATCCGTGACGTTCTTGCGCTCCCTAAGATAATTGCTCCTTAGGCCACCAATTTTGGCTTTTAAATAGGGGATGGTTGCCGTGGGGACCACCGGCTTCACCAACTCCAGCAGTTTCTCCAGCGCTGCCTGCCTCTTTTGTTTATTGTTGTATTGTGGGTGTTTGATCTGCCACAGACAGGGCAGCTCCCTGTATTTGTCTATGAACAGGGGGAGGAAGTTGTGGTCATTGAAGCCATCCATTTTATCTGCAATACACAAGACAAGACAAACCCTAATGTCAGGCTAAAGTTTCCTAATCTTGTCCCAATATAGACCTCAATCTATAAGCAGTATAGGCCCAATTTTAAATCTTACCTTCGTTATCACGATCAGCACCTCTGATTCTTTTTCCTCCGCTCACAGATCGTACATAAGATGCACGCGTGTTACGCTTTATATACACTGCGCATGCGTGAAACTCCGCCCGTCCCTGATGTTCTTCTAGTCTATTACCCGCCCCTTCTCGTTCGGCGCAGTGGGGGAAGAGCACATGGCAGAGACACAGCAGGTGTCAGATAATTACAGCAACGAGGAGGAGGAGGAGGAAAGCCCGGAGCCTGAAATGTCTGGATCCAGAAAGAGACGATTTAAGGCCTCAAATATGTCCTTTGTTGGAGATGGTGGACATCCTGAAGAAGGCCGACTATGATGGGAAGTATGGACCTTACCTCAACCCCAATGTCAGAAAGGCCAAGATAATGGCTAAAGTGGTCAAAAGTCTGCACCAAAATTTTGGGGTATGACGATCCAAGGATCAGCTCAGGAAGCGGTGGTCGGACCTGAAATTAAGGGAGAAATGAGCAGTACAGAAGGATCAGGAGAGTGCTGTAAAAAAGTAAGTAGTTGTCCTGTGTTCCTATTCTTTCTTTTTATTACGTTTGTGCTGCTCCATGTGCTTTTCTTTACTGTTATACAGTTTAAAATGGCAACTTTCATGTTCATGGGCACATTGTTCGTTCGTATGAAACATTGTTCGTTCGGCCTAGAAAACACCATTGTTTTGGCCATATGCATTTGAATACATTTTTTCGGCCCTACTTCTATTCAAATAATTTCAGTGTCTAGATGGGTTTGTAAGTAGAATGTAATGCAAACTAAATTCTGTGTAAGGAGAGGACACTCAGCAGCTGTTTACACATCTGGGCACTGGAGCACTAGTGTGGGACACCAGAACACCCTTTTTTTTAGGGTGTCCCACACAGGTGCTCCAGTGTATACTATAGGGGTGTCTCCATCTGTGAAGCTTGTACAAAACAGGTAAGTATTCAAGCTTGACAAAGGGAAAAAATATTTCTTTATCTTGGAACTGTGCCAAAATAGACAATTGTACCCCACTTCCAAGCAATGTTTCATATTCCTATTTCTGCCATGAAATATCTGTGTGCTAAGTATACCTATTTTTTTCTTACATAGGGGAGAAAAGACTCGGAGGACACCACACACCCGTGGAGACCAGAGACCCCCCACCTCAGGAAGAAGGTGAAATCCCCCAAAGACAAGCAGAGCAGGAGCAGGAGGGAGACGTGGTGGAAATAGTCACCACAACAGGTGAGTGTCTGCGACCACAGGCTCAGGTAAGAGATGGATGCCGGCATATTTATAATACATGGTATGTTTTTGTTTCTATATTTTTAGGTGATCGTGATGTTGTGGATCCAGATCACTTCACCAGTGAAAGTGCACAGATCCTGATCGGGGAGATCATGGGGTGTAATAGGGACTTGGAAAACATCAAGAAAAACATCAATGATGTTAAAAAAAAATGAATAACATCATTGATGTTTTAGGGCGAGTTTGAAACACCTCCAAATCCCTTCCCACTTTTGTGCTTTTTGTAATCTCAAAATTTCTCTTATTTTTGGACATATTCGAGAAAAGCCACATTTTGAGGATGCACACAATGTGTCAACATGTGCTATCTGCCATCACGGGAGATCAATTGACGCGTTTTGGAGGTGCAACCCCATCCTCAATAATAAAGTAGCTGAGAGGAAGGGGTTGCACCCCCAAAACACATCCCTTGATCCCCCCCCGTGATGGCAGCTTGACATTTGGCAATTTGTGTGCATCTTCAAAATTTGGCTTTTCCAGGGGTGACTTCACCCCATCAAACACAGTTTAGAAATACTCATGTCTGATATTGCGTTCAATTTCTACAAAAGTTGACCTTTGTAAATTGTGATACAACAAACATGTTGGTTTGTTTTAAAAACCTTTGATAAATGCACATGTGATTGTGCTGGTATTAAAAATATTGATAATCAAGAATGTTTGGATTATTGTTTCAATGCTCCAAAACTTTTGTTGTGCTAAAATTGGTGTTTTCAGTGACAATGGGGGTTATTTCCTAAGGGCAAATCCACTTTGCACTACAAGTGCAGTTTCAGTGCAGTCTCAAGTATACTTGTAATGCAAAGTGTCTTTGCCTTTAGTAAATAACACCCAACAGTGCTTTGTAATGTTACACAATCACGCCATTTTCAGGACTCCCCACATTTCTGTCAGGGTCAGCTAAAAGAAACACAAGCAGTAAATGTCACCAAAGATTTTAGGAGTTAAAATTATTTTTTTATTTTAAAAATGTTTCAGACATTGTCTGGCATGTTGATGGCCCCCCTACCCGCAAAGTATTCTAGGTATCTAAGACGGACCTCGCGGGCACTCGGGGGGGCAAGCCAGGACGGCCACTTTCAAGCGCTCATTAAGCGTTCATTATGAATTCTGGCTTCAGGCCCAACTGAGCCAGCATAGTTGGCAGAATTTTGCCTTAAAACGTTGTGTAGAACACAGCACAGCAGGATGGTGTGATTGAGTTTATACTCCGCCATATGTATGGGTGTAAGAAATAGGCGGAACCGGCTGGCCATGATTCCAAACGTGTTCTCCACCACTCTTCTGGCTCTGGCCAGCCGGTAATTAACCGCTAGGCTACCGCCCACCGTCATATGACGGCGGGACGAGGCAGCTGCTGTTTTGTATTTTTTTACTAGTAATAGCGGCGATCGCGATTTTTTTAGTGTAAATTATACGAAAACGAGTTTGAAGAGAAAGCTAAAGACATTTCAGATGGCAAAAGAACCGACTTTGGGGCCCCGTATCTCGGGGGGGCGGATGTCATATGACGTGATCACCCTCCCGAGCAACTAGGGGGTGCGCGCGCGCGCGCCACCTGGGGCGCCCGCTGCGTCGCTCAGTACCCGGTGCGGGTGCCCAGCGGCCACGATGTCCGCCGGGCACCCGCGATTGCCAGGTAACAGAGCAGGACCGTGGATCTGTGTATGTAAACACAGATCCACATCCTGTCAGAGAGGAGAGGAGACCAATGGTGTGTCCCTTGTACATAGGGACACCGATCGGTCACCTCCCCCAGTCAGTCCCCTCCCCCCACAGTTAGAATAACTCCCCTAGGACACACATTAACCCCTCGATCGCCCCTAGTGTTAACGCCTTCCCTGCCAGTCACATTTACACAGTAATCAATGCATTTTTATAGCACGGATCGCTGTATAAATGTTAATGGTCCCAAAAATGTGTCAAAAGTGCCCGATATGTCCGCTGCAATATCGCAGTCACAATAAAAATCGTAGATCGCCACCATTGCTAGTAAAAAATAAATAAATTACTTAAAATGCTATAAATCTATCCCCTATTTTGTAGACGCTATAACTTTTGTGCAAACCAATCAATATACGCTTATCGCATTTTTTTTTTTACCAAAAATATGTAGAAGAATACATATCGGCCTAAACTGAGGAAAAAATTTGTTTAAAAAAAAAAAAATGGATATTTATTTTAGCAAAAAGTAAAAAATATTGTGTTTTTTCAAAATTGTCCCTCTTCTTTTGTTTATAGCGCAATAAATAAAAACCACAGATGTGATCAAATACCGCCAAAAGAAAGCTCTATTTGTGGGGAAAAAATGATAAAAATTTCATTTGGGTACAGTGTAACATGACCGCACAATTGTCATTCAAAGTGCGACAGCACTGAAAACTGAAAAATGGCTTGGGCAGGAAGGGGGTGAAAGTGCACTGTATTGAGGTGGTTAAAAACCCTCTGGTCTGGGGTAAGGGTCCTCATAGCGAATGGCCCCCAGCGCAAATGCTTCATCCGCAACGAAGACGAATGGGAGTCCTTCCACATTGTCTTCTCGAGGTGGCAGGTCCAAGCTGCCATTCTGGAGAAGCCTGTAGAACTCTGTCTGGGAGACGACTCCACCATCGGACATCCGGCCATTCTTCCCCACGTCCACATACAGGAACTCGTAAGTAGCCGACATCACCACCAACATCACAATAATATTTAACCCCTTATAGTTGTAATAGTATGATCCCGAGTTGGGTGGTGGGACGATGTGGACGTGTTTCCCATCCACTGCCCCTCCGCAGTTAGGAAAGTCCCACCGCTGGGCAAAGTGGGAGGCCACAGTCTGCCATTCCTGTGGGTTGGAAGGAAACTGTGGAGTCAAACAAGAAAAATAAATTAATCATTTTGCACATAAACATGGATAGCAGATTAGACACAAACATTCTTGGCCAACATCAGGATAACATTTATTTTATGGAGTATTTAAAGACCAAGGTATAAGGTACACATATCAGATCCCCCCCCTCTCATGGGCCATTTCGAACATTTAAGGGGGGGATGTTTTGGACAGGTAACCCTCTCCACTTCATTTAGAGATGAATGCCTAAATAATGTGTATTACTTTGGGCAGCCCCTCCTTACTTTACACTATTGGCAGCCCAATGGAAAGGAAGAAGTGTCATAATACAGATAAAATAAAAGTAAAAATACACACTGTACACAATTTAGCACATTTTGACATTCTGCTATTACCTATCAAGATAATAATAGGAAACAAAAACTTTAAACATTAACATTTAAAAGTATTCTGGCTAGGGATGAGCCGAACACCCCCCTGTTCGGTTCGCACCAGAACTTGCGAACAGGCAAAAAATTTGTTCAAACACGTGAACACCGTTAAAGTCTATGGGACACGAACATGAATAATCAAAAGTGCTCATTTTAAAGGCTTATATGCAAGTTATTGTCATAAAAAGTGTTTGGGGACCTGGGTCCTGCCCCAGGGGACATGGATCGATGCAAAAAAAAGTTTGAGAAACAGCCGTTTTTTCGGGAGCAGTGATTTTAATAATGCTTAAAGTGAAACAATAAAAGTGTAATATCCTTTTAAATTTTGTACCTGGGGGGTGTCTATAGTATACCTGTAACGGGGCGCATGTTTCCCGTTTTTAAAACAGTCTGACAGCAAAATGACATTTCAAAGGAAAAAAAGTCATTTAAAACTAAAACTTTGGCGGCACAGTGGTGTAGTGGTTAGCACTCTCGCCTAGCAGTAAAAAGGGTCGCTGGTTCGAATCCCAACCACGACACTACCTGCCTGGAGTTTGCATGTTCTCCCTGTGCCTGCGTGGGTTTCCTCCGGGTTCTCCGGTTTCCTCCCACACTCCAAAGACATGCTGGTAGGTTAATTGGCTTCAGTCCAAAAATTGGCCCTAGTATATGAATGGGGACCTTGGATTGAGGGTAGGGACTGATGTGAGTGTGCGATGTACAGGGTTAGGGACAAGGGTCAGGGTTGTAGACACACACTCACTCAGGTTGAACTCGATGGACTGGTGTCTTTATTCAACCTTACTAACTATGTAACTACTCGTGGCTAATAATGAATTGCCGATCCGACAATACACATAAAAGTTCATTGATAAAAACGGCATGGGAATTCCCCACAGGGGAACCCCGAACCAAAATGAAAAAAAAAATGACGTGGGGGTCCCCCTAAATTCCATACCAGGCCCTTCAGGTCTGATATGGATATTAAGGAGAACCCCAGCCAAAATTTAAAAAAAAATGGCGTGGGGTCCCCCTAAAAACCCATACCAGACCCTTATCCGAGCAAGCAACCTGGCAGGCCGCAGGAAAAGAGGGGGGGGGCAAGAGAGCGCCCCCCCCTCCTGAACCGTACCAGGCCATATGCCCTCAACATTGGGAGGGTGCTTTGGGGTAGCCCCCCAAAACACCTTGTTCCCATGTTGATGAGGACAAGGGCCTCATCCCCACAACCCTTGCCCGGTGGTTGTGGGGGTCTGCGGGTGGGGGGCTTATCAGAGTCTGGAAGCCCTCTTTAACAAGGGGACCCCCAGATCCCGGCCCTCCCCCTGTGTGAAATGGTAAGGGGGTACCCTACCATTTCACAAAAAAACTGTCAAAAATGTTAAAAATGACAAGAGACAGTTTTTGACAATTCCTTTATTTAAATGCTTCTTCTTTATTCTATCTTCTTTCTTCTATCTTCCTTTGGTTTCTTCCTCCATCTTCTTCTTCTTCTGGTTCTTCTGGTTCTTCTGGTTCTTCCTCCGGTGTTCTCATCCGGCATCTTCCTCCACGGCGTTGGCGTCTTCTTCCCTTCTTCTCCTTGGGCTGCTCCGCAACCATGATGGCATGGAGGGAGGCTCCCACTGTGTGATGCTTCTCTCTTCATCTTCTTCTCTTCATCTTCTTGTCTTCATCTTCTTTTCGGGCCGCTCCGCATCCATGATGGCATGGAGGGAGGCTCCCGCTGTGTGACGCTTCTCCTCTTCTGATGGTTCTTAAATAACGGGGGGCGGGGCCACTCGTTACGTAACCCTGCCCCCCTTCTGACGTCACGGGGAATGCCACAGGGAAGTCCCCGTCAAGTCCCCGTGCGTCAGAGGGGGCGGGGTCACCAGGTGGCTCTGCCCCCCCATTATTTAAGAACCAATCCCATGATTAAGTCTGGTATGACGAAACATGTCGGGGCATGGCTGCACGTCATTCGAACAGTAGCAGAGAGTGACGGAGGAGACGCTGTAGCTCATCTCCGGGCATGAGCGGAGGATCCCTGCGTGATTCAGACGAGAGCATGTTTGCATTGGTGCTGGGAGTTCACACAGGAGGATTGAGGAATTGAATTGCTGTGCTGTTTTGGCTTGATTTTACAAGTTTGTTATGTGAGTGCAATGATTGAAGGTTATAAAGTTCAATAAATGGGGTGTTTTACGTTATCACACTATGTGCACATTCCTTTATTCACATATGGAATGAAATGACCGGGTTGGATGGAACTTGGATCTTGAGTACACTGTGTACAGTGTTGTATGCGCTTTTGCCAAAACACGAGAGTGTGAGGCATATTCATCCGGTGAGTTTTGAATTCAGAGGGAGAGGAATCACTGGCACGTTTGATGTGGTGACGCTTCTTAGCAAAAGAGCACATTTCTTCACGGTGTTTCTTTCTATGGACATTTCCACTGATTTATTTATTTTTTCCTTTTTATATATATGATGGACTTTTGAAAAATAATTTTTATATATATATATATATATATATATAATTTTTTTGTTTAATAGCAATACACATAAGTGTCATTTACATTATTCCAGCGCATTTTTGTAGGATTTTTCAGCTTAAATAGTGACACATAGCAGTGTCATTTGTTTAGTATATGCTCTGAACACTTAGTTAGTATGTATCACTGAGCCATGGATTTGTTTTAGGTTTTTTTTATTCACAGAGTATACCACCAACAATAGCGCCGCTTATATTGATTCATTTGGGATTCACAAATCAATATAGACCATTATTTAAGAACCGTCAGAAGAGGAGAAGCGTCACACAGCGGAAGCCTCCCTCCATGCCATCATGAATGCGGAGCCGCCCGAAAAGAAGATGAAGACAAGAAGATGAAGAGAAGAAGATGAAGAGAGAAGCATCACACAGTGGGAGCCTCCCTCCATGCCATCATGGATGCGGAGCGGCCTGAGGAGAAGAAGGGAAGAAGACGCCGACGCCGCGGAGGAAGATGCCGGACGAGAACACCGGAGGAAGAACCAGAAGAACCAGAAGAACCAGAAGAAGAAAAAGATGGAGAAAGAAACCGAAGGAAGATAGACAATAGAAGAAAGAAGATAGAAGAAAGAAGAAGCATTTAAATAAACAATTTGTCAAAAACTGTCTCTTGTCATTTTTAACATTTTTGACAGTTTTTTTGTGAAATGGTAGGGGTACTTTTGTACCCCCTTACCATTTAACACAGGGGGGAGGGCCGGGATCTGGGGGTCCCCTTGTTAAAGGGGGCTTCCAGATTCCGATAAGCCCCCCGCCCGCAGACCCCCAAAACCACCAGCCAAGGGTTGTGGGGATGAGGCCCTTGTCCCCAAGGTGTTTTGGGGGCTACCCCAAAGCACCCTCCCAATGTTGAGGGCATGTGGCCTGGTACGGTTCAGGAGGGGGGGGCGCTCTCTCGTCCCCCCTCTTTTTCTGCGGCCTGCCAGGTTCAGTGCTCGGATAAGGGTCTAGTATGGATTTTTGGGGGGACCCTACCCCATTTTTTTTTAAGTTTTGGCGCGAGGTTCCCCTTAAAATCCATACCAGACCTGAAGGGTCTGGTATAGATATTGAGGGGCACCCCACGCCATTTTATTTTTTAAATTTTGGCCGGGGTTCCCCTTAATATCCATACCAGACCTGAAGGGCCTGGTATGGAATTTAGGGGCCCCCCTACGTCGTTTTTTTTTAAAACTTTGGCTCGGGGTTCCCCTGTGGGGAATTCCCAAGCCATTTTTATCAATGAACTTTTATGTGTATTGTCGGACCGGCAATTCATTAGTAGCCGCAAATAGTTTAAATGACTTTTTTTCCTTTGAAATGTCATTTTGCTGTCAGACTGTTCTAAACACGGGAAACATGTGCCCCTTTACAGGCATACTAGAGACACCCCCCACGTACGAAATTTAAAGGGATATGACACTTTTATTGTTTCACTTTAGGCATTATTAAAATCACTGCTCCCGAAAAAACTGCCATTTTCAAAACTTTTTTTGCATTGATCCATGTCCCCTGGGGCAGGACCCAGGTCCCCAAACACTTTTTATGACAATACCATGAATATAAGCCTTTAAAATTAGCACTTTTGATTTCTCCTATAGACTTTTAAAGGGTGTCCCGCGGCATTCGAATTTGCCGCGAACATCCCAAATTGTTCGCTGTTCGGCGAACTGGCGAACAGCCGATGTTCAAGTCGAACATGAGTTCGACTTGAACTCGAAGCTCATCCCTAATTCTGGCAGGCCCTTGCACTACATGCTTTGGGGAATTCATCCATAAATATGACCACAAAAGAGGTAGGTATAGTGTGTATGGGTTTTGCAAAGTCAGCAGTAGGGATGAGCTTCGTGTTCGAGTCGAACCCATGTTCGACTCTAACATTGGCTGTTCAGTGGTCCGCCAAATTCCGAACGTTATGGGCCGTTCGGGCCAAATTCGTGTGGCGCGTCACGGCCCATAATACACTGCGGCATCGCAGTGCATTGTTGGCTGAGGATTGGCCAAGCATGCACTATGACCCGCATGCTTGGCCAATCACAGCACCGTCGGTAGAGAGAGCTGTAATTGGCCAAAGCCAGGGTGGCTTTGGCCAATTATGGCTCAGGGGGTTTAGAACACACCCCACACTATATAAGGCCACCTGCACGGCGGCCCTGTGTAGTGTGTGTTCCAGTGTTGAGATACATAGATAGACAGAGAGACAGTGTCATTTCCTTTGAGTTAGCTAGATTAGGCAGGACAATCGGTGAGTTAGCTGCACTTACAGTGTATTGTGTATATATATGCATCCCAGGTGTTGCATATATATATATATATACACTGTATTCAGTTTAGCTAGATCCGTTCCTGTTATCTTCTTACTGACAGGCAGGCTTGTCTTGTTACAGTATTTACAGCTACTTGAAGAAAATTGCTGGTGTTCTTTTGATCCTATTAGTACCACAGTCAGGCAGCTAGGCTATTTACAGTTAGTGTAGTGTGTCCTGCTCACAGTGTTCAGCTAAAACAACAAGTTAGTGTAGTGAGACCTCTGCACAGTGTTCATCTACAGCTACAAGTTAGTGTAGTGCGTCCTGATAACAGTGTTCAGCTAAAACTACAAGTTAGTGTAGTGAGACCTCTGCACAGTGTTCATCTAAAGCTACAAGTTAGTGTAGTGCGTCCTGCTCACAGTGTTCAGCTAAAACTGCAAGTTATTGTGGTGCGTCCTCCTCACAGTGTTCAGCTAAACCTACAAGTTATTTTTTTGCGAGCTCTGCACAGTGTTCATCTAAAGCTACAAGTTAGTGTAGCGCGTCCTGCTCACAGTGTTCAGCTAAAACTACAAGTTAGTGTAGTGAGACCTCTGCACAGTGTTCATCTAAATCTACAAGTTAGTGTAGTGCATCCTGCTCACAGTGTTCAGCTAAAACTACAAGTTAGGGGGGGCGCATGCGCGAGGCTTAACATGGAGGACGCTTCCTCTTAGAGCTCCGCACTCCCCGCCGCAGACTCGAGACCCTACACCGCTCTCGGACCGTCTAGACGCTCCAGCTATCAAGCGATCCTCTCCCGCAAGTCCCGAGATACAATCGGGATGGTTTTAACGGGACACAGGGGCAAAAACAAGTCCAAACCGATTAAGGAGGCCCTGGCCCGCGCCTCGTCCAAGATGGCGGCGAAGGCTCTCGCCGCACAGCACGCTGCATCTCCAGCCAGATCTGATCGAGCGGACAGCGAGGAGGATGAGGACACACATCCAGCATACAGCGGTTCTCCCACCCCCTCACAACCAGGTATGTCACAGCCTGACTTTTTGAAACACATGGAAAAGATGCTTAATAAGGCCCTGAAAGTCACCTCCGACCAAATCACTAACAGACTATCACGTGAGATAAGGGAACTAGGACAGCGCACTGCAGATTTGGAAACAAGGGTAGATGACATAGAGCTTACTCTCCAAGAGCATGCCCAGGAACAGGCAGCCCTCCGCGAAGAAAATGCCACATTACTTTCACGTCTGGAAGACGCAGAAAACCGTTCGCGTAGGTCCAACTTACGCCTCAGGGGTATCCCTGAAGTGGTTGAGGACATACAATCTTTCGCCACAGCTCTCTTCCAAGAACTCTGCCCTTCTATTCCCATCGAACGTCTAGAATTCGATAGAATTCACAGAGCGCTTACTCGTCGCCAGCAAGACGGCCCTCCACGAGATATAATAATTAAACTACACTTTTTCCGCACAAAGGAACAACTCCTCACTGCTGCTCGTAACAAGGACGCTCTCCAGTTCCAAGACCATAACTACCAGCTTTTCTCTGACCTGGCACCCCTTACTATAGCTAAGCGACGAGCCATGAAACCACAACTACAAATTCTGATACAGCATCAAATAAAATACACCTGGCGTTTCCCTTTCTCCCTTCAATTTACATACCAGGGGCAGCAACACTCCTCCACCACTCCAGAATCGCTGCAACGCCTCCTCGAAACGCTTCACCTGTCCTCTCCTCAACACCAATCTGAGACTGCTTTACCACGCACCCCAGCACGCTCATCATACCACCCTTATACCACCACACCGAAGCAGAACCAGCAAGGCCCATCCTCGATTCGCAAAGGAACTCCATCTCGCCAAGCAATCCTGTTTGACCCAAAGTCTCATACATCACGTTGATTGATTTTTGACTAATCTCGGATCATCTTTCACACCACAAGTGAACTTCTGGTCATATTGGTACTAATATATTGACCGGAAACAGATGTGGTTTTACTTTATTAGGTGATCTTATACCTGTGAGAACTCTTGCCAATCTGAGAAGCTTTGAATACGTCCCCCTTACTTTTATATACTCTTTATTATTTTTCATATTTTAGCATTTTTGCCCCCCCCCCCCCTTTTTTTTTTGTTTTGTTTTTTTTTGTTTTTTTTTTAATCAAAACCTTGGGATATATCCTTTTTGATATACCCCACTCAATTTTGTTTCCCCCCCCCTCCCCTCTTTTGGTTTGCACATCCCATTCCCTGTAATCTTAGGCACTGGTGTTATTAACCTTTAAATGTTGTATTATATTTTGTTTATTATTTATTTTTTCCTTATCTTTTAGATAGGATTTAGGAGGTGATAGCTACTGAAACTTAGAGAATTTAAAGAATTTTGATAAGAGGACCTCCTCTACATTTCTGCAAAAGTACTGGTAATCTTCAGTTTAACGGTGCCATCTCTCCCTCTTTTACTTTCCTCCCCTCTTCCCTTTCCCTGCTTCCCTTCCCCCTTTATTTTTTATTTTTTTTCCCTCCCTTCCCGCTTGACCGCCTTCTCTTACCCCCCCCTTTTTCTTCTTTTTTTTTTTTTTTTCCCCCTCTTTCCCCCACCCATTTCCCCCCTCCCCTCATGTCTCTGCCTTTTTACCAGAATTGCGACATTGAGTTCTCCCACTAAGTGGGTACGTTACCTAAATGTTATATTTGTTCTTTTTATATATACCGGTAATTCTCTAATACGAGCTGTTTGGACTGTTTGAGATTTATGTTGTTTCTATGTTTTCCCCAGTCTGCGGTGGGGAACTGTCACTGCTCCCCCCTACAAGATGCACGTGCTTCCATCCCAGCCGGCTGGTTTGGGGGTACGGACATCTACCTGTTGTACTGAGAAGTCCAACACACCAAGTGTTTTGACACTTACCTTCTCCTTCTACAAAACTTTCTCTCTGTTTCTTATTTTCTCTCTCTCTTCTTTTCTTCACTTCTCTCTCCACCTCTCCTTTCCTGATTGTTTCTCACTGGGTCGGGGGGATCCCACGATCCATACATATCTTCCCAGTAGTCGTCCTCCCAAATTGCTTAAATGGCCCCTTTGAACATACTTTCCCTTAACGTAAAGGGACTTAACTCTCCTAACAAGAGGGTTAAGGCCTTCCGTACTTTTGCATCCCTGAAGGCTAGTATTATAGCTCTACAAGAAACTCACTTTTCTAATCAAGCAACACCTAAATATTTTAGCTCCAAATACCCCCAAGTGTTTACTGCATCTGCAGCTACTAAGCAACGGGGTGTCCTTGTTGCGTTCCAACACACTCTTCCGTTTATCTTAACTAATGAAATTAAAGACCCTGAAGGCCGTTATATTATTTTAGTTGGGCATGTACAAGATGTGACAACTACTGTTGTCTCTTATTATGCCCCCAATACTAATCCCAACCCCTTTTTCTCTCACCTCCTACAAATTATACGAGCACACTGTAAAGGTACCCTCTTTCTATGTGGCGACTCAAACCAAGTACTACACCCACACCTAGACAAATCTCCCTACGCCCCAGAACAATATTCCTCTTCTCTATCTTTTCGCAAACTGTTCCAACAAGCCTCCCTACTAGATACTTGGAGAGAATGCAATCCAGCTAAGAAAAACTATACCTTCTACTCCTACCCACATAAATCCTTCTCAAGGATTGACCATATTTTTATACCAGTTTCATCCTCCCCAACCTTGCTCCATTCAAACATACATCCAATCACTTGGTCAGACCACTGCGCAGTAGTAACAACAGTCTCCTCCCTGATCCCCCAATCTAAAGACCGTACATGGTGCATTAATGAGGCGCATTTGACCAATCAATCCTATTGTTTTGACATACAACTAGCCCTTAAAGAATACATACAACATAATGCCACACCTGGCATCTCGCCTATCCTGTTATGGGAAGCCCACAAACCCGTGATTAGAGGGACCTGTATATCTACATCCACCCATCTCAAAAGAGATAAAAAACTTAAAACACAACAACTAGAAGCTGAATACCATCGTCTCTTCCTCCAATTCCAATCCACCCCAACTGAACCCCATAGGATCTTACTTGAAAAAACGAAAACTGAGCTAGATTTAATTTTAGCAGAATCAGCAGATAAAACCATTTGAAGATTCAACCATACAATCTACACAAAAGCCAATAAACCTGATTCCTTCCTGGCACTAAGACTTCGCCGACCGGAAAGGGCGCATAATCCTATCAGACTCAAACAGGCCAAAGATAACTTCACGAGTAATCCTGTTAAAGTTCTTGCAGAATTCCGTAAGAAGTTAGCTGAATTATATACCCCGACACGCACATTCTCGGCAACGCAAGCGGAGTCACTATTTCAAAATATCACCCTACCAAATCTATCAGAGGCCCACAGAGAGTCTATGGAATGCCCCATTACGTCTGAGGAAGTCCTTCTTGCCATAAAATCTCTTAAACCCCATAAAAGACCAGGCCCCGACAGTTTATCTAGCTCTTATTTTAAAAAAATTGCCCCCACTTTAGCCCCCCTTCTTACTAATACTTTTAACTCTCTCCTTAAACAATATTCCTTTGGTCGAGATACGTTGACAGCCATTATTTCCATGATACCCAAGCCTAACACAGACAACGCCTTATGGTCCAATTATAGGCCCATATCCTTACTTAACTTGGATATAAAGATATTAGCCAAGATTATGGCATTACGCCTCAATCCAATTATAGGTAGCCTAATCCACAAAGACCAAGTTGGCTTCATACCAAAACGTCAAGCCAGTGACAATATTCGACGCGTCATTCTGCTCCAACACCTAGCCCGAACACGCCAGATCCCCATGCACCTACTCTCTCTTGATATTCGTAAGGCGTTCGACACAGTCTCATGGCCCTATATTAACTATGTACTCCAGAGATGGGGATTTGGACCAAATTTTTTGCAATGGGTTAACTCCCTATATCATCAACCACAAGCTTATGTCAAATACTCAGGATACCGTTCGGACTGTTTCCAAATTTTACGAGGTACTAGACAAGGATGCCCCCTCTCTCCCCTTATATTCGCACTGGCGATAGAACCCCTTGCAGCCCTCATAAGGGCAAACCCAAATATCAAAGGCCTTGATATAGCTTCTACATCACATAAGTTATGCTTATTTGCAGATGACGCGCTGCTATTTGTCACATCACCTAGAACTACACTCCCCAACCTACTTCATCTCCTTGACAAATTTGCCCGAATATCAGGCCTGGAAGTTAATCAGTCTAAATCAAGAGCTCTCAACGTATCCATACCACAACCTGAATTGGTACACATAAAGGAATTCTTCCCTTTCATTTGGGCCCCAGCTTCAATTCCTTATCTTGGTATTAAACTAACTAGTGACCCAGACCAGCTTTTTAAAACCAACTATCTCCCCATGTTAAAACACCTAACAGCCTTATTGGAAGCGTGGCGCCCAATATGTACCTCTTGGCTAGGCCGGATAGCGGCTGTAAAGATGTCCCTACTTCCAAAACTGCTTTACCTATATAGAGTCCTTCCGATCCCAATCCCCCCATATTTCCATCGAATCATTCAAACGCGAGTATCCAAATACATATGGGGCCCAATTAGACCCAGAGTTTCCAAAACGGTACTGCTCCGTAGTAAAACCAAGGGCGGGTTGGGTCTACCTAATTTCATGGGATATTATCACGCCGCCCAGCTGGCCCAGATTACATTATTTCATGCACAGAATGAGATACCACTTTGGGTCAGTTTGGAAGCTATTGATCTATACCCGCTCAAAATATCTAATATACTATGGTTGCCCCCCACAACTCGTGGCCCAATTAGTAACCCCATAACGGGACATTCTCTTAAGCTGTGGGACAAACTCCGAGGTCCCTTTAAATTACAATCCCCACACTACCCACTACTTTCTTTTCTAGACCATCCGAATTTCTACCCAGCCCAAGTCAGTCTGAACTCGTTTCAAATCTGGCACAGGGCAGGATTATGTCGCATACGCGATTTTGTTTCAGGATCAGATATAAAGACGTTTGCCTCTCTACAAAACCTAACTGATATTCCCAACACAGAAATCTTTCGATTCCTACAGATATCCCATTTTATCCGAACGACGATTGGTACACATACGTCACTAGACGACTTATCTCTTTTTGAAGGAATTTGCAACTCTGACCCTCACGCTCCTGGTCTAATATCTCTTTTATATGCTCACCTGACCTCTCCCCCAAACAACCTTCCTCCATATACTGCACAGTGGTCTGCGGATCTTGCATTACACCTTGATACAGAGGACTGGTCTGACATTTGGTCCAATACGAAAATATCCTCTCAAAACATAATTGCACAAGAGGCAAATTATAAAGTACTTATGAGATGGTATCTGGTTCCTGCCAGGATTGCCAAATTTCTCCCAAATTACCCAGCCAATTGCTTCCGTGGCTGTAACGAGCAAGGAACCCACGCACATATATGGTGGTCATGCTCTATAGCACAGGAATTTTGGGCTGCGATCTTTCAAATAGCCTCTACCTTATTTCAACATCCAATTGAACCAGATCCAGCTATAGCGTTGCTGAACCTAATCCCCTCAGACTTCACCAGTTCTCAGACCCGCCTCCTTCTTCAGCTCACAACAGCAGCTAAACAGACGATAGCCAGGGCCTGGAAAACCCCGAAACTCTCCCTAGCTGAGGCCAAAAATAGGGTCACCCAGGCTATGATCCATAGTAAAATAGAAGCCACGATACTTGATAGGATCCCTCAACATCTGAAAATTTGGAATCCCTGGACTGAACATTTTCTACCCCCAGACTTTGATAAGAACCTCCTTAACCCCTAATGACCCAATATCACAATAGATAGACCTGGTGGTGAGCCGGATTCTCGTGAGTTCCCCCCGACCCCCCTCCTCCCTCTCCCTATCCTTCTCTAATCTTTCTCTATCTTCCCTATCCTTCTTTTCTTTCTGATTTCCCTTTCTTTACTCTCTCCTTCTTCTTGCGCTCTTTTTACAGGTAACTTTATTGAAGATTATATAAAGTCTACCAACTTTGATCCTTTATATGTTCGCAGACTTACTATCCATAATTAAATGCTATCACCTTACTCTTGACATTGATCTTATTATCTTATTTTTTTAAATTTTTCTTGATATAAACCCTGTTTTGTCATCTAGACGTAACAGGAAACCGTTATATTTTGTTCTCACTCAATTCTGTGAAAAATTTGTCACTGGACCGTACCGCATAATTTATTCCTGAAAATTGTTATAACACAATCCCCACAGGGGTATTTATGTACAATGACAAACCCAACTATGTGACATATGTATTGCCTGTTAAACCTTATGTCTTACTCTCAATAAAAAATTTAAAAAGAAAACTACAAGTTAGTGTAGTGAGACCTCTGCACAGTGTTCATCTAAAGCTGCAAGTTAGTGTAGTGTGTCCTGCTCACAGTGTTCAGCTAAAACTACAAGTTAGTGTAGTGAGACCTCTGCACAGTGTTCATCTAAACCTACAAGTTAGTGTAGTGCGTCCTGCTCACAGTGTTCAGCTAAAACTACAAGTTAGTGTACTGAGACCTCTGCACAGTGTTCATCTAAAGCTACAAGTTAGTGTAGTGCGTCCTGCTCACAGTGTTCAGCTAAAACTACAAGTTAGTGTAGTGCGTCCTGCTCACAGTGTTCAGCTAAAACTACAAGTTAGTGTAGTGCCTCCTGCTCACAGTGTTCAGCTAAAACTACAAGTTAGTGTTGTGCGTCCTCCTCACAGTGTTCAGCTAAACCAACAAGTTATTTCTTGGCGAGCTCTGCACAGTGTTCTTCTAAATCTACAAATTACTGTATTGCGTCCTGCTCACAGTGTTCAGCTAAAACTACAAGTTAGTGTAGTGAGACCTCTGCACAGTGTTCATCTAAAACTACAAGTTAGTGTAGTGCGTCCTGCTCACAGTGTTCAGCTAAAACTACAAGTTAGTGTAGTGAGAGGTCTGCACAGTGTTCATCTAAAGCTACAAGTTAGTGCAGTGCGTCCTGCTCACAGTGTTCAGCTAAAAGTACAAGTTAGTGTGGTGCGTCCTCCTCACAGTGTTCAGCTAAACCTACAAGTTATTTTTTTGCGATCTCTGCACAGTGTTCATCTAAAGCTACAAGTTAGTGTAGTGCGTCCTGCTCACAGAGTTCAGCTAAAACTACAAGTTAGTGTAGTGAGACCTCTGCACAGTGTTCAGCTAAAACTAAAGGTTAGTGTAGTGCATCCTGCTCACAGTGTTCAGCTAAAACTACAAGTTAGTGTAGTGAGACCTCTGCACAGTGTTCATCTAAAGCTACAAGTTAGTGCAGTGCGTCCTGCTCACAGTGTTCAGCTAAAATTACAAGTTAGTGTGGTGCTTCCTCCTCACAGTGTTCAGCTAAACCTACAAGTTATTTTTTTGCAAGCTCTGCACAGTGTTCATCTAAAGCTACAAGTTAGTGTAGTGCGTCCTGCTCACAGTGTTCAGCTAAAACTACAAGTTAGTGTAGTGAGACCTCTGCACAGTGTTCATCTAAAGCTACAAGTTAGTGCAGTGTGTCCTGCTCACAGTGTTTAGCTAAAACTACAAGTTAGTGTGGTGCGTCCTCCTCACAGTGTTCAGCTAAACCTACAAGTTATTTTTTTGCGAGCTCTGCACAGTGTTCATCTAAAGCTACAAGTTAGTGTAGTGCGTCCTGCTCACAGTGTTCAGCTAAAACTACAAGTTAGTGTAGTGAGACCTCTTCACAGTGTTCATCTAAAACTACAAGTTAGTGTAGTGCGTCCTGCTCACAGTGTTCAGCTAAAACTACAAGTTAGTGTAGTGAGACCTCTGCACAGTGTTCATCTAAAGCTACAAGTTAGTGCAGTGCGTCCTGCTCACAGTGTTCAGCTAAAAGTACAAGTTAGTGTGGTGCGTCCTCCTCACAGTGTTCAGCTAAACCTACAAGTTATTTTTTTGCGATCTCTGCACAGTGTTCATCTAAAGCTACAAGTTAGTGTAGTGCGTCCTGCTCACAGAGTTCAGCTAAAACTACAAGTTAGTGTAGTGAGACCTCTGCACAGTGTTCATCTAAAGCTACAAGTTAGTACAGTGCGTCCTGCTCACAGTGTTCAGCTAAAACTACAAGTTTGTGTGGTGCGTCCTCCTCACAGTGTTCAGCTAAACTTACAAGTTATTTTTTGGCGAGCTCTGCACAGTGTTCATCTAAAGCTACAAGTTAGTGTAGTGCGTCCTGCTCACAGAGTTCAGCTAAAACTACAAGTTAGTGTAGTGAGACCTCTGCACAGTGTTCATCTAAAGCTACAAGTTAGTACAGTGCGTCCTGCTCACAGTGTTCAGCTAAAACTACAAGTTTGTGTGGTGCGTCCTCCTCACAGTGTTCAGCTAAACCTACAAGTTATTTTTTGGCGAGCTCTGCACAGTGTTCATCTAAAGCTACAAGTTAGTGCAGTGCATCCTGCACACAGTGTTCAGCTAAAACAACAAGTTAGTGTGGTGCGTCCTCCTCACAGTGTTCAGCTAAACCTACAGGTTATTTTTTTGCGAGCTCTGCACAGTGTTCAGCTAAAACTACAAGTTAGTGTGGTGCGTCCTCCTCACAGTGTTCAGCTAAACCTATAAGTTATTTTTTTGCGAGCTCTGCACAGTGTTCAGCTAAAGCTACCTGTAGAAGGTTGGTGGTGTTTTTCTGATCCTATCACTACTGCAGGCAGTTAAATAGGCTGCAAGTTATTTTTTTGCGAGCTCTGCACAGTGTTCAGCTAAAGCTATCTGTAGAAGGTTGGTGGTGTTTTCCTGATCCTATCACTACCGCAGGCAGCTAAATAAGCTGCAAGTTATTTTTTGGTGAGCTCTGCACAGTGTTCACCTAAAGCTACCTGTAGAAGGTTGGTGGTGTTTTCCTGATCCTATCACTACCGCAGGCAGCTAAAAAAGCTACAAGTTAGTTTTTTGCGAGCTCTGCACAGTGTTCAGCTAAAGCTACCTGTAGAAGGTTGGTGGTGTTCTCATACTACAGACAGGCAGTTGATTTTGCTAGCTGCAGTATCAGTATATATATATATATATATATATATATATATATATCCCAGCTTAGTGCAGCTACAGGCCATTAGTTGGTCTGGAAGGCCAAGGAGAAGAGGCAGACAGTCACAAGCCAATAAAAGAGGGCAAGCAGGCTCTGTGTCTAGTGCTGGTCGTGGAGACGGTGCATCCTCATCAGCACGTGGCCGTGGGACACGCTTGGCCTTTTTTTCGGCAGCTGGCCGTGTTGAGCCGCAACATGCGGAAGACTTGGTCGAGTGGATGACCAAGCCGTCCTCATCTTCCTCATCCTCTCTCACCCATACTCAGGGTACTTTGTCTGGCAAAGCAGCGGCCACTTTCCTCGGCTCAATGTCATCAGTGACTCCTTCCCTAGCCCCACTATGTCCTCCTGAGGAGTCCCTCGAACTGTTTGACCACAGTGTTGGGTACATGCTCCAGGAGGATGCCCAGCGTTTGGAAGGCTCTGATGATAATACTGAGCTCGATGAAGGCAGTAACATGTGCACGGACAGAGGGGGTGCCCAAGAAGGACAGCAATCTGGCAGTCATGCTCCCCCTGCTGCAGCATACTGCCAGGTTTGCTCCAGTGATGAGGAGGGAGGGGATGATGAGGTCACTGACTCATCGTGGGTGCCTGATAGGAGAGAGGAGGAGGAGGAGGAGGCGGCACATCACCAACGAGGCAGAATGCCCTCCAGGGGCCAGCCTAAGGGCAGCACACTGACTGCATCACACCCCAAAGCTCCACATGTGCAGGGCGCTGCAGTCTCTGTGCGTTATTCAAAAAGTTCTTTGGTGTGGGCCTTTTTTGAGACGAGTGCATCAGATCGCACCACTGCTATTTGCAACATATGTCTCAAGCGTATCTCGCGTGGCCAAAACATCTCCCACTTGGGTACCACATGCGTGACCAGACATATGTTGACCTGCCATGCAGTTCATTGGCAAGCATATCTAAAAGACCCACACCAAATTACAAAGAGGACCTCTCCTTGCTCCTCATCAGCTGAGATCTCCAACCCCACTATACCTTCAGTCCTCTCTGAGACCTGCACTGAGAGGAATGAAGGTGTAGAATTAGGTGTGTCACAGTCAAGTACTTGTGGGCAATCTGCTTTCAGTACACCGACATCAGATTGTACCAAGCAAATTTCCCTGCCCCAGCTGCTGCACCGCCAAAAGAAGTTTGCTCCCAGCCATCCACATTCCCAGCGGTTGAATGCTAGCTTGGCAAAATTGCTAGCACTTCAACTGCTACCTTTTCAGTTGGTAGACTCTTCCCCTTTCTGTGAGTTTGTGGAATGTGCGGTTCCTCAGTGGCAGGTACCCAAACGCCACTTTTTCTCACAGAAGGCGATTCTGGCTCTCTACCGGCATGTGGAAGGCAATGTCCATGCCTCGCTGGACAGGGCGGTCAGCGGTAAGGTGCATATTACCGCTGACTCATGGTCCAGCAGGCATGGACAGGGACGTTACCTAAGTTTCACGGCGCATTGGGTGACTCTGCTGGCAGCTGGGAAGGATGCAGGACAAGGTGCAGTAGTGTTGGAGGTTGTTCCGCCACCACGCCTCCAAAATACCACTACTAATGATTGTGACACACTTCTCTCCTCCACCCCCTCCTCTTCTTCTTCCTCCATGGCCTCTTCCTGTGCTTTGTCCTCGGAACCAGCGGTGCTCCGTAGCCATTCAAGGGGCTACGCAAGTACGCAGGCCAAAAGATGCCATGCGGTGCTTGAGCTGGTGTGCTTGGGGGACAGGAACCACACTGGGGCAGAGGTTCTGTCAGATCTGTAGGGGCAGGTTCAGAGGTGGTTGACGCCACGCCAACTTAAGGCAGGAATGGTTGTTTGCGACAATGGCACCAACCTCCTCTCTGCCCTCCCACTGGGACAAATGACCTCACAGGATGGCTCACGTCCTTAACTTGGTGGTGCAGCGGTTCTTGGGCAGGTACCCGGGCTTACAGGATGTCCTGAGGCAGGCCAGGAAAGTCTGTGTGCATTTCCGCCGGTCATATAATGCCAGTGCTCGGCTGTCGGACCTCCAAAAGGAGTTTAACCTGCCCAAGAACCGCCTAATCTGTGACATGCCCACCAGGTGGAACTCAACGTTGGCCATGCTGCAGCGGCTGCACACGCAGCAGAGGGCCATCAATGAGTCCCTGTGCGACTATGGCACCAGGACAGGGTCAGAGGAGCTTGTTTTTTTTTCCCCACGCCAGTGGGCCATGATCAGGGATGCATGCACTGTCCTGTCACCATTTGAGGAGGCCACGAGGATGGTGAGCAGTGACAGTGCATGCATCAGTGACACTGTCCCCCTTGTCCACCTGTTGGAGCAGACGCTGCATGAAATAATGGACAGGGCACTTGAGGCAGAACAGAAGCAGGAAGAGGAGGACTTCCTTAGCTCTCAAGGCCCCTCTTATCCAGACAGTGTTCCTGCGTGCCCACCGTTCACACAGGAAGAGGACGAGGAGGAGAAGGAGGAGGAAGATTGTGTCAGTATGGAGGTCAAGCCTGGCACTCAGCATCAGCAGCAGTCTTTAAGGGATCAGTCCCAAGAAACACATGGACTTGTACGTGGCTGGGAGGAGGTGGCTGCGGACCATGTCTTCCTTAGTGACCCAGAGGACTCCGGACCGAATGCCTCAGCAAACATATGCTGCATGGCCTCCCTGATCCTGCAAAGCCTGCGTAAGGATCCTCGTATTCGTGGTATCAAGGAGAAGGGCCAATACTGGCTGGCAACCCTCCTTGATCCACGTTACAAGGGTAAGGTTGCGTACCTTATCTTACCATTGCAGAGGGAGCAGAGGATGAAACATCTTCGGGAGGCCTTGCAGAAAGGTCTGTGAAACTGGGAGGTTACAAACTCCTGTTTCTGGACAACGTGTTGCTGAGGCTTCGGTCAGTCAAAGAAGGAGCTGTGGAGAAGGTGGCCGTCTGACCGACGCGGTCAGACAATTTTTTGGTCCGCAGCCCCAAGGTATGATTGGTTCCAGCAACCATCGCCAGCGTCTGTTTTACATGGTGCAGGAATACCTAGGGGTAAGATCTGACTTGGACACCTTTCCCACCGAAAATCCTCTGGGTTACTGGGTCTTGAGGATTGATCACTGGCCAGAGCTTGCACAGTATGCAATTGAGCTACTGGCCTGTCCTGCATCCAGCGTTCTTTCGGAACGCACATTCAGTGCTGCTGGAGGCTTTGTAACCAATCACAGGGTGCGTCTGTCCACCGACTCGGTCGATCGACTGATCTTCATAAAAATGAATCGGTCTTGGATCACCACCAGCTACCAAGCACCTGATGCTGATGTAACCGAATATTTTTTTTTGAAATCTCAGATCCCTTCAAAGACTGCCTATGCTGATGCTGAGTGACTATCCCTGAGTAATTATCCTCTTCCTCCTCAATGATCACGCTGATAGCTTGTAAGAACATTTTTGGTTCTGGGCGTCACCACCAGTGCCTAAGGCCCAATTTTTAAGCCCCTGTTTAACAGAAGCGTGTAATTACAATTTTTGATGCAATACTTTGCAGCAGGGCTCGTTTCTGCGTTCCAACTAGAGTATCTGTGAGTGGTTGCAGTGCTGTGGCACCAGCACCAGTGCCTAAGGCCCAATTTTTCAGCCCCTGTTTAACAGGGGCGTGTAATTACAATTTTTGATGCAATACTTTGCAGCAGGGCTCATTTCTGCGTTCCAACTAGAGTATCTGTGAGGGGTTGCAGCGTTGTGGCACCAGCACCAGTGCCTAAGGCCCAATTTTTCAGCCCCTGTTTAACCACTTGATGACCGCCTCACGCCGATGTACGTCGGCAAGGTGGCACGGACAGGCAAAATCACGTACATGTACGTGATTTGCCTTCCGCGGGTGGGGGGTCCGATCGGTCCCCCCCCGGTGCCCGAGGCGGTCGTCATTTCTTCCCGGGCGATGAGACATGAGGGGGAGGCCATCCATTGTTGGCCACCCCCTCCCAATCGCTCCCGGCGAATGAAAACGCTTCCTTTCCCTCTGTAATGTAAACAGAGGGAAAGGATGTGATGTCATCCCTCCTCGAGTCGGTCTTTTCGATCCGGTGCAGAGGAGAGAAGACATCAAGTAAGTGCACCAACACTACACTAACAGTAGAACACGCCAGGCACACTTGTCACCCCCCATCACCCCCCGATCACCCCCCCCGATCACCCCCCTGTACCCCCTGTCATTCTGACACCAAAAGCATTTTTTTTTTTTTGCATTGGTGTCAGTTTGTCAGTTACAAGTGTTAGGGCAGTTAGGTTAGCCCCATTTAGGTCTAGGGTACCCCCCTTAGGTCCAGGGTACCCCCCTAACACCCCCTAATAAAGGTTAACCCCTTGATTACCCCCTGTCACCAGTGTCGCTAAGCGATCGTTTTTCTGATCGCTGCATTAGTGACACAGGTGACGCTAGTTAGGGAGGTAAGTATATAGGTTCGCTGTCAGTGTTTTAATAGCGACAGGGACCCCCATATACTATCTGCTAAAGGTTTTAACCCCCTGATTGCCCCCTAGTTAACCCTTTCACCAGCGATCACCGTATAAGTGTTACGGGTGACGCTGGTTAGCTAGTTTGTTTTTTGTAGTTTATTACAGTTTATTACAGTTTATCATAGTTTTAGGGCACCCACCGTTTATTACCCTATAAAGGTTTAACCCCCTAATTGCCCGGCGGTGATATAAATTACATTTTTAGGGTCAGCTAAGGTCTGCGTCGCCCCAGGCAGCGTCAGGTCAGCGCCAGTACCGCTAAAACCCACGCACGCAGCATACACCTCCCTTAGTGCTATAGTATCTGAACGGATCGATATCTGATCCGATCAGATCTATACTCCCCAGCAGTTTAGGGTTCCCTGAAACGCAGTGTTAGCGGGATCAGCCCAGATACCTGCTAGCACCTGCGTTTTGCCCCTCGGCCCAGCCCAGCCCAGCCCACCCAAGTGCAGTATCGATCGATAACTGACACTTACAAAACACTAAGCACACATAACTGCAGCGTTCGCAGAGTCAGGCCTGATCCCTGTGATCGCTAACAGTTTTTTGGTAGCGTTTTGATACAGTCGCTGACAGTCAGGAGCTTTTTTTCCTGTGAGTCTCACTAGTGTACCCCTAAATTTAGAGCCCAAAATGGCAAATCGAAGGTACACTAGTGAAGAGGCCTACACGTTTCTGAGTATGACAGATAGTGAAGAGGAAGTCACTCATCTGTCAAGTTCAGGCTCAGAACACGATCCTGTAGAGGACAGCGGCTCCATGACAGATAGCTCTGACGACGGAGTTGTGGTCCCTGCTAAGGTCAGGCATACCAGACCCCGAACTTCTTCTTCTGTCCTTGAAGTGCAATAACCGCAGGGCTCTTGTATGGAGCAGAGAAGTACTAGCGCCGCTATTCCTTCTGGTGAACTGGCAAGCACCAGCGGCCTAGTACACCCTGGTCGTACATCCAGCACTGCAGTATCACGTGGTGACGTGGCGAGTCCCATAAGTGCAGTTCAAGCTGGTGAGGTGGCAAGCACTAGTAGTGTCCCGCTGCCACCAAGAAGACAAAGACAGGCCTGTCGTGCCCATAGTGCCCTTCCTGCTGCATTCACCAATCCGAATTGGGAACCCACCACTTCTGCAGCACCCGTACTTCCCCCTTTCACTGGCCAACCTGGAATTCAGGTGGAAACAGTTGACTTTACGCCACTGGATTTTTATTCACTGTTTTTCATCGAAGATCTCTATAGATCTATTGTGGACCAAAGCAATTTGTACGCTGGTCAACACATCGCCACTATTCCCCAGTCTTCCCTTGCCAGAGATTGGAGACCAATTACGGTCTCCGAATTTAAGATCTTTCTGGGCCTTTCCCTCCTCATGGGGTTGAATAAAAAGAGTAAGTTGCGGTCATATTGGTCCACTGACCCAATTTACCATTCACCCTTGTTCTCTGCTTCCATGGCCAGGGCACGATACGAGCAGATTTTGCGGTTCATGCACTTCAACGACAATGAACTCTGTTGTCCTCGTGGAGACCCTGCATACGATCGGCTCTACAAAATTCGGCCCCTCGTAAACCACTTCAACCAACGTTTTGCAGACTTGTTTACCCCCCATCAAGTTGTCTGCGTTGATGAGTCCCTGATTAAATTTTCTGGCCGCTTGTCATTCAAACAGTACCTTCCCAGCAAGCGTGCCAGATACGGGGTCAAGATGTATAAGCTCTGTGACAGGGCCACAGGCTATACATATAGTTTTATGGTTACGAGGGCAAAGATAGTCACGTAGAGCCGACAAACTGCCCTGACTACATAGGAAGCGCTGGCAAGATAGTGTGGGACTTGGTGTCACCCTTATTCGGAAAGGGGTACCACTTGTACGTGGACAATTATTATACGAGCGTGCCACTTTTTAGTCACTTGTTTGATCATCAGATTGGAGCATGTGGCACCGTGCGACCTAATCGCCGGGGCTTTCCCCAGCGGCTTGTAGATTCCCGTCTTAGGCTGGGGGAGAGAGCCTGCTTGAAGTATAATAATTTGCTCGCTATGAAGTGGAGGGATAAGAAGAATGTTTTCGTTCTCACCTCCCTTCATGCAGACACGACGACCCAAATTCCTACGGCGACTGGTGTTGTGAAGAAACCCCTCTGTGTCCACGAATACAACCTTAATATGGGAGGGGTGGACCTCAACGACCAGTTGTTGGCGCCGTACCTAGTTGCCCGTAAGGCCAGACGCTGGTACAAAAAAGTGTCTGTTTATTTATTTCAATTGGCTTTGCTGAACGCTCATGTGCTATACAGAGCTTCAGGACAGACTGGATCCTTCCTTAAATTCCAGGAAGAGATCGTCAGAGCCCTTCTGTTTCCAGACGGTGCTCTACCTCACCTTCCCCAACCAAATGCAGTAAGCCGGCTGCATGAGAGGCATTTTCTTTATGCCATTCCGAGTACCCCTACCCAACGAGCCCCCCAAAAAAGATGTCGTGTCTGCAGCAAGCGCGGATTTAGGCGTGACACCCGGTCTTATTGTCCCTCCTGTCCTGGCAATCCTGGTCTTTGCATGGGTGAATGCTTTGAACGCTACCATACATTAGTTGAGTATTAGCGTAGGGTTCAGCACTGCACAGACTAGGCACACTAACACAGGGTCTCCCAAGATGCCATTGCTTTTTGAGAGACCCAAACCTGGAACGAGTTACAAAAGTTAAAAGTTACTAAAAAAAAGTGTAAAAAAAAAAATAAAAAAAAAATAAAAAAATATAAAAACACAAAAAAATATATAAAATAAAAAAAACAAAAATAGTTGTTGTTTTATTGTTCTCTCTCTCTCTATTCTCTCTCTATTGTTCTGCTCTTTTTTACTCTATTCTATTCTGCAATGTTTTATTGTTATTATGTTTTACCATGTTTGCTTTTCTGATTTTTTATACTTTACCGTTTACTGTGTTTTGTTGGTAAACATTTTATTGTTTTCAGGTACGCCATTCAGTTGCAGCGCGGATTTATTTATCTTGACAGCAACAGCGTTTGCTCCCACGATATATAAAGCCGTGACTCCAGCGCTGTCGGAGGTGATTTCACCACCACAGTTACATACTTCAGCATATATGCCGAAGTGTGGGGGCAGAAGTGGGTGGAGGAGCGATTTGCTCCTGCCTTTTGCGGGAGGATGCCCCCATGCTTCGGCATATATATATTTTAGGCACAGGTTGCGTTAAATGTTTTATTTTTTACTATGTTTTTTTTTTTTTGTATTTGCTTTGCAGGTATGGTAAGTCTTACTGTTATGCTGTAATGTTACTTTGTTTTATTGTTAACCATCATTTGCTTAGCAGGTACGCCATTCAGTTGCAGCGCGGATTTATTTATCTTGACAGCAACAGCGTTTGCTCCCACGATATATAAAGCCGTGACTCCAGCGCTGTCGGAGGTGATTTCACCACCACAGTTACATACTTCAGCATATATGCCGAAGTGTGGGGGCAGAAGTGGGTGGAGGAGCGATTTGCTCCTGCCTTTTGCGGGAGGATGCCCCCATGCTTCGGCATATATACAGTGCCTTGCAAAAGTATTCGGCCCCCTTGAACTTTTCAACCTTTTGCCACATTTCAGGCTTCAAACATAAAGATATAAAATTTTAATTTTTTGTGAAGAATCACCAACAAGTGGGACACAATTGTGAAGTGGAACGAAATCTATTGGATATTTTAAACTTTTTTAGCAAATAAAAAACTGAAAAGTGGTGCGTGCAAAATTATTCGGCCCCTTTACTTTCAGTGCAGCAAACTCACTCCAGAAGTTCAGCGAGGATCTCTGAATGATCCAATGTTGTCCTAAATGACTGATGGTGATAAATAGAATCTACCTGTGTGTAATCAAGTCTCTGTATAAATGCACCTGCTCTGTGATAGTCTCAGGGTTCTGTTGAAAGCGCAGAGAGCATCATGAAGACCAAGGAACACACCAGGCAGGTCCGTAATACTGTTATGGAGAAGTTTAAAGCCGGATTTGGATACAAAAAGATTTCCCAAGCTTTAAACATCCCAAGGAGCACTGTGCAAGCGATCATTTTGAAATGGAAGGAGTATCAGACCACTGCAAATCTACCAAGACCTGGCTGTCCCTCTAAACTTTCAGCTCAGACAAGGAGAAGACTGATCAGAGATGCAGCCAAGAGGCCCATGATCACTCTGGATGAACTGCAGAGAACTACAGCTGAGGTGGGAGAGTCTGTCCATAGGACAACAATCAGTCGTACACTGCACAAATCTGCCCTTTATGGAAGAGAGGCAAGAAGAAAGCCATTTCTCAAAGATATCCATAAAAAGTCTCATCTAAAGTTTGCCACAAGCCACCTGGGAGACACACCAAACATGTGGAAGAAGGTGCTCTGGTCCGATGAAACCAAAATCGAACTTTTTGGCCACAATGCAAAACGATATGTTTGGCATAAAAGCAACACAGCTCATCACACTCAACACACCATCCCCACTGTCAAACATGGTGGTGGCAGCATCATGGTTTGGGCCTGCTTTTCTTCAGTAGGGACAGGGAAGATGGTTAAAATTGAGGGGAAGATGGATGCAGCCAAATACAGGACCATTCTGGATGAAAACCTGTTGGAGTCTGCAAAAGACCTGAAACTGGGACGGAGATTTATCTTCCAACAAGACAATGATCCCAAACATACAGCAAAATCTACAAAGGAATGGTTCACAAATAAACGTATCCAGGTGTTAGAATGGCCAAGTCAAAGTCCAGACCTGAATCCAATCGAGAATCTGTGGAAAGAGCTGAAAACTGCTGTTCACAAACACTCTCCATCCAACCTCACTGAGCTCGAGCTGTTTTGCAAGGAAGAATGGGCAAGAATTTCAGTCTCTCGATGTGCAAAACTGATAGAGACATACCCCAAGCGACTTGCAGCTGTGATCGCAGCAAAAGGTGGCTCTACAAAGTATTAAAGCAAGGGGGCCGAATAATTTTGCACGCCCCACTTTTCATTTTTTTATTAGTTAAAAAAGTTTCAACAATCCAATAGATTTCGTTCCACTTCACAATTGTGTCCCACTTGTTGGTGATTCTTCACAAAAAATAAAAATTTTATATCTTTATGTTTGAAGCCTGAAATGTGGCAAAAAGTTGAAAAGTTCAAGGGGGCCGAATACTTTCGCAAGGCACTGTATATTTTAGGCACAGGTTGCGTTAAATGTTTTATTTTTTACTATGTTTTTTTTTTTTGTATTTGCTTTGCAGGTATGGTAAGTCTTACTGTTATACTGTAATGTTACTTTGTTTTATTGTTAACCATCATTTGCTTAGCAGGTACGCCATTCAGTTGCAGCGCGGATTTATTTATCTTGACAGCAACAGCGTTTGCTCCCACGATATATAAAGCCGTGACTCCAGTGCTGTCGGAGGTGATTTCACCACCACAGTTACACACTTCAGCATATATGCCGAAGCGTGGGGGCAGCAGTGGGTGGAGGAGCAATTTGCTCCTGCCTTTTGCGGGAGGATGCCCCCATGCTTCGGCATATATAAATGGTGCATGTATGCCCATCATTAGAAGTGGGTGGATGAAGGGAGGTATTCTAATGATGGGCATACCCACCGATCAATATCTTTTTTTCGTTCAGCCCACAGGCTGCATGAAAAAAGAGTTTACAATATATGCCTAACAAGGACCAGCAACGTACTGGTATGTTGCTGGACTTTGAGTGGTTATACCAGAATGATGCCTGCAGGTTTAGGTATCATCTTGGTATCATCCTTTTCAGCCAGCGGTCGGCTTTCATGTAAAAGCAATCCTAGCGGCTAATTAGCCTCTAGACTGCTTTTGCAAGCAGTGGGAGAGAATGCCCCCCCCCACCGTCTTCCATGTTTTTCTCTGGCTCTCCTGTCCCAACAGGGAACCTGAAAATGCAGCCGGTGATTCAGCCAGCTGACCATAGAGCTGATCAGAGACCAAAATGGCTCCAAACATCTCTATGGCCTAAGAAACCAGAAGCTACGAGCATTTCATGACTTAGATTTCGCCGAATGTAAACAGCGCCATTGGGAAATTGGGAAAGCATTTTATCACACCGATCTTGGTGTGGTCAGATGCTTTGAGGGCAGAGGAGAGATCTAGGGTCTAATAGAGCCCAATTTTTAAAAAAAAGAGTACCTGTCACTACCTATTGCTATCATAGGG
The DNA here is from genome assembly GCA_037952835.1 of Lithobates septentrionalis. Taxonomy (NCBI): domain Eukaryota; kingdom Metazoa; phylum Chordata; class Amphibia; order Anura; family Ranidae; genus Lithobates; species Lithobates septentrionalis. Next base: position 565,681 of record JBBDGP010000214.1, read on the forward strand.
GATATTTACATTCCCTGAGATAACAATAAAATTAATTTAAAAAAAATTAAAATGAAAGGAACAGTTTAAAAATAAGATAAAAAAGCAAAAAAATAATAAAGAAAAAAAAAAAAAAAAAAAACCACCCCTGCCCCCCCCCTGCTCTCGTGCAAAGGCGAACGCAAGAGTCGGTCTGGCGTCAAATATAAACAGCAATTGCACCATGCATGTGAGGTATCACCGCGAAGGACAGTACGAGGGCAGTAATTTTCGCAGTAGACCTCCTCTGTAAATCTAAAGTGGTAACCTGTAAAGGCTTTTAAAGGCTTTTAAAAATGTATTTATTTTGTCGCCGCTGCGCGTTTGTGCGCAATTTTAAAGCATGTCATGTTTGGTATCCATGTACTCGGCCTAAGATCATCTTTTTTATTTCCTCAAACATTTGGGCAATATAGTGTGTTTTAGTGCATTAAAATTTAAAAAAGCGTATTTTTTCCCCAAAAAATGCGTTTGAAAAATCGCTGCGCAAATACTGTGTAAAAAAAAAAAAAATGAAACACCCACCATTTCAATCAGTAGGGCATTTGCTTTAAAAAAATATATAATGTTTGGGGGTTCAAAGTCATTTTCTTGCAAAAAAAAATAATTTTTTCATGTAATCAAAAAGTGTCAGAAAGGGCTTTGTCTTCAAGTGGTTAGAAGAGTGGGTGATGTGTGACATAAGCTTCTAAATGTTGTGCATAAAATGCCAGGACAGTTGAAACCCCCCCCAAATGACCCCATTTTGGAAAGTAGACACCCCAAGCTATTTGCTGAGAGGCATGTCGAGTCCATGGAATATTTTATATTGTGACACAAGTTGCGGGAAAGAGACAAATCTTTTTTTTTTTTTTTTTTTTTTTGCACAAAGTTGTCACTAAATGATATATTTCTCAAACATGCCATGGGAATATGTGAAATTACACCCCAAAATACATTCTGTTGCTTCTCCTAAGTATGGGGATACCACATGTGTGGGACTTTTTGGGAGCCGAGTCGCGCACGGGACCCAGAAAACCAAGCACCGCCTTCAGGCTTTCTAAGGGCGTAAATTTTTGATTTCACTCTTCACTGCCTAGCACAGTTTCGGAGGCCATGGAATGCCCAGATGGCACAACCCCCCCCCCAAATGACCCCATTTTGGAAAATAGACACCCCAAGCTATTTGCTGAGAGGTATAGTAAGTATTTTGCAGACCTCACTTTTTGTCACAAACTTTTGAAAATTGAAAAAAGAAAAAAAAAATACATTTTTCTTGTCTTTCTTCATTTTCAAAAACAAATGAGAGCTGCAAAATACTCACCATGCCTCTCAGCAAATAGCTTGGGGTGTCTACTTTCCAAAATGGGGTCATTTGGGGGGGGGTTGTGCCATCTTGGCATTTTATGGCCTTCAAAACTGTGATAGGTAGTGAGGAGTGGAATCACAACTTAACGCCCTTAGAAATCCTGAAGCCGGTGCTTGGTTTTCGGGGCCCCGTATGCGGCTAGGCTCCCAAAAAGTCCCACACATGTGGTATCCCCGTACTCAGGAGAAGCAGTAGAATATATTTTGGGGTGTAATTCCACATATGCCCATGGCATGTTTGAGCAATATATCATTTAGTGACAACTTTGTGCAAAAAAAAAAAAAAAAATTGTCACTTTCCCGCAACTTGTGTCAAAATATAAAATATTCCATGGACTCAACATGCCTCTCAGCAAATAGCTTGGGGTGTCTACTTTCCAAAATGGGGTCATTTGGGGGGGGTTTTGTGCCATCTTGCCATTTTATGGCCTTCAAAACTGTGATAGGAAGTGAGGAGTGAAATCAAAAATTTATGCCCTTAGAAATCCTGAAGGTGGTGCTTGGTTTTCGGGGCCCCGTATGCGGCTAGGCTCCCAAAAAGTCCCACACATGTGGTATCCCCGTACTCAGGAGAAGCAGCTAAATGTATTTTGGAGTGCAATTCCACATATGCCCATGGCCTGTGTAAGAAATATATCATTTAGTGACAACTTTGTGCAAAAAAAAAAAAAAAATTGTCACTTTCCCGCAACTTGTGTCAAAAAATAAAATATTCCATGGACTCAACATGCCTCTCAGCAAATAGCTTGGGGTGTCTACTTTCCAAAATGGGGTCATTTGGGGGGGGGGTTGTGCCATCTTGGCATTTTATGGCCTTCAAAACTTTGATAGGAAGCGAGGAGTGAAATCAAAAATTTATGCCCTTAGAAATCCTGAAGGCGGTGCTTGGGTTTCGGGGCCCCGTACGCAGCTAGGCTCCCAAAAAGTCCTAAACATGTGGTATCCCCATACTCAGGAGAACCAGCAGAATGTATTTTGGGGTGTAATTCCACATATGCCCATGGCCTGTGTGAGAAATATATCATTTAGTGACAACTTTGTGCAAAAAAAAAAAAATTGTCACTTTTCCGCAACTTGTGTCAAAAAATAAAGTATTCCATGGACTCAACATACCTCTCAGCAAATAGCTTGGGGTGTCTACTTTCCAAAATGGGGTCATTTGGGGGGGTTTTGTGCCATCTGGGCATTTTATGGCCTTCAAAACTGTGATAGGTAGTGAGAAGTGAAATCAAAAATGTATGCCCTTAGAAATCCTGAAGGCGGTGATTGGTTTTCGGGGCCCCGTACGTGGCTAGGCTCCCAAAAAGTCCCACACATGTGGTATCCCCATACTCAGGAGAAGCATCTGAATGTATTTTGGGGTGCAATTCCACATAGGCCAATGGCCTGTGTGAGCAATATATCATTTAGTGACAACTTTTTGTAAATATTTTTTTTTTGTCATTATTCAACCACTTGGGACAAAAAAAATAAATATTCAATGGGTTCAACATGCCTCTCAGCAATTTCCTTGGGGTGTCTACTTTCCAAAATGGGGTCATTTGGGGGTTTTTTGTACTGCCCTGCCATTTTAGCACCTCAAGAAATGACATAGGCAGTCATAAACTAAAAGCTGTGTAAATTCCAGAAAATGTACCCTAGTTTGTAGACGCTATAACTTTTGCGCAAGCCAATAAATATACGCTTATTGACATTTTTTTTTTACCAAAGACATGTGGCCGAATAAATTTTGGCCTAAATGTATGACTAAAATTGAGTTTATTGGATTTTTTTTATAACAAAAAGTAGAAAATATCATTTTTTTTCAAAATTTTCGGTCTTTTTCCGTTTATAGCGCAAAAAATAAAAACCGCAGAGGTGATCAAATACCATCAAAAGAAAGCTCTATTTGTGGGAAGAAAAGGACGCAAATTTCGTTTGGGTACAGCATTGCATGACCGCGCAATTAAAAGTTAAAACGACGCAGTGCCAAATTGGAAAAAGACCTCTGGTCCTTAGGCAGCATAATGGTCCGGGGCTCAAGTGGTTAACAGGGGCGTGTAATTACAATTTTTGATGCAATACTTTGCAGCAGGGCTCATTTCTACGTTCCAACTAGAGTATCTGTGAGGGGTTGCAGTGTTGTGGCACCAGCACCAGTGCCTAAGGCCCAATTTTTGAGCCCCTGTTTAACAGGGGCGTGTAATTACAATTTTTGATGCAATACTTTGCAGTAGGGCTCGTTTCTGCGTTCCAACTAGAGTATCTATGAGGGGTTGCAGTGTTGTGGCACCAGCACCAGTGCCTAAGGCCCAATTTTTCAGCCCCTGTTTAACAGGGGCGTGTAATTACAATTTTTGATGCAATACTTTGCAGCAGGGCTCGTTCCTGCGTTCCAACTAGAGTGTCTGTGAGGGGTTGCAGTGTTTTTAATTTTTCAGCCCCTGTTCAACAGGGCATGTAATTACAATTCTTGATCTAATATTTCACAGCAGGGTCCATTTCTGCACCCACCAAGAGCGAGTGAGGACTTACAGTGCTGTGGCACCAGCACCACCACCACCACCAAAGGCCCAATTTTTCTGCCCTTGTTCAACAGGGGCATGTAATTACAATTCTTGATCTAATATTTCACAGCAGGGCCCTGTGAGGGCTTACAGTGTTGTAGCCACAACAACACCTAAGGCCCAAATTTCTGCTGAGTATATAGGGCAGGCCCCTACTTTCAAACATCTAACTTACAAACGACTCCTACTTGCAAACGGAAGGAGACAACAGGAAGTGAGATGAAATCTACCCCTAGGAAGGGAAATTCTCTCCTGTAAGAGTTAATATGGGAAAAACATTTTTCCTTTCCACTGATGCTTTCCAATCCTTGTTCCACAAAAAAACCCAAATTTTCAAAAAACATTTGTCATTGGGACAAAAAGTGAGGTGAAATCTTCTGAAGAGGAGGACAGACAGCAAAACAAATTTCACAGGGGTGATAACCCTTCCCAATGTTTTCCAAAAAGCTTAAAAAAGATTTTTTGGCTGGAGCTAAACACGTTAAAAATGTACCCGTTAAAAATTACAAACAGATTCTACTTAACAACAAACCTACAGTCCCTGTCTTGTTTGCACCACCTGTATACTGCTGTTCAGAGTATATAGGGCCTGGTGGCCCCAAACCTTTCCTTATTTTAATTTGGGTGCTGGGTTCCCCTTAATATCCATACAAGACCCAAAGGGCCTGGTAATGGACTGGGGGGTACCCATGCCGTTTGTCTCACTGATTTTCATCCATATTGCCAGGACCCGACATTACATTAAAGCCGCAAGCAGTTTTAAATGACTTTTTTTCCTTTAAAAATGACATTTTGTGCAGGGACTGTTCTAAGCACGGGAAACACGTGCCACTTTACAGGCATACTATAGACACCCCCCAGGTACGATATTTAAATATTTCACTTTTTTTTTTACTTTAAGCATCATTAAAATCACTGCTCCCGAAAAAACGGCCATTTTTAAAAGTTTTTTTTGCATTGATACATGTCCCCTGGGGCAGGACCCGGGTCCCCAAACCCTTTTTATTACAATACCATGCAAATTAGCCTTTAAAATGAGCACTTTTGATTTCGAACGTTTGAGTCCCATAGACGTCAATGGGGTTCTAACATTCGTGCAAATTTTCGGTCCGTTCGCAGGTTCTGGTGCGAACTGAACCGGGGGGTGTTCGGCTCATCCCTAGTCAGCAGATACATGATTGGTATAAGCTGACTTAGCAGTTGGGGGGAGGGAGGGTTCCAAATGATTTGGGGACACCAAAAAAAGCCTCTGGCACTCTGCCTGAATTTAAAGCACAAATCCCAATTTACCACATTTTAGGGGGTGTTTGGGGTACAGCACTATTATGGAGCTGACAAAATACATTGTTAAGTGACTACATGAGGTGAATATAGGGCCAGGAGAGCATGCTGGGGAGGTAAATGAAGGCAAATATGCATGAAGGACAAAAAAACAAATAAAAAAAACAGCATGCATGAGGACAAAGGGGACTATCATAGCATATTACAATCATGGTAATTAGGGAATAAGGAAAGAAATACAATACATTAGCAAACTTACCTTAATATAGTCCTTCTGCAGGACCTGGATGATGGCAGAACAGGTCTCTGGGCGAATGATCCCCAGAGCATGGGGGGAGATGCCTGTCGAGAACTTGAGGTCCTGCAGGCTTCTCCCCTCTCCAAGTACTGCAGGGTGGCAACTAGCCTCTGCTCCGGAGTGATGGCTTGCCTCATGCAGGTATCCTGTCTGCTGATATAGGGGGTCAGCAAAGTCAACAAATGGTGAAATACAGGGTCCGTCATCCGGAGAAAGTTCCTGAAATCATCAGGATTATTCTCACGGATCTCACGGAGCAAAGGCATGTGACAGAACTGGTCACGCTGGAGCAACCAATTCTTGGTCCATGAACTCCTCCCCTACACCTACGTCTACGTGTTGTACGTGACCGCGTTCTTGGCGATCGGAAAATCCGACAACTTTGTGCGACCGTGTGTATGCAAAACAAGTTTGAGCCAACATCTGTCGGAAAAAATCCATGGATTTTGTTGTCGGAATGTCCGATCAATTTCCGATCGTGTGTACGGGGCAATAGAGTTAGGTTAGGCACATTCGACCTTTTTTTCTATTGTCTCTATAATGTCGAATCTTTTCTCTCTATGTCGAATCTTTTCTCTCTATGTAGAATAGTCTTGGACTAATAGAGCTAAGGTTAGGCACATTCGACCACAGGTTCGATGGACACAGATCGCTATTGTCAGCGTCATGTCGAATCGCCTATCTATATCAAACTGTTGTCACAACGAAAGCGAAAATAAAGCATTTGTTTATGTCGGATCTTTCGGTTTTCGGATTCTGCACATTCGTTATCGTTTGTTAAAACGATAACGAAAATACCCGAAATTCAGACGAAAATGAATGCACATGTCTAATAGTTAATATATTTATCAAATAAGTAAATCTCATACAGCAGAAATATCGTCCACAAATCTATACCATCCTTGGCAGTGTTTAAGGAACATATAATTTACAAATTTATAAGATGTTTCTATCATATTCATGAACAAATTCGCATATGGGGGTGCGACATTAGAACCTATCGATGCACCTTTTAATTGTAAGTAATGAGTATCTTTAAAAATGAAATAGTTCTCCTCAAGTACAATTTTGAGTAAATCCAATAAAAACTCAGTATGTTGTGTTTTGTATATACCGGACTGGATCATCAGCCGCCGACAAGCCTCTATCCCAAGTACCATGTGGAATTATTGTATAAAGACTGGAGACGCCCCATTATATCAGAATGGAATCAGCCGATAGTCTAAAATCCTGAATTTTAGATAAGAAATCAGAAGTGTCTTTTATATAGGATTTTGTATTCAACAATAGTGATGTTAAACATTTATCAAGATACTGCGCTAAAAGAGCTGTGACCAATTCCATCCCAGATACAATGGGACGTCCCGGGGGATTGAAAGGATCCTTATGGATCTTTGGTAAAATGTATATCACCTGTGTAATAGGATGTTCAGAAAATAAAAAAATCTACAGTTTCATTATCTATGATTTTGTTTTTTACTGCAGTGGTCAAAATATCCTTAATTCTTTTTTGTACCTTAAAAACTGGGCATGTGTCTAGTTTTCCATAAGTGTTAGTGTCCTCAAGCTGTTTCATCACCTCTAGCTCATATTTTGCAGGGTCCTTTATTACAATAGCACCCCCCTTGTCGGCCGGTTTGATAGTTATATCGTGCCGAGCCGACAAGGAGGTCAACGCCATTACCTCATCTTTGCTTAAATCGTTTGGTGTATGGTCTTTTTTAGTTTTATCACTCAAAAATTTTTTAATGTCATTATCGACCTTTTTAATGTACACCTCAACTGCAGAGCATGATGTAGGGCGGAACGTTAACTTTTTTTGGTTTTAATCCCATATTTTTACTAGACAATGGTAAATATTCCTTAGATGTAGCTATATGTAAACCAGAATAGTAAGCTTTAAACCTTAATTGCCTATAAAACCTATAAAGGTCCTGTTTCAAAACAAAGACATTCATTTTCTCCTTGGGACAAAAACTTAATCCCTTATTTAACACATTCAGTTCAGTCTCAGTTAAAGTAATTGAAGAAATATTATGTACCACATCATTTTTCACCGTCTCTGGCGATTTTGACGTCTGGTGGTTACACTGCTGGCTGTACCTTTTCTTTGTTCTTCTACCTCCCCTCCTGGTCCGGATTCAGTTGTACTTGCAGGTAAAAAAGTAGTGGATACATTGGTTGATAACCCAGTAGATATGGCAGAAGAAGATGAATTAATAAACTGTTTCTGTTGTCCTTTATACCTTATAGGTTTTGGTGCAGTAGTATTTAGGATCAGACCAATTATAAACTCGATCATTATTATAGTCCTCATGGTCACGTTCAAGTTTTGTTGGCTTACGAAGCTGGATATTTCTGCGAAAACTCTTCAATTCATCATTATTTACTTTTTTGAAATCCAATAGTTCCTCTTGATTGGAGCATTGCTCTAGTTGTTTCTCCAACTCCAAAATCTTCTGTTGTATGGTCAATCCTTGAAGCGTCAGCTTCTGTAAAAGAGTATGAGCTGCTTGTAGCCATTTCTGTGAGGATTCGAAAGGATTTGCTGGTGCTCAGTCCCAAGGGAAATATATGGATTGAAGTGTAAAAATTTGTTGCTTTATTCCATCAAATCTTTAGAAAAAGATTACAAAGCAAGTCATTCCAAACAAAATCGTTACAATCATCTGTTCAGACAAATATTACGTTTCGGGCTGATTTGTTCATTCCCTTCCTTAGATCAGTCAGAACACATCTGAAGGTTTTCACCACAATCATCTACTTTATATGTGTTTCACAAGCGTCATCTCACATGGAATCAATATGGTTAATCATTCTCAATTTCTATCCAATCAATGTTACTAAATACTAGGGATGAGCTTCGAGTTCGCGTCAAACTCATGTTCGACTCGAACTTTGGCTGTTCGCCAGTTCGCCGAACAGCGAACAATTTGGGGTTTTCGCGACAAATTCGAAAGCTGCAGAACACCCTTTAAAAGTCTATGGGAGAAATCAAAAGTGCTAATTTTAAAGGCTTATATGCATGGTATTGTCAAAAAAAAGTGTTTGGGGACCTGGGTCCTGCCCCAGGGGACATGGATCAATGCAAAATTTTTTTTGTTAAAAACGTCCATTTTTTTGGGAGCAGTGATTTTAATAATGCTTAAAGTGAAACAATAAAAGTGTAATATTCCTTTAAATTTTGTACCTGGGGGGTGTCTATAGTATGCCTGTAAAGGGGCGCATGTGTAATGAACAGGTGTGACCAGAACCGTGTGATCTGCGACAGAGGACACCAAAACGTATATAAGTGAAAATATGATAATTTATATTATAAGTAAGTGAATAATATAGTACAACCACCTCCAATATGACACAGTGCAATAACCAACCACAGACAGAGACCCACAAATAACAACAGACAGATAAGTACAATAAATGGGAAATACCAGCATCATAAACAATAGCCAGGCCAGGGTCATACACAGCAGATCAGCAGATGGACAGGGGATGTTCCAGAGACATACACGTTAGCCAGGGCAAGGTCATACACAGGGAGATCAGCAGATGGGGTAGGGAACACAGGACAGGGAGAGGATAGATGGATCAGACTGCAGGCAGGGATGCAAGGTAACAGGTGGGACAGGATAGGGATCGGGACAGGGAGACAGGATCAGATACACGGGTCACAGGTTCAGGGCATAGGAACAGGTTCGGAATCAGGATCGGATCATAAGCTAGCAGGTCAGGGCGCAAAGAAGAAACCAAGGCAAACATGTGAGTGCTTGCCGGGTATTTATAGGCCTGTGATTGGCCTCAAGTGACACCTGATTGTAGGAGGTACTGTCTGCTCCACACTGCCAGGATCCATCCGCTGGTGGACGCCAGTACTGCGGCTCAAAGATGACATAACATCAGCAGGGAAAAGCTCTCCTGACAGTTCCAAACTGCCAGGAGACACCTGCTGGTGGACCTCAGTACTGCAGGCCCAATGACAGATATTACCAGCGGATGGAACATTTCCTGACAGCATGTTTCCCGTGTTTAGAACAGTCTAACAGCAAAATGACATTTCAAAGGAAAAAAGTCATTTAAAACTACTCGTGGCTATTAATGATTAATGGTTCTTCTGGCTCTTCCTCCGGTGTTCTCGTCCGGCATCTTCCTCCGCGGTGTCTTCTTCCCTTCTTCTTCTAATACCGCTCCGCATGCATGATAGGAGGCTCCCGCTGTGTGACGCTTCTCGTCTTCTGACGGTTCTTAAATAAAGGAGGGCGGGGCCCTGGGGCATTCCCCCGTGACGCCCCTTCCCTGGGGCATTCCCCGTGATGTCAAAGGGGGGCGGGGTCACCCGTTATGTAACGGGTGACCCCGCCCCCCTCTGACGTCACGGGGAATGCCACAGGGAAGTCCCCGTCTAATCCCAGTGCATCAGAGGGGGCGGGGTCACCAAGTGGCCCCGCCCTCTGTTATTTAAGAACCGTCAGCTGACGAGAAGCATCACACAGCAGGAGCCTCCCATCATGGATGCAGAGCGGCCCGAGAAGAAGAAAGGAAGAAGACGCCGTGGAGGAAGATGCCGGACGAGAACACCTGAGGAAGAACCAGAGGAACCAGAAGAGGAAGAAGATGAAGGAAGAAACCGAAGGAAGATAGAAGAAAGAAGATGGAAAAAAGAAGACTTTAAATAAAGGAATTGCCAAAAACTGTCTCTTGTAATTTTTTACATTTTTGACAGTTTTTTTGTGAAATGGTAGGGGTAATTTTGTACCCCCTTACCATTTCACACAGGGGGGGCAGGATCTGGGGTCCCCTTGTTAAAGGTGCTTTGGGGGGCTACCTCAAAGCACCCTCCCAATGTTAAGGGCATGTGGCCTGGTACGGTTAAGGAGGGGGGGGCGCTCTCTCGTCCCCCCCTCTTTTCCTGCGGCCTGCCAGGTTGTGTGCTTGGATAAGGGTCTGGTATGGATTTTTCCCCAAACACTTTTTATGACAATAACTTGCATATAAGCCTATAAAATTAGCACTTTTGATTATTCATGTCCGAGTCCCATAGACTTTAACGGTGTTCGCACTAATTTTTTGCCTGTTCGGATGTTCTGGTGCGAACCGAACAGGGGGGTGTTTGGCTCATCCCTACTGAATACTAATCTTATACCATTATTCCTATTAGGGGACACTATACATGTCAGTCATCATTTGTAGTATATGCCATCAAATGTCCATGTGGATTTGTCTACATTGGTGAAACTACACAGAAAGTGAAGGATAGAATCGCAAGACACAAATATTCCATTAGGGATAAATTAACACAGCTACCACTTGCTAGACATTTTGTTGAATTTGGACATAGTGTGTCACAATTGAAATATATGGTCCTGGAGGGGATTGAAAGAAACAAAAGAGGGGGGATGGTGAATTAACCCTCAGAAAAAGAGAGGTACACTGGATCAATTTTTTTAATACAATTGCCCCACATGGTTTAAATGTGGATCTAGATCTTTATTTGTTTATTTAATAGGTCATTGGTTTTGTGTTATGACTGAACAGATTTTTACATCTATTTATTGAAGATATATATCTTTTTAAGCATATATATATCTTTCAGATCTGAAAATATGATGAATCACAGGATGACAATGAGATATTGAGATTATCGGCCATGCGATTAGCTATTTGCTGTGTCTATGGTATAAGATTAGTATTCAGTAACATTGATTGGATAGAAATTGAGAATGATTAACCATATTGATTTCATGTGAGATGATGCTTGTGAAACACATATAAAGTAGATGATTGTGGTGAAAACCTTCAGATGTGTTCTGACTGATCTAAGGAAGGGCGCAAACAAATCAGGAGGAAATGTAATCTTTGTCTGAAAAGATGATTGTAACGATTTTGTTTGGAATGACTCTACTTGCTTTTTTATCTTTTTCTAAAGATTTGATGGAATAAAGCAACACATTTTTAAGTGCAGCAACCTTTGGAACTTTATTCTTATATATACAAGGTCGGTGGGAGGACCTGTTTGCTGGCACTAGATTGAAAGCTGTGTGCGGTTCTCCTCTACACTTCAATCTGTATATTTCCCTTAGGAACGAGCACCAACAAATTCTTTTGGAATCGTCACAGAAATGGCTACAAGCGGCTCATACTCTTTTACAGAAGCTGACGCTTCAAGGGTTTTTAGTGAGACAACGCGATCCAGGGACTTTCTAACCCAACCATGTGCAATACAGCTGACTAGAAAAATGAAAAAGCTTACCCAAAGAGCTGATACAATGGAACTGCATGAGGTAACATTAGCTAAATATTATAATATGCAGATGGTACCTAGGGGATTGTGAGTGCGATTAATTCCAACCTTGTTTTCTCAAAATATGGACTTTAAAACCAAGTTTGCACAGATTTTGAACAAATGTTCGTTTGATATTATGACACTTACGGTACAGTTCCTACAACAGGAAAGGGTGAGCGTACAACAGGAGATTTTGGAGTTGGAGAAACAACTAGAGCAATGCTCCAATCAAGAGGAACTATTGGATTTCAAATAAGTGAATAATGATAAATTGGAGAGTTTTTGCAGAAATATCCAGCTTCGTAAGCGAACAAAACTTGAACGTGACCGTGAGGACTATAATAATGATCGAGTTTATAATTGGTCTGATCCTAACTACTATTGCACCAAAACCTATAAGAAAGGACAACGGAAACAGTTTATTAATTCATCTTCTTCTACCATATCCACTGGGTCATCAACCAATGTATCCACTACTTTTTTAACCTGCAAGTACAACCAAATCCGGACCAGGAGGGGAGGTAGAAGAACAAAGAAAAGGTACAGCCAGCGGTGTAACCACCAGATGTCAAAATCGCCAGACACGGTGAAAAATGATGTGGTACTTAATATTTCTTCAATTACTTTAACTGAGACTGAACTAAATGTGTTAAATAAGGGATTATGTTTTTGTCCCAAGGAGAAAATGAATGTCTTTGTTTTGAAACAGGACCTTTATAGGTTTTATAGGCAATTAACGTTTAAAGCTTACTATTCTGGTTTACCTATAGCTACATCTAAGGAATATTTACCATTGTCTAGTAAAAATATGGGATTAAGACCAAAAAAGGTTAGCGTTCCCCCCACATCATGCTCTGCGGTTGAGGTGTGCATTGAAAAGGTGAATAATGACATTAAAAATTTTTTGAGTAATAAAACTAAAAAAGACCATGCACCAAACAATTTAAGCAAAGATGAGGTAATGGCGTTGAACTCCTTGTCAGCTCGACGCGATATACCTATCAAACCGGCCGACAAGGGGGGTGCTATTGTAGTAATGGACACCGCAAAATATGAGCTAGAGGTGATGAAACAGCTTGAGGACACTAACACTTATGGAAAACTAGACACATGCCCAGTTTTTAAGGTACAAAAAAGAATTAAGGATTTGACCACTGCAGTAAAAAACAAAATCATAGATAATGAAACTGTAGATTTTTCATTTTCTGAACATCCTATTACACCGGTGATATACATTTTACTAAAGATCTATAAGGATCCTGTCAATCCCCCGGGACGTCATATTGTATCTGGGATGGAATCGGTCACAGCTCCTTTAGCGCAGTACTGTATCTTGATTAGGGATGAGCTTCGTGTTCGAGTCGAACCCATGTTCGACTCGAACATCGGCTGTTCGACCGTCCGTCGAATTGCGAACGATATGGGCCGTTCGCGCCAAATTCGTGTGGCGCGTCACGGCCCATAATTCACTGCGTCATCGCAGTGCATTGCTGGCTGATGATTGGCCAAGCATGCACTATGACCCGCATGCTTGGCCAATCACAGCGCCGTCAGTAGAGAGAGCTGTAATTGGCCAAAGCCAGGGTGGCTTTGGCCAATTATGGCTCAGGGGATTTAGTACACACCCCACACTATATAAGGCCGCCTGCACGGCGGCCCTGTGTAGTGTGTGTTCCGGTGTGCTGAGAGATAGAGAGAGAGAGAGACAGTGTCATTTGATTTGAGTTAGATAGATTAGGCAGAACAGTCAGTCAGTTAGCTGCACTTACAGTGTATTGTGTATATATATGCATCCCAGGTGTTGCATATATATATATACACTGTATTCAGTTTAGCTAGATCCGTTCCTGTTATCTTCTATCTAGACTATTTAGTGCAGTGTGTCCTGCTCACAGTGTTCAGCTAGATCCGTTCCTGCTATTTACATTCAGTGCAGTGCGTCCTGCTCACAGTGTTCAGCTAGATCCGTTCCTGCTATTTACATTCAGTGCAGTGCGTCCTGCTCACAGTGTTCAGCTAGATCCGTTCCTGCTATTTACATTCAGTGCAGTGCGTCCTGCTCACAGTGTTCAGCTAGATCCGTTCCTGCTATTTACATTCAGTGCAGTGCGTCCTGCTCACAGTGTTCAGCTAGATCCGTTCCTGGTATTTACATTTAGTGCAGTGCGTCCTGCTCACAGTGTTCAGCTAGATCCGTTCCTGCTATTTACATTCAGTGCAGTGCGTCCTGCTCACAGTGTTCAGCTAGATCCGTTCCTGCTATATACATTTAGTGCAGTACGTCCTGCTCACAGTGTTCAGCTAGATCCGTTCCTGCTATTTACATTCAGTGCAGTGCGTCCTGCTCACAGTGTTCAGCTAGATCCGTTCCTGCTATTTACATTCAGTGCAGTGCGTCCTGCTCACAGTGTTCAGCTAGATCCGTTCCTGCTATTTACATTCAGTGCAGTGCGTCCTGCTCACAGTGTTCAGCTAGATCCGTTCCTGCTATTTACATTCAGTGCAGTGCGTCCTGCTCACAGTGTTCAGCTAGATCCGTTCCTGGTATTTACATTTAGTGCAGTGCGTCCTGCTCACAGTGTTCAGCTAGATCCGTTCCTGCTATTTACATTCAGTGCAGTGCGTCCTGCTCACAGTGTTCAGCTAGATCCGTTCCTGCTATATACATTTAGTGCAGTACGTCCTGCTCACAGTGTTCAGCTAGATCCGTTCCTGCTATTTACATTCAGTGCAGTGCGTCCTGCTCACAGTGTTCAGCTAGATCCGTTCCTGCTATTTACATTCAGTGCAGTGCGTCCTGCTCACAGTGTTCAGCTAGATCCGTTCCTGCTATTTACATTCAGTGCAGTGCGTCCTGCTCACAGTGTTCAGCTAGATCCGTTCCTGCTATATACATTTAGTGCAGTACGTCCTGCTCACAGTGTTCAGCTAGATCCGTTCCTGCTATTTACATTCAGTGCAGTGCGTCCTGCTCACAGTGTTCAGCTAGATCCGTTCCTGCTATTTACATTCAGTGCAGTGCGTCCTGCTCACAGTGTTCAGCTAGATCCGTTCCTGCTATTTACATTCAGTGCAGTGCGTCCTGCTCACAGTGTTCAGCTAGATCCGTTCCTGCTATTTACATTCAGTGCAGTGCGTCCTGCTCACAGTGTTCAGCTAGATCCGTTCCTGGTATTTACATTTAGTGCAGTGCGTCCTGCTCACAGTGTTCAGCTAGATCCGTTCCTGTTATCTTCCTACTGACAGGCAGGCTTGTCTGGTTACAGTATATAAAGCTACCTGAAGAAAATTACAGGTGTTCTTTTTGATCCTATTAGTACCACGGTCAGGCAGCTAGACTATTTACATTTAGTACAGTGTGTCCTGCTCACAGTGTTCAGCTAGATCCGTTCCTGTTATCTTCCTACTGACAGGCAGGCTTGTCTGGTTACAGTATATAAAGCTACCTGAAGAAAATTACAGGTGTTCTTTTTGATCCTATTAGTACCACGGTCAGGCAGCTAGACTATTTACATTTAGTACAGTGTGTCCTGCTCACAGTGTTCAGCTAGATCCGTTCCTGTTATCTTCCTACTGACAGGCAGGCTTGTCTGGTTACAGTATATAAAGCTACCTTAAGAAAATTACAGGTGTTCTTTTTGATCCTATTAGTACCACGGTCAGGCAGCTAGACTATTTACATTTAGTACAGTGCGTCCTGCTCACAGTGTTCAGCTAGATCCGTTCCTGCTATATACATTTAGTGCAGTACGTCCTGCTCACAGTGTTCAGCTAGATCCGTTCCTGTTATCTTCCTACTGACAGGCAGGCTTGTCTGGTTACAGTATATAAAGCTACCTGAAGAAAATTACAGGTGTTCTATCCCAGCTTAGTGCAGCTACAGGCCATTAGTATGTCTGGAAGGCCAAGAAGGAGAGGCAGACAGTCACAAGCCAATAAGAGAGGGCAAGCAGGCTCTGTGTCTAGTGCTGGTCGTGGAGACGGTGCATCCTCATCAGCACGTGGCCATGGGACACGCTTGGCCTTTTTTTCGGCAGCTGGCCGTGTTGAGCCGCAACATGCGGAAGACTTGGTCGAGTGGATGACCAAGCCGTCCTCATCCTCCTCATCCTCTCTCACCCATGCCCAGGGTGCTTTGTCTGGCAAAGCAGCGGCCTCTTCCCTCAGCTCAATGTCATCAGTGACTCCTTCCCTAGCTCCACCATGTCCTCATGAGGATTCCCTCGAACTGTTTGACCACAGTGTTGGGTACATGCTCCAGGAGGATGCCCAGCGTTTGGAAGGCTCTGATGATGATACTGAGCTCAATGAAGGCAGTAACATGAGCACGGACAGAGGGGGTGCCCAAGAAGGACAGCAATCTGGCAGTCATGCTCCCCCTGCTGCAGCATACTGCCAGGTTTGCTCCAGTGATGAGGAGGGAGGGGATGATGAGGTCACTGACTCAACGTGGGTGCCTGATAGGAGAGAGGAGGAGGAGGAGGAGGAGGAGGTGGCACATCACCAACTAGGCAGGATGCCCTCCAGGGGCCAGCCTAAGGGCAGCACATTGACTGCATCACACCCCAAAGCTCCACATGTGCAGGGCGCTGCAGTCTCTGCGCGTTATTCAAAAAGTTCTTTGGTGTGGGCCTTTTTTGAGACGAGTGCATCAGATCGCACCGCTGCTATTTGCAACATATGTCTCAAGCGTATCTCGCGTGGCCAAAACATCTCCCGCTTGGGTACCACATGCTTGACCAGACATATGTTGACCTGCCATGCAGTTCGTTGGCAAGCGTATCTGAAAGACCCACACCAAAGAACAAAGAGGATCTCTCCTTGCTCCTCATCAGCTGAGATTTCCAACCCCACTAGACCTTCAGTCCTCTCTGAGACCTGCAGTGAGAGGAATGAAGGTGTAGAATTAGGTGTGTCACAGCCAAGTACTTGTGGGCAATCTGCTTTTGGTACACCGACGTCAGATTGTACCAGGCAAATTTCCCTGCCCCAGCTGCTGCACCGCCGAAAGAAGTTTGCTCCCAGCCATCCACATGCCCAGCGGTTGAATGCTAGCTTGGCAAAATTGCTAGCACTTCAACTGCTGCCTTTTCAGTTGGTAGACTCTGCCCCCTTCCGTGAGTTTGTGGAATGTGCGGTTCCTCAGTGGCAGGTACCCAAACGCCACTTTTTCTCACGGAAGGCGATTCCGGCTCTCTACCGGCATGTGGAAGGCAATGTCCATGCCTCGCTGGACAGGGCGGTCAGCGGTAAGGTGCATATTACCGCTGACTCATGGTCCAGCAGGCATGGACAGGGACGTTACTTAAGTTTCACGGCGCATTGGGTGACTCTGCTGGCAGCTGGGAAGGATGCAGGACAAGGTGCAGTAGTGTTGGAGGTTGTTCCGCCACCACGCCTCCAAAATGCTGATTGTGACACACCTCTCTCCTCCACCCCCTCCTCTTCTTCTTCCTCCATGGCCTCTTCCTCGGAACCAGCGGTGCTCCGTAGGCGTTCAAGGGGCTACGCAAGTACGCAGGCCAAAAGATGCCATGCGGTGCTTGAGCTGGTGTGCTTGGGGGACAGGAGCCACACTGGGGCAGAGGTTCTGTCAGCTCTGCAGGGGCAGGTTCAGAGGTGGTTGACGCCACGCCAACTTAAGGCAGGAATGGTGGTTTGCGACAATGGCACCAACCTCCTCTCTGCCCTCCGACAGGGACAACTGACCCATGTGCCCTGTTTGGCTCACGTCCTTAACTTGGTGGTGCAGCGGTTCTTGGGCAGGTACCCGGGCTTACAGGATGTCCTGAGGCAGGCCAGGAAAGTCTCTGTGCATTTCCGCCGGTCATATAATGCCAGTGCTCGGCTGACGGACCTCCAAAAGGAGTTTAACCTGCCCAAGAACCGCCTAATCTGTGACATGCCCACCAGGTGGAACTCGACGTTGGCCATGCTGCAGCGGCTGCACACGCAGCAGAGGGCCATCAATGAGTACCTGTGCGACTATGGCACCAGGACAGGGTCAGGGGACCTTGGTTTTTTTTCCCCACGCCAGTGGGCCATGATCAGGGATGCATGCACTGTCCTGTCACCATTCGAGGAGGCCACGAGGATGGTGAGCACTGACAGTGCATGCATCAGTGACACTGTCCCCCTTGTCCACCTGTTGGAGCACACGCTGCGTGGAATAATGGACAGGGCACTTGAGGCAGAACAGAGGCAGGAAGAGGAGGACTTCCTTAGCTCTCAAGGCCCCCTTTATCCAGACAGTGTTCCTGCGTGCCCGCCGATCACACAGGAAGAGGACGAGGAGGAGGAGGAGGAGGAGGAGGAGGAAGATTGTGTCAGTATGGAGGTGGAGCCTGGCACTCAGCATCAGCAGTCTTTAAGGGATCAGTCCCAAGGAACACATGGACTTGTACGTGGCTGGGAGGAGGTGGCTGCGGACGTTGTTGTCCTTAGTGACCCAGAGGACTCCGGACCGAATGCCTCAGCAAACCTACGCTGCATGGCCTCCCTGATCCTGCAAAGCCTGCGTAAGGATCCTCGTATTCGTGGTATCAAGGAGAAGGACCAATACTGGCTGGCAACCCTCCTTGATCCACGTTACAAGGGTAAGGTTGCGGACCTTATCTTGCCATCGCAGAGGGAGCAGAGGATGAAACATCTTCGGGAGGCCTTGCAGAAAGGTCTGTGCAACGCGTTCCCAGAGACTGGGAGGTTACAAACTCCTGTTTCTGGACAACGTGTTGCTGAGGCTTCGGTCAGTCAAAGAAGGAGCGGTGGAGAAGGTGGCCGTCTGACCGATGCGTTCAGACAATTTTTTGGTCCGCAGCCCCAAGGTATGATCGGTTCCAGCAACCATCGCCAGCGTCTGTTTTACATGGTGCAGGAATACCTAGGGGCAAGATCAGACTTGGACACCTTTCCCACCGAAAATCCTCTGGGTTACTGGGTCTTGAGGATGGATCACTGGCCAGAGCTTGCACAGTATGCAATTGAGCTACTGGCCTGTCCTGCATCCAGCGTTCTTTCGGAACGTACATTCAGTGCTGCTGGAGGCGTGGTAACCGATCACAGGGTGCGTCTGTCCACTGACTCGGTCGATCGGCTGACCTTCATAAAAATGAATCAGTCTTGGATCACCACCAGCTACCAAGCACCTGATGCTGATGTAACTGAATAATTTTTTTCAGATCCCTTCAAAGACTGCCTATGCTGATGCTGAGTGATTATCCCTGAGTAATTATCCTCTTCCTCCTCAATCATCACGCTGATAGCTTGTAAGAACATTTTTGGTTCTGGGCGCCACCACCAGTGCCTAAGGCACAATTTTTCAGCCCCTGTATAACAGGGGCGTGTAATTACAATTTTTGATGTAATACTTTGCAGCACGGCTCGTTCCTGCATTCCAATTAGAGTGTCTGTGAGGGGTTGCAGTGTTGTGGCACCAGCACCAGTGCCTAAGGCCCAATTTTTCTGCCCCTGTCTAACAGGGGCGTGAAATTACAATTTTTGATGCAATACTTTGCAGCAGGGCTCGTTCCTGCATTCCAACTAGAGTGTCTGTGAGGGGTTGCAGTGTTGTGGCACCAGCACCAGTGCCTAAGGCCCAATTTTTCTGCCCCTGTCTAACAGGGGCGTGTAATTACAATTTTTGATGCAATACTTTGCAGCAGTGCTCGTTCCTGCGTTCCAACTAGAGTGTCTGTGAGGGGTTGCAGTGTTGTGGCACCAGCACCAGTGCCTAAGGCCCAATTTTTCTGCCCCTGTCTAACAGGGGCGTGTAATTACAATTTTTGATGCAATACTTTGCAGCAGGGCTCGTTCCTGCGTTCCAACTAGAGTGTCTGTGAGGGGTTGCAGTGTTGTGGCACCAGCACCAGTGCCTAAGGCCTAATTTTTCAGCTCCTGTTCAACAGGGGCATGTAATTACAATTCTTGATCTAATATTTCACAGCAGGGCCCTGTGAGGGCTTACAGTGTTTTGGCCACAGCAACACCTAAGGCCCAAATTTCTGCTGAGTATATAGGGCAGGACCCTACTTTCAAACATCTAACTTACAAACGACTCCTACTTGCAAACGGAAGGAGACAACAGGAAGTGAGATGAAATCTACCCATAGGAAGGGAAATTCTCTCATGTAAGAGTTAATATGGGAAAACAATTTCTCCTTTCCACTGATGCTTTCCAATCCTTGTTCCACAAAAAAACCCAAATTTTCAAAAAACATTTTTCATTGGGACAAAAAAGTGAGGTGAAATCTTCTGAAGAGGAGGAAAGACGCAAAACAAATGTCACAGGGGTGATAACCCTTCCCTATGTTTTCCAAAAAGCTTAGAAAAGATTTTTTGGCTGGAGCTAAACACATTAAAAATGTTCAAAATTACAAACAGATTCTACTTAACAACAAACCTACAGTCCCTGTCTTGTTTGCACCGCCTGTATACTGCTGTTCAGAGTATATAGGGACCTTTCCTTATTTTAATTTGGGTGCGGGGTTCCCCTTAATATCCATACAAGACCCAAAGGGCCTGGTAATGGACTGGGGGGTACCCATGCCGTTTGTCTCACTGATTTTCATCCATATTGCCAGGACCCGACATGACATTAAACCCGCAAGCAGTTTTAAATGAGATTTTTTCCTTTAAAAATGACATTTGGTGCAGGGACTGTTCTAAACATGGGAAACACGCGTCACTTTACAGGCATACTATAGACACCCCCCAGGTACGATATTTAAAGGAATATTTCACTTTTTTTTTTTTACTTTAAGCATCATTAAAATCACTGCTCCCGAAAAAACGGCCGTTTTTAAAAGTTTTTTTTGCATTGATACATGTCCCCTGGGGTAGGACCCGGGTCCCCAAACCCTTTTTAGGACAATACCATGCAAATTAGCCTTTAAAATGAGCACTTTTGATTTCGAACGTTCGAGTCCCATAGACGTCAATGGGGTTCTAACGTTCGTGCGAACTTGCGGTCCGTTCGCGGGTTCTGGTGCGAACCGAACCGGGGGGTGTTCGGCTCATCCCTAATCTTGATAAATGTTTAACACCGCTATTGTTCAACACAAAATCCTATATAAAAGACACTTCTGATTTCTTATCTAAAATTCAGGACATTAGACTGTCGGCAGATTCCATTCTGATATCATGGGACGCCTCTAGTCTTTATACAATAATTCCACATAAACTTGGGATAGAGGCTTGTCGGTGGCTGCTGATCCAGTCCGGTATATACGAAACACAACATACAGAGTTTTTATTGGATTTACTCAAAATTGTACTTGAGGAGAACTATTTCCTTTTTAAAGATACTCATTACTTACAACTGAAAGGTGCATCGATAGGTTCTAATGTCGCACCCCCATATGCTAATTTGTTCATGAATATGATAGAAACATCTTATATATTCACAGAAAGTGAAGGATAGAATCGCAAGACACAAATATTCCATTAGGGATAAATTAACACAGCTACCACTTGCTAGACATTTTGTTGAATTTGGACATAGTGTGTCACAATTGAAATATATGGTCCTGGAGGGGATTGAAAGAAACAAAAGAGGGGGGATGGTGAATTAACCCTCAGAAAAAGAGAGGTACACTGGATCAATTTTTTTAATACAATTGCCCCACATGGTTTAAATGTGGATCTAGATCTTTATTTGTTTATTTAATAGGTCATTGGTTTTGTGTTATGACTGAACAGATTTTTACATCTATTTATTGAAGATATATATCTTTTTAAGCATATATATATCTTTCAGATCTGAAAATATGATGAATCACAGGATGACAATGAGATATTGAGATTATCGGCCATGCGATTAGCTATTTGCTGTGTCTATGGTATAAGATTAGTATTCAGTAACATTGATTGGATAGAAATTGAGAATGATTAACCATATTGATTTCATGTGAGATGATGCTTGTGAAACACATATAAAGTAGATGATTGTGGTGAAAACCTTCAGATGTGTTCTGACTGATCTAAGGAAGGGCGCAAACAAATCAGGAGGAAACGTAATCTTTGTCTGAAAAGATGATTGTAACGATTTTGTTTGGAATGACTCTACTTGCTTTTTTATCTTTTTCTAAAGATTTGATGGAATAAAGCAACACATTTTTAAGTGCAGCAACCTTTGGAACTTTATTCTTATATATACAAGGTCGGTGGGAGGACCTGTTTGCTGGCACTAGATTGAAAGCTGTGTGCGGTTCTCCTCTACACTTCAATCTGTATATTTCCCTTGGGAACGAGCACCAACAAATTCTTTTGGAATCGTCACAGAAATGGCTACAAGCGGCTCATACTCTTTTACAGAAGCTGACGCTTCAAGGGTTTTTAGTGAGACAACGCGATCCAGGAACTTTTTAACCCAACCATGTGCAATACAGCTGACTAGAAAAATGAAAAAGCTTACCCAAAGAGCTAATACAATGGAACTGCATGAGGTAACATTAGCTAAATATTATAATATGCAGATGGTACCTAGGGGATTGTGAGTGCGATTAATTCCAACCTTGTTTTCTCAAAATATGGACTTTAAAACCAAGTTTGCACAGATTTTGAACAAATGTTCGTTTGATATTATGACACTTACGGTACAGTTCCTACAACAGGAAAGGGTGAGCGTACAACAGGAGATTTTGGAGTTGGAGAAACAACTAGAGCAATGCTCCAATCAAGAGGAACTATTGGATTTCAAATAAGTGAATAATGATAAATTGGAGAGTTTTTGCAGAAATATCCAGCTTCGTAAGCGAACAAAACTTGAACGTGACCGTGAGGACTATAATAATGATCGAGTTTATAATTGGTCTGATCCTAACTACTATTGCACCAAAACCTATAAGAAAGGACAACGGAAACAGTTTATTAATTCATCTTCTTCTACCATATCCACTGGGTCATCAACCAATGTATCCACTACTTTTTTAACCTGCAAGTACAACCAAATCCGGACCAGGAGGGGAGGTAGAAGAACAAAGAAAAGGTACAGCCAGCGGTGTAACCACCAGATGTCAAAATCGCCAGACACGGTGAAAAATGATGTGGTATTAATATTTCTTCAATTACTTTAACTGAGACTGAACTAAATGTGTTAAATAAGGGATTATGTTTTTGTCCCAAGGAGAAAATGAATGTCTTTGTTTTGAAACAGGACCTTTATAGGTTTTATAGGCAATTAACGTTTAAAGCTTACTATTCTGGTTTACCTATAGCTACATCTAAGGAATATTTACCATTGTCTAGTAAAAATATGGGATTAAGACCAAAAAAGGTTAGCGTTCCCCCCACATCATGCTCTGCGGTTGAGGTGTGCATTGAAAAGGTGAATAATGACATAAAAAATTTTTTGAGTAATAAAACTAAAAAAGACCATGCACCAAACAATTTAAGCAAAGATGAGGTAATGGCGTTGAACTCCTTGTCAGCTCGACGCGATATAGCTATCAAACCGGCCGACAAGGGGGGTGCTATTGTAGTAATGGACACCGCAAAATATGAGCTAGAGGTGATGAAACAGCTTGAGGACACTAACACTTATGGAAAACTAGACACATGCCCAGTTTTTAAGGTACAAAAAAGAATTAAGGATTTGACCACTGCAGTAAAAAACAAAATCATAGATAATGAAACTGTAGATTTTTCATTTTCTGAACATCCTATTACACCGGTGATATACATTTTACTAAAGATCTATAAGGATCCTGTCAATCCCCCGGGACGTCATATTGTATCTGGGATGGAATCGGTCACAGCTCCTTTAGCGCAGTACTGTATCTTGATAAATGTTTAACACCGCTATTGTTCAACACAAAATCCTATATAAAAGACACTTCTGATTTCTTATCTAAAATTCAGGACATTAGACTGTCGGCAGATTCCATTCTGATATCATGGGACGTCTCTAGTCTTTATACAATAATTCCACATAAACTTGGGATAGAGGCTTGTCGGTGGCTGCTGATCCAGTCCGGTATATACGAAACACAACATACAGAGTTTTTATTGGATTTACTCAAAATTGTACTTGAGGAGAACTATTTCCTTTTTAAAGATACTCATTACTTACGCCTCCGAGCGCAACACATCAAGTACGCCATGCTGTATCCTGCTCGCCTGCGTGTGGTGGGGGAAGATCGTGCATACTTCTTTGACGATCCAACACTAGCCTCGGAGTGGATCGATCGACGGGATGCAGAGAGAAACAGACCTGCCTAAAGATGATGCCTCCGTATACAGTGGACTAGGTGAGACCTCAGACCCCCATGCAACATATAAACATTTCCTACACATTCTGTACCCTGATCGGAGACACTGGCTCTATTAGGAGCTGCAAAACACTATCTGACAAACACACTGCAGTGACAGAACCCATGTAGGGTTCACTTCGGAGCAGAACATATAGTATGCCCGGTACCTATAAAGCTGCAGTGAATTGCCTATGTAGTCTCTGACCGGGGCACATCCCCTGAGCTTCAGTGCAAGATTTTGATCCACCCCGATCTGGGGTACACACACCCCTGTATTTCTCACAATGACTTTACCTCATCGAAAGAAGAGACTGTTCTCTCCCTATGGACCTTATCTGCCTGGTTCCTTAGACTCCTAAGGATAGCCACAGTCATGTTTGTAAAAAAAGGGATGAGGGAGGAGGGCACGGGGTCACCAGTTCAGCATTAATAGTTATGGTTTACAATACATTTTATATGAAAAATCTGTTACTTACTACCACGGACCACTGTTGGGCGTAAGAATGGAACATATTATACTACCAAGTGTTCCACAGACGCACTGTCTAAAATCTCGTTGCTGGACTACCAACCAGCGAAATATTCGCCCCTACCACTAGTGCGCCATATTGTCACCGGCACAGTTAAATAAGCTTTTGCCGGTGTCAATATAGGTGGTGTATACTACCAAGTGCCATGGTACCTACTAGTGGTAGCACAGGTTACGGGTTTGATGCTCCAGCCAAGTTCGGGCGGCTGAGAGCAGGGAGGGGGGTTTGGGAATTGTTTCATTTAAGTTTAAAGAGCATGTGTTCTGATATGACAGAATATATTTGTAATGAATATGTATGGTATTACTTGACACTAAGATGGATCACTGTATGGGAAATTGTGCGTGTTGGGGCTGGGCCTGCCCTGGGAAGACCTATCCAGCCGCACCCCTACACACACCCATATGACACATATGATTAATGTAAAATTCCTAACATGGAACGTCCGGGGAATACGAGATAAAATTAAGCGAACGGCAATCTTTGGCTGCCTTAAGTCCTATCGTGCGGATATAATTGTATTAGTCGAAACGCACATAACAGGCCAGCTACAGGTTGCATTGAAACGCCCATGGATAGGGTGGGCGTACCACGCCACACACTCTTCCTACTCCCGAGGGGTTTCTATACTCATTGCTAAAACTACCCCATTTGGCATAATTTCAGTGCGGACGGATCCTCAGGGCAGGTTCATCTTTCTACACTGTACTATTAGTGGCTCACAATATCTGATACTTGCCTTCTACATACCCCCACCTTACAACTCTGCTATAGTCACAGAAGGGTTACTATATATGTCCAAACACCCTGCCATCCCGGCTATTTGGCTAGGGGATTTTAACACAGTCCTAAACCCTACTAGAGATAGGCTACAGTCCCCTCAAAACGCCCAAACCCCTGACAGTACCAGATTTGGGCGATTGATGTCCGAATTCTCCTTAGCAGACACATGGAGATCTAAATACCCAGACACCCAGACCTTCTCTTGCTTTTCAGCAACACATTCCACCATGTCCCGTATAGATTTCATTCTAATCTCAGAAATACTCCTCCCACTGCTAGCAGACGCAGGGTATCACACCAGATCCCTCTCAGATCACGCTCCCTGCTGGGCAACCCTACATCTAACCTCACATACGGGATCCCATACATGGCGCCTTCATCCCTTCTGGTTGTCTGCCTTAAAAGACCAGGAGGATATCCAAGAGGAATGGCAATACTTTTTCAACCGTAACAGGGACACCGCTTCGGTAAATATGGTGTGGGAGACATTTAAAATACATGTCCGTACAATCCTTTCTTCACGGATAAATAGATTAAAGGCCTCCTCTAAAGCTGCACTACACCTTGCCTCTGAAAAGGTAGAACTAGCAACTAAAGAATTTAACCTAGACCCCAATCCAGCCACAGTATCAGTACTCAAACTGCAAACCCGTACACTAAACCAATTACACTTTGAGAAAGCTAAACAAAAACTTTTCTTCTCAAAACAACGGATATTCGAGATGGGTGAACGAGCGGGTAAACTACTGGCGTATTTAGCCCACCAAGACACTAACCCACCGGTTGTGGTATCCTTGACAGACCCACATAATACACTCTTAACAGACCCTATATCGGTAGCAACAGCATTCCGTACATATTATGCCGAACTTTACTCCTCTAAAGTAAATGTCACTCCTCAAGAGACACAGACATTCCTCCTCAACATACCATTTCCCCAAATCTCAGAATCCCAGATGGCAGACATGGAGGCCCCTCTTACTGCAGACGAGATCATAGCTGCGATTTCATCCCTAGCCCCAGCGAAAGCCCCAGGCCAGGATGGCATACCCCTAGACTTTTATGCAGAATATTCCGAGGTATTGGTCCCTGAATTACTTAAATTATACAATTATATCTTCAAATCTGGCTCCCTACCTGAATCCCTCCGACGAGCAGTAATCATAGTGATCCCAAAACCAGGGAAAAATCCCCATTATCCGGAATCATATCGCCCAATATCACTGCTACAAGCAGATATCAAAATTCTAGCAAAAGTCTTGGCCATTCGACTCAATCAAATTATTCTCTCCATTATCCACCCTGACCAAACGGGATTCATGCCTGGAAAGAACACAGCCATGAATCTACGACGTCTTTATATGAATATCCAAGCAACCCATGAGAACATAGGCGACCGAGCAGTGGTGGCGCTGGACGCCGCCAAGGCATTTGACTCCGTGGAGTGGGAGTATCTGTGGGAGTGCCTTAGGGGGTTCGGATTCGGGCCCAGATTTATAAAGTGGGTACAACTATTATATTTCTCGCCAGAAGCTAGTGTTCTTGTAAACGGAACCCTATCAGACTCTTTCCCGCTGGAACGGGGTACCCGTCAGGGCTGCCCACTTTCCCCACTCTTGTATGCCCTGGCGGTCGAGCCCCTGGCCATTTCCCTCAGGATGCACCCAGGCATTAAAGGTCTCAGGGTTGGCAACCTGGTAGAGACGGTGAGCCTATACGCTGACGATATGCTTTTATATTTGGAGGATACTGGCCCGTCTCTCCAGGCGGCCCTAACGACCATAGAGGACTTTGGGAAACATTCCGGATTAAGAATAAACTGGTCTAAGTCGCAAATTATGCCCCTAGACCTAACACCACCCACACGCCAATCAGCCTCCCTTCCATTGCTAAGAGTTGCATCTTTCAAATATTTAGGCGTACTAATTACTAGAGATCCCAAGGATTTTATCGTCAACAATATAGAGCCCTTATTTACATACTTGAAATCCCGTACACAAACCTGGACTAGACTCCCACTGGGAGTGATGGGGAGAATCAACCTTTTTAAAATGATTCTGCTCCCCAAATTTCTCTATATACTGTGGAACTCCCCAGTACTTATCCCCCTTAAAATTTTCAAAGCCCTAGACCAGATAGTTAACTCCTTCATATGGGGATCCAACAGACACAAGCTAGCTTGGAATACCCTAAAAAACCCCACTACCGCCGGAGGAGCTGCTCTCCCGGACTTACATACATACTATATAGCTGCACAGATTTCACACCTTTTCCATCTACATAAATCTGATAAAGATAGATACCAAGCTTTAATATGTAGAGAACTAAATAAGGATATACATTCCCCTCTGCAAGTAATATTTAGAGGCAAGGAAGGCAAGGGTAGAGGAATGACTCAGAACCACATGCTACATCAACATAAAAGAATTTGGGAGATTGCGCTTAATTTAACCGGAGCTGATTTCTACCACTCGCACACACCCTTATGGCACAACCGCCAACTACAAGAACTATTGCACATACCAGCTGCTACACTGTGGGCCGCTAAGGGAATCACATACCTATTTCAGGTACTTACGCCTCTAGGGGTGAGACATTTCCAAGCACTTAGAGAGGAATTTGATTTACCAGCACATATGCTGTTTAACTATATGCAACTAAGACATGCTCTACGGGCCCAATTCACAGATGGATTCCCCAACACACAAACGCTACCAATGGTTGAAGTGATCACAGGCGATGAGCCAACTAAACTGATATCCAACCTTTATAACATCATAAGGGCGCGATCAGTAGCCAGAATTATAGATAGAGCTAAAAATAGGTGGGAAGAGGACATAGGCCCAATAGAAGACTCAGATTGGGAAGAGGCATTGGAGAATGTTAAGAAATCATCCCCAACACTTTCAGACCGTCTTACTCAATTATATATTATCCACAAAGCCTACCTTACCCCCACACGGCTGATCAAATTCTCACGTGACCAGGACCCAAACTGCCCAGGGTGCTTAGCTAACCCATGTTCATTTGCTCATCTAATATGGGAATGTCCAAACATTCAGCAATACTGGACACAGGTTATCAAATTTTTACACGACCACATGGGCTCACCCCTACAACTTGATCCCAAAACATGTCTACTAGGTATATTGCCAGACGCTGACACTGAAAAGTACTTGGCAACTTTCCTATACGAAACCTTGTTCTGTGCCAGGAAAGTAATTGCCAGATACTGGATGAGGGTAAATCCCCCTACAGTTCGAGCCTGGATCGCTGAAGTAAACAAAACACTGCCGTATAAACAAGTATTATACAGCCATAGAGGGTGCCCAGTCAAGTATAACAGAATCTGGGATAGGTGGCTCAACTCTAGTGAAACCTATATTGAATAACTAAATAAATGAGAGATTACCTGATGTATGTAATACTTATAGTGCGGTGTTTACTCCTTAATGTTAACTGAAATACCACTAAGATACTTAGATAAGGTTGGGGAAATAAGGGGAGACTTTAATGATACTCAGCGCAATGTACCCAAGGACATTAACACAAGTATGACCCTCTGATGTAATGTAAACCATACCTAACAAACTCTTTTTTTTTTTTTTTTCCTCTTCTTCCTCTGCGTGTACAAGTGTACCTTGATTATTCGTATCCTTGGAACAAATGTATTCCGAATATGTACTGTTGATGTTTTCTTTCTCTGACAATCAATAAACATGCTCTTGTTTAAAAAAAAAAAGATACTCATTACTTACAACTGAAAGGTGCATCGATAGGTTCTAATGTCGCACCCCCATATGCTAATTTGTTCATGAATATGATAGAAACATCTTATATATTCACAGAAAGTGAAGGATAGAATCGCAAGACACAAATATTCCATTAGGGATAAATTAACACAGCTACCACTTGCTAGACATTTTGTTGAATTTGGACATAGTGTGTCACAATTGAAATATATGGTCCTGGAGGGGATTGAAAGAAACAAAAGAGGGGGGATGGTGAATTAACCCTCAGAAAAAGAGAGGTACACTGGATCAATTTTTTTAATACAATTGCCCCACATGGTTTAAATGTGGATCTAGATCTTTATTTGTTTATTTAATAGGTCATTGGTTTTGTGTTATGACTGAACAGATTTTTACATCTATTTATTGAAGATATATATCTTTTTAAGCATATATATATCTTTCAGATCTGAAAATATGATGAATCACAGGATGACAATGAGATATTGAGATTATCGGCCATGCGATTAGCTATTTGCTGTGTCTATGGTATAAGATTAGTATTCAGTAACATTGATTGGATAGAAATTGAGAATGATTAACCATATTGATTTCATGTGAGATGATGCTTGTGAAACACATATAAAGTAGATGATTGTGGTGAAAACCTTCAGATGTGTTCTGACTGATCTAAGGAAGGGCGCAAACAAATCAGGAGGAAACGTAATCTTTGTCTGAAAAGATGATTGTAACAATTTTGTTTGGAATGACTCTACTTGCTTTTTTATCTTTTTCTAAAGATTTGATGGAATAAAGCAACACATTTTTAAGTGCAGCAACCTTTGGAACTTTATTCTTATATATACAAGGTCGGTGGGAGGACCTGTTTGCTGGCACTAGATTGAAAGCTGTGTGCGGTTCTCCTCTACACTTCAATCTGTATATTTCCCTTGGGAACGAGCACCAACAAATTCTTTTGGAATCGTCACAGAAATGGCTACAAGCGGCTCATACTCTTTTACAGAAGCTGACGCTTCAAGGGTTTTTAGTGAGACAACGCGATCCAGGGACTTTCTAACCCAACCATGTGCAATACAGCTGACTAGAAAAATGAAAAAGCTTACCCAAAGAGCTGATACAATGGAACTGCATGAGGTAACATTAGCTAAATATTATAATATGCAGATGGTACCTAGGGGATTGTGAGTGCGATTAATTCCAACCTTGTTTTCTCAAAATATGGACTTTAAAACCAAGTTTGCACAGATTTTGAACAAATGTTCGTTTGATATTATGACACTTACGGTACAGTTCCTACAACAGGAAAGGGTGAGCGTACAACAGGAGATTTTGGAGTTGGAGAAACAACTAGAGCAATGCTCCAATCAAGAGGAACTATTGGATTTCAAATAAGTGAATAATGATAAATTGGAGAGTTTTTGCAGAAATATCCAGCTTCGTAAGCGAACAAAACTTGAACGTGACCGTGAGGACTATAATAATGATCGAGTTTATAATTGGTCTGATCCTAACTACTATTGCACCAAAACCTATAAGAAAGGACAACGGAAACAGTTTATTAATTCATCTTCTTCTACCATATCCACTGGGTCATCAACCAATGTATCCACTACTTTTTTAACCTGCAAGTACAACCAAATCCGGACCAGGAGGGGAGGTAGAAGAACAAAGAAAAGGTACAGCCATCGGTGTAACCACCAGATGTCAAAATCGCCAGACACGGTGAAAAATGATGTGGTACTTAATATTTCTTCAATTACTTTAACTGAGACTGAACTAAATGTGTTAAATAAGGGATTATGTTTTTGTCCCAAGGAGAAAATGAATGTCTTTGTTTTGAAACAGGACCTTTATAGGTTTTATAGGCAATTAACGTTTAAAGCTTACTATTCTGGTTTACCTATAGCTACATCTAAGGAATATTTACCATTGTCTAGTAAAAATATGGGATTAAGACCAAAAAAGGTTAGCGTTCCCCCCACATCATGCTCTGCGGTTGAGGTGTGCATTGAAAAGGTGAATAATGACATTAAAAATTTTTTGAGTAATAAAACTAAAAAAGACCATGCACCAAACAATTTAAGCAAAGATGAGGTAATGGCGTTGAACTCCTTGTCAGCTCGACGCGATATAGCTATCAAACCGGCCGACAAGGGGGGTGCTATTGTAGTAATGGACACCGCAAAATATGAGCTAGAGGTGATGAAACAGCTTGAGGACACTAACACTTATGGAAAACTAGACACATGCCCAGTTTTTAAGGTACAAAAAAGAATTAAGGATTTGACCACTGCAGTAAAAAACAAAATCATAGATAATGAAACTGTAGATTTTTCATTTTCTGAACATCCTATTACACCGGTGATATACATTTTACTAAAGATCTATAAGGATCCTGTCAATCCCCCGGGACGTCATATTGTATCTGGGATGGAATCGGTCACAGCTCCTTTAGCGCAGTACTGTATCTTGATAAATGTTTAACACCGCTATTGTTCAACACAAAATCCTATATAAAAGACACTTCTGATTTCTTATCTAAAATTCAGGACATTAGACTGTCGGCAGATTCCATTCTGATATCATGGGACGTCTCTAGTCTTTATACAATAATTCCACATAAACTTGGGATAGAGGCTTGTCGGTGGCTGCTGATCCAGTCCGGTATATACGAAACACAACATACAGAGTTTTTATTGGATTTACTCAAAATTGTACTTGAGGAGAACTATTTCCTTTTTAAAGATACTCATTACTTACAACTGAAAGGTGCATCGATAGGTTCTAATGTCGCACCCCCATATGCTAATTTGTTCATGAATATGATAGAAACATCTTATATATTCACAGAAAGTGAAGGATAGAATCGCAAGACACAAATATTCCATTAGGGATAAATTAACACAGCTACCACTTGCTAGACATTTTGTTGAATTTGGACATAGTGTGTCACAATTGAAATATATGGTCCTGGAGGGGATTGAAAGAAACAAAAGAGGGGGGATGGTGAATTAACCCTCAGAAAAAGAGAGGTACACTGGATCAATTTTTTTAATACAATTGCCCCACATGGTTTAAATGTGGATCTAGATCTTTATTTGTTTATTTAATAGGTCATTGGTTTTGTGTTATGACTGAACAGATTTTTACATCTATTTATTGAAGATATATATCTTTTTAAGCATATATATATCTTTCAGATCTGAAAATATGATGAATCACAGGATGACAATGAGATATTGAGATTATCGGCCATGCGATTAGCTATTTGCTGTGTCTATGGTATAAGATTAGTATTCAGTAACATTGATTGGATAGAAATTGAGAATGATTAACCATATTGATTTCATGTGAGATGATGCTTGTGAAACACATATAAAGTAGATGATTGTGGTGAAAACCTTCAGATGTGTTCTGACTGATCTAAGGAAGGGCGCAAACAAATCAGGAGGAAACGTAATCTTTGTCTGAAAAGATGATTGTAACGATTTTGTTTGGAATGACTCTACTTGCTTTTTTATCTTTTTCTAAAGATTTGATGGAATAAAGCAACACATTTTTAAGTGCAGCAACCTTTGGAACTTTATTCTTATATATACAAGGTCGGTGGGAGGACCTGTTTGCTGGCACTAGATTGAAAGCTGTGTGCGGTTCTCCTCTACACTTCAATCTGTATATTTCCCTTGGGAACGAGCACCAACAAATTCTTTTGGAATCGTCACAGAAATGGCTACAAGCGGCTCATACTCTTTTACAGAAGCTGACGCTTCAAGGGTTTTTAGTGAGACAACGCGATCCAGGGACTTTCTAACCCAACCATGTGCAATACAGCTGACTAGAAAAATGAAAAAGCTTACCCAAAGAGCTGATACAATGGAACTGCATGAGGTAACATTAGCTAAATATTATAATATGCAGATGGTACCTAGGGGATTGTGAGTGCGATTAATTCCAACCTTGTTTTCTCAAAATATGGACTTTAAAACCAAGTTTGCACAGATTTTGAACAAATGTTCGTTTGATATTATGACACTTACGGTACAGTTCCTACAACAGGAAAGGGTGAGCGTACAACAGGAGATTTTGGAGTTGGAGAAACAACTAGAGCAATGCTCCAATCAAGAGGAACTATTGGATTTCAAATAAGTGAATAATGATAAATTGGAGAGTTTTTGCAGAAATATCCAGCTTCGTAAGCGAACAAAACTTGAACGTGACCGTGAGGACTATAATAATGATCGAGTTTATAATTGGTCTGATCCTAACTACTATTGCACCAAAACCTATAAGAAAGGACAACGGAAACAGTTTATTAATTCATCTTCTTCTACCATATCCACTGGGTCATCAACCAATGTATCCACTACTTTTTTAACCTGCAAGTACAACCAAATCCGGACCAGGAGGGGAGGTAGAAGAACAAAGAAAAGGTACAGCCAGCGGTGTAACCACCAGATGTCAAAATCGCCAGACACGGTGAAAAATGATGTGGTACTTAATATTTCTTCAATTACTTTAACTGAGACTGAACTAAATGTGTTAAATAAGGGATTATGTTTTTGTCCCAAGGAGAAAATGAATGTCTTTGTTTTGAAACAGGACCTTTATAGGTTTTATAGGCAATTAACGTTTAAAGCTTACTATTCTGGTTTACCTATAGCTACATCTAAGGAATATTTACCATTGTCTAGTAAAAATATGGGATTAAGACCAAAAAAGGTTAGCGTTCCCCCCACATCATGCTCTGCGGTTGAGGTGTGCATTGAAAAGGTGAATAATGACATTAAAAATTTTTTGAGTAATAAAACTAAAAAAGACCATGCACCAAACAATTTAAGCAAAGATGAGGTAATGGCGTTGAACTCCTTGTCAGCTCGACGCGATATAGCTATCAAACCGGCCGACAAGGGGGGTGCTATTGTAGTAATGGACACCGCAAAATATGAGCTAGAGGTGATGAAACAGCTTGAGGACACTAACACTTATGGAAAACTAGACACATGCCCAGTTTTTAAGGTACAAAAAAGAATTAAGGATTTGACCACTGCAGTAAAAAACAAAATCATAGATAATGAAACTGTAGATTTTTCATTTTCTGAACATCCTATTACACCGGTGATATACATTTTACTAAAGATCTATAAGGATCCTGTCAATCCCCCGGGACGTCATATTGTATCTGGGATGGAATCGGTCACAGCTCCTTTAGCGCAGTACTGTATCTTGATAAATGTTTA